>CM059814.1:45049201-45712951 GCA_030435695.1 Brachymystax lenok tsinlingensis
TGGCGGTTGGGGTTGAGTTAGGTCCTGACCTTGGCTTTGACTGGTCTGACAGGTCTCACTCCCAGAGGCCACTAAGCAGCTTCAAGCTTTCTTATCTCTCTCACTCGCCTGCTGCCTATGTCTCAGATCTACAGCCCTGCCGAGGTGGGGTTGGGAGGAAATCACATTATAGATAGGTAGGATTTTAAAGGAAGACTGAAACACATACTGACCCCATACTGCAACTGGGTCAGGGCTGTATCTGGGTTTGGATTTTTCTCAGCCAAGACCTAAAGGAACTCATATGTTGACGGGGATATGATCCCATCCTTTACAGCCTTTCAGTATGTGTGGATCTGCCAGAGAGAGGGGAGAGAGGGAGGGCGAGACGCTCTCATGGATGAATAATGAATCTAATGTTTTATTACTGAAATTCTTGGACCATTTATTTTAAACACATTTGCGTGTGGGTGCGCTTTCCGTGCACGTGAGGATGTGTGTCTGGCGTAAAGCAAAGCTTTTTTGGCCGAGTTTCCGAGTGCCGCAGCAGTGGGGGACAAAGCTCATTTTAAAATGTCCTAAAGATTAGGAGGCACATGATCGGTTGGAGGGCTGCAGGATATGGGCCTCACAGCATGCCAGGTGGGGGAAGCCCTCTCTCTCAACAGCTCTAGCCTTCTTATCAACCCCTCTCACATACAGAGTAAACAGGAACTGAGGGTTGGCTGCCATAGGCTGCCATAGACCAGAAACATGAACAAACACACAAAGGAAACTACAGTATGTAAGTGTATGCCAGCCAACTCCAGCTCAACAAATCCCCGTGCTCTGTTTCCCCCCTTGACTCCTACACTGAAGTTGAAATTGGATTCAGAATTTGGATTCTGGTTCAGTCTTTGTCTTGTGTCTATCCTACAAAGAGAATCAGAGGAGAGGACTGTATATTGTGAAATGAGCAACATTTGCAGATAATTGCATTGGATAAGACAGTTCACGATCGCTCCCCATCATCGCTAACTTACTCCGAGACATTTTATCGAGCTCGTATGACTTTTAGTTCGTCTATAAACAACTTCCTTTGGTTTCTTGCCATGTAGGATTTGGTATCCATGGGGGATCTGCAGACACTTCGCGAATGAGCCTCACAAGACTGTTGTATAGACGGAGAAGGTATAGTTTGGTCACTGCTGCGGAGGAGTTTGAGGAGTTTGCAGGCCGCACCGGGCACTGTTTTACAACCTCCAAATGATTTAGCGATTTTCTGTAAAGGTGATAGTCTGTCCTTATGAGCTTTAGTGCTATTTAGACACTTCAACCACCTCAAAGAATTGTTTGGTCTGTATCGCACTCCAAATGTACTTTGCGAAATATGCATTCGATAAAGTTTGAGGCAAAGGTCCATCATTTTCTCTCTCCCAATGTAGGCGCTGGCCCCCGTGGGAACCCTGCAGCTTTCGCACACACAGTAAAAATGTCAGGGGTAATGCCCCACAAAAGATGTAATGTAATGCACGGCAGCGTGCTCCGCATAACATATATGAGTAAGGCCTTAAATCTTTGGTTTAAAAACCCTCCATTTGACATTACAACAGGCCATTGCACATTCTTTGCATGCCTTCATGTACGAGGAGGAGTACGCCAGAACCCTATCATTAGTAGAGGTTTCCGCGATGACAACAGAGACTTAGCTAGCTGCGCTTAACGTGGGGTGTAAATCTTTTTGTGACATGGCACTCTGGTGATGGGTAGATCTCTCTGAGAGACAGGGAAAATCATTACCGGGCTGAATCCAAACTTGAGATCTGCTTAACGTGGACCTTTGCTTAAATCATTAGGGATCTCAAGTTAGGATTTGGATCTATGAGACTATGTGGCTAATTGTCTCTAACAACAGATATTTTCTCCTGGCAAATCTTCTGTATGACAACTTCTTTCCGTTCTAAGTTGATAGAGCTAGATGCACTATAGTTGATGTTTAGCAACTTTTGTTAACTAAGGATTTGGACGCTACTCAGATCATTCTCCCATGCTCCTATCCCATCACTCTGATACTGTAAGCAACCCTGAGTCGCTTAATCCGGAAGCCAGCCGCACCAATGTGTTGGAGGAAACACCGTACAACTGGTGACCGTGTCAGCTTGCACTGAGCCCGGCCTGCCACAGGAGTTGCTAGAGCGCGATGGGACAAGGACATCCCGGCCGGCCAAACCCTCCGTCACCTCATGCATGGGTCTCCCAGTCGCGGACGACTGCAACAGAGCCCGGGATCAAACTCGAAACTGTAGTGACGCCTCAAGCCCTGCAGTGCCTTAGACCGCTGCACCACTCGGGAGGCCTCTGGCAACTTCATTTGGTCCTAATGACACTCAGTGGGTTTAGTGTGACTGGCATCTCTGCTGGGTGTAGTGGCACCTTATGACTTCCAGATGGCCTTGGGGACACCATTGATAAACAGCACCAACACTTTGAATTATTCAATTCAGATATGAGGACAAGTAAGTACAAGTATGTGCATTTAACAGTTTTTCTTATAGGTCACAAGCAAATGATGAAGAAAGTGAAAGAAAGATGATTTCATCAGGTTATTTTGATATCCTTTCTTATGAATGACAAAAGAACACCGTCACCTGGCCATCGCCAAGTTCTTCTGGTCTCTGTCCGTGCCCTTGATGATCATTGGTCACCTAGTATGCCCTTGACTGGCGACTTTGGCTGGAGGTCTGGGCTTGTGCCATCTTCAGTTGGCATGGGGGCATACTGGAGACGGTGGGCACCTGCAGTGACTAGCCTCAGGTCAGTCCTGAAGTGTGATAATTGCCTTGGTGCAAGCCATACGGTTGCCTTCTGAGAAGAAAGCTCTTCTGACAATAAGGCTTTCTCTCTATTTTCAGCTTAAGAAAGAACATTACAGTGTTCCACAATGTAGGCTATACCATATAATGTATACTGTCTGTACCATCATATTTTCCCAGCTCTAGATACACACAGTATTTTTACACTACTAAGTCTGTCTAGCATGAAAAATATGCTAATGGGACAAGTCTAAACGATACTCAGCTGGGTCATCTCTCAGAGGAATTCCCCATGATTCAATTATACGTGAATAGCACATGACGGAGGTCTAAAAATCTATGGAGGGCGTCTGTGGCCGTGAGATAACGCTTTACCCAAGAGAGGCGTCACCAATACCAATAATTAATTCAAGCTAGCCACAACCACTACCGAAGGATAAATAAGCCACTACTGGATGTTCATATGTAGTCGACCACTGATCGACCACTGTCTGCTTCTCCAAAGAACAGCTGAGTGGAATATTATGGCTAGGTGGCCTATTTCTTCTACACTAATGTCTTATACTCACTATACAGGCATGGCATAGACGAGCACATCATTAGGGCAAAGTCAAATAAGCTGAACATCTGTTTTTCCATACTGTTCCTGAGTGTCTGCTCGTTCGGGCCATGCTGTAATTCAATAGCACACTTTGGGAGTGTGTGTGTGGAGTATGTGTGTGTGTGAAGGTATTCCCTCTTGACACTACACAGCTGGCCGCCTGCACTCAGGGCCAGCCAGGCGAAGTTACCCAGCGGTGCTTCTGGAGTTACACTCTTCCCTAACTCCCTGAAGCGAACACCCAAAAAAGTATTGACCCTATGAATGAATCACACCTTTTTTGAAACACAGTCGGGTTCTGCCACTCAGTGTTCCTCTTCATACTTGGAAGAGGAGTGTTTGGGAACAAGGCACCAGCTGGACAAATACACAATACGCAATACACAATATGGTTTTTTCTGTCTGTTTTTTCATACTCCATGTAGGCTTCTGTATGGTCTTGTGTCCTTTTTTTGTGGTTTACCACTGCTGTTGATAAACACAATCTCCATTGAAATATATATATTTTTTTTTACTTCTGGACTAGGCTTAATCTGGGAAACCGACCCCTGAACATCATAATAATCGAGACAGTGTAGGATTGTTGGGCTGTTCTTGATATTACTGATATTTTTCATCCATTTTTCAATCCGTCTTTGACACTCATCTCCATCTGTTGTTAACAGGAGTACATGGACGCCAACAAGTGCATCGAGGAGCTACTCAAACAGCTGGAAGAAGAGCGGAGGAATGTCCGAAGGTAAGGGAGGATCCTCGATCTGCGTTTTGACAGCTGCTGCTAGTTGCCAATAAATATCAACAGCTGAACGCAATCTATTCTCAATGAGAACCAGCCGAACAGTGTTGTTTCGTTTGGGAAGTTGACACAATGATTTGTGTGCAGTCTTGGTGAGAAAATGCTATTGTGTCGTGATGGTGAGGACAAGGGTGCTAAAGGTTGGGAAAGACAAAGACGTACGTTCAGTCCATTTCAGTTTTGGGGTCGGCTGGGGACATTTCTCATGGAGACAATGGGGATGTGGAGAGGCCAAACTCATGACCTTGGCCCTCAAACCTATCCTTAGACCCTTGAATGTCACACCGCCCAAAGAAAAGAGAGACCATTTTTCAAACTTCACCCCCATAACTCTCCATGTCAAAAGAGCTGGTTTCCCCTCATCCAGCAACAATTCTCAGAGGCCTGGGAGAGGGGCCTCTGAGTGGACCCAGTGTGGATGGTGGGGGTTAGAGGTTGACCGCTGACCAGGGCCTTTGCTACGGCAGGCCGACTTTCAATAGAAGGGTAAGGAAGTGGTGTGTAAAGGAATGATTGTCTTGTCCACAGTCTCACTCACACCACTTTAGAAGAGGAGACCCTTCCTCTTTTGACCAGGAAAGTGACACAAAAACAGGTTAGAGGGGCCTGGTTGTTATTGTGTGGACTGGCCCATGGGAGCGGTTGGGGTCTTCTCACTAGGGGCTGTTTGGAATCCATGAACTTAATTAGTGGAAGGACAGTGGGGGCAATTCCTAAGGTGGCTGACCCTAAGGTTTTAGTGATCATTGTTTAGTTTTGCTTAGGATTTTTTATTTGTGTTTGCGTACATTTTTTCTGTAAGTAAAATGATAATTTTATCTATTTAATATTTTTCTTCCAGTAGCTCATATAGATAATCACTAACCTACAAATACTTAAAACTGACTTAAAGTTGAAGTCAAATGTCAAGGCGGTGTGTGTAGCTGGTGCGTGAGAGTCAGGCGCAAGAGAGCAGAGATGAGTGGACAAAAGCACTTTACTGAGGCACAGTAAACCAACGAATGCAAATGCGTCACAAAACAAATGCCCACAGAAAACAAGTGTGGCAGCCCCAAGTACAACGATACGAAATACGGCGCAAACCAGCCGGAACAGTACCACCGAATAAACAATTACACACACAGACATGGGGGAACCAGAGGGTTAAATAAATGACAAGTAATAAGGCAATGACAACCAGGTGTGTGGGGAAACAAGACAAAACAAATGGAAAATGAAAAGTGGATCGGTGATGGCTAGAAGACCGGTGATGTGGACCGCTGAACGCCGCCCGAACAAGTAGAGGCACGGCCTTTTGCGGAAGTCGTGACATCAAAAGTTTACAAACACCTTAGCCAAATACATTTAAACTCATTTTTTCACAATTTCTGACATTTAATCCTAGTAAAAATTCCCTGTCTTAGGTCAGTTAGGATCAACACTTTACTTTAAGAATGTGAAATGTCAGAATAATAGTAGAGAGAATTATTTATTTCAGCTGTTATTTCCTTCATCATATTCCTAGTGGGTCAGAGGTTTACAGACACTCAATTAGTATTTGGTAGCATCGCCTTTAAATTGTTTAACTTGGGTCAAACGTTTCGGGTAGCCTTCCACAAGCTTCCCACAATAAGTTGGGTGAATTTTGGCCCATTCCTCCTGACAGAGCTGGTGTAACTGAGTCAGGTTTGAGGGCCTCCTTGCTCGCACACGCTTTTTCAGTTGTGCTCACAAATGTTCTATATGATTGAGGTCAGGGCTTTGTGATGGCCACTCCAATACCTTGACTTTGTTGTCCTTAAGCCAGTTTGCCACAACTTTGGAAGTATGCTTGGGGTCATTGTCCATTTGGAAGACCCCTCCAGTTGAAGGCATTCAAGCTTTAACTTCCTGATTGATATCTTAAATTGTTGCTTCAATATATCCACATAATTTTCCTCCCTCATGATGGCATCTATTTTGTGATGTGCACCAGTCCCTCCTGCAGCAAAGCACCCCCAGAACATGAAGCTGCCACCCCCGTGCTTCACAGTTGGGATGGTGTTCTTCGGCTTGCAAGCCTCCCCCATTTTCCTCCAAACATAACAATGGTCATTATGGCTAAACAGTTCTATTTTTGTTTCATCAGACCAGAGGACATTTCTCCAAAATCTTTTGTCCCCATGTGCAGTTGCAAACCATAGTCTGGCTTTTTTATGGCGGTTTTGGAGCAGTGGCTTCTTCCTTGCTGAGCGGTCTTTCAGGTTATGTCGATATAGGACTCGTTTTACTGTGGATATAGATACTTTTGTAACTGTTTCCTCCAGCATCTTCACAAGATCCTTTGCTGTTGTTCTGGGATTGATTTGCACTTTTTGCACCAAAGTACGTTCATCTCTAGGAGACAGAACGCATCTCCTTCCTGAGCAGTATGACGGCTGCGTGGTCCCATGGTGTTTATACTTGCTCACTATTGTTTGTACAGATGAACGTGGTACCTTCAGGCGTTTGGAAATTGCTCTCTGGGATGAACCAGACTAATGGAGGTCTGCAATTTTTTTTTCTGGGGTCTTGGCTGATTTCTTTTGATTTTCCCATGATGTCAAGCAAAGAGGCACTGAGTTTGAAGGTAGGCCTTGAAATACATCCACAGGTACACCTCCAATTGACTCAAATTATGTCATTTAGCCTATCAGAAGCTTCTAAAGCTATGACATCATTTTCTGGAATTTTCCAAGCTGTTTAAAGGCACAGTCAACTTAGTGTATGTACATTTTTGTTGGAAAAATTACTTGTGTCATGCACACAGCAGATGTCAGCACAGCAGATGTCAGCAGATTCCCGACTTGCCAAAACTATAGTTTGTTAACAAGAAATTTGTGAATTGGTTGAAAAATTAGTTTTAATGACGCCAACCTAAGTGTATGTAAACTTCGGACTTCAAACCTCCTTGGAAAAGACAGCTACGCTGACAGACCTGACAGACCAGATCCTAGGGATTGTGCCGCTGTTCCTCGGATGTTGCTCGACATTGTTAGTGACAGTGATAAATGACTCCACACACTCTTTTGTTGGGCTGAAGCAGAAACTGATAAAGACAGGCACGCCTCCTTCCCCATATTAGGCTGTGTCTTACGGCTACATTATCAAGAGGACTCACATTGTATTCCTCCCATTTTCCTGGGAAAATGGATGCAATCAATCCATCAAGAAGATGGAGAGAGAACGAATTGGATTCCACTTCAGGGCTTGTTATTTCTGTGTCCTACTGACCCAATGCAAGATTATATTTATACAGTCTATCACATTGTAGGGTAGTACATTGTAGGGTAGTCTAACCCCCCACCCCACCCCCACCCCCCACACACCACAGTTTCGCCATTGCTATGTATTGTAATTGCAGGCTAAAAACAGATCACAAACCAAACTCTTTAAAATATATGAAAATGGCTGCCAACGAATACAATAAAGCTGACTCCAAAAACAGCTTTTGCCAGTGTTCTCATCATATGTCAAACCCATCTGTTCCATAATATAGTCCTCCTTGTATCCATTCCTTTCCACAACACTCTCCATCACACACACACACACACACACACACACACACACACACACACACACACACACACACACACACACACACACACACACACACACACACACACACACACACACACACAGCAACACTGGCCGAGGGAGCACAACAAAACCACAGTGGGGTACTGTCGCTGCATCGCTCATTATTTCATTAACTCTGATGACGTCCATGACAAACACAAACAAAGGCTCCACAGCCCTGTGTCAACATCAGATTGAAAACCTCCAAACAAGACGAGACATGTCATGATGCATCATGTAAGCTTTCCTTATGGTTGTTACGGTTACATCTGATTCTCTCTGATCGTATCAAATAAAGTTTGATTGTATGTGGAAATTATTTCCAAAAAGATGGATTCACAGTAGATGTATTTGGTCAAACAACAATATTAAGCCTATGTAATGTACATCTATCTCTACATGTGAATAGAGAGGGAACGTGGTGAAAGTGAAGTGAGTGACAGCTTTCTCTCTGTTTTAGTGAGCTATTGAATGGGGGGCAGGCGTGATTTGGATGAGGACATATGGATGCTGCTTTGGGACAATTAAAAAGCATGACTGGCCGGGTGGAAGGTCACGTGCCCTGTCTGAAAACCTGCTGTGTCGAGGGAACAGAAATATATAATCTTCCTTGGCCTTGGATTAAAACAATGCAGATTAGTTTGTGTTCCCTCTTTCTGACAATTCCTCCTTTTCCCTTCATCCCCTCCTTCTTGCACTCTGTCCATGTGTCTGTGTGTATGGTTGGGATTGCATGTGGTCTTATCTTATGTAATGAAAGTGTTTTTCATTACATACTAAATCTACATTGACTTTCCTTTGGGTATCTGTGCCAACATTATATGTAGAACACTGTCCGTTGATCAGCCAAGAGGCCAAAGCTGGTCTCACCTGGCCTTACCCTTAGCAGATGGTGTGCGTCTTTGTTTGTCTGTGACCCCTCCACACCTTGGAGGACTCAGGGAGGGCAGGCAGGCAGGGGGCCTGCTCAGGGTAGCAGAGGGGTGGGGTGGGGAGCAGGGGAGAATGGGCACACTGCTGGCGATCTGTGGAGGCCAGTCTCTGGGGCTATGAGGACCGGCAAGTCGTGCATCTACAGCCCCTCCTGAATGGACATTAGCCAGTACATCTGCTAATCAATAAACTATTTATCTTTAGAGAGGAATTATACCTCTATTGAGTGAAGTGGGAGGTCTGGCAGTAGTTTTTGATAGATTTTCTGTCCATTTTGAAATATCTTTGTTTGGATGTATTTCTCTTTGGGTCTAAAAGTAGTACAAAGCAACTCTTTATCGTTCTCTAACGTTCAGCTACTTGGAATAAATGTATATTGTATTCCCATAGCTGTCCTTCTTTTGTCTGTGTGTGTTCTTGCCTGATCAGGACATTACCACTACTCACTACTACTGTATTATGCTTAGATGGTGAATTATAGCCACCAGAGCAGTGTGTTCATTTACCAGTTTAGCTTGAAAATGGGATTTCATCCATAGTAAATGGAATTATTTTCCTTCTGAATTCCCTCTAATTTATTTGGGCAATAATCCCTCCCTTCATGAAATTGCAGCGTCTCAGTTGAAGACCCTAAGGCAGCGTTATGATAATCAAAAGCAGTTCATAGTTTAGTATATGATTAAATACATCTTTATCGAGTTCCATTTTGGGCGCAGACTGAGGGACACTTTAATTGAAAGAGAGCCCGTGTGTGCACGTGTGTTCATGTTTATGTTTGTGTGTGTTCATCCACTATGATGATAGCAGACTAACGGAGGAGGCTTTTCCTCCACTGATGTTAACGGCTTGTGACTGTAGCTGTGCGGCTCACTGATGTTACTATAAGGCATGTCTCGACCTCAAAGACGCCTCTGTTCCTCCCCTGCCGCTGCCGCCGGTCTCGGTAGATGAAAGGCTATGTAATCCTGTGTGGAAGTATGCGGCCCGCTCTCCCTCTCTCCCTCTCTCCATCTCTCCATCTCTCCCTCTCTCCCTCTCCAGATGATGAGGATAGGGCCGAGCCTTCCCTTGGTATGCCCCATAATGCAACTGCGCGCCCCAAGGCTCTGTTCTGCGGCCGTCGCACTTGGGCGAAGGCCATGCATTTGACAACTGTAATTGGATAAGTTGACCAGTCTAATGCTTCATTTGATAATGCTAAGCCCCCACCAGAGACCTAATAAGGTCAATTGTGTATTTAAGTGCCCTCCTGTGAGTGAGAGACTTAGCCTAATTCATTGATTAGAGGTCAGTTCCCCCACCATAGTTGGAGATAAATTAATCCATAGATTTTCCCTTTTCCCTCTCATCATAAACATTTTTCAAACTCTCATCATAAACATTTTTGTATTTGATGGGATTCGGTGAAATATGTTTATTTTAGTAATCAGTGGTTGTTATTTCAAGCTCTTACATGTGTGCCCTGAGGAAAATAGCATACTTTGAGCTACTCAAGAGTCAATTCTGAACAGAGAACTGAACAATGCTTGAGGAAATATGCAGCATGTGCTTTTAACCTGTATGTTCCATCTGTTATTAGCATAACGATAACTTTAGCTTAGTCTAAGCTTAGTCTAAGCTTAGTCTTAGTTTAGTCTTAGCTTAGCTGCTTAGCTTAGTCATTAATCAGAGTACCGGGAAGTGCTGTGCTCACTGTTGTGCATCTTGTTGGTCAATACTGAACTGTACTATCTATCAATTGAAGATGAACTCATATAAATTGTCCAGATGATGAAAACACTTCAGCCAATTAGTTCAAGCCTGACACTGTTGTTGACCCATAACACAAGTCAGCCATGACTCCCACAGTACATTATATGGATCTCCAACCACTAGCATCAACCCAGTCTGATCCAGTGCTGTTTATGTCTGTGGCTACTGAAAGATAGCCTGGTTAAGCCAAACGGAGCGCTGCATTCACCATTGATCACAGTTGAACGCCGCGTTCAGTCTGGCTTAACCAGGCTTAAATGTAGGCTAACAGCAAGAGCCCTGTGGGTCTCCCGTGATTTATCAGTATGGCCAAGCCTGGCTAAAAACATGCATCAGTTTTATGGCGCTTATGAGAGGAAGAGGTTAATCGAATGGATTTTTATTAATAGATTCTGAAGGACGCGTCGTCTTAACTCACCGTAATATCTCTGTGCTATTGTACAGTGGAGATGGAAAGCACTTAAGCTAGTGACTAAAATGTTATGCCGGTCCTTTATCCACTCACCACCCCCGCCATTCCGTCCACATAGTACCACAGAAGCGTCCTTGTGGGCCATGCATTTCTCTTTATGATATACTCAAGGTCAATCATAAGCTGTGGTCATCTACAGTAGCGGCCACTTAGAATTTGAAAGCATCCTGTTACTTAAGATGAGTGTTTGTGTGCTTGTGTTCAATTCTTCCATGACCGAGGTCAATGGTAGGCTATACAAAGAAGGGCTCTGTAAAATCTGTTCTAACCTCAGGGGTCTTTCCTGGTTAAATAGGTTGAATAAATAAACAATATTACACAACATTATAATAAAGGGGCTTTTTGTTGTGCTGCTTACAGCACTGTAGGTCCATTGAGTGGAGGTATTAGGACTGTTCTTGTGGAAAATCAGATCCGGTGAAGAAGAGTGGTCACTGTAGCCTTGTGTAATTACTAATGAACACTGGTATTTACCCAACCAACCCAACGGCTTCCACACCATTAATCTCATGATGCCTGCCATGTTAACTATGGCACCACGTACACACATCACAGCGTTTGAGCTGCTATTTTGAGCAAAATGGGTGGCATCTACAGTTGTGATGTTTTGAGTCTTTAGATGTACAGTATATTAGGTGGGTGGCATCTACAGTTGGGATGTTTTGAGTCTTTAGATGTACAGTATATTAGGTGGGTGGCATCTACAGTTGGGATGTTTTGAGTCTTTAGATGTACAGTATATTAGGTGGGTGGCATCTACAGTTGGGATGTTTTGAGTCTTTAGATGTACAGTATATTAGGTGGGTGGCATCTACAGTTGGGATGTTTTGAGTCTTTAGATGTACAGTATATTAGGTGGGTGGCATCTACAGTTGGGATGTTTTGAGTCTTTAGATGTACAGTATATTAGGTGGGTGGCATCTACAGTTGGGATGTTTTGAGTCTTTAGATGTACAGTATATTAGGTGAGTGATTATTGTTTTGAGGGGAGTTCCTTGGCTTTATTATCAAGGTAAGCTAGTAGGCCAAACAATGTTTTTGCTCTTTTGTATGTATTCACCAAAGCCTGCAGTTATTTTGACTGACACGGTCGCTTTTAACCGTTTGGAGAAACATTCTTTTATTGAGATGTGTGGCGAGATAGAGGAGGTGCAGGTTAGGGGCAGTTTGCTTCTGGAAGTCACAGTAGCTGCATCTGTGCTATTCACCTCCAGCCAAGTACCAGACTGACTCAGTCAACATGTATTGGGTTTGGGTGCTAGTAATGAATTAAACCATGCGGTATCATTTCAGTTTGGATTTGTTTTACAGTATTATTGCTTTATAACATTATTTTATAACACTGTAGGTTTTGTGGTCCTTTTTAGCTCATGTGGTAGAGCATGGTGCTTGCGAGGCCGGTTAAAACAGTGTACAGTGTAGATTTTACAGTGTACATTTTGCATTTGCAAAATTATTGTGATGTGGTATGAAAGTAAGAGGGCTTTATGCTTCTCCAACCGTAACGCAATTGAGAACAGATTCATGTTTAGATGGAGTATTTGGCTGTCTTGGCTGCCAGAGCCAGTCTACCTCTGAAAAGAACATATAAGGTCCTTGGACCTTAAGGAGTAACAGTGGGCTCCTTAAGAGTACATCTTGGACTAGCTACCCCCATTCCCTTGAGTAGCACAGTCAGGCTAGGAATGGTGTCACAGACAAACATGCACCCCCAACATATCACGCCAACCCATTCCCTTCCTTAATGGAACATGACAGAGGCACATTATCACAGATCCCACTCATCGTGCTGCGCGGTCAGTCTGGCCCCCCAACAAAATGTTAAATGGCTGTTCCAGTTTGCGGTCTGTGGGGCCGTTCCAAAGGGGACGATCACAGCTCAGATGATTTCCATAGTCTGACTGCTGTCTAGAGCGGTGGTGGAGAGCAGTGTAGCCCGAGCGGGGTAGCCTGTGTGTGTGTTGGGTAAATAAACGCCCATGTCTACACTATGGCACTCCCGCCGCTCGTCTCAACGTGCAAACAGCCCAAGGGGGTAGACTGTTGACAAATAAGTATGAAAGGTGAAAAATATGCTATAAACACTTCTGATGTAGTTTAGCGTACCTCGTTTAGTGTTCAGACATTCAGACATGTATAGAAATGCTTGGAAGTTGTGTTTGTCTGAGCCAATAAGATATGGTAAGTAGTGTTTGAGGCCCTGAAGATTAAGGAAGGGGGGGAACATTTATACACGCCCACCATTGCATTTTATCCCATGATTATCGCCCCCTGATTAGTGAGTGTCCGGGGGGGGAACATAGACGTTGACGACGGCGGCGGCAGAAACTGGTCACGTAATGCGCTCAGCTAAGTGACGCACGTCATCTACCTCCTCTGTCCCCCCTCCGTCCACGCATGTTTTAATAAGCCTTCCCGGATTAATGCCATTAATGTCTGATGGCTGGGGGATTGTGGTCGCTTTTTACCAAGGAGGAGAGGAGGAGAGCCCTCCCCTCAACTCCCATTCCCCCACACCGCCCCTTATCGACCCTGTCTCCCCTCCCCTTCCTCTCCCAGCAGTACCACCATCCACCACCCACCTTTCAGTGGAATGCTAGCCCGTTGGTGATGGTTAACGGGGGGGGATGGTAGTAGTGGTGGTGGTGATGGTAGTGATAGTGGGACCAGTCAGGTTGTGTGTGTGCGGTATGTTGGCACCCATGTGTTTCCAAACATTGGAATCGGCCACTGACACTACTGGCAGTGGAGTAAGCAGGGCTTCCTAATGAGTTGAGAAGATCACTCACCACACACACAAGCATGCACGCACACACCCACACACACACACACACACGCACACGCACACGCACACGCACACACACACACACACTAACTCACCCCTGGACATGTTGTTACTCTTTTAATACAATGTCCATGTGGTAGAAGTCCAAACAAACAGAGCTTCCTGTTTCGGGGGATCGGACTCTGCTATGAGTGACTAGGCTTGGTCTGCTGGTTTCTGTCTCACTACAGACAAGCTGTGTTTCTGTGTGTCCACTTTGGATCCCGTTGTAGACATGGCCATTGCTCAATGTTGGGGAGCATGCAGTTTATTGAATTAAAGTGGGGACGACTCCTCAATATTTCTTGATTATGTATCCGTTCCTGTTGACTTCTGAGTCCATGTATCTTTTTTTATCCAAACAGGACAATGGGACTAAATTGGTGACCACCTGCTCTAGAAATCAAATGAGACCCTCACCACATATTCAGATTGTGTGTGTGTGTGTGTGTCTGACACATCTGCAACTTACGATGAATGCAATACGCTTGACGCATGACACTTCGGTCATATTCAATATAATAAGCCGTCGGGAATCTTCCCTGTTATTATGATGAATAGGTTTCTCATTGTCAATTTTATGGGACACAACGATCCAGTAATGAAAATGTGTAGTCTTGACACGCCAAGATTTTACGTTCACGACACACACTTTCCAGCTGATGTTGCGTCCTCTAACCAGTTCAAATGTTGGCTTTCAGATCCTGCGTGTTCTCACTGGAATGTGCGCGTTTCTAGTTTTACCCGCATCTAATTAACTTCTAACTTTCTCTGACCCAAAATATGGTGGTATGTGCATGTTCAGTTTTAACCCAACTACAACTTTCACTTGTCATAAATTTAGCTAGGAGGCATCCGCTTCTGTCCCCTTTGGTTGTGGTGCTACTAATTGCTAATGGGTTTAGCGTAATTGATCATTTACTAGTGAATGTTGGGCAGAGGGACTGTGATTGGCTAGGCTGGGGGTAGCTCTTCCTTTCTCTTTCTCTTTATTTTAAGAAGGACTGCTTTCGCCAGCCAGGACCCTTTCAATTTCCCTTTCACCCCTCCAGTGTCTGCCCCCTTTTCACAGTGGAGGGGGGAGACAATGGAGAGGGTCCCCTCCCCCTTCCTCTCCACTTCTCCCCCCTCTACCCTTGTAGGCGTCCTGATCGAGAGGCTCGGGGCTTTGGTTTGTCACAGCCATTCAGCTGAGACTGATTGTGATTGCGGCAGATGGGCTGGAGCTCTCTCTCTCTCTCTCTCTCTCTCTCTCTCTCTCTCTCTCTCTCTCTCTCTCTCTCTCTCTCTCTCTCTCTCTCTCTCTCTCTCTCGCTCTCTCTCGCTCTCTCTCTCTCTCTCACAGTCAGAAATATCTCAAGCCGAGCTCCACGTCCCTGAACCCCCCCTCCCCCACCACTGCTGTCACCCACCCCTCCCCATCTCTCCTACCCCCATCACCACCCACCCCTTCATCTCCCCAGAGGAAAGTGCCACCTTCAGAGCCAGCAGCCATCTCACCCATCCCTACACCCCCCAACACATGTTAAACGTCCTGTAGCTTGAGCAGGAGAAAAGCGCTGAGGCACAGAAAGAGGAGGGACCTCGAGAGTGAGACGGAGAGAGAGACGGTGTGAGAGCGGCAGAGTATGTAACGCGAGTGTGAGCGAGAGAGGGGCAGAGAGGGAGAGAGACAGAGGAGAAAGAGTGAGAAACGGCGTTGAGAGGCAGCAGTGTGCATGTTGTCAGAGGGAGAGAGAGAGAGAGAACGAGAGAGGCAGAGTGATAGAAACACACACAGTGTGTGAGAGTGAGGACAGGCAGAGATTGTGTAGAGCAAGTCAGAGAGAGAGAAAGAGGGAGTGCAATAGAAAGAGAGGCTCAGAGAGAGAGAGAAGGTGATCGCTGTTCTGCGCAGTTGTCACACCGAGCAGAGGGCTGCATTGTGGATGTAAACTTTATCGTGGGTGGGATCAGTGGCTTGCAGCAGCTGCTGTGCAGTGCAGCGTGCAGCAGGATTACCATGTGTGTCAACTGAAGACAGAACACCAGGATGCAGCACCTCGGGCATGGTAAGGAGAACACCATAACACCACCACTCTTTTCCCGTTAAGACAGGAGACGTCCCTTTAAGAGTGGAGATGTCCCTTTAAGACAGGAGATGTCCCTTTAAGACATGAGAATTCAGCAGTATTTATTCTTATATTTTGTGGACTGGGGGCATCAAGCTTCTGCATCTGGTGCATAGGCTTCTACGCGTCCAATAATAGTAGGCTATTGTGTTGGGCTTAAAGGTGTTGTGTTTTCTTTCTGTTGTCATTTCATGTGAATTTCAGCCAGATGTGTCCTTTAAGTTGCAAGGAGCCGCAAAGTTAAATGCAGTGTACATGCTCCCTTGCTGCGTACGTGTCGTTGACTGTAGTGTTATCATATTTGACCGGTTGTGCCTCTTTAAATCGGGGTCAGCTTGCTGTGAGCTGTGTTTGTCCAACTGGTTCCGATGAGCGTGCAGCCTAACGTTAGCTACATTTCTTATTTCGGGAATGAGGCTACTTGCAGGAGATGATCCTGATTTTCAGGATCCCTTTATTAGCCAGTGCAGGGAAAAGGAAAGCAATTGTGTGCCCTGTTGCTTGTGGCAACGGCACGGGGGCCGGCCCTGAAAGCGACATTAATTATGATTGATAACAGAGGGAATATGTGCCCAATCGTTCAAGGAGAGGTACAACAAGCTAGTCTGGGAGGTATGTGTGTGTGTTGGAATGTATTTCGTCCCCTCTTAGCCATATTAAAGATTAGTATGTTTCCCCCAGCAGTGAGTCTAATCCTGCCATAGAAACAGCAATGATGGGGTATGGATTGTGCTCCCTTGCTGGGACTGTGTGTGTGTGTGTTCACATCATTACTACTTTGGCTTGGGTGCCCCTGGCTCTCTCCCAGTGTGTGTGTGTGTGTGTGTGTGTGTGTGTGTGTGTGTGTGTGTGTGTGTGTGTGTGTGTGTGTGTGTGTGTGTCTGTGTGTTGTGGATGGATGGATGGATGGATGGATGTGGCCAGCTCCATTGTACAGCTGTGGGGCTCCTGTAGACCCCTACCCCTATTCCTCCATGACTGGTGAGGGGAGAGCTAGCTAGCTACATATGCCAGCCCCACAGCAGTCACTGTATGAGGGGGTGACAGTACTGCATACACACCCTTATCAACAGACGCCTTAGCTGTCACTCAAACACCACTGACTTGAGTGACGGCTCCTATTTCTGTCTATTATCGGAGTAAACAACGAGGCGACAGAAACACATAAACATGACAACCCAGGACCATAGGGGATGACAACATGTTTTTTTATTTATTTTCTTCTGTCAAACTGCATTATTCTGTCTCAAACAAACACACTTGCATTGCAGTTAGACTATGTAACAGCATTGCAGTTTTACTCTGTTATTCTTTAACAACATATTTTTTAATCACCAGGGAGGCTATGATTGCCTATAATGATTCACTATAATGCTATAAGGTCCAGGCTGAGATGCCGCCAAGGCAGTACAATAGTTAAGGTTCAGGCTGAGATATCCCCAAGGCAGTACAATAGTTAAGGTCCAGGCTGAGATATCCCCGAGGCAGTACAATAGTTAAGGTCCAGGCTGAGATATCCCCGAGGCAATACAATAGTTAAGGTCCAGGCTGAGATATCCCCGAGGCAGTACAATAGTTAAGGTCCAGGCTGAGATATCCCCGAGGCAGTACAATAGTTAAGGTCCAGGCTGAGATATCCCCGAGGCAGTACAATAGTTAAGGTCCAGGCTGAGATATCCCCGAGGCAGTACAATAGTTAAGGTCCAGGCTGAGATATCCCCGAGGCAGTACAATAGTTAAGGTCCAGGCTGAGATATCCCCGAGGCAGTACAATAGTTAAGGTCCAGGCTGAGATATCCCCGAGGCAGTACAATAGTTAAGGTCCAGGCTGAGATATCCCCGAGGCAGTACAATAGTTAAGGTCCAGGCTGAGATATCCCCGAGGCAGTACAATAGTTAAGGTCCAGGCTGAGATATCCCCCCGAGGCGGTGATACTTTACAGGCAGCCTGGGCCAGCTTCTGGCCAAGTGAAAGTGTTCACACTGGGCAGATGTGTTGCCGGTGCTGTCCAGTTTGAGGCCAGCGGCCTCTGAAACATACCTGGGGATTAGTTTAAGGGGATTGCGAAGTGGAGAGATTTGATTTGATGGAATTAAAAGCGCCATGCTGCATGTGTCCCCGCGATGGATGAATTAAAACATTTTCTGAGTGACATTATCTTTTCCCCCCCATTCTATTCCTGTACAGAGTTTGATGTTAATGTATGTCATAACTGTACTATGTGATCTACGGCATATGGAAGCAGTTTAAAGTGTGCTTCTGTGTGACAAGTGTATTGGGGATTCACTGGATTGGTTGTGTAAATGTCCTATTTGTTATAATCCCACTAAGAGTATACTTTCAGATGAAACAATATGAATGTTGGAAGTTGATATTTTAGTGGAAGTACTGTAGATTTTGTCATGCCAGTCCAACAAGTGATATGGTGGCACAACATATTATCCACTCACAATGTCCTGCCAACCACTTTGCATGTAATCCAGGGATCACAACGGGTTACTGCCATCCACTCATCAAATATTATGCTTTTAGTCCTCTCTCTCTCTCTTCTCAATATCTTCTCTCTCTCTTCTCCTTCTCTTCCCTCTCCTCCCCTACTCTCTCCCCTCCTTCCCCTCTTCCATTCATCGACCCAGCTAGCATACTGGGTTCAGGTCAAAATGAATTGCTGAGGAATGTTCTCCTGTTCAATGGCCAGCCCCAGTGTGTCCCAGCATGGGAGCATTTCCACCTCATTTGCAGACAGACGCGTTTCATTTGGGAAGAGGACCCAATTCCCCAGAGGCCAGTCTATCTCCCGCTCTGTGCTGTCCAGCACTTGGGTTGGACACATTCGCACACATGCAAACACCCACTTAAAAGATCATGAACAAGACCATGCGCACGCACGCACACACGCACACACACACACACACAGCTGACGACCACTCACATCAATTAAGAGTAGCAGTGAATGCATTCCTCCCATAGTCCCGCTACACATTTATCTTACTAAGAACAGCACGTGGGAAACTCTAAAAACAGCAGAGGTCTTTGGAGGGCTCTCCGACATGGGACAAGCCAGTATGAGCCTGTTTCGGTCTAAGTCTGTCTAAGTTGCCCTGTTGAAAATGGGGCAAGGCAGATGCCTTGTCTCTGATGGATAGCTCAGTCATTTTGAGATTAGTAAGATTTCAGTTTGGCAGCTGTGTAGGCAATATGAATGTATTTGTTCTATAGTTGAAACGATTGCCAACATAGTTTCAAATGTGAAAGGCTGTTAAATCCTTGTCGTGTTGTGGTTGACTGCCTTCTGAATCTAGTGTCCCACTCAAAAGCAACATTAAAAGTTAATACCCCAACACCATTTATAGGCAATAAAAGGGTTTTACGTGGTAACTGTCAATGGATGGTGTTGGTGGAATCTGATTACTCCTTTGCCTTTAGAGACAAAGTACAGTATTATCCTGTTAAATGATGCCATTAAAACGCCACATTCTTGTGGTTTAAAACGGCTGTGTTCTCTCTACGGGAGTTCTCCAAGGTGGAAATGTTAGCAGGACATTATTTCAGTCACTAACTGCTAAATTGCAAGGTTTGCCAATCAGGTTTGGCCCACAAAATAAAGCCATGGATTATATTTCTCATCAGTCTTTATGCAATGACAGATTCTTGGAACGCAGGCTTGTAGAAGTCTGGTTGTTGTGTCTCTTTAAATATAACCTTAATCTTTAATTGTGTTGGCATCTATCCCTTTGATATATGTGTCCACTAAGGATTTAGTTTAAGAGACAAAACTGGTGGACATAAAAGTTATTTGCAAACACCCCACATTGGATTTAGTTTTAAGACTTTAAGACTAGTTTTAAGCAGTAGGCTTTCAGCAGTAACTGGGTCATACCTTTCACATGCAAACTCTTTATGAGAAGATTGATGTGTCTGCCGTCATTTGAGAGTTTTTTTGGCATCGAAGCTTCATACTTTATCCCACAAAATTGTGATGAGAAAAGCTACAATTTGAACAGTATACTGTTTCAGCCTCACAGTCCAACCAAGGTGCATGGATGGAGAAAATGACAGGATATGTGACAAGCATTCATCTACTTTTGAAGAAAATGCTTTCTTTATTGTTAAAACCTGGAAACATAAGCTTCCATCATGATTCTTAACCAAGGACAGGTGTCAAACCATTCTAGTAACATCTCTTGATTGATCTTTTCACACGTTTTAAAGATACCCTTTTCGGAAACAAACCATTTATGATGTTTGTTGGGAATGAACTGGAGCGTATGCATCAAGCCTCTCAGTTGGAGTGCTGATGTAGGATCCGGTTCCCCTGGTCGATGTAATCTTATTCATTGTGATATAAAAGGCGAAACTGATCCTAAATCAGCACTTTGAGTTACATATGGCCCATGGCTTCAGATTGAGGTTAACCGAGCCTCGGGAATGTCAACAAACTTCAGTTCCCATCTATCCCAATCGTAAATCACAGGATAATTGTGGGAGAAACAAGCAGACCTCATCCACTTGCCGTTTCTTTTCTTTTTATTTGTCTCAGTGGGGTCAGAACTGGATTGGCTCCTGGTACCTGGCGCTCTCTTACATAGAGACATAGATGTAGGTGTGTGTGTGTGTGAGTGTGTGTCCCCACATCCGTATGTGTGTGTCAGTGTGTGACTTAGCTAACACGTTGTAATGGCCTCTCCAGGGAGACCAGGGACCCTTGAGAGAACGAGAGCCAGTGTTTACCCGTACCTTTGTGTCTATTCTAGAGGAATGACTTGTTTGTCTGCTGCTGTAAAAGGGGACAGTGTTTGCACTGCCTCTGAAACGATGGTCGATGGCTTCCCATTCACAATGAGTAAAAAGGGACCAGGGGTGGCCTTTAAAACAAGCCTGGATGAGTCAGCAGTAAACAGCCATAATGGGGTATGGAGTGTGTGTGTGTGTGAGACTTAAGTGTGTGTCCCCCCATATTGAGAGGCAGTCAGTGCATTTTGAAGGGCCTACTGCAGAGCGAATGAAAGGCTTGTGATGGTTGTTGTCACGTGTTGGTCAGTGTGACATCAACACTGGCTCCATGGGGAAAGGAATGGACAGATAAAGACAATTATAGGAGTGATACACACATGATTACACATCGGAACATGAGTGTCTACCTGAATGACTGTGGTTTGACATAGATGGTGAAAATACCCTACAGTGTGTGGTGTGCGTGTATGTTTGTGTGCATGCATGCATACGTGTGTGTGTGTGTGTATCCGTGCACGTTTGCATCTGGTTCCAACACTGAACACCTGCAGTGATTTGGGACTGATGATTCACAATCTCCATTCATCGTGCCTGAGCCGCCGACTGTCTGTATTCTGTCTGTGAACTGTCTTGTGATGGCGGGGCATCGAAGGCCATTTCAGAGTACATCTGTTCTGGCGGAGTGTTTCGTTCCGTCTGAGGTGGAATGCGTCTGACTGTGGCTGATGTGGTTTAGAAACAATCGAGGTCAGCCGTGACATGCCCAATGAGAAAATGTTTAGAGAGACGGGGTGGATCCTTGCTTGCTAGGAACATTCTAAACCCTGTCAGACCCAAGGCTTCAGAGCTAAATTCGCCATAGCTGTCATTGGACAGAGGACTAGTGGTTTGTGTGACTGTTACTGATCGTTGACGGGTAATATGAGCTAAAGATCCTTGGGTTTTCTTACTGTGTGGAAATGAATGTGTGAACACGTGTTGTAATTTCAGAAGATAAGGCAATTGGCAAAGCATATAATATGTGAACATCATCCCATTTGAACTTTTCCTACTGTATTTTGTAAAATATGTCTCTGCCTCTGAAAAGGTTCATGGTTCGTTCACTGGCTGTTCTCTATCAAGGCTTTCCATCATTTATAAAGTGTTAAAATGTCTTAAAAGATGGAGCCATTCTTATCCAAAACAACGCTTTTGTGTCCAGCCCGCATAGCCTCCCAGTGATAGATATGGAGGTGCTCTTTGTGTGTTTCTAAAGAAACCTCATCATGTTTCATGTCTTCCGTTATTGATGCATGCGGGGTGGTAACACTCATTGGCCATCTGACCTCCTCGTTTCATGGGTGTGTGTGAGGTGATAACATATGGCTCCAGCCTCCCGCTGTTCTCCTGTGTAGCCCAGGTCTGGACAGAGTACCAGAGGTCAGAGACCCCCAGATGTGGCTGGTAGGTGTAGCAGCCTCTCTCTGCCTCTCAGTGCTAAGAGGGAACGTTTTCTAGTGACATGGCTGTAACTGCATGACATACATGTGCGTAGATGCACGTGCACACACACACACACGGGGGGGCATTAGCCATTATTGCTTTCTAATGGATGCTGTAACTTAATAAGCGCCTGAACAAACTCATTGGCCTGATGCTCCACGGAGGGAAATTTGGCATTGGAATCACAGAGAGGGTCGCATAACCGTGGGATAGAGGGATTAAGGAAATGACCCTGGCCAAAAAGAGAGGCAACCGGCAAGGTCTCTCCAAACACACACACAGACACATGTTTAGTCACACGCACACACAAACACACACCAGATTTGTTCATCTGCAGAGTGAAAACCCAGCGTGGGGCTAGCCAGCGCTAATACATAAATGCACGGGGACCCATCATCATCCAAACATTTATGCTTCCCATCCACTTCACTCTGTGTACATTTGCGGTTTACTCAGATCGAGATAATGTCATGGTTTAGATGTTCCGTTTGCTTATGTAAGCCTTGCATTAACACTAACGGAGGGCTATTTTATTCAGGCATCCTTTTCCCAGAGTGGTGTGTTTAGAGTGTAATCTGTGAGAGCTGGCGTTGCTGGAGATGAGTTTCCATTATTATGTAGTGGATGGTGAGGTCGATTTCCTGTTTTAGCCAAATTCTTCCCCGGCATGACTATTAGTAGCGTACAACCATGCAGTGGAATATGTTGTTTTACAGGGTCAGCCATAGTAGTACGGCACCCCTGGAGCAAATTAGGGTTAAGTGCCTTGCTCAAGGGCACATCGACAGATTTTTCACCTTGCCGCAGGCAACCTAGGCTACCTGCCGCAGTATGTCATTTTCTCCTTGTTACATACGCAGCAGCGTAGCAGCAATGGTTTTGATAGGAAAGAGAGGTAGGTTTGGCTTGCCAGTGTACGAATGTGTAGTTTGGAATACAGAGTAACCCTAAGCATTATGAGCAAGGATAACTATTTTCTTTGTATATTCCCGTCTTTCCTCATCAGTCAAACTTAGACTTGACAAAATAGACTTAAACCAGACAACCTCACACAAGGGACAATGGAACAATCAGGATAAAAGAAAAAAACACAACAAAACGAGCTGCCTCCCACAATGCAGTTCAAAGCGTGTCTTGGGGCGAACGTGTCAGCTCAGGTTGGCAAATAACATCTCCCGGAGAATGATTGATCTTCCCGCCCCTCACCAGATCATGTCTTTGCACGCTGGGATGCTCCAACGCCAAAGCAGCCACGCTCGTTGTCTCCAAGTGACGACGAAAACAATATAGAGATGGTGAAGATTGGTTAGCCTGGAGAATGTGGGAGAACGTCTGGGCAAACAGGGCTGATTTGATCTGTATTCATACACACACCTTTCCTCGCCTCGCCTCGCCTCGGATCATTCTAGGCTGTCATATGAAACCTTAAGGAAGGTGATGTTGCTGTGATTGTGCCTGAATAACAACATCCCAATGAGGAAAAGACCAATAAAGTATTGTGTGGGTGGGTGGACACCTGACAGCTGATCCTGACAGCTGATCCAGGATCAGAACTAGATGTGACAGATCTAGTTCAGAAACATATGGAGCCTGATTAATAAGGTTTCAGTATAGTTCTGGTCCAATACTCTGCAGTAACCAATCAAATTTAGTTTTTTGGCATAATGTTCATACTGTCAGTACATATTGCCAAAAGTACCCCTAGCCCTAGAGGGGATAAGATGACATGTGGGATATGGGATGGTTGGGGGGCCCTCGCTTGCCCCTGCCCTGCCCGTGGTGTCAGCCTGGGGGCAGAGCTGGGCCCTCCCTGGTCCTTGGCCCGTTGCCCTTCGCAGCAGCAGCAGCTTGTGCGAGGCGTGGGAAGCAGTGGGGCGTCCGCGCGGGGGGTGGGGGGTTGTTAGGTGGTTGGGCCTGCTTCACTGAAGCGTGGAGCTAGTCGGGCTGCGTTCCTGCTCTCCACTGGCTTAACTGCTCGTGGTGGATATTTTGTGGGCAGACTGTGGGCACGGACTGAGCACTGGTGCGGGCAGTGCCAGGTGATTCCAGGTCACTGGGAACTGCTGGAGGCCAGCGAGGTGCCAACCCCGATCTGTCTGCCCGTCGCTGCCATTGGAATGCACACGCTCCCGAAGCTCCCTAACTGTGTTCAGAGAGCAGGAAAAAATCAGAGATGGAGGGAGGAGGGTTTGGATGCAGCTGGGGTTTCAATTAAATATTGCGATGAAAACATTCACAAAGACATGGTCAACTGTGGACAGCTAGCAGTTTGAGCATACAGCATGCTTCCTTTCCGACTGCATTCGATCAAACACGGGATCAGAGCATCGGAACACATCTTGGCCATGTTCCAACTCCATACTGCTATACCATTTAATTAGAACACATGCCCAATACATTCTAGTAAGTGGTACTGTGCCAGTGTGGCATATGGGAACAGAGTCTTATATTTATAACCACTATCACAACTCAAGGAGGTTGAGTTCTGATATCTGGAATGTTTGTCATTATAGCTTTTAGGACTGACTCTCATTCTGTTTCTCTTTTGAGAGGTTGGTTTACACAGCTGGTCATGGACAGGCTATCCTAGCCGTTCCCAGAGAAACAGATCAGCAGAATGGGCTAACTTGGATGTGGTTGAAATGCAGATGCCACATGATGTCAGGATCAAATATGCTAAATGGGTCGTCTATTACCCAGGCCGTTTTTTTTCCACCCCTTACTTACATGATACTATTCAAATACCATCCCTCCACATTCCCAGGGCTGAAATTGGAGTCAAATGTTGCCATGTTGAAATATTGTTTTGACTGCCTGTTAAAAATGTACCAATTACTGTAATTATGTTTTACACAGAATGTCAAATGGCTCTATTTTTGGCAACGATTTTCTCAACGGGCGCAGTTAGCTCAAGTTTCCTTCCCCCCTGTAACATGTCTGTGAATAAGTGGCCTGAAACTTAACCCATTACATGTCTGGCTCGCAGACATAACAAAGACTTGCTTAATAAACAACAGGTGTAGATTACCAGGGAAATGCTTACTTCCCTACAATAGAGAGAGAAAAATATATAATAATAAAAAGATAACACGAGGAATAAATACACAATGAGTAACGATAACTTGGCTATATACACGTGGTACCAGTACCGAGTCGATATGCAGAGGTATGAGGTAATAGAGGTAGATATGTATATGGGTAGGGGTAAGGTTACTAGGCAACAGTATAGATAATAAACAGTAGCAGCAGGGTATGTGAGGAGTTGCCAGTATGTGATGAGTTGCCAGTTAGGAAAACAGCGTAAATGTGGTGACGAGTTACAGAAGTTCAAGTGTTTCTCACAAGGTGACACAGCACACGCACACACACTCACACTCACACTCACACACACACAGTAACTGGAATGGCTACTAACAGGAGTGTGCAACTGGAGCGGGAGTGTGTTGCCGTGTGTTTCAGGTGTGGCGTGTAGAATCACATGGAGACAGATTTCTCACGGCTCAGGCACATTACTGTGTGTGTGTGTGTGTGCACGTTTGCGTTTGCGTGTGTGTGTTTTAATAGGGCAGGTCAACGCTCAGATTCACTGCATCAACTTCCGATCGGATTCACCGCGTCACTGTTTCTCAATCAGTCAGCGTGCCAAGGCTTTGCGTAATTGAATTTGTCTCTCTTTCACTTTCCTCACACACAGCAGTTGGATGACGAACAAACCAGAACTTTCTTAGCTAGCGTCAGCGAGTAGTGTCCTACAAACTGCTAATTCAGTGGGGACTTCACCATCCATATTCTACTATATCTGTATTCATCTACTACTGTATAGCTTCTACCTTAGTAATCTTTTTACACAGGACTTTCCCCAGGTAAGTAAAAGAAGAAACTCATTGTTGAAATTGCCCTATTACTAATGCTAAGAGTTATTTTGTGGGCTAACATGGGTGGCTGGTGGGCAATAAAACCACAGCATTACAGTACCTCTTCTTGTTTCTTGCCTTCAGATATGTTGCTAATATAGAAGGTATGCCTGGCCTAGAGGAGTTGTCTAGTCTGTTGGTTCCAGACAGGTAGCTACAGTAATATGGAATACTAAGCGTTGTTTTGTGGGCTAACAAAGTGATGGTGGCCGGCTGGCATTGAAACCACAGCAGTACAATTCCTCTTGTCTGTAGCTTTCAAACATGTTACGGTATGTTGTTAATATGGAAGGCATGCCTGGCCGAGAGAACTATTAGTCAGTCAGGCAGTGATACCTTGGGAAAAGCTCTAAAGAGGCCATCATTATCAGTGCCAGTACATGAGCGCACCGCTTTCTCTCATTAGCAAAATGATTGAGCTCATGTGAGAGTGGGGGGTTGTCTGTTCTACAGATTTCATAGAAATAGAACACTAGATGCTGTATCTCTATGACCGAGTGGATGTTTATGGTTGTCAATGTGGAATGCTTTTCATGCTTTTTGTGTGCTATTTTTATCAAGGTGTAGGCTAGTGTGTCTCTGTTTAGTGTGTAGTGTCTAGTTGCTGCCCCCTTACACCCGTTCTGTATGTTGTTTGTTGACGTGTTGGTAAACCACAGTGCTGTTAGCTAGCTGTTTGGCAGAACACAGTGCATGGAGCACTGACAGAGAGAGGTGACAGGCCTGCCTGACTGTGTTCCAATGAAAAACGATCAGCTATTCACTCGTCTCTTGTTCTCTCTCGCTCTCGCTCTCTTTCTCTCCTCTCGCTCTCTCTTTCCCTTTCTCTCCCTCTCTCTCGTTCTCTTTCTTTCCGTCTTTCTCTCTCTCTCTTTCTTTTGTTCAGGGAGAAGCTGGCCGTGGCTCGCCTGCAGAGGGAAGTCGCACGAAGCAAGAGCGAAGGAACAATGGTACTGTTGATGCTGTCTTACACACAGACACACACACACACACATTATCATTAAACCCACAGCCCACAGTTGTATGCATGCCAGTCCTGCTCGGTCATCGACCAAGGTCACTGAACTGATAACTTTCCTCAACCAAAAACATATATTTACAGTTGAAGTCGGAAGTTTACATACACTTTAGCCAAATACATTCAACTCAGTTTTTCACAATTCCTGACATTTCATCCTAGTAAAAATTCTCTGTCTTAGGTCAGTTAGGATCAACACTTTATTTTAAGAATGTGAAAAGTCAGAATAATAGTAGAGAGAATTATTTATTTCAGCTTTTATTTCTTTCATCACATTCCCAGTGGGTCAGAAGTTTACATACACTCAATTAGTATTTGGTAGCATTGCCTTTAAATTGTTTAACTTGGGTCAAACACTTCAGGTCCCCTTCCACAAGCTTCCCACAATAAGTTGGGTGAATTTTGTCCCATTCCTCCTGACAGAGCTGGTGTAACTGAATCAGGTTTGTAGGCCTCCTTACTCGCACAAGAATTTTCAGTTGTGCCCACAAATGTTCTATTGGATTGAGGTCAGGGTTTTGTGATGGCCACTCCAATACCTTGACTTTGTTGTCCTTAAGCCATTTTGCCACAACTTTGGAAGTATGCTTGGGGTCATTGTCCATTTGGAGGGGTCATTGTCTATTTGGAAGACCCATTTGCGACCAAGCTTTAACTTCCTGACTGATGTCTTGAGATGTTGCTTCAATATATCCACATAACTTTCCTTCCTTATGATGCCATCTATTCTGTGAAGTGCACCAGTCCCTCCTGCAGCAAAGCACCCCCACAACATGATGCCGCCACCCCCGTGCTTCACGGTTGGGATGGTGTTCTTTGGCTTGCAAGCCTCCCCCTTTTTCCTCCAAACATAACGATGGTCATTATGGCCAAACAGTTCTATTTTTGTTTCATCAGACCAGAGGACATTTCTCCAAAAAGTATGATCTTTGTCCCCATGTGCAGTTGCAAACCGTAGTCTGGCTTTTTTATGGCGGTTTTGGAGCAGTGGCTTCTTCCTTGCTGAGCAGCCTTTCAGGTTATGTCAATATAGGACTTGTTTTACTGTGGAAATAGATACTTTTGTACTTGTTTCCTCCAGCAGATTTCAGGGATGACGTCAAATGTAGCGCATCAGCACACACACACACACACACACACACACACACACACACACACACACACACACACACACACACACACACACACACACACACACACACACACACACACCAGGGAGCCAGTCGTGCGGATGCAGAGAGCGTGAGTTAGGGTTCGGAGAGAGGGGACCGACAGTGTGACAGAGCAGATACCAGCTGACCACGGCCTTGGACTCAGCTGTTTAGAACTTCAGAACTACGGTAAATTCATTACAGCCCCAAATAGCTTCATAAAAGAGCGCTATGGCAGAAAGCCTAAAGCAGACTTGAGATTTACATACTCTAGGATAGCCATATCTACAATGCTTTCTCGTAGTGGTAGTGGTCTCAAGCATTCTAGAAAGTCCTCCTGAGAATACCAAATGAACAGCCTGTGCTCGTAATACTAAAATACAGTAGAACAGACATGGATATGAACAACACAATACATACTGAATAGAGTGGCTAGCATACGCATCATGACAATGACCGCATACTGTACATAGCCTTCTTTGTATAGATGGTCCTGTGTGGCTCAGTTGGTAGAGCATGGCAATGCCAGGGTTGTAGATTCGGACCAGTATGAAAATGTATACACTTACTACTGTAAGTTGCTCTGGATAAAAGCATCTGCTAAATGACGTATAGATATAGATTGTAAGAGAAATGTTTCCTGGAAGCACCCCACTGAGGCAATGATGTTTTACCATGGAGTCTTTGGAAAACACTTGGATTTTAGTTTGTGACTGTGGAGAACGACCTACCCAGTGTATTTATGTCCACATTGCGGTTCCTGAGGTATGCTGTAGCCGTCGGCAAGGTCACGGCTCACTGTAGCCAATTCCATACAGTCACAGCACAAGAGGAGGCAGGCTCCATTGGGAAACTCTGTGTCAGCACCTTGTACCGTAGTCAGTCAGACTAAGAGACTGATCAGCCTCTGACCTTAGTGAAGAGCTAGGAGGGAAATATCTACTGCCTGGCGGTGTGAGGCTTTCTCTGAATACTGCTACTTCGAGTCATGAGAGTGGATGCCATGCTAATTACAACTCCGGGTGTATGTGTGAGGAAAGGGGGATGAAGGAGGGATGAGTTATCTGTGCCAGACAGGAGGAGGGGAAGGGAGTGGTAAAAGAAGAATGTGGGGTGTGTGTGTGTGTGTCTCTGAGCTCCATTTGAAATTGGGATTATCCCTCCTGGAGTCCCCCTCTCACACACACACGCCTGAGATGCTCCTCTCCTCTGGGAGCTCAGGCATGCTATTTTGGGTCTTTAATAGAAATCAAAAGAGAGGGCTGCATCAGGGAGATAATTGTTAATGTGATGGCAGGGTGAACTAGAGGCACTCTGCCCCTAAGAGTAACCTCCTCACACACACAGACACGTAATGATATACATATACCGACAGACACGCGCACAAACACCACCTCCAGAGGACGACAGATTAAATGCTGTAGACTTTGAAGTGTGCACCTCTGACCCTCCAGTGTCTGATGCCTCCTCTTTAACGCCTCCAGCGTGCAAGAGAGAGAGAGAAAGAGAGACAGAGAGAGACAGAGAGAGACGGACTACTTCCTCTGGGACACGTTAGGTTACAGTGATTGTATTGTGTAGGGAAAGAATGCATTACGAAGTCTTTATGATTTTGCACGTAATTGTATACTTCCTGGTCCCCTATGTGCCATAATACAACTGAGTAACAAACCTTAACTTTAGCTAGTGTTTTAAATTGGGGGTGTACAGTTACGCAATACCATGGCAACTGCCAGCGACATGGGCCTTAGACTTCTGTATCATTCTTCATTGGGCATTTAAAGTTTGTTATCAGAACTTAAACTACAGGAGTTTGTAAAAAGCAATAAGTATGAATCAAGCATCTCAGAATAGAAGTGCTGGTCTAGGATCAGTTACTCACCCTGTCCATGTAATCCTATGCATTATGATCTAATAGGCAAATTGATACTAAATCAGCACACCTGTATGCTCTCGTTGGCTGGTCCTCGCTACATATTCGTCGCCAAACCCACTGGCTCCAGGTCATCTATAAGTCGTTGCTAGGTAAAGCTCCGCCTTATCTCAGCTCACTGGTCACCATAGCAACACCCACCCGTAGCACGCGCTCCAGTAGATATATTTCACTGGTCATCCCCAAAGCCAACACCTCCTTTGGCCGCCTTTCCTTCCAGTTCTCTGCTGCCAATGACTGGAACGAATTGCAAAAATCACTGTCAGAGCAGCTTACCGATCGCTGCAGCTGTACACAGCCCATCTGTAAATAGCCCATCCAACCAACTACCTCCCTCATCCCCATATTTGTTTTTGGTTTTTTTTCTGCTCTTTTGCACACCAGTATTTATACTTGCACATCCTCATCTGCACATCTATCACTCCAGTGTTAATTGCTAAATTGTAATTACTTCGCTACTGTGGCCTATTTATTGCCTTACCTCCTTACTTCTTTTACACACACTGTATACAGATTCTCTATTGTGTTATTGACTGTACGTTTGTTTATACCATGTGTAACTCTGTGTTGTTGTTTTTGTTGCACTGCTTTGCTTTATCTTGGCCAGGTCGCAGTTGTAAATGAGAACTCGTTCTCAACTAGCCTACCTGGTTAAATAAAGGTGAGAAAAAAATAATTGTATAATAATATTGAGAGTTGAGGTTAAGATACTGAAGAACAATGACAACTTTGTCAGAGTCCCTATATGATAGACATTACCTATATGCATTGGTTTATTGGTTATAAGGAGATGTTGGTATAGCCATACCTGCCAGGCCTTGAACGTGCTGTTTACTGCTTGTTTAATCAGCCAGCCGCACCCAGCCACCTTCCGTTCAAACTCAGTCAGGAAGAAAAACACTGGATCCCCCACAATGTATTTGATGATGAGCTCTGGCAACTGGTCGTGTTTATGCTCAGAGAAGGCAGAACACAGGACCAGTCACTCCAACAAGTGTGGCCTGTCTTTCTCCAGTCAAACCCTCTCATTCAGTACCAGTCACTGCTGTGGGTTTCCCCTGGAATTCTGGAATTCTTCACATCCAAGCCAGCCCAGAGAGAGAGGAGTGTTTGGGCTTGGCTGGCTTAATGAGTCCTGGGAGTGTGTGTGTGTGGGCATGCATGCATGCATGCGTGGGTGTGTGTGTGGGTGGGTGGTTGTTTCTCTCTCTCTCCCTCTCTTTCTCTCTCATCTAAGCTAGTCCTAGGCAGGATGCTGGGTTTCCTGTGTGTGTGTGTGTGTGTGTGTGTGTGTGTGTGTGTGTGTGTGTGTGTGTGTGTGTGTGTGTGTGAGAGAGAGAAAATCCTGTGTGGCTTCTGAGGTCGCTAGGTGCTGCTGGCTGTACATTAAAGGCCCGTTTTAAAACGCTGGCTGAGATTATGACCACTGGAAACGGCTGTCTAAACAACGTGGGAAAATAAACGCTGCACTTTGTGTGAAACACACTTTATTTTCTTTGCCTTCTAAGGCACACCATGGTGTCACAGCTTAATAGACCCATAATGAAGTGTAGATGCGTACAGCTTTCTTGCACACACACATTCACACACATGCAAGTCCACACTCACACACACCACTTAATTTCTCTTTCCTTGATTACTGCATGCGATTCGCTCACGCTCGAATGAAACTCTAGCGAAATGGATTGAAACATTTTCTCATCAGCATCGCATTCTAGGCTATTCAACAGTCCCATTTACTCCAAAGGATCCAAATGCACCAGTGGTAATTCATGGGGAAAATGCAAGGTACTGTTACAGATCTGAGTCTTTAAAGAGATCAGGACAAACATACAGAGCAGTAGGCCAAATGGATAATGAACCAAAAAAGCGTGCCTATGCATTCTAGCTATAAGCTCTCTGTTAGGGGGAAAAGAAAGAAAGGGATTGCCTAGTGAGTTGAAGTCCTAGAAATACCATTACTTATTTTCTAGAATGGTGCTAGTATAATAGCATATTTTCATTCTATAGTATTTTCCTTGTATTTCTATGGTTGACGTCTGTGTGGTAGACTGAGGTCTGTGTGGAGACAGCGTGGAGATGCCTTTGACAGCTGTTTGGAGGATCTTTGACACTGGTGAGGGACTGGAGACCGCTGGGGACTGAGGTGCTGCCTCTACAGATTGGGGCTTATCAGCCATGTGCAGGGAGAGAGGGATCCCAGTGATGGCTGTCACCGCTCGTCATCCATCTCAATGTGCGAAACCACTATGGGGACCATCACTGGGATCCCTTTCTCCCATAGTGGTTTCACACGTTGGGATGGGTGACGAGCGGTGACAGCCAGGCCTACAGAGCCAGCAGTCTCTGGATGGTCCACACGTGGGGTGGGGGGTTGGTGTGTGTGTGTGTGCTTACGTTTCTGTGTGATTTTGTATGTAAACTCAGCAAAAAAAGAAACATCCTCTCACTGTCAACTGCATTTATTTTCAGCAAGCATGTGTAAATATTTGTATGAACATAACAAGATTCAACAAGATCCGGGCTCTTCGCTGGCCATGGCAGAACACTGACATTCCTGGTTTGCAGGAAATCACGAACAGAACGAGCAGTATGGCTGGTGGCATTGTCATGCTGGAGGGTCATGTCAGGATGAGTCTGCAGGAAGGGTACCACATGAGGGAGGAGGATGTCTTCCCTGTAACGCACAGCGTTGAGATTGCCTGCAATGACAAAAAGCTCAGTCCAATATGCTGTGACACACCGCCCCAGACCATGATGGACCCTCCACCTCCAAATCGATCCCACTCCAGAGTACTGGCCTTGGTGTAACGTTCATTCCTTCGACAATAAACGCGAATCCGACCATCACCCCTGATGAGACAGAACCTCGACTCGTCAGTGAAGAGCACTTTTTGCCAGTCCTGTCTGTTCCAGCGACGGTGGGTTTGTGCCCATAGGCGACGTTGTTGCCGGTGATGTCTGGTGAGGACCTGCCTTACAGCAGGCCTACAAGCCCTCAGTCCAGCCTCTCTCAGCCTATTGCGGACAGTCTGAGCACTAATGGAGGGATTGTGCATTCCTGGTGTAACTCGGGCAGTTGTTGTTGCCATCCTGTACCTGTCCTGCAGGTGTGATGTTCGGATGTACCGATCCTGTGCAGGTGTTGTTACACGTGGTTTGCCACTGCGAGGATAATCAGCTGTCCGTCCTGTCTTCCTGTAGTGCTGTCTTAGGCGTCTCCCAGTACGGACATTGCAATTTATTGCCCTAGCCACATCTGCAGTCCTCATGCCTCCTTGCAGCATGCCTAATGCACGTTCACACAGATGAGCAAGGACCCTGGGCATCTTTCTTTTGGTGTTTTTCAGAGTCAGTAGGAAGGCCTCCTTAGTGTCCTAAGTTTTCATAACTGTGACCTTAATTGCCTACCGTTTGTAAGCTGTCTTAACAACCGTTCCACAGGTGCATGTTCATTAATTGTTTATGGTTCATTGAACAAGCATGGGAAACAGTGTTTAAACCCTTTTCAATGAAGATCTGTGAAGTTATTTAGATTTTTACTAATTATCTTTTCAAGACAGGGTCCTGAAAAAGGGCCGTTTCTTTTTTTGCTGAGTTTATGTGTGTGTATGTGCTTACGTTTCTGTGTGTTTATGTGTGTGTGCCTCTCTCTCTCTCTCTCTCTCTCTCTCTCTCTCTCTCTCTCTCTCTCTCTCTCTCTCTGTGTGTGGGTCCCTTGGCAATGATAAATGGGCCACTCATACGGTTTACCATATCCCGGGGTGTGTGTATGCTGTACATCTGCAGTTGCTGCCTGCGTGAGAGCAATAGCCAGGCTCTAATGTAATGGTTGGCCCTGCATGATAATTGAATTTATGGACTCCCCAGGGATCTGTAGGGCAGTGATTTCTAGGGAATAGCATGAGGTTTGGTTTACACCATCCTCTGTATTTCAAAGATAAGTATTCTTTTAGCAAATGGCCATGTTCAAGAATATAATTTGATACTGCAATTTAAATATGGATATTATGGTAATTGTTATCTGCTCAATGTACCAAGGGCAGAGCTACTACTAAGAACCTGCCAGAAATGAAATTGTTATTTAGAAAATGTATTATTTCAATTCAATTGGGCTAAAAGAGTAAAGGCACTTCAGGCAAACATGCTACATGACATGCTACTTTTTGAGCATTTTGTTGTTGTAAGTACCTGTATTCTGCATTGTATTCTGCATTGTTTAGCCTGCAGTTTGCCAGTCAGACAAATCCCCTTGTTACACTTCTTCCAGCAGAATCCAGGCTGGTCAATATACTGCCAGCCTGGCAGGCAGACAGGCATACAGTTAACTGCATGTATTATTGATGAAGGAGGAGGAACCTGCATGGTGCTTTGTGTCCCTGATGTTTGTGTTGCAGTACTGGGCAAAGAAGATATCCTCCAAACCTTTGATTCAGCGAGAGCCTCCCAGCCTCATACTGAGGTGCACTGTGTAATGAAGAGATTATTGAGTAAAAGAGGGACACACACACACACACACACACACACACACACACACACACACACACACACCCTCTCCCCACCCCATCAGCCCTACACACACACACACACACACACACACACACCCTCTCTCCCCACCCCATCAGCCCTACACACACACACACACACACACACACACACACACACACACACACACACACACACACACACACACACACACACACACACACACACACACACACACACACACACACACACACACACACACACACACACACACACACACACACTCTCTCCCCACCCCATCAGCCACACACACACACACACACACATTCACTGATAACATTGCACAGACTGCAGCTGGTGCACAATGTGGCCTTGAGAGACGCAGTCGTCTCTAATTAATTTAAAATCTCCTCCGGATCATGGAAGGGTATCAGGGGGTTACGGAAGGTCTAGTAATTCACTACTGAGAACCCTGTCTGTCCCTTATGAATAAATGACAACACAATGCTGTAGAATTACACAGCCATGCTAGGACTGTCTAGTGCAAGTTGGTTACTATAACATGGAGAAATCAAGCCCAGTTACATATACTGTATATTATGACAGAGACATGATTTGAAGTTATGATTCTATGTTTATACCATATGTATATATTTTCCTACTGATGGATCGTATGCATACACCCAGCTCCAAATCCCATGCCTTGTTTCACAGGGGTCGGGTTAAATGCGGAAGACACATTTCGGTTGAGTGCATTCAGTTGTGCAACTGACTAGGTAGTCCAATGTTTCACTCTTCACTGAACAATGCTGTAGTAATATTTGGATGAAATCACTAGCCTTGCTTATTTCCCCACCGTGACCTTCCCATGTAATAGCATGATAATCCCATTGAGTTCAATGTTAATCCTGAATACCCAGCTACAATCCCTAGGCAGAGCCGCTCTCTAAACCTTGATGAGTCAGCAGAATCATGAAGCATCTCATCTGACAGATTACATGACTGATAAGAGTAAAGGAGGAGACATTAAATGTGACAAAAGTACCCAATACAGTATTGTAAATGTTCTAGGATCAGCTTTTCCTTTTAAATCACAATTAATGAGATTATATGGACAAGTAGGACTTGATCCTAGATCAGCACTCCTACTCTGAGACACTTTGTGAATATGGGCCTTGACAGTTTTCTTAGGAAGAGAAGGCCATCTACAGGACAGAGAGGGAAGAACATCAGTGAAGACAGTCTACTGCCATGCAAGCTAATCATAGTCAGAGGTATATCCTTTTTTAGTCACTTGAGACATCAAAGTAAATGTTGCTTTAGAAAGAATGCTTATGGTAGTCTTTCTACTGATTGCCTGAACAGTTTTTCTCACATCGAGTTGATCCTCCTTTTGAAAATACTGAATGTAGTCCAGTCTAGCTGCAGCTAAATGTTAGTGGTTGGTTTTAGCACGTTAGAGTATGCTTTCAATTATCAGGCTTGCTATCACTGGGCAAGGCCAATTGCCAAACGCGTATAAAGTCTGTGGACAGTAAATACTTCAGCTGTGAAATAGTGTAATGTCTCGCTAGGATTTTATGGCAACGTAAAGATATCTTAAAGTCGGATTTAACGGTTCTGGGCCTTGTTAAATGGCAGAAATTATACATTGAACAAAAGCAGAAGACTGCTTTTAATGTATGCTGTTATAAGTGTGTTGTTATTGAAGCTCTTGGCGAGGCTTAGTAGGCAGACGTAGGCGGCGTTCCAAATGGCACCCTATTCCCTATGTAGTACACTACTTTTGTTCAGGGCTCTTAGGGAGATTATCGAGTAGTATGCAGGGAATAGGGTGCCATTTGGTTTGAGATTTTTTTTTTATTGCATGGTTGTTGTGCCTGGGGTGTTTTTAAGGAGATGTGGTTAACAAAAGGCAGGGGCAATGGACAAATGTAGGAACCCAGGCCAAATCACTGAACAGTGTCATTTACAGTTATGTTTGAGGCAAATTGGACCTTTGCATATGGAGGTGATATTCACATACAGTATCTTTAGGCAATTAGTGTGGGTATTTGAACAATCGGTCGACACATTTTTAATGCAAAGTCATTTAAGTTGCAATAAGTCCAGTACGATTTACCTTTAATTTTCTGATTGAGATGTTTTTGTTTCTTGCAGTGTGCTTGTGTTTAAACCTGTTATTGTTCGAGTTGGCTCATTTTATGATAGAAAACCCATCTCTTTTGAAAGATAAAAGGTCTAGTTTCCGAAAAGGTCACTAAACTTTCTGAAGCGATTACTTCAACTCATGTTCAGTTGTTTAACTCCGGTCTAACTAGTCGTGGTAAAGGAACTTGTTTGCGTTTGGTCCCGGTTGCAGCTAGGTCCAGCTCTAACTTGGCACCAGCCCTGTGACTGTTGGTTTATGTTCCTGTAGTGGCGTGTTATTTACGGCAGCCATTACGTGTGATGGAGAGGCTCCCTGGTGCGCCACATAGTAGCCCTGGGTTTACGGTCGTGTTGAAGAACTGGGGGTGGTTTTAGTTGTGAATAGGGTTTAATGTGGTCTGCTCAACTGCTTCAGCGAATTAAAGCCGCTGTTGGGAAGAATTTGGGCCAAGTCACAGAGTGAAACATGGCTATTTATTGGACGGCTTCAACTCTAACACACTGGGCTCACAACTGAAGGAGCCAAGAGGTTTCCCCCCTTGGGAAAAAGCGGTGTTGTCATTGTTTTGTATTTAATTTATTATATATTTTTTGTCTGGAAATGGCCTTGGTTGTGGTGTTGCAGTAGTGTGGGACACTTTTTCCATTCAGTGTTACTTTGTCTTTCTCTTTTAGAGATCTTTTTCTCTTTTTACATTTTTACATTTTTTTCATTGTAGTAATTTAGAAGACACTCTTATCCAGTGCTAGGGGACGGGTGGGGGGTCAAGTGCAGTGTTAGGCACCTCTGGGGGAAGGGGGAGGAGGTGGTACGAGGAGGGGTGCTGTGGGATTATTTAAGATACTCTTTGAAGAAGTAGGGTTTCATATGTAGTGTCAAGAAGTAGGGTAATAGTGACTAGGTGTAGGGTATGGGGTTGATTTGGTATTCACACTAACAATCAGTAGTGTCTAGGGGTAGGGTATAGGGGTTGATTTGATATTCACACTAACCATTAGTAGTGTCTAGGGGTAGGGTATAGGGGTTGATTTGGTATTCACACTAACCATTAGTAGTGTCTAGGGGTAGGGTATAGGGGTTGATTTGGTATTCACACTAACCATTAGTAGTGTTTAGGGGTAGGGTATAGGGGTTGATTTGGTATTCACACTAACCATTAGTAGTGTCTAGGGGTAGGGTATAGGGGTTGATTTGGTATTCACACTAACCATTAGTAGTGTCTAGGGGTAGGGTATAGGGGTTGATTTGATATTCACACTAACCATTAGTAGTGTCTAGGGGTAGGGTATAGGGGTTGATTTGGTATTCACACTAACCATTAGTAGTGTCTAGGGGTAGGGTATAGGGGTTGATTTGGTATTCACACTAACCATTAGTAGTGTCTAGGGGTAGGGTATAGGGGTTGATTTGGTATTCACACTAACCATTAGTAGTGTCTAGGGGTAGGGTATAGGGGTTGATTTGATGTACAGTTGTATAGGTAGGTTGATTTCAGATTAATACAGAGTTGTTATATTAAGGCCTCCATAGTATATATGGAGGTTTGGAATGTGTCATTCATGCGGTAAGGGCCCTGGTTTGTGCTACAGTAAGCTCCTTGGTTAGTTCCTCTCCTGCACGCTGCTTGAGCAAGTGTGTTGTTCAATAGCCACTAGATGGCCCTGCAGTACTTGTGAAATTGTCCATCTTGGTTACCATGCAATGGACAACCTAATGAACAAGATCTTGGTAGTGTTGCATATTTCAGAAATAACATAATAATGATGATTAAAAAACTTTGTTCATTATTACTTTTTCAAATGAACTCATGTTTTATGTGTGATAGCCATGAAGGTAAATATTTTATACCTACATATTTTTTAACAGAGGTGAAGGAAAGGCCATACTTTGTTTGCGCTAAGGCTCTATTCCTCATGGAGTGTTGAACTAGTTGATTTTGGACAAGGTTATTCACTCAATTACAGTGACTCAGCACTTTATATTCAATGGCCTACCAATGTATTTATTATTAAGCACCTTTTAGTGTTTCTATTCAGATGCAGTCTCTAATTGACCTTGTTCAGGACAACAGTACAGAGAACAGAAGGAAGTCAGGAGATGGGATTCATGTGCTTTTATAAGACGTCCATATAGTAAGACGTCCATATAGTAAGACGTCCATATAGTACAATAATACATTATTAAGACATCCATATATATAGTCAACTTCCCACGGCCTTGTAGTCAATGTTGAAGCGTCCACTACAATGTTCACTGTGAATGACAAATGATGAAATGAGCATTACACCCTCTATTGTAAGACAGCCATAGTCAGCTACCCATGGCCTTGGCGGCTATTTGCTGTGTAGGAGGCAGGTAGCGTAGCGTTTGGACCAGCAACTGAAAAGTTGCTGGCTAGAATCCCTGAGCCAACAAGGTGGAAAGAATCTACCATTCTGCCCTTGAGCAAGGCAGTTAACCCCCAACAACAAATGCTCCGGGCACCAATGATGTCGATTTAAGGCAGCCCTCACACCTCTCTGAGTCAGAGGGGTTGGGTTAAATGAGGAAGACACATTTTGGTTGAATTAATTCAGCTGTGCAACTGTCTAGGTATCCCATTTTCTTTCCTTCCTGTCGAGGCATCCCCTATAGCCTTCAATGTGAATGAGATATATCATGGAATGTCCATGAAACATACTATAAAGAACAGTTATCAGTATCTGCATTAATCGAGGCAAGATTTTCCTTTGCTATGATCACTGCCCCTAATATTGTACTGTATGTTATAGTGTTCAAGTGAAGAGGAAATTCAGCAACTCTTGGCGGACATGAGGAGGATATGTCCAATTTCCTCTTCACTTCAGTTTTCTCCTCAATTCATGCACATTAGTTGGAGAGCGAGGTAGTGGCAGTGTTCCTTTCACTTTGTACCATTATTGTGTTCAACACAGTGTCAAGGCCTCTCTTTTTTTTTCCAGAAGTAAACAACCTTATCTTTTGGCAATAAGCGTATTACACCCTAGACAGAGGGAGATGGTTGAGTGGTTAAACCTACTGTACGGCTAAGAGGCTTACCCAGCATGCAGTGATCAATAGTTACATCTGTCACTTACTGTAACTCATTTTGCCATATGGAGACAGATTATAGGAAAGTTAGTGCACTAATTTTCTCCATATCATGTTTTCAGTTTTACAGTATCTTCAAGTGAAATCCCCAAACTCAACCAGCTTGTGGAAGTTTAGATGTAAAGCAGGCAGTGTTTGGCCCCACAAAACTTTACCACAGAACCCCGACATTATCTTTGACTTGAAACTTCTTTCTTGAGATGGTCAGACAGGAAGGCAGGCCGCATAGCCTTTGAAGTGTAGAATCTGAACCGAGGACAGTTTTTTCTTTGGAGTAACTTCTGAGGCTTCAGGACATAGTGCATGTTCCAATTAAGGTCATTGAAAAAAAATGGATGCTCAGAAGATTTTCTGCTTTTAGAGACTCTATAGCAAAAGTTGATCGTCTTTCAGCAGTGAGCCTGCAGTGTAGTCTTTCAAAATCATGTTTAGTAAAGACAAATCCAGCATTAGTGCAGTCGTTTTCCACTGTGATTCTGACAGCAGGGTGCAGGGTTTAAGCTGAGTGTACAAAACATTAAGGACACCTGCTCTTTCCATGACATAGACTGCCCAGGATAATCCAGGTGAAAGCTATGATCCCTTATTGATGTCACTTGTTAAATCCACTTCAGTAGGTGTAGGTGAAGGGGAGGAGACAGGTTAAAGAAGGATTTTTAAGCCTTGATACAATTGAGACAAGGATTGTGTATCAGGGTTAGGTCAGCAGGCTTCAAGATTTAACTTATTACCACAGCTGCAATAGGATTGCTGGTTGCCTTTCAATTGGACATTTGAATAAACATCTTTGTTTTATTACAGTGCAGGGTGCTGCATTACACTGGGTATTCAGTGTAATGTGCCATGGCAACTGGGACGGCTTTAGGAGCTCTAGTTAGAGCTCTAGTTACATGGTATGGTTCTCTTGAACTGTAGAATTGCAAACGCACTGCTGAAATAGATGTTATGACATACAGTTGAAGTCGGAAGTTTACATACAAACTATAGCTTTGGCAAGTCGGTTAGGACATCTACTTGGTGCATGACACAAGTAATTTTTCCAACAATTGCTTACAGACAGATTATTTCACTTATAATTCACTGTATTATAATTCCAGTGGGTCAGAAGTTTACATACACTAAGTTGACTGTGCCTTTAAACAGCTTGGAAAATTCCAGAAAATGTTGTCATGGCTTTAGAAGCTTCTGATAGGCTAGTTGATATCATTTGAGTCAATTGGAGGTGTACCTGTGGATGTATTTCAAGGCCTACCTTCAAACTCAGTGCCTTTACTTGACATCATGGGAAAATCAAAAGAAATCAGCCAAGACCTCAGAAAAAACATTGTAGACTTCTGTCTCCTAGAGATGAACGTACTTTGGTGCAAAAAGTGCAGATCAATCCCTGAACAACAGCAAAAGGACCTTGTGAAGATGCTGGAGGAAACAGATACAAAGGTATCTATATCCACAGTAAAACGAGTCCTATATCGACATAACCCGAAAGGCCACTCAGCAAGGAAGAAGCCACTGCTCCAAAACCGCTATGGTTTGCAACTGCATATGGGGACAAAGATCGTACTTTTTGGAGAAATGTCCTCTGGTCTGATGAAACAAAAATAGAACTGTTTGGCCATAATGACCATCGTTATGTTTGGAGGAAAAAGGGGGAGGCTTGCAAGCCAAAGAACACCATCCCAACCGTGAAGCACGGGGGTGGCAGCATCATGTTGTGGGGGTGCTTTGCTGTAGGAGGGACTGGTGCACTTGACAAAATAGATGGCATCATGAGGTTGGAAAATTATGTGGATATATTGAAGCAACATCTCAAGACATCAGTCAGGAATTTAAAGCTTGGTCGCATGTGGGTCTTCCAAATGAACAATGACCCCAAGCATACTTCCAAAGTTGTGGCAAAATGGCTTGAGGACAACAAAGTCAAGGTATTGGAGTGGCCATCACAAAGCCCTGACCTCATTCCTATAGAAAATATGTGGGCAGAACTGAAAAAGCGTGTGCGAGCAAGGAGACCTACAAACCTGACTCAGTTACACCAGCTCTGTCAGGATTAATGGGCCAAAATTCACCCAATTTATTGTGGGAAGCTTGTGGAAGGCTACCCAAAATGTTTGACCTAAGTTAAACAATTTAAAAGCATTGCTACCAAATACTAATTGAGTGTATGTAAACTTCTGACCCACTGTGAATGTGATGAAAGAAAAGCTGAAATAAATCATTCTCTCTACAATTATTCTGATATTTCACATTCTTAAAATAAAGTGGTGATCCTAACTGACCTGAGACAATGAATTTTTACTAGGATTAAATGTCAGGAATTGTGAAAAACCGAGTTTAAATGTATTTGGCTAAGGTGTATGTAAACTTCTTACTTCAACTGTAGATATTATGACATAGATATTGTGACATAGATATTATGAAATAGATATTATGAAATTAATATTATGAAATGGATGTTATGAAATAGATATTTGTGACATGTAGATAGTCAGACTTAAGTCTATGTTGCTGATGGCTTTTATATCTCTCTACATGTGTTGGCTGGTAACAACACCTATTAAAACAGCAGCTAACCTGACTCTTTCCTTTTCTCCACAGCGACAAAAGCTGATTCATGTGCTAGAGGAAGAGCGACGCCTGCGATTGGATAGTGAGAAGCGGCTTCTGGAGGTGACGGACGAGTCGGAGCTGGGCCGAGCGCAGATGGCTTCGCTACAGCAGCACTTCTCCAGGTAACACGCAGCCCCTATGCATGCACGCACGCACGCACACACACACACACACAGTCTTGCGCAGCTAACCTTGTGGGGACATACAATTCAGTCCCATTCAAATTCCTATTTTACCTAACCCCTAAACCTAACCTTGACCTTAACCCTAACCTGTACCCTGACCTTAACCCTAAACCAAACCCTAGTACCTACCCTAACCCAAAACCTAATTCTAACCCTAACACTATTCTAACCTTAACCCTAAACCCCCTAGAAATAGCATTTGACCTTGTGGGGATTTTTCTGTTTACTATTCTTGTTAGGACTTCTGGTCCACACACACACACACACACACACACACACACACCACGCGCCATGGCAGCGTGTCCATGACAACAGACCAGTAGGCTCCACCAGCTTACTGTACCACAGTAGCATGACACAGGTCAGACACAACCTATATAGGCCTAGATCCATTCTGTGTATGCTACCATCAGTTTGCACTGCTGTACCTATTGACGTAAACTAGGAGCCAATTTTAATTTACACCCCCAAAAATGACTCTGTCTTTGGTTCATTAGCCATTTCTGTTTTAAATCTTTTGTGTCGAGAAATCTTTATTGCAGTCCATCTCTCCTCTTACCTCTCTCCACTTCATTGGAGAACATAGACCTATCTCTTGGTGTATCACGTCATCAGTCAACCTTGACTGTATTGAAAGACACATTTTTATCTCTCCAACATTTTAAAATGAAGGAAGGATGAAGTCTTTGTCAGTTCTCTGACCGTGAAGAATGACTACTGCTTCGAGAGTCCATTTCCCCCTCACTATATGGTCATTTTCCTCTTACTACAGGCTCATTGAGGTGTGACAGTATGTAAAAGAATTCACCACTCAGCACCACTCAGCTCTGATGTCATAATTAGGAGATAGTCATTCATTGCACTGCCTTACGAGAATAACCCGTGGATTTTTATAATGAGCGCTTAGCTTCCCATTTTAAATTGGGTGAGAAAATCTGTCATATTAAAATAGTCTGACGTTGTAACTGGAGTCAGTTGTCTGGAGTCAGTTGTCTGGAGTCAGTTGTCTGGAGTCAGTTGTCTGGAGTCAGTTGTGCAGAATGACCTCTAAACGTGGTGGGTTGTCATAGTCATTGTTGTCATGTAGTGTTTAACTATGGGGTTAGTCTAGCTATGGTACAAGTCCAGCTATGGTACAAGTCCAGCTATGGTACAAGTCCAGCTATGGTATTAGTGTTTCTTCTCTAAGTTTTGCAGGTAGCCTAGTGGTTAGAGCGTTGGACTAGTAACTGAAAGGTTGCAAAATCGAATCCCCGAGCTGACAAGGTAAAGATCTGTCGTTCTGCCCCTGAACAGAGCAGTTAACCCACTGTTCCTAGGCCGTCATTGAAAATAAGAATTTGTTCTTAACTGACTTGCCTAGTTAAATAAAGGTAAAATATATTTTTTTTAAATAAATGGTATTGTAAGAATTCTGCAAACTGCTCTCCCAAGGGTGTTTATGGGCCAGTGGTTACTGTCGCTGCCCTTGGTCAAGGCGACTGGAGTTCAAGCATCCCCCAAATCGCAACAATGATGTCAGAAGTGGGATTCGAACCCCATGCCTCCAAGGAATGTCAGATGTGTTACAGTGCAGTGGCTGTTATGGCAACTCACCCGCTTCACTCAACCGCATTCACAACAGCTTTGATGGCTAACACACTGCAATGCACATCAATTAAATGTTAATTAACTCATAACCCAATAATTCTATATGGTGTCAAACTTAATGGACTAGTAGTGGTTAAACAATCAGCATGGGCCATTGACATTCCAGCCCACGAGCTCAACATACCCATGCCCCACAACTCTGAATCATGTTTGCCTTGGCTGTGGCATCTTGTCACCATATATCTATATGCGTATCCATCAACATATTCATTCTGTAGCGGAATTACTTTATCCATGTGGGCGTACAGTATGGATTAGATTTTGCAGTGAGCACAGACAACACAGTCAGCTCAGACTTGCTATTGTGTATCTGTATAGTAGCTTGCTGTCCCCCCCCCCCCATATGGAATAATGCCTGAGGAATCAGGCACAGATCATTCAACACAGAAATCTAATAAAAGTCAGTGAGCGGGGGAGACATCGTATTATGTTTACATAAGTGCCTGTCTCCAGTCTTTGTCCCTATTCATGTCGCCCTTTCATGACTGCCTCTGTGACTGCCTCAGTTATGTCTGCCATCAGTCTGATCCCCAATCAATGTCTGACTCAACCAGCCATAGCCTTATTATGTGTTCTGTCACATCATCCAGACTCCAGGCTGATCTCAGATCTGTTTATATTCTGGGCTATCACTGGCGTGGACCAATGAATCAGCTGTTAGCGTTAGCATAACGACGCTCGATGTCCCAGAGCCTGAATAAGCGAGGCAGGCTAGACTGGGTGTGCATGTATGTGTGTAGGGGGAAAATATAATAGGCTTATCTGTGATTGGGTCCTGCACTAGTCCCTTTGTGACAGATGCTTCCGTCGCCGGGCGGTTGCCTCTCTCCAGACGGATTGTTCTTATTGGCTGTGACTCCTGTGGATGACTGCATGCCTACTCGGCCCCTAGACTGTGGAAGAACAATGTAGACGGGGATTCCATTATGTCCTTATAATGCTCAGCGAAAAGAGACCTTCCCACCACACTGAACGGTATAGGAGATTAAGTGCTTGGCATTGCTCAACTGGTGTAATTCTCCCTGTATTGCTCATTGTCAGTGGTGGTGGATGGCAGTAATTTCAACAGGCATTGCTAGAAATGTGTTTCTTTGTCATTATATTGCTCTTGTTTCTGTACATTTCAGCGCCTATTAAAGGAGGTTTCCTTGCAGTGACAGACATAGAGGAGCTAAAAGGGTTTAGAGAGACTCTGTGGCTTGTTGAATACATAATGTTTGTTTTTGTATGTTGGAGTGTCTGGCTGCGTCGGTGGGTTTGGGTGTGTTTGTGTGTGTGTGCTTGTGTGTTTATTGCGTACATGTGTGTGCATATATGCATGATTGCATGTGTGTGCATGTGTCCCTGCGTGTGTGTGTGCGATTTGCGTGTATCCCTGCGTGTGTGTGTGTGTGTGTGTGTACCTGGCCTCTCATTGGATTATAATGTTTACATGAGAGCCAGTAATGTGTGGTGGTGGTTGTAGTGGCAGATGGGACATCTGTGTGGTCACTTTAATTATGAGCTTACCAGCCAGCAAACCAGGCAGTCAGCAGGCTGCTCACACTGTCTTCAGCCTGAACCTTTGACCCACTTGATAATGCCAGCTCTGCACTCTTAAGTCACTGACACACACACACACACACACACACACACACACACACACACACACACACACACACACACACACACATTGTGTGTAGTGCTTAGTTCAGGATGATTGAGCATATTGTGCCATCCAAAAGTGGCATTATTTCATTACTATATTGTTACCTGCATTATTACTTGCAATCCCACTAAAATCCGATTCTCCAGTGAAATAACCTTCCATTGTACCTGTTTCTTTGGTTGTCAAGGATAGAACCTATGTGCCCTGCATACATCTAGGCAACACATATTCTACGTCCCAAATGGCACCCTATTCCCTACATAATGCACTACTTTTGACTAGAGCCCTATGGTCCCTGCTTGAAAGTAGTGAACTATATAGGGAATATGGTGCCATTTGGGATTCAGACATAGCCTACCATTCATTTCTCATCAGAAGAGAATAGCCTCATCCCATGAATGTGCCCTCATATATAATATCCAGGAATTATGGAGGTTGACATCTAATCTCTTAGGGTGTTCTTACACTTGTTCCCTTTGAGACAATTTTTGCAGAATTGTTTTTGTGCAGTGTGAACACTCCAAATGAAATCAGACCCCTCAAAAGTGCCCCCGAGGCAATCCCGAACTGAGACCATCTCAAGAGGTGGTCTGAGTTTGGTGCTCTTGAATTCCGCTGTCCGGTTCCCTTTTTTAGGGCAGTGTGAACACAAAGCTCCCCAGGTTCGCTTCTCATTATTCCGGCACCACACACTAGACTACTTCAACACCGTTTCCTCTGACATAACCCCTCACATTGGTTCCACGAAAGAGAGAAGATGATGACGTGTAGGTTCACAGAAAAAAAAACATCTGTTTTTGGATATTGATTAGCGATGCACAGATATTACAACATTTGTGTGTAGTTTTGTACTGACACGATGTTCAAATATTTTTTTTGCAATATGTAGTATAAAGGCTGAGAGCCTTGTAAACTATTTATTCAATTATGGGGTTTGAATAGTGTAGGAAGACAACAACATATTTGGTGAATCAATGCTAGCTCTTAAAGGGGCATTGGGTGTACAATTTTCAATTACAGCACTATTTAATCTGTAGTTATTATTCTGCTATTTATTCTGTTATCAATAACATATTAATGTTAATATTATCTTCTGATCATCATTATTATGCCTCATCTTTTAAATAAATGCAGTCTATTAGCTTCCAAAATGTGAGTAGGTATATCTAGCTGTCTGATAACATGTTTGGATGGAATGGCTTGTCCTGCACTTTGTAAAAACCCAGAATGCATTGAGTGAATGTTGGAAAAAAGTTCCTTTCTAAACATAGCAATGTGAATTAAAAGAGGACTCAGGCCACAAAATAGGTGAAGTGAATTGGCAAAAAAGTTGAGTCCTCATTCAAAGGCAACGGCAGTGTGAATAGAAAGAGAACTGAGCTCTTTTGCAATTCTTTTACCCCAGATTTCACTTTAAAGAGGACTGAGATCGGTTCGTTTAAAGAGGGCTATATGTGAAAACAGCCTTAAATAGACTGGAATCTATTTGACCCATGGTAACAATTAATTTTAGTATCGTTAATGAAGTCACATTGAATGATAGTGCGTTAAAATAAGGTTAGAGTAGAACCTCTAACTTTCAGTCATGAAACATGTTATAAAGGACCACTCCAAATATGATAAAGATAAAATACCACAAACACATATCAATATTTTGGTAACTTTTATAGCCCTCAGGAATAATGCTTTATAAAATGTTATGAGCCTTCGTGGGCCTGTCTTAAAGGGCTTATAATATTCTATGTCTGTCTATATGTAACAGAACCATATTTTTTCAGTCGAACTTCCTCAACATAACAGGACACCATTTTTTGTGAGGTATTAGAGTCTGCCTTTCCACGGCCGGGTGTCATAGACACTCAAATTAGTATGATATGTTATGTTTGGTATGGTTACTTAAGACAAAAACGAAAGTAGGGTGGTTGGTCGAGGTGGATGGACAGGAGTTTAATGCGAACGTCTTGCAACCCAAATGTGAACGTCTAGTAAACCAAAAGTTTCGAGTGCGAATCTCATCATGGACAACTTTAGCATTTCATCTCATTTCCAACTTTTTAACTACTTGCTACTTTACAGCTACTTAGCATGTTAGCTAACCCTTCCTCTAACCTTAACCATAAACCTAACTCCTAAACTTAACCCTAACCCCTAACCCAAACCCCTAGCCTAGCTAACATTAGCCACCTAGTTAGAATTCGTAATATATAATTTGTTTAGCAAATTCTGAAATATATTGTACGTTTTGCAAATTCATAATATAAAATACGAATAGTAATTTGTAACATATCATACGAAATGGGTGATGGACATCCACAAATTAATACATACCATATGAAACATAACATATTACACTAAATGGAGTGTCCCAGAATTACCTACAGAATAATACGAAATCTCCTGTTTTGGAAGACCAAGGTGTTCTGTGATGATATGAGAGAGTTATGTTAATGAGCTTCTTGTTAGATCTATAGCACCTCGTAGTCTCCCTCCTTCCTTCTCTCTGATCAGGGAATAGAGAAAACACACACATCAGAGAATGCCTAAGAGTGGAGCCAGACGAACCCCAGGGAAGCACAGCTTCTTACTAGCCCCAGCAGGGGATGTGTGTTTGCTTCCTGATGTTCCTCGGTGCTTTCTTTTCGGGAGGTGAATGTAAGGGCAGGAACCTGATCAAAACAATCGTTCAGTAGTGGGTCGTCTGGCTTTCTTCTCCGTTTTGTACACAAAAAGACGTCATAGTCTCGGTTCCCAGTTTTGTGTTTTCCTTTGTGTTCATGTCTGTCCTCAGATCAGCAGGTCTGCATTCCTTAAGGGACTGGTCACTCACACACTCGAACCCCCCCCCGACACACACACACCCTCCCCCATCCCCTATCCAGCTGAGCATTAAAGGGGAGGAGACCCCAGCAGGAAGGTCACATGGTCGGCCCCTGACTTGGGTCAACCCTCAGGGGAGCTAGCTCTAGATTGGTCGTCATTAAAACTCAGGGATTAGTAGAAGACTTGAAGCCCACACAGCCCACCCTGTAGGTTATTTACACACACAGGGGCCAGACACTGTAGAGAGAGGACAGAGGACAACGGGAGATCAACTAAGAGCAGCCCTCTCAACTTCTCGAGGGCTGAAGTTCGACCAGTTAGTAGGACAGGAGCAGAGTTACATAGACAAGTAGCAGAAGATGGAGGTGAAAGAAGGTGGCCGTATGGACTTTACTAGAAGTTGACCAGACTGGACTGGATTGTAAGGAGAGCCTGAGTCACATCACCCCCAGCAGTCTAGCCTTCTTCCACCCCTCCCTCCTCTCTTCAGTCAGACAGGATGTCCTGTGGACAGGCAGAGACCGGGGGACCCGGGGGCCACTAGGGCCCCCCATCAAAGGCTTCCACTTAGGGTTTGAGCTGAAGATGAGAGAAGCAGTTTTCAGGTAATGAAAGATCCAGGCTCGCTCTGCTTCTCACTGTCTCTATTTGTCTTCAACACTTGTCTACTGTACTCTGGAATACTCGGTAGCATGCTGGAGAACTCTTAAATATGCATACTGAAGCCTATGCTTTGTGTATAAGGTCATGGCCACCTGCAATAATATGCTGGCTAATCAAAGGCCTAACTCCAAGACACCTATGCTCTCCTTCTTGACTTTGAATCAGTTTTGTCTCCACAAGTTGTGTTCCTTGTCAGGATATGGGAGATGTATAGACTACAGGCTTATGAGTACTAATAACAACAGCAGATGATGACTCTTGGTCTAGATTTACAACTCTGTGGAGTATTCTGTCTGCACGCTACTGATTGGGGGGTAGGATGATGCAAACAGGCAGGAATGAGTGGATAGACGTTCAAGTCCAGACGTGTTGTTTGGAGAGTCATGCTTGGTTTCAGACTGCTGAAGCTGGCCCCCACTATTACCACGGTCTGAGAGAGGGGAAGGGAGGAGAGGAGAGAGACCATAGGGTCAGGCAATACAAACACTACAGACCATGGTCATGTGCTTACCTCGTTAGCGCGTTCCGGCCACAGCTGTACCGACGAGTTATCACCCGGGCACAGCTAGCTAACTAACACACACATTCCCCTGATTCCCAGTGAGCTCGGTGATTGCGTCTGTGTGCACTCATGTTCAGAGATCAATGCCCCTTTAGGCTAATCAAACACCCAATAACAGCCCCAAAGTGTTTCATTTGAAGCATTTCGAACAGGGCCCCTCGGTCGGAGCAGCTGCGGAGTTGATTTGTGGCGCTGGTCCTCACCCCGCACATCTGGTGGTGTCTTGAGGAAAAAAATGTCTCATTTGATATTCTTTAAAGCTACTTTTCTGTTCTACCCACAGCCGTCAGACTTTTCTGTTCTACTCACAGCCATCAGACTTTGCTGTTCTACTCACAGCCGTCAGACTTTGCTGTTCTACTCACAGCCGTCAGACTTTGCTGTTCTACTCACAGCCGTCAGACTTTGCTGTTCTACTCACAGCCGTCAGACTTTGCTGTTCTACTCACAGCCGTCAGACTTTGCTGTTCTACTCACAGCCGTCAGACTTTGCTGTTCTACTCACAGCCGTCAGACTTTGCTGTTCTACTCACAGCTGTCAGACTTTGCTGTTCTACTCACAGCCGTCAGACTTTGCTGTTCTACTCACAGCCGTCAGACTTTGCTGTTCTACTCACAGCCGTCAGACTTTGCTGTTCTACTCACAGCCGTCAGACTTTGCTGTTCCACTCACAGCCGTCAGACTTTGCTGTTCTACTCACAGCCATCAGACTTTGCTGTTCCACTCACAGCCGCCAGACACATTAGCGATGGATGGGAGATGGTTAGACTGATAATAAGTGTCAGTTCTATATTTAAACCACCCACTTTATTGGAGGGTTTGTTTGTTGCTGATTTTACATTTCTCTGTCCCCACCCTCCCTTGTGCCGCAATTAACCGAGCTACAGGAGTTACAATGTAGTCAGGGAATTGGAATGATTGAGTTTATTTAGGGTGATTATGGGAAGTTTTGAAATTTCAGAGGCTGATCAGCTCGGAGAGGTTATTTAGATGAAACCGTCTGTCTATCATTATTGTATAGTGGTGACAGTGTCGTTAGTTGGAGGGGAGATCACTGTTTATAAAAATATACTTATTACAGTGTGTGTTAGTTATAGATAGCACTGTGTAATCTATGTCCGTAACCAAGACCTCCACATTGATACACACACTCTACTTTGATCTGCACTCTTAAGTCACTGACACGTGCACACACACAGACACACACACAGACACCCACACACACACACACACACTAATTCACTTCCGCTATGGATTAACCATGTTAATGATGATATTTTACAGGCGTACTAAACGAGGTCAGATTGCAAGCCTGTGTGAAAGTAGGGCGTTCGTTGGTTCACACATGATCAAGGCTTTCCTGTCTTGCCGCTGTTCAAAGGGCTGTCACTGGGTAGGATGCCGACCAGCAGACTGCCTGCGGCACAGTGACATGGAATATGCAGTGACCTTATGGAAGTTGTATGGATCTGGTGGCGCTGGTGCTCATCTGTGGCAGTCACACAAACAGGCAGGCAGGCAGGTGACACACAGGAGCTGTCTATGGCGTCATATGAACACTTGTCCACACATGATCAGGCACATAGACTGATAAGTATGGTCAATGTATAGAGATACTTGTGCCTTAATAGCCGCTACGAAAAGTAATTTATTTAGAGGGTTGAGCCAGTGAGGTTTCTGTCTGAACGTTCCGAGAGCGCCACTTTCTCCTCTATAGCTGTTGCTAAAGTGTTAATGGACGCTTCCTCTTTATTCTGTTTATTTTGGATCGTTTTCAAACCTATCAAGATGTCCACAGTACCGACTTGGATACACATTATCCCGAATGCGGATCAATAAAAACGTTGGTTAAATTCGCTGCTCTGTTTTGATTGTTTCCAGCGGGTCATTTCATAGGGAATTCTCAGAGGCGCTCTCCTATTGTTACCTCATCAAAATGTTGAGAATAAAAACAAAACCTGGCCAAAGTCTTTTAATATATGACTCTGGGTACTACTGTACAGATGTGTGTACATATTGGAACTCAACATGGGAGCCAAATCTAACTTGAAATGACCCTGTACTTCATTACATAGCAGCAATGCCAAGCACAGTAGATGCTTATGATAGGGAATGTACAAGGACCTCAGCTGGTTGTGTGTAGAGGGGAGAGAACCTTATCACAGGCCACCTTCTCCTCTCCATGCCCCAAGAGGAGCATCCAGGCAGGGGGAGGTTTGAGAAGGTTGGGGGGGAAGTGACGCAGTTGCGGGACAGCTGTGCTCATGGCTGTGCTGTGGAGTAATACGATTCAACCTGCCATACTCCCTAAAGGTCTCCTCTGGGGCCCGTCAGTGATGTTCTGTGCTCCATGTGGGCCACACATGCTACCCTTCACACGCACATACACAGTCACGCACACACATGCACACACAACCCTACCGCAGATCCTCCGGGAGCCTCAGAGGGGCTAGAGGCCTCTGCTCATATGGGGCCCCTTGGCTCCCAGCTCACTGCTAACTGCTTCCTATGGCCAGAGATGTACATGTGGAAAAAACATAATGGATTTGCTCAAACTCCAACCTCAACTGAAATAGGGAAAAGAGGTGGAAGAGAGAGGATTGTGTTTTCAAGAGGAATTAACTCAAGTTTTATCCATATGTCCATGCAGTGACTTTTTGGTCTCATGTTTGTGAGAATTGTACCCTATGTGACACGGTACTTCACTCAAATGAAATAAAGCTGGTGGAAGCATCCTGGAGGTAGTCGTTATCTCTCTCAGAAGAACAGGAGGCTGTAAAACAGTGACATGACTGCCTTGGCCTGCCTGGCCTCTGACTGTCTCACTCGTCCCTTTGGTGTCCCCCTGCCTCCCCGTCATGCATGTCTCATTGTCAGGGGTCAAAGGTGACTTGAAAGAGCCAGTGGTCCTAGGGTTTAAGGAATTTGTAATGCTTCCCCTGTGCTAAAGGGGAACGATGCCCCTTTAGGGGGGGTCCAGGTCTCTCAGTGCCCTCTAGGGTAGGAGGAGAGGGTAGAGGCCAGGAGAGTCCCCATTACAATGCCGCATTCTGGTCGAAAAAACACAAAACAAAAGTTTGAAAGAGGATAAAGAAGTGGCTTAGCTTAATCTATCGGCCTGCCGGGCAATTACATGCATTTATAGAGGTGGAGGAGATTTAGTGGAAATGAGAAAAAGTGTTCAACCGGAAAAATGGAACTTTGCAATGCTGAGTCGGATAATTTGGGTGAGTTTTCCAGGAGCTGCTGCCAGGTGAAGATAAGGCGATAATAATATTTATCCATCAAGTCATGGTGACCCCTCGTGACCCCAATCCAGCCACAACCTGATGATTGTTCCCTACTCTTTTTGGGGGGGCTCAAGACTTTTCAAATTGTGCATTTGTCAAACCTGGTTAATGGGGGGTTTGGGAGAGCTCAGCTCCTAATACCGTGTTGATGGAGTGAGAGTTTGGACCAGGGCTTTTCCCAATGAGCCCGGAGGCTGCAGTAGCCAGATAGATCAATCCAACCCGTGAGCTCACGGTCTCACTCTTTCTCTATCATGGTAATATGTGTCCTGAGAAATACGTCTGTTTGTCTGTCTGCCTGTCTGTCAATTTGTGGGATTATTGCTTGTGTACAGTATTGACATGACGACACAGCAGTGAATTACATAGCAATAGAAAATGCTGGTTTCAACTCAGCCTCCCTAATCCCTGGCAGCCAATAAAGCTCCACATGTCTGCTGTCCATCCATCCACCCCTCCACCCATCCATCCCTCACACTCATCCCAGGCTGAGTGATCCCTATCCTGGCTTCCCCCCTGTGGCCACAGACCTGATCCCTGGTCGTAGCCTAGCCGCAGCCTAGCGTTGACACAGCAGGGGCTGTCCTCCTCTGGCTCAGGCTTAAAATGGGACATATGGGAAAGGCAGGCCACCTCATAGAAAGCGAGACTGGCTGAGACTGGCCTGCGGGTTGTGTGTGGTTCATGATTCCAAACCAGCGACCAGCTAACGGACGACCAACCAATGTTGGCAGTGTCTGTTCGATGGGAAAAGCACTCAGGCTTGTATGATTCCTGACTGGCCTATTTTAGCGGACCCACATTCTGATCTGTGTCTGGGTCATCCGGTGACACTAAGAGCTGAGTGCTGAGAGCAGGCTGGCTGGCTGGTCCTTCTGCTTGTCCCCATGGAGCTTAGGGAAGTATCCACAGTGTTTGTGGCATTGTTTAGGAGAAAGGATGTTTGTAAGAACCACAACGGACCCAAATTCAGCAACATGGGGTAAGTCGGACTGGAGCAATCTGATCAGTGTGAGCGTTTAAAGATCTGTGTGTGTGTGTGTGTGTGTGTGTCATTCTTTTGCTAAATCCTTGGTTGTGCATGAAGCATTGTTAGAGGTACCTCAGAGAACTAATTTAATTTCACTAGTATCCGTTCTACAACTGGAATAGCGCTTGGTAGTTTTCATTGACAGGTGATAAAAATGGCGTCCCATTTGAAGTCTGGACAGTGGTGAACGTTTTCATGGCTTTAATGGCAGGAAGCTGCAAATCTGTGTGTCAATGTTCGGGCCATCTGAAAGCGGCTGAGACATGAGTAATGTGAGACACAGGACGCAGGGGAGACCGCCACACAGGGTGTTCTACCTCTAACAGGCCATTTTGGTCAATCAATGGTTTGCATGTTCTGATGACTTGTCAAACACACCTCATTCAGTTCATTCAGACATCTGGCTTCCTTCCCCCATTGGATTTACTTGAAGTGGTGTGTGTGTGTTACTTATACCTGGGGCTGGAGATTGATTGGAGACTTAATTGTACTTCCTGGCTGTTGCCGACGTGTTTGAAATTCAGCTAGTGCAGTCTGGGGGCGAAACGAGTCAGGCTTTGCTTTCCCCAATCCATCCCCCATCCTTCCCTTCCTTCCTCCTTTTCTCCAGCGAGGTCCTCAATAGAAGGTACAACCACTGAGACTGTAACCACATTAAGTAAAAGCTGTTCGGACACAGAATAATGTTTTTTTTGTTGTTGTGTAGAATCAAAGCTATCTTTCGCAGCTTTTTTTCACTTAGATTGTTATCAGCTCTAATGGGTTGGGTTGACAGCAAGTAGAGTTGATAGCGTAAAGATTGAAGTGTTTCACACAAAAATAGGAAATTCCCAACAGATTTTAAATGGCAATGTTATTACATTTAGTATCATAGACAAAGTTAATGGCTGATGTTGTTAGGGAGAAAAAAATCATAGACTCCACTTGAGGATGTTTTGAAATTCTCGATGGATTACAGTTATGATCTTAATCCAAGTTTATTATTCGAGATAAATGAAATAAACACTCAGAATCTTTTAAACCATTCTCACTCTATTTGATTACATATAAACCATAAAAAAAGCATTATGCACTCAAAACAACCTTGTGGATCTCCCTCCCCTGTCCTCACAAATTATACTGCTAAATAGCTTCAGAAAACACTATAATTCCTAATCAGTACACCATCAAAATGTGATTATCAGGGGTAATTGTCCAAGACAGTCCTATTTGTGATGCTCCCCCAGATGAATCGGAGGGAGAGATGTGGTTAGAATTAATGGGAGATAAACTTGAACCCGCCTTTCAAGAGGACAACAGAGACAATAGAACTAAATGTTATGTTCAGGTCACTGTGTGTGTAGCTAATCTACCTTAGTCATGTATGGTGATGAGGGATGAGATTTGTCATATGTAAATTGTAGGCTATTAGCTGAAAAGACACCCGAAAAGATTTGTTTGGCTTCCTCTCATATGTAGCTTTTGAATGCCAATGTTGCAGCATTACAACTTGTCATAGCGTTACGACTTGTCATAGCGTTACGACTTGTCATAGCGTTACGACTTGTCATAGCGTTACGACTTGTCATAGCGTTACGACTTGTCATAGCGTTACGACTTGTCATAGCGTTACGACTTGTCATAGCGTTACGACTTGTCATAGCGTTACGACTTGTCATAGCTTTATGAATTGTCATAGCATTACCATGTCATGGCATTAAATCAAAACCAATTGTATTTGTCACATGCTTTGTAAACAATAGGTGTAGACTAACAGTGAAATGCTTATTTACGGGCCTTCCCAACAATGCAGAAAGAGAAATACTAGAAAAATAATAGTCCAACACGAGGAATAAGTACACAATGAGTAACGATAACATGGCTATATACACGGGGTACCAGTACGGAGTCGCTGTGCAGGGGTACGAGGTAATTAAGGTAGATATGTACTGTACATATACAGTTGAAGTCGGAAGTTAACATACACCTTAGCCAAATACATTTAAACTTACATTTTTCACAATTCCTGACTTTTAATCCTAGTAAAAATTCCCTGTCTTAGGTCAGTTAGGAACACCACTTTATTTTAAGAATCTGAAATGCCAGAATAATAGTAGAGAGAATGATTTATTTCAGCTTTTATTTATTTCATCACATTCCCAGTGGGCCAAAAGTTTACATACAATCAATTAGTATTTGGTAGCATTGCCTTTAAATTGTTTATCTTGGGTCAAACGTTTCGGGTAGCCTTCCACAAGCTTCCCACAATAAGTTGGGTGAATTTCGGCCCATTCCTCCTGACAGAGCTGATGTAACTGAGTCAGGTTTGTAGGCCTCCTTGCTTTGATGGCCACTCCAATACCTTGACTTTGTTGTCCTTAAGCTTGGGGTCATTGTCCATTTGGAAGACCCATTTTCGACCAAGCTTAAACTTCCTGACTGATGTCTTGAGATGTTGCTTCAGTATATCCACATACTTTTCCTTCCTCATGATGCCATCTATTTTGTGAAGTGGACCAGTCCCTCCTGCAGCGAAGCACCCCCACAACATGATGCTGCCACCCCCGTGCTTCATGGTTGGGATGGTGTTCTTCGCCTTGCAAGCCTCCCCCTTTTTCCTCCAAACATAACGATGGTCATTATGGCCAAACAGTTCTATTTTTGTTTCATCAGACCAGAGGACATTTCTCCAAAAAGTATGATCTTTGTCCCCATGTGCAGTTGCAAACCGTAGTCCGGCTTTTTTATGGCGGTTTTGGAGCAGTGGCTTCTTCCTTGCTGAGCGGCCTTTCAGGTTATGTCGATATAGGTCTCGTTTTACTGTGGATATAGATACTTTTGTACCTGTTTCCTCCAGCATCTTCACAAGGTCCTTTGCTGGGATAGATTTTTTTTCTGAGGTCTTGGCTGATTTCTTTTGATTTTCCCTTGATGTCAAGCAAAGAGGCACTGAGTTTGAAGGTAGGCCTTGAAATGCATCCACAGGTACACCTCCAATTGACTTAAATGATCAGAAGCTTCTAAAGCCATGACATCATTTTCTGGAATTTTCCAAGCTGTTTAAAGGCAAAGTCAACTTAGTGTATGTAAACTTCTGACCCACTGGAATTGTGATACAGTGAATTATAAGTGAAACAATCTGTCTGTAAACAATTGTTGGACAAATTACTTGTGTCATGCACAAAGTAGATGTCCTAACCGACTTGCCAAAACTATAGTTTGTTAACAAGACATTTATGGAGTGGTTGAAAAACTAGTCTTAATGACTCCAACCTAAGTGTATGTAAACTTCCGACTTCAACTGTATGTAGGGATAAAGTGACAGATAGTAAACAGTAGCAGCAGTGTATGTGATGAGTCAAAAGATACAGTATACAGATATTCCGGGTAGCTATTGGTTAGCTATTTAACTAACTATTAGAATAAGCTGTTCAGCATAGCATTACAACTAGTCCTGGACATTCCTGATTCATAGAATAGTATTTTGACAGTCACAGTTTGGTGTCAGGCACTTTGTAGCTCAGCGTGTATTGTGAAGTCAGACTTTGGCACCTCTCTGCAGTGGCTTCCATCCATATCCATGGTCCCTTTATCCCCCTCTGCTCTCTCTCTGCTTACATGGTGCACATACAGGACCCTGTGACCAAACAGTCTGGGGAATCCAACGCATGTTGAAGTCATTCCCCTCAATCGGCACTGGAAGACTTGTGTGCGCGAGTGTGTAGGTGCGTGTGTGCTGCAGGGGAATTTTTATGCCCATCTCTTCTGGCCAGGCTGTAGATTCAGAATGGGTCTGGGCGTGTCCACCATTGCTTGTTGGGACTTTGAGGCACACCATGTGCTCTCATGATCTGCCCTGATTCAGCCCCTATTAAAAACACACAAAGAGACCCTTTCAGGTGCTGGCTAGCCGCAGCCACCAGACCACCATCCTACAGCCCCTAGTCCTCATCCACAACACAGGCCAGCCAAAGGAGAGCAACATCAAAGGCCCCCATCATCCTGTCACTTAGCCATGTGGAGGTCACCGGGGTCAGACCACTACCTCTCTACACAGTGACGTTCTGTCTGTCTGGTAATGTGGCGGAGAATGTGGAGAATTTGATTTGAATATGTTTTTTGAGGGAAGAAAATGTTTTGAGCGAATGAAATAGTGAAATGAAGTTGTTTTGATGAAGCAGGATTTAATTTAATTTTTACAACCTTTATAATGCAGTATCAATGTAAATATTAGGTAAATAATGCCTTTGCTGTCCTATTCATCTAGTGAATCAAAGTTAGAGTCAGGAGTTATTCCTTACGACATGATCTGACCAGTAGAAAATTCATGACCCTGGTCATACTGTAGACACACCGGTACGTTTGTGGAGAAGATGACTGAATCCCACTGTATTTCAGCTGAGCCATATTTGTTTCCCAACTAATGTTAAGTCAATAATCTCTGAATGAGTCAGTTACCCCATGTTGGTTACTTCCAATACCATACTAATCTGATTTAGCATGTCATTCAGTCATAAAGTCCTTGACCTGGCCTGACTACAATGTCCCAGTCCCACACCCCCTATCCCTGACCACAGCAATTAAGGACAGTGTCCTAAGCGGCGGGCTACAGCAATCTGCCATAGACCTGACCACTCACTCAGCCTCTCAGTCAGTCAGCTAGCTAGGCCTGATTATAGCCAGCTTTTCTCTGGCTTTCAGCTCAGCCTGCCAGATGGTGTGGCTACTACGATGGCGGAGCACAGCCCTGCCTACGCTAAAGCCGAGGCTTTGCCGCCGTGCAACAGTTCAACTGTGAAAACCGCAATGGGAAAACAGGCAAAATCTCACTGAGCTCAGATGTAAGAACAAACAACAAACAAAACAAACGTGGCTGAGTTGTCTTCTCCAGAGTGTGTTAAGCCTGAACAATGAACAGTGTTAAGATGGGGACTGTCACTGTTGAAAGGATGATCAGAAGTGTCACCACTTAAAGGTGACTGACACTGACAGGGAATTCAGTGAGACACAAGTAGGTTGCTTAATGCTGTTTACTGCAGCATCAAGTTATCTGTCGTGTTGCTGTCTCTTTGCCCATGAAATGTTGAAATGCCGTTCCTAAGATGGTGATCTTAGGAACGGCATTTCAACATTTCATTTAAAATTGCAAATGACACACCCATCTGTCCATCCATGGTTATGTACCTGGCTATAGTAGGTCCCTGGCTAGGTCCCTGGCTAGGTCCCTGGCTAGGTCCCTGGCTATGGCCATGGCTTTGTCCCCGGCTATGTCCTTTGATACTGTATGTCCCTGGCTGTGTCCCTGGCTGTGTCCCTGGCTGTGTCCCTGGCTTTGTCCGTGTGATGATTTGGAATTCGTCTTGGTTTATCAAAGTCTGGCCTTCTCTCCCTGCTCCACAACGGTATTCCTCTCCTGAAATGTCACAGTGGTTTCATCGCTCCATCTCTTTGTACTCTGACTTGTAGGCCTATTTTCAACTGGGTCAATGGAGGGAGCCCTATCCTACACAGTCTCCCTGAAGGTCCAACTGTCACTGGATGTGTTTTTTACCTGGAATAGGCCAGGGAGAATTTAGAGCTAAAGGTAATGCCATTGTAGTGATTCATATGGGAATCAGGAGTGAGGAGTAACGTATGGATGTAGGCTGTGGGGTAAAAGTCTTTGGTTTGCATTGAGAGAAATCATAATTTGGCACAAAAATGGAGGCACAACCGTATCACAAGTCCCATAGAGGCAGTCAGTCAATACTCTGCCTCAGTGGATGCACTTCTGAACCTCCCCAGCACCATATGTACCCATTCAGCACCACATCGTGTGGTGTACCACACACTGTAGTGGGAAGGGACTGGGGTACGATTCAAAACCCACCGTCTCCTCTTTTGTCGCTGGCTCTAACCCAATCTCCCCCTTCTTCTTCCCCCTCTTGTGTGTGTGCGTGCACGTGCAGGATGGAAGAGACAGTGCGGACGCTGCTGCAGAACCAGGGGGTGCTGGAGCAGACAGCCGTGGACACTGTGGACATCATGAAGGCCTACAAGGTAACACCGCACTGCTCCGCACTCCTCCAACATGGGCTCTCCTTACTGCTCTTTATAAAGGCAAGCCGTAGAGGCTTGTGTAGTAATGCTTTGTTTGGTAACACATAGGCCATGCATTAGGATAATTAGGAGTGTGTGTGTGTGGGGGGTAGATCAGCTTTAATATTGCAGATAGATTGTGGCTTTTATCAATGGAATTGTCTGTATCTTTACCAATCTCCCATATATTTTTTTGTAAATATACACCACCATTCAAAAGTTTGGGGTCACCTAGAAATGTCCTTGTTTTTGAAAAAAAAGCACATTTTTTGTCCATTAAAGTAACATCAAATTGATCAGAAATACAGAGTAGACATTGTTAATGTTGTAGCTGAAAACGGCAGATTTTTTATGGAATATCTACATAGGTGTACAGAGGCCCATTATCAGTAACCATCACTCCTGTGTTCCAATGGTACGTTGTGTTAGCTAATCTAAGTTTATAATTTTAAAATGCTAATTGATCAATAGAAAACCCTTTTACAATTATGTTAGCACAGCTTAAAAATGTTGTTCTGATTAAAGAAGCAATACAACTGGCCTTCTTTAGACTAGTTGAGTATCTGGAGCATCAGCATTTGTGGGTTCGATTACAGGCGCAAAGCACTTTCTTCTGAAACTGTCTGAGATATGGCTTTTTCTTTGCAACTCTGCTTAGAAGGCCAGCATCCCGGAGTCGCCTCTTCACTGTTGACATTAAGACTGGTGTTTTGCGGGTACTATTTAATGAAACTGCCAGTTGAGGACTTGTGAGGCGTCTGTTTCTCAAACTAGACACTCTAATGTACTTGTCCTCTTGCTCAGTAGTGCACCGGGGCCTCCAACTGCTCTTTCTATTCTGGTTAGAGCCAGTTTGCGCTGTTCTGTGAAGGGAGTAGTACACAGCGTTGTTCGAGATTTACAGTTTCTAGTCTAAAGAAGGCCCGTTTTATTGCTTCTTTAATCAGAACAACATTTTCAGCTGTGCTAACATAATTGCAAAAGGGTTTTCTAATGATCAATTAGCCTTTTAAAATTATAAACTTGGATTAGCTAACACAACGTGCCATTGAAACACAGGAGTGATGGTTGCTGATAATGGGCCTCTGTACGCCAAATGTAGATATTCCATTAAAAATGAGCCGTTTACAGCTACAATAGTCATTTACAACATTAACAATATCTACACTGTATTTCGGATCAATTCAATGTTATTTTAATGGACAAAAAATGTGCTTTTCTTTCAAAAACAAGGTCATTTCTAAATGACACCAAACTTTTGAACGGTAGTGTATGTTTTTATATATTTCCCTTTATTATTTTACCCTAACCCTACCACCCCTCCTGTAATTGGAGTAAACTAATGGACAACAACAACTTCCTGATTATACATACTATATACATTTTACAGATACAGTATGCTTTACAATAGTTTTTTTGTCCCATCCTTCCGCTCCACAAATTACTTTGGTTCTGTTCTTGGCAACCAAACTGGTTGCTATAATTCGACTCATTAGCAGTAGGCCTATAGTAGCCTTGAACTTTGTGTGTTTGTGCATTATGTGTACAGCTACTGTATGTTCTTGTGTGGATTTTTGTTTGTGCTGTTCCTTAGATACTCAAGGTATCTCACAGAACTCTTATTGACACAGAAGGTCCTTTAATTATCCATGTGAAATTACATTCATTTAATTATGCCAAAGTGACCTTTCAAACTACATCGTAGGGAAAAAGTGGAACTGTGTGGGCTAGAAGTAGTTGGTTCTGTTACTGTTAGGTCAGGTTGATAAAGTTCATGTTATTACAGTTCATGGAGGTCATGTCTTATACTCATATGAGTCATACCACATTTAAAATGTAATTTAGCTTAAACCTTTTCATTTACAAATGTGTTAACAATAAGTAAGTGAATTCACCTAAGTGCATTGCACGTATCTCTCAAATGCAAAACTTTATACTCCTTGACTTCAGTGATGATGAATATGCTACATCATTATAAAAGATAAAGCCATTCATGAGCATGGTGGGCATGCTATGCCTTTAGAAACCAATCATAAATGGTAATGTGTAAAAAATAGTCAGGAAGTGTAAAAAACTGCCCTTGACCAACACAAAAACATCCTTAGCATCAAATATCCCCCCGCGATATGCAACTTTTCCGGGAAGTTAGGAACCAATATACACAGGCAGCTAGGAAAGCAAAGGGTATCTTTTTCAAACAGTAATTTGCATCCTGTAGCACAAACTCCCAAAAAAGCTGGGACACTGTAAAGTCCATGGATAATAAGAGCACCTTCTCCCAGCTTCCCACTGCACTGAGGCTAAGAAACACTGTCACCACCGATAAATCGACGATTATCGAGAATTTCAATAAGCATTTTTCTACGGCTGGCCATGCTTTCCACCTGGATACCCCTACCCCGGTCAACAGCTCTGCTCTGGGGAGGCTTGGGCAAGTTGCTGTGGGGGAACAGCAACTTGCCCAAGCCTCCCCCATTTCTCCTTCACCCAAATCCAGATAGCTGATGTTCTGAAAGAGCTGCAAAATCTGGACCCCTACAAATCAGCTGGGCTAGACAATCTGGACCCTCTCTTTCTAAAATTATCCGCCGCAATTGTTGCAACCCCTATTACTAGCCTGTTCAACCTCTCTTTCGTATCGTCTGAGATCCCTAAAGATTGGAAAGCTGCCGCAGTCATCCCCCTCTTCAAGGGGGAGACACTCTAGACCCAAACTGTTACAGACCTATATCTATCCTACCCTACCCTGCCTTTCTAAAGTCTTCGAAAGCCAAGTTAACAAACAGATCACCGACCATTTCAAATCCCACGGTACCATCTCCGCTATGGAATCTGGTTTTCCGAGCTGGTCATGGGTGCACCTCAGCCACGCTCAAGGTCCTAAACGATATCATTCTGCCATCAATAAAAGACAATACTGTGCAGCCGTCTTCATCGACCTGGCCAAGGCTTTCGAATCTATCAATCACCGCATTCTTCTCGGAAGACTCAACAGCCTTGGTTTCTCAAATGACTGCCTCGCCTGGTTCACCAACTACTTCTCAGATAGCGTTCAGTGTGTCAAATCGGAGGGCCTGTTGTCCGGACCTCTGGCAGTCTCTATGGGGGTGCCACAGGGTGCAATTCTCAGGCCGACTCTTTTCTCTGTATACATCAATGAATTCGCTCTTGCTGATGGTGATTCTCTGATCCACCTCTACGCAGACAACACCATTCTGTATACTTCTGGCCCTTCTTTGGACTGTGTTAACAAACCTCCAGACGAGCTTCAATGCCATACAACACTCATTCCGTGGCCTCCAACTGCTCTTAAATGCAAGTAAAACTAAATGCATGCTCTTCAACCGATCGCTGCTCGCACCTGCCCGCACCTGCCCGCACGTCTAGTATCACTACTCTGGACGGTTCTGACCTAGAATATGTGGACAACTACAAATACCTAGGTGTCTGGTTAGACTGTAAACTCTCCTTCCAGACTCATATTAAGCATCTCCAATCCAAAATTAAATCTAGAATCGACTATTTCACAACAAAGCATCCTTCACTCATGCTGCCAAACATACCCTCGCAAAACTGACTATCCTACCGATCCTTGACTTTGGCGATGTCATTTACAAAATAGCCTCCAACACTCTACTCAGCAAACTGGATGTAGTCTATCACAGTGCCATTCGTTTTGTCACCAAAGCCCCATATACCACCCACCACTGCAACCTGTATGCTCTCGTTGGCTGGCCCTTGCTTCATATTCATCGCCAAACCCACTAGCTCCAGGTCATCTATAAGTCTTTGCTAGGTAAAGCCCTGCCTTATCTCAGCTCACTAGTCACCATAGCAGCACCCACCCGTAGCACGCGCTCCAGCAGGTATGTTTCACTGGCCATCCCCAAAGCCACCTCCTCCTTTGGCCGCCTTTCTTTCCAGTTCTCTGCTGCCAATGACTGGAACGAATTGCAAAAATCACTGAAGCTGCAGTCTTATCTCCCTATCTAACTTTAAGCATCAGCTGTCAGAGCAGCTTACCGATCATTGCACCTGTACACAGCCCACCCAACTACCTCATCCCCATATTGTTATTTATTTTTTTGCTCCTTTGCACCCCAGTATCTCTACTTGCACATTCATCTTCTGCACATCTACAGTATCACTCCAGTGTTTAATTGCTAAATTGCAATTATTTTGCCACTATGGCCTATTTATTGCCTTACCTCCCTAATCTTACTACATTTGCACACACTGTATATAGATTTTTATATGGTGTTATTGACTGTACGTTTGTTTATCCCAAGTGTAACTCTGTGTTGTTTGTGTCGCACTGCTTTGCTTTATCTTGGCCAGGTCGCAGTTGTAAATGAGAACTTGTTCTCAACTAGCCTACCTGGTTAAATAAAGGTGAAAAAAAATGTAAAAAAAATAGCGTCATAACAGGAAATGGAGGTATGGCGGTATACATTTCAATAAGCCTAATACATGCATTAGCTAGTTTTATTGTGGGTGAACGTAGGGAGTATAACTCTATGGCTGAATCCCCTATTCCTTATACAGAGCACAACTTTTGACCAGGGCCCATAGAGTATATAGCACTAGGCATAACAGGAATAGGGTGACTTTTGCGGTGTAGCGTCTCTCTCAGCGGTGGACCATATTTCCACATAGCCAGATACCCTGTGATTATTCAAATGATGGGTATTATACAGAATAACAGCAGCCCCAGAATGAATCAACCTGAGTGGATTATTAAACATGGAGTTAGAATCTGTCAACGTGTGCCAGTGGAGGGGATTGATTTTGCTCTAAATTATGTGAACGGATGCAGCAAACATACACATGTGGAGAGAGACATATGTTAGCTAACCAAGATGACTGTACCTACTGTAACCAGAGGTTCAGCAAGCAATCAGACATAACAGGGCTGTGGTAATAAGAACAAGCTCTCAATTAATGGTACCATTACTGGGGGAGAGATATGGGTAATATTCATTATGCATCAAACGGAAGAAAACTGACTCAAACAGGGAGGGACGACCTGAACTTTGTAAAATAAGAAATGCTCATCTTTTTACTGCAGAGTGTCCAAATGAATACAACCCTTGGGGTGGCAAAACAAAATAATCAAACAAAGTCAAGATCGGGAACCACCGAAATGTTTTAGCCAAGTTGGAATAGTCCTTTAAAGTTCAAAACAGAACGTAATACTAGTTGTTGCCAAGGACAGCATTTCCAATTCATGTTCGGGAGGGAGGAACGGCTTGATTTGGAATGCATTTGTATATGGCGGCGCTAGCAAGGACTCAACCTCATCTATCAATGTCTCCAGCCATGGCTGTCTGCGTCCGCTGCGCAACCGTGAAAGCCTATCATCAGACTTGACAATTAACTGTCAAGGGGGGAAGAGAAGGATTGAATGACAATTTAACAGAGGGGCACAGGTGTAAGTCAGGCGATAACAACAAAAGGCTTTGGGGAGATTTTAAGGGAAGAATTGGGAGGAAAAGTCCATTTACCTGCATTGCAAAGCTCATTGGCTGGCTATAGGCATGTGTTGAGGTTTACACGACATCTAACTCCCAGCTCAATTGTAGTTTCATCCCTCTCTGGTCCTTGATCAGATTTGGAATAGGATGGAGATAAGAGGGTTTGTGAAATGGATGTTGCAAATTAAAGGGCGGTGACCTCCTCCATCGGACTAAGGCATGCATGTTGAGTATTTAAAGGTGTCTCAATCCCTCCTATTGAAATGTACCTACATTTAGGATTCATGGCAACTATATCACCCCAGAAGCAGTGTTGTTTTTTTTAAAGCACATTCAATGCATAAAGATAAATGCCCAGTTAAGTCCAGTGAGGATTAAGCGTTTCATGTTATCGGCATATCACTTTGTTTTGGATGCAGGAAATCCATCATAAATCCCCATTGGTAGGGTTGTTGCATTAAGTTGTAAGGAAAATTGAATTTGTTGTAAATACAGTATATTACATTTATCGACAGGCTATGCCATGGTTTTCATATGTCTCAATATCACATACAAAACAACATGGTGTACTGATTTAAGACCAAAGTAGCATAATATAATTTATTTGAATGGTAACATCAGAGTGAAAGAAAATCCCTCCTTGACTTCTAGGTTAGTGTGAAAAGACTTAATAATTGACAGATGACACATGACAGCAGCACATGACACCTCCTTTAGCAGTACTCTATATCCTGTGTTGAATGTACAGTACCTAATTAGCTAGTCAATGTCAGGATGCTGTCTGGTCTGTGAATCTCCTGGTGAGCCATGCCCAGCGGGCCTGGGGATATCAGGGACCCCATCATTTTATTGTGTTTGCTTTTAATTTCCGCCTCTGTGTATTAGTGTCACAGCTGGAGACCGAGGCAGGGTGTGAAGGGGGAGAAAGGGGGGTGTGGGGTCCCCTATCGGCAGACAAGATGGAGAGGTCTCAAGGTCACTGCCACTCTCTTGAAATACAAGTGAAACGCGATTAGGGATTAGGGGATGTTTTGGAGTTTAATTGTTTTTTTCTCTCTTCCCCTCTCTCTCCTCTCTGTTCTCTCTCTTTCGGTTTCTTTTTCTCTCCTTCTTCTCCCGCCTTTGTCTTTCTTTCTTTCTTTCTTTCTTTCTCCTTCTCTCATCTCTCCTTCTCTCCTTCTCTCCACTCTCCCTCTCTCACTCTGCCTTTCTCTCTATTTATCTATTTCTCTCTCTCTCTCTCTCTCTCTCTCTCTCTCTCTCTCTCTCTCTCTCTCTCTCTCTCTCTCTCTCTCTCTCTCTCTGTCTGTCTCTGTGTCTGTCTCTGTGTCTGTCTCTGTGTCTGTCTCTGTGTCTGTCTCTGTGTCTGTCTCTGTCTGTCTCTCTCTCTCCTCTTGTCTGTCTATCAGGATAAACTCTCGGAGGAGGTGCAGAAGACGCGTGACAGCTTGGAGCAGAACAGCAGCGGTAGCGGCCCACTGCCGTCTTCTGGAGACCCTTCGCTGGCAGACGTCGGCAGCATCAGCCGAGCGGAAGAGTTTCAGGACCAAACAAAGCTCCTTCTGGAGCGTCTGCGCACCCTAGAGGTACAGTTGAAAACATGGCTCCGCCTCTCTTCTCCCTCGTCCCCTTCTCCCTCTGTGACCAGACTCTCCTTCTTATGTTTGCAGTCTGGAGCACAATGGTCTTATCAAAGTCTTGTGCGCTCTGCTGTTTGAAGAGAAAAGCGCTCCACAGAGGGCTCAGGTTTTGGGACTCGGTCTTTGTTCATTTCCATAGCGCTCCTCCACTGTTCCACTGTGTGTTCTGTTCTCATCGTTAGCATCCATTTTGAGTAATCCTTCTGATTCTGATTGTTTCTGACCATACAGTACACCCGCTAGACTGACACCAGGCTTTCAGATCTCCTCAGCAATTAAAGGGGCTAAGTCTATTAAGACTTAATCGAACTACGCTCAGAGACCCACCTACTCATTTACGAAGTGGCCCTCGCTGATGCCGTGTTCAAATACTTTGAGCGTATGATAGAGCCCCTACCGGAGTGCCCGATGGGAAGGGTTTGGTTTTGCAAATTTAGGACTACTCCATTGGTCCCATTGGGTCCAGACATGCTCAACCAAGCTCAATCAAGTGCAGAAAAAGTATAAAAAAAACAGAATAATACTACTTGAACCCAGGTCTTCTCCTCAGCCACTATGGACAGCTCAGAAAACGCTGCCAGAGATACAGAGGACCCAAGAAATCGGCACATTCAACAGACATAATTAACGGTGACACTAACTCCACGCTGACAGAAATTGCAGTTAAGGCTAATTACATCAAAATGCAGTGTAATTGCTTGTTGCTTTATAGCTCCTCTATCACTGTATAAGTTATCTTCCCTACAGTCAAAGAAAATAATAGCTGGCCTGTCTCGTGATTTGTCGGAGGAAGCGTCCCACATTACCCCAAAAAGCTACATTCTAAATGAGTTTATCGAAATTTATCTGCCATTTTCTTCTGTCCCGCTGCATCCGTGATGGATGCTCATCCAGAAGAGAACCGGCTTAAACAACGACGAGGCAATACATCACTGGCCTTTGTTATGTGTAAACGGTGATGACACTAAGTAAAGGAGCCCATTTCTATTTCCCCCCCCCACCAGCCCAGCCCAACTGATATCATTCATTACCATGGTGGGCATGCTATGCCTTTATAAATGGTGCTTACTTTTAAGTTTAGATTGAATCCTTTTGAAAAAATCCATCTTGGAGAAGAAATAAACGGGTATTCTTTTCACAGATGCATGAAAGATCAGTTAATGCTGCTACTCTAATTTATATTTTTTTGCGGCCCAAAAAAACACTCATGGAAGTAGTCGTTGAGTGATTAGACTTTCGGTCGAAGGACAAAATTACTTGGGGTTCATCTCGATTGGAGACCCCATGCCCATTGCCCAGCCTTGTGCCCATGCAGCTTGGCTGGCACAGTTGGCAGCCGGGTGCCAGGGAAAGGAGGCCTGGTGTACAGGCGTCACAGAAGGACAGCTGGCACTCTGGCCTCAGTGCAGGGCTGGCTCTAACTCCTGTTCAATTACAGGCAGAGTGAGAACTGACTGTGGTGCAGCCAGCTCTAGCCCTGTCCATATAATCCCTCCTCCCTTCTCCACCCTCCTCACCCCTAATTCAAAACCTACTGTAAGCCAGAAGCAAAAACTCCTGCTGTCTATAACTCTGTTTTCTAGCTAGTTACTGTGGTGTCTTTGCTATGCCGGATTAAGTGATATGACATGCTATTTTATATAATCATTTATTTGTAATTAATATTCCCTGATTAAACTAATCATGTAAATGGAATTAACTAGAAAGTCGGGGCACCACGGAAGAATGTTTATACGGCTGTTATCTTCCGAATAAACTCTTAATTACTTAGGGAGTAGCGGCGCGCTAGAGGTCCACTCCCGACACTACCCGGTGAAATGTAAGGCGCCAAATTCAAAATTCAAAAGTTGAATTATTTAACATTCATCAATATACAAGTGTTGCATAGTCATCAAAAGCTCTGATTCAGATTTCAAAAAGGCTTTACGGCGAAAGCACAACATTTGATTGTTTGAGGATAGCACCCCACATATTTTCCACATTAGCATAAATTCATATCCAGCGCGGGTCACACAAAACCCATATCACAGCTAAAATAAATCTCTTACCTTTCAAAGAACTTCTGCTGAGGGCTTCCCAAGTTTCCAACGAAGACATCCAATGGTTCTTTTGTTAGAAAAAGTAATTTATTATATCCATAAATCTCTGTTTGGTTGGCGCGCGTTATGATCATAAAATCCAAAGTCGAATCGCCCATTGAACCGTGAAGAGAACGCGTTCAAATATACCTATCAACTTTTCCTAAACAAATCATAGATCATTTATAATGCATCCTTAGCTATCCTTTTATGAATATTAGCGATAATATTTCACTCGGATGGTAACCTAAACGTTATGAAAGGAAAATACAGTGGGGCGCGCATACGGTCTCGCGCCCATAAAATCTTGTTGACATCTGAGCTACCTCGACTATTTCCTGTTCCTATCCGTTCTGCTCAGGGCTACAGCTTCCAAACTCTGTATAAAGACTGTTGACATCTAGTGGAAGCCATAGGTACTGCAGTCTAGGAGCTGGTTTCCAATAAAATCAATAGGGAGAGTATCAAACAGAGCAAAGGTCACACAAAAAAAAAAATTATCGGGTTTTCGCCTGCTATATCAGTTCTGTTATACTCACATACATTATTTTAACACTTTTAGAAACTTCAGAGTGTTTGCTATCCAATAGTAGTATTAATTATGTGCATATCCTATTTTCTGGGCCTGAGTGGCAGGCATTTTACTTTGGGCACGCCAGACTCTCCAAAACCGTCACCTCTGCTGCCGCTCCCTAAGAAGTTAAAGACCTGGTAATCAATAGCAGTCAATTATTAATCGTCACCTCATTCAGTCTCATCTGAACATTGTAGAATTCTCTTCACAAACCCTGGCTAACAAGTTGAATCAGCAATACAAAATTTGGTTTAATTATTTATTTACTAAAAACCTAAATAATCACACAGAATTACATATACACAGGATGGATCATACATTGATTACTAATTATGTCATAGAAGAAAACGTCCCTAGTGGACGGAACCGATATGACGGCTGGTTACACAAAGAGAAAGGGGGTTGGGTTTGAATGAAAGCGCGGGAAGACTGAGGAACAAAAGGATTGGGTCTCTATCGGACCTTATGAAGCCATGCTATCGTAAATACAGAATCTTATGCATTCTAAATAACCACCCATTTGGAAAAGGAAAATGCAATAAATATTTACCCTGAGCTGCGCTCCGGGTAGATGGAAGGCTGGGTTGCCCAGCAGAGACCTCTTGTCCTTTGAGGAATATGTCTGGTGGTAGGACAGATACATTGTAGTACCGTTGTCGTGTGCTAGAATGAATACGTTGTAGTACCCTGTCTTTCTTAAGAGATTGTCCGTCCTTTCCTAGGCCACTCATGTTTACAGCTGCTGCTGCTAACTCAACGTCTAGGATGTATCACTTCTTTAGTGAATAAGAGTTCAAAGTTCATACCAAGTTGCCATACTATAAGCTCATGCTATATTCTGGCTGGTGTAGTCGAAATTCATCCTTCCAGCGTGTCGATCGTCACCTCCACATTGAAATTCGCCCTTTTAAACGTATGGACATCAGGCCTCACGTCATCGGGAACAAGTTCATTTTGTTAGGTTGTAGTCGTTCAACCATTCGCAACCATAGCTCACGCTGAGGTTGGCTTAGTTCTGTAGTTGATATTAGCCCTTTTAAACGTGTGGACACCAGTCCTCACGTCATCGGGAACATGGTTGGCTTAGTTCTGTAGTTGATATTAGCCCTTTTAAACGTGTGGACACCAGTCCTCACGTCATCGGGAACATGGTTGACTTTTCGTCAATGGGCTTTTGTAGTGGTGGAGAGAAGGGCGTGTTTCATAGTTCACAACCAATGTCTGTTCACATGGGCGGGGCCACTGAGTTGAGCCTAGTTCACTTATGAAAACCAATTCTCTCATTTAGAAGCTAAAATTACATTTAGTCTTTTCACAAATAGTTTCATATTTAAACATTTTAAATTGCACAACAATTCCATGTGAATCTGATAACTAGAATGTGTAGACTTTCCAAGATACAGTTTATGTCATCCTATCATCAGTAATAATGTCTCAGACGACAACTGATCTGACATCATATTCTTTAAGTACCAACAAATATTTTCAGCTGGTTGGATTATCGAAATATGGTTCCGTTCCCCACCCTTTTGATGTTACCAGACTCTCTCTATGTTAACAAAGGGCTTTCAAAGAGTCACATCTGTAGAGTAGAGAGAGGAAAGGGGGAAAGGTATTTATGGGGGTCATAAACCTCACCAACAGGCCAACGTCATGACATTACCTTCCATTGAAGTTTAAAAGAAAAATACATCCATGATTCTAGAAAACCACTTCTCTAATCATGGGAACTCATCAGGAGAAAACTATCTGGATGATCATGCATGTATTCTGTTCTATAAAAAGCAACTTATAATGGCATGCATAATTTATATGTTTCAAAATCTATGGCAACAGCAGTTGTAGTTGCTATGTTTTAATTGTAGCGGCTGTAGGAGCAATACATTGACAGGATGTGCTAATATGAATACATGTTTATTATGTGATTTAGTTGCTCTTTTCATCCCTAATCAAAATGTTTTTTCTGACATGGGACATTAGTTTAGCATTTGTTGATAACGCATCGCAGCCGAGCACTGCATTCATTCACAGTAATATTGATTATGCACTGTGGCTGTACAAAATATAGTTTTTCAACTAGGCTCAAATAATATTTTTATTGTTAGATTATGTCTGTAAAGTCAGACACTCTCCATGACGTTTTGCAATAGGGGATAGCAAAAGAGCACTATAATGAAAGTATTTCAAATGCTTTTAGTGCAGGCAGAAAATGTGCAGCATTCATCATAGATGCTTTTTGATGTGTGTTTATCAGGTACTGATAGGTTCAGTTTGATGGATGTAGATGTATTTTCCACATAGTTCCCATATAAACAATATTGTCAATATAGCACGCCACTTCACCTTTCTCCGACCCCTTGTTCCATAGAGAAAGATGATTCAACTATTTACTACCCACACAAAGAATATGATAAAAACATCAGAAAACATGCTTATATGCAACCTTTGGGTAATTATTTGCCTTCCCTAGAAGCTTTTACTTTACTAATATTAATACGTAATAATACAAGTTAATTTCTTTTTGTAAAGGGCTTTTCATGTACATCTCAAAGTTGTTCATTTGTTATAGCTCTGTGCCATTTTGATTAAGACAGTGGAATATGTTAGGTGCAATTATTTAGCCTGGGTTTTAATCAAAGGCTGGCTGTTTGACTAAAGGGCATGTGCCGAGAGAGGCGAGCTAGCCGGAGCGATGTTGACAGCTTCTAATATGGCCTGCCTGGTCCGCCTGCATTTGACAAACTAGAAACAGAGGAGATCAATAGCCCCTCTCCCTTAAAAGGTGAAGCAATATTCACCCCCAAAACAAGGACATATTCACATTAGCCCCTTCTAGCCCATTCTACCTAACTTCTTACTTGTACCTTTAAAGTTCAGGATCATAACTTCAATCCCCTTGACCTTTCATTGCGAGATACTTCTGCAGGTTTTTATTAGTTGGCCCCGGTCTTATGGTTGACACCTGACCTTTTCGACCTCCGGCAAATCCTCTCTTGTTGTTATCTTGTTCTCTGGCAGTTTAGTCTTGCGCTATACAACACAGATATGATTTGTTGCATCAACAGTTTTTCATATGAAAACAAAGATTGGAGAGACTACAAATACCTTTGCCATTATTTTCATTGGCCACAGATGCAGTATCATTTCACATCTACACTGAACAAAAATATAAATGCAACATGTAAAGTGTTGGTCCCATGTTTCATGAGCTGAAATAAAAGATTCCCAGAAATGTTCCATAAGCACAAACAGCTTATTTCTTTAAAATGTTGTGCACAAATTATTTTACATGCCTGTTAGTGAGCATTTCTCCTTTGCCAAGATAATCCATCCACCTGACAGGTGTGGCATATCAAGAAGCTGATTAAACAGCATGATCATTACACAGGTGCACCTTGTGCTTGGGACAATAAAAGGCCACTCTAAAATGTGCAGTTTTGTCACACAACACAATGCCACAGAAGTCTCAAGTTTTGAGGGAGCGTGCAATTGGCATGCTGACTACAGGAATGTCCACCAGAGCTGTTGCCAGAGAATGTAATGTTAATTTCTCTACAATAAGCCGCCTCCAACTTCGTTTTAGAGAATTTGGCAGTATGTCCAACCGGCCTCACAACTGCAGACCACGTGTATGGTGTTGTGTGGGTGAGCGGTTTGCTGATGTCAATGTTGTGAACAGAGTGCCCCAAGGTGTCTGTGAGGTTATGGTGTGGTCAGGCATAAGCTACGGACAACGAGCACAATTGCATTTTATCTATGTCAATGTGAATGTACAGAGATACTGTGACGAGATCCTGAGGTCCATTGTCGTGCCGTTCATCCGCCGCTATCACCTCCTGTTTCAGCATGATAATGCATGGCCCCATGTTGCAAGGATCTGTACAACTGAAAATGTCTCAGTTCTTCCATGGCCTGCATACTCAACAGACATGTCACCCATTGAGCATGTTTGGGATGCTCTGGATCAACATGCACGACAGCGTGTTCCAGTTCCCGTCAATATCCAGCAACTTCGCACAGCCATTGAAGAGTGGGACAACATTCAACAGGCCACAATCAACAGCCTGTTCAACTCTATGCGAAGGAGATTTATCGCTCTGCATGAGGCAAATGGTGTCACAACAGATACAGTACTGACTGGCTTTCTGATCATCGGCCATACTTTTTTAAGGTATCTGTGACCAACAGATGCATATCTGTATTCCCAGTCATGTGGAATCCATAGATTAGGGCCTAATGAATGTATTTCAATTAGCTGATTGCCTTATATGAACTGTAACTCTTTGAAATTGTTGCATGTTGCGTTTATATTTTTGTTCAGTGTATGTCAACCAAGGTATATAATTATATGTTGATTTGTTCTATAACCACCTGTGATTGTTTTTTATTTATTTAAATTGACTAGCAGGCACCACCTGGTATTTCTTTATATACGACTTTAATTACTTTAACTCTTCCTTCATTACTGTTTGGTAAATGACTCATAATTAAATCTGATGCATACGAACTGTATGAATTGCTTTTAACGACAAGCTCTCGGTGGATTTCAGTTATCACTAAATGAGTTTCATTTTGCTGTACAGGAGGAAAACTCAGCATTGGCCATGGAGAATGAGAGCCAGCGGGAGCAGTATGAGCACTGTCTGGATGAGGTGAGTAGTCCAAACCTCACTCTATTCACCCAGCCCTCAACCTCAGTGAGGGAATTCCATTTTTCACCACACGAATGATAGCCTACATCTCAGGAACACGTGTTATTTCTTTCCTATTCCGTGACTTATTATTTCTATTTACCTTTAGCGACTTTCTGTGAGATCTTACTGATAGTACTGATCAAACAGGTTACAAACACTGCACTATTTTCCAGTATCCTTCTCTACCTTTACTGACTTTCTTTGAGATTTTTCTCAATGCACAATTTTCCTGCTCTCAAATTCCATCAATGCAATTCCAAAGTAATTCCTCTCCAAAGGAAATGTGATTATGGAGAAAAAGGTACTTGGCGTTCTGACGGCAAAATGTGTTGTGGGAGAAGCTGGGTAAATGGTGGCCTGAGGGAGCCGAATGACAGCAATTAATGAGCTTGTTGGCTCAGACCGCACGCTGAGTCACCCTGAGGGAAGGCTGGAGGTCCGCGGGTGCCAGAAGGGACAGACTGGTCTAATACACTGTGGTGCCAGCTACTGGGGCTCATGTGACCTGAGATCTGGGCTCTGGTGCCAGAGGGAGTGGGGGTGGGGAGGGGGGAGACGTAGATTGATGGTGGGACAGAGAAAGCGAGAGAATGAAAGAAAGAAAAAGAGAAAGAAAGAGGGGGGAAAGGGATAGAGAGATTAAAGGAGCATTAACAATACTTTACCTGTGTTGCTAACAGTCCATCCATGGTATGCAATTGTTTTGCAATGCTCCAAGCATACTGTATGAAACTCCACACCGTGCTGCAGACTTGGAGGCTAACGCCTGGGGTGGGCCCAGAACAAATCCCTTTTCCACTTCCGTGACCTCAAAAAGCTAGGGCTGTGCTGCTCTGTTGTCTGGTCTGGTGTTGTGTTGCCCTCTGAGGTCTCTTCTGACTGGAGCTAGCTCACTAATGAGCATGTTGTGATGCGGAAGTCTCCACAGCTCTAACAACTCTGCCTTATGGGCTCAGGACCTTTGGAAACTGTAGAGAACGCTGGGCTTGTTTAGTAATGATACATTTTATATTGTGGATTATTATCTCTACATAAGCAGAGTGGTGGTTGTTTGGTAAGCTATTTGGGCTGGCCATGAATGCTCTATAAAGCCTTTCTAAGTTGTTTTATTTATCAGTTGTTGTAATTTAGATTCTGACTTGAAGATCATTAAATATTCTTTGAAATAGTGCCCTTCAGTTTTACAGGAGCAGCTCTGTATCACTCCCCACAGGGCTCAATCACTTCATCATATTTACTCTTTCTCCCGTTATTCAATAGAGGGAGAGAGGACACCTCTGAGAAAAAGCCAATGCGTGCTTATAGTGAATTAACGAGCAATCAATGGGCTGTAATCAGAGTCAGAGTCGATGGGGCATTGCGGTGGTAGGGGTGTGAGGCGCTCTGCGGCCAAAGCCCAGGCACAACAGTACTTTAGCCCGCCACTTCTTCTCTCCGACTGACCGCTGTGTCGCAAATGACACCCTATTCCCTATATAGTGCACTACTTTTGACCAGGGCCTATAGGGTCAAGTAGTGCAGTATATAAGGGATAGGGTGCCATTCAGGACACAACCCCCTACTCGCCAAGCCACTACATCAGCCCTGACACTGCTGTCAATACAGGATCACCAGAAGACAATTAAACATCATGAAGACATGCAGCGCGTCTGGCTCCAATCTGTTCTGCTTCGCCGGGCCGCTACTGGCCTTCTCTGCCACCCTGCGTCAGATTTATGATGATTGGGCCCCTTAGAAATCAACACTCCTCCAAGGGAAGGCAGACGGGGGGGACAATGCTGTAATGTATTGGGACGTCGTGTTCACTAAAGCCTATAATAATTTTGTAAGCAGTCGGAGGAACTTCTGTATAAAATGTTGTTGGAGGAAGAGGGGAAGTGAGAAAATGCAGCGTCGGCATGCACGGGGCAGGGGCAGTTTAGAGTTGAGGTCAAGGGTCAACTAGAGACATTTTGTTTCTTTCTCATTCATCTTTCTCACGCATAACAGCCACCATATTATGGTCAGTCACTAAACAGCTTGCATAAAACGTTTGGATAATTCTTGTTTCTTTTTTTCATTCTGTTTTAGGTTGCCAATCAAGTCGTGCAGGCACTGCTCACCCAAAAGGTAGGAGTCTGGTTTCCATAGCAACTGTGTTATAAAAATGTCTCAGAATTATACTAATATTAGATCCAATGATGTTGTTAGACATGTATGTAATGCAGTAGCTAAAAACGTAATCTTACCATTCACTTTTTTGTTGTTGTTGACACTTCTCACTGTCTCGTGTGAACTAATCAACTTTTATGGTGTCCATATAGGACAGTCACACATCACTGGAAGTTCACACCTCTGTTTGTAATAACTCTCTCTCTGTTGTTCTTCCCCATGCAGGATCTGAGGGAGGAGTGTCTGAAGTTGCGGACCAGAGTGTTTGACCTGGAGCAACAAAACCGAACCATGAGTGTCCTCTTCCAGCAGCGAGTCCGACCCGCATCAGACCTGCTCCTGCAGGTAGGGACCTGTCCACTCATCTAGTCCCAGAACTACTATAGAACCCCATTGTTCCAGAACCATTATAGAACCTCTTTGTCCCAGAACCACTACAGAACCTCATTGTCCCGGAACCACTATAGAACCTCATTGTCCCAGAACCACTATAGAACATAATTGTCCCAGAACCATTATAAAACCTCATTCTCCCAGAACCACCATAGAACCTCATTGTTCCAGAATCACTGTAAAACCTAATTGTCCCAGAACCAATATAAAACCTCATTGTCCCAGAACCACTATAGCACCTCATTATCCCAGAACCACGATAGAACCCCACAGAGCAACTATTGACCATGACTCAGTTGTGCCTGACTGATGGAGTTAAAATAGCATTTCACTGCTATTAGTTTCAGTATTAGAACTATGTTCTAGAACTTGTATTCAATATTGTTGAAGGCAACAGTGTGGGTGTAAGGACATCTGCTCCAGTAGCAAACTTCTGAAGAGCAGCGATATTAGATCATCCATCTTTTTGTGATGGCGATGTGATCCTGAGTCCGGGGTCTGTGATATCATCATCGCTAAAAAAACAGTGTGCTCATGAACCATCCAGCCTCCACGGGGCTGCGGGGCTCAGACAAGATCATTTGAGAAAGTACCGAGACTCGCGTCATCCATCCTGGGCTCTCTCGGGGTGACGGTAAAACCTCTCAACCAAATTACCTCTAGCGCACCAGACCTTGTGGCACGTAACACAGACATAGATGCTAGAGAGAGGGGAGGATATGTGTGTGCGCCCGTGTGTGTATGTAATCTGCCATGGGTAGGAATACACACTTACTGTAACACAGAAATCATTTACTCCAGTCACTGCAGAGAGAGAGAGAAATATTGACAACCATGTCTGCTATAAAATGGCCGCATGGATTTTCCTTAATCTGATTTGCAGCTATGGCCGTCCAGCTCTCGTTACCTTACCTCTTCTCAGAGTGGTGGGTGGAGGCTCTGACTGCCACAGGGTAAAGGAGGGAGATGTGAGGTGTGAGAGGGAGCTCAGGAGGATGGGGGTACAGGGGACCTATAGAGGGCACAGACGGATAATGAGATTCCTACTGGTCTTAATGAGAACATGTGGCTCAGAAAGGATGGATGAGAGAGCTCAGGGGAGAGCTCAGGGGAGAGCTGAGTGCAGGTACTATGCAAGTCAACACATCCAGGTACAGAAACAAAGAAAGTTATAGTTGAAGAATAACTTTTTTTTATTGTTGACAAAATCTGTAAAACAACAGCCTCCAGCACACTGGTATTGTTGAATAGTCCACAAACCATTTTAATGGATCTCGTTTAAGCAATGTCATCACGATTTGTTCAGGTGTTGACAAAATTCGAAAGGATATAAATGAGAATTGCAAAGAGCGAGCTGACAACAATCCTTTATCTACCTCAAGTTCAGGAGAGAGTATGCCCTCTGTCAGTCGCCCTCTGCTAGCAACTGATGTGGACATATGGATAATTGAAAGTCACAGTCCACATTGTCCAGTGAAGGGTGCAATTTTGTCTGGAAGGGAGGCTTTTTCGTCATCCCAACAGATTGAGCAAAGCTGTGGATGCGCTATTTTTGTCCTAACTAAACCAGGGCATGAATAAAGTGAAATGTGTAATTGTTAAATAACTATTTGTAACTATTTAATAATATTTTGATTTAAAAAGCTAATATGTATGTTCTGGTTATATCCTACAAGAGTAAATGTTAGCGTATTCAGTCTGTTCAGTAGAGCATTTGTGTTCAATATACAACGTGATCAACAAGACATTGACGAGAGCAATATACCGTAAATCTATTTGCTTGTGTAGCAGGAGCCTCTGTATATGTCCCAAATGGTATCCTATTCCCTATATAGTGCACTTCTTTTGACCAGAACCCATAGCGCTCTGGTCAAAAGAAGTGCACTATGTAGAAAATAGGGTACCATTTGGGACAGGGCCTCTGGCTTTTCACGAGGGAGTATGCCGGGAATGAGGATTTGTAGCAAGACAATTTTTCAGCAGTGAGGAAGTGAGATTTTATTGTGAAGGAGGCGGATAGATTTTAAAGATTTATGTCCAACTTTATGTCCAACCGATGTCTGCCAGCACATTAAACAACAAGAAAATAATTGACACTTGTGTAAGCGATAGCTAAATCATACGTTATGGGAGTCTTTTTTTGTATTTTTACATGGATTTGTCAAACAGTCATTCATTTTATTGAAAAGCTCATGATTCTTTCATGGTTGTGGTTTTGTCGATATGTATCAGGTTGTAAACCTTGTTTCTATTTCTGGGATTAGTTTCTCTATAAAGGTGGCTGTGACAACGATGACTAGTAATACTAGTGTTGAAAGAGTGTATGATTGATTGAGTCAATTAAAACAATTGAAATCAGTTCCCCTGCTACTTATTGTGGATAATTTCTCTTGAAGTAGCCTAATATTTTGCCTTCTAATATGGCTGCAGGTAACCTTCTGTTTAAAAAAATTAATATATATATTTTTTTACCTCTATTTAACTAGGCAAGTTAGGGGTTTGCATGAATTACCTTTATACCATAACCTACCATCAAATAGTCATTAGCGACAGTAGAGCTAGACATATTCATATTTCCTTTCAGTCAGAGGGTGGCAGGTGTTTGGCCGTTTTTATCACCCGCATTGGTATTTCATTTCTACTGTTCTGGGAGTCAGTAATTAAATGTGCTATTGGCCCCTGGGGCCATCTTGAATTTCCCTGATAACGAATCACTGCTCTCTATTGAGATTGTGATTAGGAATACTGGGAATATGCTTGACCTGCTGTCGCCTCATGTAATTTGACATTTCACACGCTGCAAAGCTCTGTTTGCTGCAGTTCGGCTAGGTGTTTAGTAAGGTGTATAAATAGCGAATAATAATTCCCTTCTTCCACTTATGCAGCCTTATCAAAAGTGACAGGCGCGTGGTAATTGAGTTGTCAATTATCCGTAAAAGTAGGTCCTGGTTGCCGTGGAAACTTCCCAGGCCTCTCCAGCAGGACGTAGTAGCTACGCAGTACCATTCAGTAATTTTTGCCTTCTGAATTTTGATGGGCTTTTGCACTATGGCTCCCCTCAAAGTGTTGCCTTTGCTGGAGTTTTGTTAACTGGACTGCCTGCACAGTATTCCTATTCTGGTTAATATCTCAGTGTAGTACGAGAGCCATGTTTTGTCTTAGCTTAGCCAATTCCCTGCTATACGTTACCTGTATCCTCTGACTAAGGGAAGACCAAGCCTTGAGTGCAGAATCAAACGTAGATTAGGTAATAGGTAGTAACAGAGAAGGTTGAGCTCCCTCAGTGTGCCTCTGTCCTTGGCTAGATCACACTTCCACGCGGTCAGGAACAGTGAGACTATCCCTAAGAGACACAGAGATGGGGGAGCTGTCCGGCCCCATGTCCCCCCTCCCTCTCCCCACCACTCCCCATCGGAGGCCTTGTGACACGATTGACTGAATCATTGATGACTGTGCTGAGGAGGTGTAATCCTGCACCCTTACGATAACATCAGCCCCCCTTCTCTTCTCCTGACACTCAACCACTCCCATCCCCCTGTGTGGACAGCCTATACCCTGGAGAGGAGCGATATGGCTTCAGAGAGGACTACATTTCTATTACGGGCTTTATGGTGAGAGAGACGCCATCTGGCATGTTAAGTCCACTGTAAAGGACAACCTGGACTGAGTCAGCTACAGGGGAAGAATTCTCATCTACATATAAACTTTAGGTCATAATGGGAAGTTAAGCGGTATTCAAGAAAATATATGGTTTAGAACAAGCTGTAGTAGGTATATTTTGCTCCGTTATTCACAGTTATGTACATGATATGAATATGATATTCAACTACAAATAAGCAGAACATGTTTTAAAACCTTTTCATTTAATTACTGTCACTTACCTTTAATTCTAAATATTAAGTCTTTGCATCAATGTGTAAGCAATAAACAAGAATATATTTTATATAACAATTTGATTATATCTAACAAACTAATTGAAAACTATTTAGCATCAAATGTGCATGAACTGTGCAAAAAAAGGATGAAATAACATTTATTAGAGGCTCAACATGCTGTTTATATACTGCACTACATTCCCATTTAATCCAGTTTAAACAGCTCTATCATTATTTCTATATTTCGTAAGTTAACTGACGATTGAGAACAAGAGAGCACATTGCGTCTAATCCTTTTCCACATCCCCATTGATCGCGACCGCTCTGGACCAAATTGACTTGGGCCAAGTTATAAAATATGGAGCATTCCACCGAGATGACCTCAAGGTTCAGAATTTCCAGAAAATAGTCAAATAGCCTATTAGCTGTGAAAGAGAGCATTGATGCCATGTCCCTCCAGGTCCCTGCTAGAACACAATATGCTGTACAGTACTAGAGAACCAGACGAGATGTAATGAGAGCATTACATGGTCACCATTTATGAAAATAAAATTAAATATATACTGTCAAAATTGAGTATATTAATTTAAACAATTAAAACAATGTTTGTCTCCAGTTGCTGCAGATATACAGCACTGCACGATGGGTTGAGCAATTTCAACCCAATTGAAATTTCACAGACAAACACCCGTTGTATTCTTCGAACCTCACAGGGACGTAAAATGTATTTCCATTCAGAATCCTATTTTCCCTTAACCCTTACCCTAATCCTATTTGTAACCCTAACCCTAAATCAGTGGGACGTGGGTAATGTCCCCACGAGGGAGAATTGTCCGCGTTTTACTATCCTTGTGGGAACTTAATGGGATTTTAGATCCCCAAGAACCAACCCACACACACATGCACATCAAAATACAAAACCAATTACTTTTACAAAAACCCATTGGAAATCAATATGATTTAATCCATTAGAATGTTTCCATTATAGCCTATCATCGTTTAGCTGGTCTGCAGGATAGAGTCAGTGTCCCCTTAAACTCAGTCTAAATGGGGCTGAGATTACGGAAAGAGAAACAAGAGGGAGGATTAATTTGGCACTCTAGGGAGATAAAGGGATCATCTAAATGTGATTGAATTCACATCTCCAGTTTACAACCATGTTCCCTTAAACTAGTTCCAATTTGCTCTAATTTGCACATATAAATGCATCTACAATTAACAGCACCACTTGGAACTATTTTTTATAAATTCTCTGTGTTTCGCAGAGGGTGGCTCACACACAAGCAAGCCTTTGCAGCTTTTCAAACTTGATCGATACAAATGCAACGCATTGAGATTCGATGTCAAGTCAACCAAAACGTATATCCTGGGAAGGGTTTCTTTAGCGTAAGGGACGCCATATGGTGACGATACATGTATTAGCTGGTGTTCTACTGCTAAAGCCTCACTTCACATTGCATGGCGTGTATTACACTAGTGCAGCAGTCATCACAAATGTTATATAACATATTGAGCCTTGTAATGAAGGAGACCTGTAAATTCCTGGGAGGTCTTCAAGTGGCTTTGGTTAGTTGCTTTCAGTGAGATTGTGACTATTGATCCTCTGACAGTAGTCCATGGATGTTCTGAACACAATGTTTAAGTGGCCATTGTCAATGCCCTAGGCTGGGTTTATGAAACAAAGGACTAGGATTGTTATCCCTCTCATCATGATTACATTTTTTCTTGGAGATTCAAAAGGAAACTGGTTACAAGGGTCTGTCATCCCAAGTAAAAGCAATATGGCTTCCAGGAATATGGTTTCCACTGTAGATATAAATACAATGCAATAGTGTATCTATCTCTATGTCTTTCACACTGCGTTTGCAGGAAGGCTTGTTAGCTCGAAGCCTCCAGGACCCCAGGGCTCGGCCGGTGTGTTGATCACTAGCACTGAGACTGATTTGATTTCAAGCTTTTCGACTTATTGTCTGGCTCTCTGTTTCTTTGTTGGATCAGTGGACTCATGTAGTGAGCTGGTGTCTTCATGCTAAAGGCTATTTTCGGAAGGTCACCTCCATACTGTAGCTCTGCCCCTGTTACTCAGTGTAACGGTAGATAGCACATACAAACTCTAGAATGGCAAAGTCTTGCATCGCAATCTCACATTTAAACAGGTGGTAACATGAAGGATGTTTGTATGAAATAATGGATAATGTGATACTATGGTTTGGCCTTGGGCAAGGAGTTTGAGATCAGTGCTTCCTGAATGACACAGCTGTGCAGCAGAGAGTTTACGAGGTGTGAAACTGTTGTTTAATAAACATGTTCTGAGTGTCCTCTGTGATTTAGTAGAGGAGTAGCTTTATACTCAAGGAGCCATCTGGGTAGTCTGAGTAGTAGAACAGAGATGATGTGAGGTAGAAATTGCATCTATTGTTGTACTGAGTAAGAAATTAAGTAAACATATATTAGGCTAGGCCTGTCATATTGTATACTCTCTCCCTGTCTTTTTTCTTCAGAGATACTTTATTTATGTTAAAGGAACATCTCCAACTAAAGATGTATGGCAAATAATAATTTTCATAACTTTCAAATGATTGGGATTAATTGTGGAGGACACTGAAGGAAGACTATAGATGGACTTAAGCTAATATACTATACACTAAAAGTTCCACAAGGTGACTCTCATCGCTGCAACGACGGCAGCGTGAAATCCTTCTGGCAGTTATGTTCGTCTAGAGTGGGCGTACACAGCACGGGAAGGAAAGTTAGTGCAGTGTACAGGAATCTGGCAATTGTATTTCATTATCGAGATGGAGAAATGAAAATAGATATGAGCGCAGCAGAAAATATCCTCCCTCAACGAGGGGAATGTGGCATAAATCGAGTGTTTTGTTACAGCACGTTTGCCATTAAGTAGATCCGAGCACGGGGAACCGGGCAGTAATTAGGTTGGAGGATTAGTATGTGAAAATGTATTTGGTTTTGTATCCTTCCCCTGTGAACGGAAACCAAAGAAAATAATGGATCGTAAAACGGTGTTTGAATATGAATACAAAAATCAAAGGAATCCCTCGCTCCCCAACGCAATTATTTCCCATTCACATGAATTATTCTTAACAGATGACATTAATGACATTGAGTCTAAGACTATTGAAGATTGCCCTGCATAGGATCTCAGTGGAGGGAGAAAGAGGTTTACTTTCAAGATTTGGGAAAGTGCGGCTGAACCAAAGCGTTTTTGCAACCTCCTCAAATGTGTTTTTTTTTTGTTTTCGTTGTGAGATTTGAATGAAAATGATTTATGTTTGATGGTAGACTTTCTATTGTGTATTTATTAATCTACTACTGGAAAGGTGTGATTGATACAGAACATAAATATGAAATGCAAAATAGCGTGCAATATAATATAGTTGTTTGATTGCCACATTCTTCTGTTCAGTTGAATGTGTTAAATGCCTTCTCTATGCAGTTGATATATTTTTGTATGTAGTAGAGACATTCAGTAAGACCTTGTGCTTTCTTGTCCTTTCAGAAACTCCACTCTCGGATCATGGATTTGTCTGCCTCTGATCTCCTCCTGGAGCCTGAGAGGAGCAAAGGCTTCCTGCTATCCAGGAACACTGACTCTCCACCTCATGTAAGATTAATGCAAAACAAACCAATGGCATGTTCTTTTCCCCCCAGCCTCACCCATATGTATTGTCCAGGCATCATACCTGACGTATAGCCCAGAGAAATCATTAGGGAGGATTCAAATACCAGACCTAACTATTTGGGGATTTGATCTGCTGTTCTCGGCAAGCAGAGTTGGCAGTATCACATTCTTAAAGGTATAAATCCTTGTCATATTACCAGAGGACCATCGATTGAGGCTCATCTTCAGTAAAAATGAGTCTGCGGGATCGTGTAGAACATTAGTCATGTTATATATTATGTATTAAGGTCTTAAAATGAATTCACTCTGGTCTTGTGTCCTTTAACTCCTTGAGGACCCAACCTGATAAACCTTCATATATAGTATAGAAATGTGGCAAAAAATGTAGTGAAAAATTGATGGTGTAATAATGTTGAAATCTGATAATGTATTCATGTGTTTGCGACAAGATAATGAGTTTGGGAAAAGAAGCCGCTCAAACGTGATATACTTGCAGTACAGATTGGTACAGATTTCCTGGGCCAATTAGTTCGCTTCCTATTATCTCTCTGACGGAACAGTTGATTAGAATTCTGAATCGACATTTGTTTGGACAGAATTGTGGAATAAGACTGATGCAGAAAACATCTGTTGGGGAGATTGCTGCTGAAAGTATGATTGATCATTTGCATCTCACTGGCTAATTATAGAGTCGAAGCAGTAGCTATCGTAACACTTTACAGGAATACTGAAAACCTCAGAAAGTCTCACACATAAAATATCAGCCACCGGTAATCTAACTTAAAACAGTCAATAGACATGCAAAAGACCCAGGTTTTTTTGCATTAATGTACAAAGAAAAAAGCGATGTGTGTTTGGACAGCCTTGTAAAATGCACCAGTGATTCAATATTGCATAGTCATAGATTCCCGGCCATATTCTTACCTTCTGACATCATTACCATCTCATATGACCCTGTGAAGCTCTCTGTGACACGCGCCAACCCGCTCGCCCCTGTTCACCCCTAGCACCTGTCCTCCAGCTGTTCCCTTATCTCCCTGGGTAATTGGCTTTCACTGGAGCCCATCAGCTGTCACCCCTAGCTCCTAACCCAAACCATGCTCCTTCCCTGTCATCAGCCCTGTGTCTGTGTCCCAGACTAGATTTGAAGCCATTCAAGACATAAACACTGGAGGGTGATGGGGAAAGCCTTTCAGTTAAAATACCATATAACACGCTGTATGGGTCCAGACCCAACTCTATAGCTTCTAGACTGAGAAGCTGAAATATGGCTTGTTAATCAGTGTTTTTGTAGCGTTTTCCTGCATCTCTCATAATTGTCTCTACCTTCTCTACCTTAATCCCCTTTATCCAGACTCATGAATGTATGTGGCACTAAATCATGACTAATGGTGTCTTTGGAATCCATCCTGCAGGATGTCCAACTGAACGGAAAGGCGGGACTTCCTGTGACCAAGTGTCTGAGCCAGCTGAGTCTGACGGTGCAAGCGCCAGTCTACCCACGCAGCAGCTGTAGCAGCAGCGAGCTGTCCCTGTCTAGCGCCTGCAGTGAATACTCCAGTGGCTCCTACACCTGGAATGAAGGACGCTCTTGTGGGAAAATGGTACGATGACCAGACCAATCTCTCCTCACTCTGTCTCTGTGTGTGTGTCGGTCTCTGTCTCTCTCTATTTTTCTTTGTTTCTGTAGCTCTCATTTATTAACTTTATCAATGTGGGGTTTCAATCAGTTTAAAAAAATAGAAGTAACACATAGCTGAACACTACCTGTCAAAAGTTTTAGAACACCTACTCATACAAGGGTTTTCTTTATTTTTACTATTTTCTACGTAGTGAAGACATCAACACTATGGAATAACACATATGGAATCCTGTAGTAACCAAAAAAGTGTTAAACATATCAAAATATATTTTATATTTGAGGTTATTCAAATAGCCACCCTTTGCCTTGATGACAGCTTTGCACACTATTGGCATTCTCTCAACCAGCTTCACCTGGAATGCTTTTTCAGTAGTCTTGAAGGTGTTCCCACATATGCTGAGCACTTATCGGCTGCTTTTCCTTCACTCTGCGGTCCGACTCATCCCAAACCATCTCAATTTGGTTGAGGTTGGGGGATTGTGGAGGCCAGGTCATCTGATGCAACACTCCATCACTCTCCTTTTTGGTAGAATAGCCCTTACACAGCCTGGAGGTGTGTTGGGTCATTGTCCAGTTGAAAAAACAAATGATAGTCCCACCAAGCCCAAACCAGATGGGATGGCGTATCGCTACAGAATGCTGCGGTAGCCATGCTTGTTAAGTGTGCCTTGAATTCTAAATAAATCACTGACAGTGTCACCAGCAAAGCACTCATACACCATAACACCTCCTCCTCCATGCTTTACGGTGGGAAATACACATACTGAGATCATCCGTTCACCCACACCGCGTCTCACAAAGACACAGTGGTGGGAAACCAAAAATCTCCAATTTGGACCAAACCGAATGACAAATTTCCATAGGTCTAATGTACATTGCTTGTGTTTCTTGTCCCAAGCAAGTCTCTTCTTGTTATTGGTGTCCTTTAGTAGTGGTTTCTTTGCAGCAATTTGACCCTGAAGGCCTGATTCACAGTCTCCTCTGAACAGTTGATGTTGAGATGTGTCTGTTACTTGAACTCTGTGAAGCATTTATTTGGGCTGCAATTTCTGAGGCTGGTAACTCTAATGAACTTATCCTCTGCAGCAGAGGTAACTCTGGGTCGTCCATTCTGGTGGCAGTCCTCATGAGAGCCAGTTTCATCATAGCGCTTGATGGTTTTTGCGACTGCACTTGAAGAAACTTTCAAAGTTCTTAAAATGTTCCATATTGGCTGACTTTCATGTCTTAAAGTAATGATGGACTGTCATTTCTCTTTGATTATTTGAGCTGTTCTTGTCATAATATGGACTTGGTCTTTTACCAAATAGGGCTATCTTCTGTACACCACCCCTACTTTGTCACAACACTACTGATTGGCTCAAACACATTAAGGAAAGAAATTCCACAAATTCACTTTTAAGAAGACACACCTGTTAATTGAAATGCATTCCAGGTGACTACCCCATGAAGCTGGTTGAGAGAATGCCAAGAGTTTGCAAAGCTGTCATCAAGGCAAAGGGTGGATGCTTTGAAGAATCTCAAATATAAAATATATTTTGGTTAACGCCTTTTTGGTTACTACAGGATTCCATATGTGTTATTTCATAGTTTTCTTTATCAAAGCATTACATATTTAGCTTGAGCCATAACCCAAAGTGCTTAGTATCTCCATTAGACCATGTGAAAGGGAGTAAAACAAATTGACTCCACAACCAACTTGTTGTAAAGAATGAGAGTGTGCCATGGTCACAAATCCTCTGAGAAGTACTACAGGTGCTTGGACACCCTTATATTCTTGCTTGTATTGCTGTTGCACAACTCAATTTAGCTGAACTTTCGAATGTCGCGTCTAAGTGTCTGTCTCTCAATCACTGTCCTCTCTGAGTTTTCTAATAACTTCTGTCTCTCTGTATTTCTCCTGCAGTCCTCTCTGACGTGGGAGAAGAGGTTGAGCCTGGGTTCCTCGGCCCCCGGGAACATCTGTGCCCCCCTGGAGGAGCAGCTCCCCACGAGGAGGAAAGAGAGCCACATTCTAGCAGGCCTGCGGAAGCTCCAGAGGAGAAAACCAAAAGGCTCCTCATCCTCCTGGGTCTCCAAGTCGGGCGACAAGGACTGCATGAACTCTAATGAGGGTATCTACTCTCTGGGGATTAGGAGTGGGAGCAAGGGAATCTCCAAGCCCACTTATGTGGGAAGGACCACTGTCTCAGGGGTGGGGGGAAGTTTGTGTACGACTCTGATGATGCGGACGACGAGTCACTACATTCGACGTACTGCAGACGAGACTGCGTCCCCAGTAAGGACGGAGGCTGGATGTACTTCAGGAAGCTTTCGCACAGCGTCTCGGACAGTGTGTGTAGCTGGGATGGGCTGCAGGACAGTGGTGTAGTAGGGGATAGTAAATGCAGCATGGGTACGACGCACCCGCCCGGCTATAACTCCAAGGAGCGTCCAGAAAAACTAAAAAGTTTCATCAACAGTTTCCTCTCCGGGGGGCGGACCTCAGCTGTTCTAAACCCCTCCCTGTTGCACTTTGACATCAGCCCCACAGAGGCTGAATGCCCCCTCCACCTCTCAGACACCGATCCTGAGGATTTGCACTCTGAGGTCAGCGACCACCGGCTGCCTGTTAGCCGGACAGCTGAGCAACTGCAGAAGGACATCAAGAGGCTCTCAAGAGATGCTGACAAGCTGCTTCCCGTACAATGCTTGAGGAGGGATCCTGGCCGAACTCAGTCTGCTGACGGAAGGCCCAGGCCCTTCAGCCTAATCAAGGAACACAAGGGGGCTAAAACCCAGTCTGAGGAGAGTATCATGGCTATATTCGATGCAGACGGACAGCCCATTGAACTCAGTGCTCAGCAGTCCTCTGTTGGTGCTGGAGCTCGGGAAGAGATTCCTGGGAGGAAGGAGAATGGGGTTGCTGAGTATGCAGCACTGTCGCCTCATGATAGGCCCATTCGTCACAAAGTAGGCTACAACGGCAGAAATAGCAGGGAGGGAAGCCCAGAGAGGCTGCAAATGCACGTCACTCCACTGCGGAAATTGATAAAGCCACCTTCCAATCGATCCAACAAAGGCCACTCTGTCCCTCCCATGAACAATGCTTCCACCAGCCCCAAGGCCATCAGCTCAAAGATCCCCAGCAGCCGGGGGAAAGGATCTCCACTGAAGGTTTCTAAGGCCTCCACCACGGAAACAAGCAACAGTGGACCAACCTCCGGATTCACATCTCAGGAGTCAAAGTCCCCTTCTTCTCCTCCGGTCAAGATGTCCAGATTCATCAAAGCTCCAGGCTGCACTACAAGCCCCAAGGCAGTGAACAACAAGCTTCCTGGCAGGCTTGACTGGACAAAGGGCTCCTCATCTAGTGTTCCAACCAGCTCCCCACACCTCCCAAGAAGGCATTTGGACCACGTGGACTACAGGGAACAGCCTACCAGAGACGGACACTGTGAAGCCAGCAGCAAAACTGAACTCAGGTCCCCGTCTCCTCCCCCGCCCCCTGGCCGCACCACCTCCTTACTTATCAGACCTAACTACGATGGGTCACCTCAAGCACTTAAACCAGGGGCTCAACCAACCACGCCTACAACTGTGAGGGGGCCACCCCCGAGTTACCACCCCCCGCCTGTACCAAATATGCAACATTTATTACCACCACCACCCTACAAGGGCCAAGATACCATAGACCTGGACGCAGGCTACGGTACTGCAATCGCACCTCAGAAACTGTTGGACAAATCGAGCCAGCAGCACCCTGCTTCAAATGAGACCCCCTCTAAAGGCACTTCGAAACGGGTCCCCACAAAACTCTACCTCTCCTCCTCAGCCTCAGGGCATGTGCCTGATCACCCTGAAAATGCACCTAAAAACTCAAAGAATTTCCCTCCTCCCTCATACAACTCTCAACGTGGCTCTTCGCTTCAAAGCACATTTACAAGTAAGAAAGGTACCAATGACAATAGGCATCCTATGTTGTATAAGACCTCTAGTAGTTTTCCTGTAACTCTGCAGGGCCACCCTCAGTGTCCAACAGAACCTCACAGTAGTATAACTCAACCTCCCCAGGCTGTAGAAACCCCACCCATCTCTGGAACGAGCACTCAAAATTCCACTGAAAAAGCGTCAAAGACACGCATTCCTATGGGCTTCAAAGCTTTTGTGAAATCACCCCCCTCACTGCAGAAAGGCTCCACCACAATACCAGGAAAGCAAGAGAAGGAACACATCAACTCGGTCTCCAAAGAGACTGTGACTTCAAATGCTTTCGTCCCATGTGACAGTTTTCAGGCAGTGTATGTTGATTCATTAGCCATGACTTCCATCATAGAGACTAAGGCTGAGGTCCAGTGTATCCTTCAGGAAGAGGAGGCACACACCTCTGAGTTGGCAGAGCAAGGGGTTGGTGACAAGTCGGAATGTGACAGTAGACTGTTCAAGAGGTCCATATCTGTCACGACCAAACCTCACCTAAAGCCTGTCCTGGGGATGAACGGGGCGAAAGCGCGCAGCCAGAGTTTCAGCACCCACTACATGGAAAAACCCAACATCAGCGTGTTGGACGGACATGTGAAGATTCGAACCCAGATCATCACCAACTCTGGAGAGAGGGGGAACTCGTTAACAAGGCAGAGCTCGTTTGTTGAGGGCTTACAGATTAAACCCAGTAGCGGATCTGGGGAAAGTCAAGTCCGTTGCCCCAGCCACAGGCTGAGCCACTACGGAGGTATGACAGGCTCTAACAGCCACCAGGGCCTTCCGGAGAGAGCCTCCAAATCGGGCTTCACCGGTGAAGGGCCACGGAGCACTACAAAGGGGGAGAGCGTCACGGCTCCACCTCAAAAAGAAGTGCGTAGCTTACCCCTCGCTGACCGGATTGGCTTGAAGAACTCCCGAAGTCCCAAGAAGGTCGCATCTCATCCTCCATTTGAGTCGCCAGCCTCTCCTGTCTATAGCCCGGAGTCCACAACAAAGGGTGGGAAAGTGCTCAGCCCCGGCAAACTAGACCTCCCGAAGAGCGTTAAATTCCAGGCAGGCTGTTCCCAAGGGGCGATCGATGAGGGAGAGCAACCAGTGAGCCCCACAATCTGCACCATCGAGGAGAAGGTCATGATGGGGATCGAGGAGAATATCCAGAAAGGTCAGGGTCAAGAGAAGGTAATTGTATCGGAGACCAAGCAGAAGACCGGTCCGTCTCTGGCCAACTGGTTCGGCCTGCGTAAAAGCAAGCTGCCAGCCTTGAATGGAAAGAAATCAGACGCCACCTCCCCGAAAGAGAAAGATGAGAAAAAAGAGCTGAAGATCGGATCCGTGCTAGGAGGCAAACAGATGAAATTGGACAAAAAGAAGGACAAGAAGAAAATCGACAGCCAGTTTGAAAAGAGTCCAGAGCTGACGTTGTCGGAGAACAAGCTGAGCTCGATCATGGATCATTGCAATATTCAGATGGGACAAATAGCCAATCAGATCCAGTGTTCTACAACCTACATTGGGAAAGACCAGCTCATGAAAGAGCTTCTTGGAAGGTTGGTATTACCGTAGCAACTTTCATAAAACGGGATTTGTTAAATATTTCAAGTACATTTGCATAATTTGTCATAGGTAAAAGCCTACCAAAAATTACAGTGATTTGATCAGGAAAAAGAACACTCATTAGATAACTTGTCTCCTGTGATGCCGAAATGATTGCTGATTGTCGTTTTAACATTTCTCCCAGTGTTCATGCTGCTGTAAAACACAAGTCTTGCTACATTATGCATGCATGTAAAGAGACAAAAACACACACAGCTAAACAACAGCAACACCAGCTGTCTCTTTGAGTTATGGTTCTACTTGAGTGAACATAAGCACTTCCTAGCCTGGAATCTAGAGACACTGTCAGCCCTGAGCTATCTTGGCTGGAAGAGTACAGAATTACCCCTCCTTCTATAAATTGATATAATACCTAAAATCTCAGCTGACAGATTTTATCAAGAGTAGTTACAAACATTTATCACTCAATGAGACTGGAGTCAGGAAGAGCAGTTAAAAATAGGTTATTTAAGATCCTACGGTAGGGGGATAGCTATACTCAACAAAAAGATAAACGCAACATGCGTTACAGTTCATATAAGGAAATCAGTCAATTTAAATAATTGAATTAAACCCTAATCAATGGATTTCACATGACTGGGTGGGGCACTGGGGAGCCAGGCCCAGCCAATCAGAATTAGTTTCTCTATAATGACGTTGGAGGCGACTTATGGTAGAGAAATTAACATTCAATTATCTGGCAACAGCTCTGGTGGACATTCCTGCAGTCAGCATGCCAATTGCATGCTCCTTCAAAACATGACACATCTGTGGAATTGTGTTGTGTGACAAAACTGCACATTTTAGAGTGGCCTTTTATTGTCACCAACACCTGTGTAATGATCATGCTGTTTAATCTGCTTCTTGATATGCCACACCTGTCAGGTGGATGAATTAGCTTTGTAAAGGAGAAATGCTCACTAACAGGGATGTAAACAAATTTGTGCACAAAATTGGATAGAAGTAAGCTTTTTGTGCATATGTAACATTTCTGGGATTTTTTATTTCAGCTCATGAAACTTGGGATCAACACTTTATATGTTGCGTTTATATTTTTGTTCAGTGTATATGGAGGCCGTATTGAGTGAGAACAGTGGAATTTATCACCTGGGATCTCTTTCCACCTGCACAGTTCATATGAAATCGATTAAGCAGACAGACAGAAAATTTATCAAATCATGTTTCCTATACAGGAGTGTGAGGAAGGGCGACTCCATCGCTGAATCTCTCCCTGACATCTCCATCCCCAAGAGAAACAGCAATATGAGGGGAGATATGGAGATCTGCTCCGATACAGCTGTGAGTGAGCAAGGGTTCCTGTAATGAAACGTTGCTTGGCTTCCAGGATATTGCATGGGTCTCTCACTCGACTGTGCCCTCTCTCTCTCTCTCTCTCTCTCTCTCTATAATCTGTCCATCTTTCCTCATAATCTCACCATTTTCTCACTATTTCCTCTAATCTCAGTATCCCCTTCCTCCATGCTCTCATGCTGGTCAGTTGCTTATTGGATTGTACGTATATTCTAATCATTTACTGTTGCCAGAACTTTTTCCGTGTTGTATGTCTAGTTTGTGTACACACCTGCAAATTCCGCCAACCTTCACACATATACATATGAGCGCACACTAAAGCACTTCATCTTGGGAGATATGCTACCAATGTTGAACCACATTTTAAGCTTTGCATAGAAAACAAACTTAGAATGCCACGTAATTCTGACCTTGTAGAAGATATTATTTGTTCTTTGTCAGGGACAGAGAGAGAGAGCAAGGAAGGGAGGGGGAGAAAGAAAAAAGAGAGTCCACATGCAATATGCAGGAAATTCAATCCGGCTGATGGGGAATTTTGATAGCGAAGAGGAGGCTCTTATCGCAGACACTCAATTCAACAAGGCCTGTTTAATACTATCCTTGCAGCTTCATCTCCATCTCCCCTCTACAGAAATACAACAGAAGAAAATAAGTGTTTATGACCTGAAAAATCCCCTTTATACCTCCAGAGAACACTTTTTCAACATCACACTCTGTTAGCCCACCTCCATATTAGATAAATTACCTTGTTGCATCCGCTGACAGAACTACCTATTATGAAAGAGGCTCTGAAAATATAATAGTAATTTCTGTAAATCCAAGGTGTTTGTCGAATCTGTTTTGAGTCATCGCTTAAAGAATTGATGAATCGCCTTCCACTATTGTTTTGTTTAAGCGCTAAAGGGATAAATGCGTGAGCAGAGTGTGATGGAAATCTTGACAAACACAAAATATATATCAATATTGTTCAATCGGAATATGCCAGCTATTGCATCTGTGCTAGCTTAGCTGCGTTTGTCATTTTGGATGTCTGGCTTCGTAGAAGTATATAAAGTATTATTACGTTGTAGAAAAGTGTACTTTGCTTGTTTGTGGTTCATGCATCATACCAGACATGTCCTTGAACTAGCAGTTTGTTCTTTTATTATCTGTGCAGATGATATTCAAGGAATTTTAAGGCCACAATACAAAAGATTGAATACACACATAAGCAGAAAAGCAATTATGAATACAATGCGATGCACATTACAATGATGTAGGGGAGACTGGGAAAAAATGTAACATGGGGTCAATTGTAACAGCTTAATAACTCAAATTAGAAACCACTTAGAAAGCTGTTGAGAATGTGCTAATGCTTCGGTGGTGTCTCTAAATGCCTAAATTTATCAATGATGTTTTGTTTTATTGACAAAAAATTGGTTTTGAGGCCTTTAAGTAAATATACCTGCCACTTCTCTTTTTTCGTTTGTTGACCTGTGGAGCATTCTCCATGTATCTAAACATAGTATTTTCATCAGTAAGATGGGGTATTTAGATTTGTATTGAAGATGACAATAATTATTTGTATTTTCTCACAAGATTTCGATTAGTAAAGGCTCCTATGTGGGGGAGGGATAGTTGTAACGCAGTACCTTATATGGTATTTAGACACATTAACATAATGATATAAAATGTAACTTCTTTACATAATGTTTTGCAGTAAAACTAAGATAATACAAAAAAAGTAAAATTTACACTTCTGAATGCTAATATAAAACGGGCTATATTCATTTTGATACAATTTGAGCTTTTGGTCAATATGACATTCCTAAAAGATCAAATGGAAATATTTGTCAATTTAGTGTATTATCATATCAAATATCAGTATCAAAAATATAAAATGTTTCAATTACCCTTCATTTTTAACATTGAAGATAATGTTACATTTAACCACGGAGCAGTAACCGGAAGGTTGCTGGATCGAATCCAAGAGCTGACAAGGTAAAAATATGTCGTTCTGCCCCTGAGCAAGGCAGTTAACCCACTGTTCACCGGGCGCGAAGACGTGGATGTCGATTAAGGCAGCCCCCTGCACCTCTCTGATTCAGAGGGATTGGGTTAAATGCGGAAGACACATTTCAGTTGAATACATTCAATTGGACAACTGACTAGGTACCCCCCTTTCCCCTTTCCCTGTTACATTTAACCCCACAAACTGGGTCAATTGTAACATTTTACTCCCGCCACTTTTGGTTGAATTGTAAACGACTGGTATATTCTAGAAATGTAGTTACAGTGTGTAATAGTAGCTGAGATATGTATGTTGTTTGTATAACAATATTATTTAATCTAAATCAAATAATAGTTTCAATAAGCAAAAGCCTAAAAGTGTTACACTGTTCCACAGTTTCCCCCCTACCATTTTTACGACAAATAACGTACCATCTGTTGATGATGTTGTGAGGCACATTTAATAACACTGTCTTTCAATGTTCTGTCATTATGCCGAAATAAATTTGTCATAAACATGATTTAGAACTTGATATTATACACTACCGGTCAAAAGTTTCAGAACACCTACTCATTCAAGGGTTTTTCTTTATTTTTTTACTATTTTCTACATTGTAGAATAATAGTGAAGACATCAAAACTATGAAATAACACATATGGAGTCATGTAGTAACCAGAAAAGTGTTACAGAGGCTAACATTTTACATTTGAGATTCTTCAAATAGCCACCCTTTGCCTTGGTGAGAGCTTTGCACACTCTTGGCTTTCTCTCAACCAGCTTCATGAGGTAGTCACCTGGAAAGCATTTCAATTAACAGTTTTGCCTTCTTAAAAGTTAATTTGTTCTTGTTCCTTACAACCTCATGCTAATCGCATTAGCCTACGTTAGCTCAACCTGTCACGCAGTGGACCCACCAATCCTGAAGAAGTTAATGCGTTTGAGCCAATCAGTTGTGTAAAAGACCACGTCCATAATATGGCAAGATCAGCTCAAATAAACAAAGAGAAACAACAGTCCCCCATTACTTTAAGGCATGAAGGTCAGTCAATACGGAAAATTTCAAGAACTTTTAAAGTTTCTTCAAGTGCAGTCGTAAAAACCATCAAACGCTATGATGACACTGGCTCTCATGAGGACCGCCACAAGAATGGAAGACATAGCGTTACCTCTGCTGCAGAGATAAGTTCATTAGAGTTACCAGCCTCAGAAATTGAAGCCCAAATAAATGCTTCACAGAGTTCAAGTAACAGACACATCTCAACATTGACTGTTCAGAGGAGACTGTGTGAATCAGGCCTTCATGGTCGAAATTGCTGCAAAGAAACCACTACTAATGGACACCAATAATAAGAAGAGACTTGCTTGTGCCAAGAAACACGAGCAATGGACATTAGACCGGTGGAAATGTGTCCATTGGTCTGGAGTCCAAATTGGAGATATGTCTTTGTGAGACTCGGTGTGGGTGAATGCTCTCTGCATGTGTATTTCTCACAGTAAAGCATGGAGGAGGAGGTGTTATGGTGTGGGGGTGCTTTGCTGGTGACACTGTCAGTGTTTTATTTATAATTCAAGGCACACAACCAGCATGGCTACCACAGCATTCTGCAGCGATACACCATCCCATCTGGTTTGGGCTTAGTGGGACTATCATTTGTTTTTCAACTGGATAATGACCCAACACACCTCCAGGCTGTGTAAGGGCTATTTTACCATGAAGGAGAGTGATGGAGTGCTGCATCAGATGACCTGGCCTCCACAATCCCCCCGAACCGCAACCAAATTGAGATGGTTTGGGATGAGTCTGACTGCAAAGTGAAGGAAAGGCAGTGCTCAGCATATGTGGGAACTCCTTCAAGACTGTTGGAAATGCATTCCAGGTGAAGTTGGTTGAGAGAATGCCAAGAGTGTGCAAAGCTGTCATCAAGGCAAAATGTGGCTATTTGAATTATCAAATATAAAATATATTTTGATATGTTTAACACTTTTTTGGTTACTACATGATTCCATATGTGTTATTTCATAGTTTTGAGGTCTTCACTATTATTCTACAATGTAGAAAATAGTAAAAATAAAGATAACCCTTGTATGAGTAGGTGATCTAAAACTTTGACCGGTTGTGTATGTTGTGAGAACTCAAGTAAGTTAAATGCACTTCATCCTTCATTTTCTTCCACCAGACCATCATTGTGACACAGAAGATCAGCTTGCAAGGAGAGAATGAGGAGGACCCCAACCCTGAGACTTCATGTCAGGACCACATGATAGGTAACGTTTTACTGTAGCAATGGGCCTACTGTACTTTGAGCTATCATCTGAACACGTATAACATTTTAGTGCTTATAAGCAACATTAAAATACATTTTTCAACATAGACATTTTCAGTAGTCACCAGCAATACATCTCCAACTTTTGCTCTCTGTGTAAAGTATTTCTGTAATAGATTATAGAAACGGTCTCTTATTTTCGGCTTCTGTAGTATACAGAAATAACTGCTGCCATTCATCACCTAATGGCAAATGCATGTGGAACTTGCATATGTAACACTTTCTCATACCAATGAAAAACTGTAAGCTTAGAGCCAATAAAATATTTCCTGCATCTTTGCAGGACTGATTCGTCTTGTCACTGGCAGAGTGAGTCTTTATTATCACGCCACTCTCCCACTGAATTTTGAGGTCATCAACAAAATGGTTACTGTCTCCGGCATTCAAAAATCCTTTTAGCGTTGATAGCGCACATTATTATTTACGTGGCTAAGACATTGGGGGTTGTCAGGGCAGCTGCTGTTCTGAGAGCTTTGGTAGCATACATTGTGTGATAGGAAAATTATATGCAACAACACCCACTTACTATTTCAATGACAAGGCGATCTTTACACGCTGGGCAGTTTGTCATTCATTGGCAGGTGGAAGGCATTCTTAGGGAACGGGACTAGGACAGGGTAATCAATGTTTATTAGAGTTTTATAATGCTAGGTGCCTATCGCTCTGTTGGAATGTTTTAGGCAGTTAATGTGCCACTCAGTCTATCTTTGAAGAGATGATGACTGTTGTCCTTTCATGAATGGGGTCTTCTCTCACTTAGTCTGATGTGGCTTTGGCATTATGTGAACAGGAGAGCAGGAAAACATGGACAATGTACAATCTGTGCAAAAGGTGTTTGTGATGCCTTGACTTGAATGATTGTGGTATTTTCTTTATATTTGAAGTTTGTCCTTATTTTCACACAGGATTATGATGTCTGTTGCTTCATTTTGTTTATTTATTTCCATACACATAATAGGTCTGCACAGATGATATGGCTGCTGGTACTCAATATTTCACTAACTATTTTATGTTGACTATCACAATCTAAATCAAGATGTATCTAAAGGATGGACATTAAGGACCTAGACTTGCAGGTTATTTTGGACATCATTTACATCCAACATGGAAAACCATAGGCCTACATACCATTACTCATAAAAGCTGCTCTCTTTGGGTCGAAGTCATTTTTATATGCTAGCCTCTGTATTGATGGGGTCGACCACACAAATATTGTGAGAAATTGTTTTGACATGGGAAAATGTCCAGGATGTATGAACTTATTCAACTAAGCCCCATATCGTGGAACAGAGCCAAAAATAAGATTGTTAATCGTTTCTGTATTCTAATTAACTGAATGGCATATTTAATTCTGCCAGCTAAGCACATCTATCCAACCTCCCCTCAGTATGAATTAAAGGTCTCATAAAGATTTAAGCAGAGTCCACTTATAGGTCCTGAAGTCCAGCCAAGCATATCATTTTACCCTGGGCTTTTATGGTTAGAATATGGTCACACATTTGCCTGATCTCAATTACTTATTTTCTCTGAACACAAGAAACTAGAAACAAAATTGTATTTTATTTTTGACATAATGTGATATTGTAGCAGGGATTAAAACTAGAAAATGATGTGTATGGACTCATGAATCTATGAGGTGTGGCTTTCTTATGGAACAAATTAAATTGTATTTGTCACATGCTCCGAATACAACAGGTGTAGACCTTACGGTGAAATGTTTACTTACAAGCCCTTAACCAACAATACAGTTTTCAGAAAAATGTAATATTTATTAAATAAACTATATTAAAAAAATTAAGAGCAACAATAAAATAACAATAACGAGGCTATATACAAGGGGACCAGTACCGAGTCAATGTGCGGGGTTACAGGTTAGTCAAGGTAATTGAGATAATGTGTACATGTAGGTAGAGGTAAAGTGACTGTGCATAGATCATAGATAATAAACAGCTCAAGTTTTGACCTTGAGGTCTTGGTCATGTGACAATAGTCATGACCTCTGGTTGTAATCCCCATGTAGTTGTGATGGTGGTTAATGTCTGGGTTTTACATGAGTCCTCATCATGTCATTTGGTCTGCAGAGCTTGCTCTCTATCACCTGGAGGTTTCATATAGAAGTGATCGGGATCACAGTAAACACAATTTCAGCCCCTCTCTCCTACGAGGTCCGGAGTACTGCTGGTTTTCTGTTCTACCTGATAATTAATATGCACAAACCTGGTATCCCAGGTCTAAACCAGTCCCTGATTAGAAGGGAAGATAGAAAAAAACTGTGGAACTGGCTTCTAGGTCCATGTTAGACCTTGTTATAGTGGGAGTGCAAACGGCATATTGAAAACAACTGCCAAATCAACTCCTTTGATTATTAAGCTTTGTGAGGTATGGATGTGTCCCTCATTCTCTTTCCTTTCTCTCTTTCTCTTTTATTTCCCTTTCTCTATCTCCCTCTTTATCTTCTCGTCTTCTTCTTTGACTATATGAACATGAATGTGAGACCTTCTGAACTGGTTTAACCTTGATGCATAATGCAGAACTCTGTAGTAATTGATCAGCTGCTGTTTTCGGGGCTTGCCACAACCGCCCCGTGATGACTCATTGCAGATTTATCTAAGCAACATAACAGGCCATCTGTCCATCGAGGTGGTTTATAACCACCTCAGCTACAACATTACTGCAGAGTAGGAGGTGCAAGAGAGGCAGAAGAAGACACGTATGCCTACAATATGCCTCTAACTGTGTACTAATAGCATGATTAAGTTGACTGTTTTTGCTCCCAGTCATCCAGTGGAATGTTTCTGATGCATCATTGAATTAATTCTTGTTTTGATGCACTGTTGGTTTAATTGAATGTCTGGTTGCAAATTTAGAGGGGACTGTAAATATTGCTTTATTAGGTTAATAATGTATTTTACAACGGCAGTGCATTGCCTCTGATAAAGAGCTTTGGTTTTCATTATGAGGGTTTGATGCAGCTGGTAGGAGATGATGTTGTACGAGCCCTATGTTAATGGGTATTTGTACTAAAGCATATCCATGGAAGTTATGAGGGCTACCTCTTACATGCCTTGAACCCCTTCAACGGAAACAGTTAATATTTAATGAATGAATTCATTAATTCAATCATCCATCCATTTATCCATTCATTTCTAGAAGTTTGGGTTGAACGTCCAGAGACTGTATGACAACGATGGAGGGATGTGTTAGGGCATATAGAAGAAGTGGGTGTTTATGGTCTGGGCGTTACAAGACCAAGCTCCAAGGTTAGGGGCAGAGCTAGCAGAAATCAACCCAACTCCAAAAAAATAGGTCCCATGCTTGTCCATGAAAGGCAAGAAAGAAATCCAAACTTACAGATTGTTCCATGGGGAAAAATATCTTCCAAAACAACTGCTTACTCGAAAGGATCAATCACTTCCAAGGTTTTTCCATCCACAACTAGTCTACAACGGATATAACGCTAGATTGATATTTTCTACTTTTGCAATGCAGCAATATACTGTGCAACCTAGAATGAAAACAGAACAATGTCAAAGTTGCAGTCATATCAGCCATATGACCTTTCCCCCACTTTTGTCTTTAAACTTAATTATTGTTAGAACTAGTTCAACATTCTCTTTCTTTTTTTTTTACCCAAATTGTTGCAATTAAGGTATGAGCACAGAATGATTAGCCAACATCATTCACAGTTACATGAAATTGGATCATGTCGAACAGCCATCCATCTGTCTCGCTCGGAGACGGAGGCTTTGCCAAACGGTGTATTTTAAACGCTGTCCGTCTGTTGCTACAATGTCCTTAGATCACTGCGCAGTGTGGAACATATCAAGTTCGGCGAATGTGTGTAAATCAACATAATGCTGATACAGGAGGTAGGGAGAAAAATCGCAAATAAATTGGCACTCTAAAGTCACGCTAAATTCCAAATGGGTGAAATTAGATTGGGAACGCAGAGAGACCTAGGAGATACAAGCGGCCGTTCATTTTAGATTATTTTCAAGATTAGTCAGATACTTTTATTAATATTATGAAGAAGTGATACAGATTTGATCATAGAGGGCTGATAACCACTTATAGGAATAAACCTGATGAATTACACACACAACAGATCGTATCACACATATTACTGGACAAAGTAATACGAAAAGTTCAGACCTTTTTCCTGTATTACATTTCTACAGCTTCTCATAATGATTTGGCTTTGGATTGTACCCAAGTGCTCCGTATGTGAAGTAATGCTCCTGTTTCTCTTGCTTTGGCCTCCATTCGTTCTCCTATCTTATTGAACCTACCCCAAGATGCCCTTTTTACCCATAACCCCTTCCGTTGCTTGTGAATCCAATCCAGTGGCTCTTCCTCCTTTTCCATTGCCCCCCCAAACCCCATCATCACACGCTGCTTCTCCTGTCCCCCACCCACCCCCCAGGCTCCAGCTGCCAGATGAGAACCCTAGACAGCGGGATTGGCACCTTCCCACTCCCTGACTCCGTCACCCGGGTCAACGGGCGCCACATTCCCAGATCTGAGTCCAGCCCCGACCGGATGATGGCGAGCGTTCACAGTCCCACTGATCCTGACCAGGACCTCCTCTCTGCCTCTGCTGCTCATTCCCCATCCCATGTGAAAGTGCCTTCCCTGTCTGAGACCAACCCACATGCACCACCCACCAGTGCCCTGGGCCACTCCCTGTCTGACTCTACAGTTACTGGAAGAGGTTGTGGACAGGAAGCCCTGAGCCGCCTCCCCAGACCATCCACCTCAGGTAAGACTGGGGGTTCACCTCATATCAACATCCCCGTTACGTCCCTATTCTATACCCTTCTCCCAAAGCGTGCACTTCCACACTCCCCTTAAGAAGCCATAAGCATTGGCTGGACAATGTCCACACCATTGCTCTTATACCAGTCCAGTCCCATCATGTGAAGTGCACACTTCAAGGAGAAAAGTCAATGATAGGGACACAACCACTGTTACAGGCTCTGTGTTATCTCTGTTTCATGCCAATGGTTTTATGTTAGGTAAACCAATGATTCACAGCTGCATATAAAAGCTAGAACGGCTGGGCTGGCTCAGAGGATGTTTGGCCACTATCACGAAACCCAATTTGGTGTTAACCCATCTATAAACTGTGTATAAAATGAGAGAGGATAAAATTCAGATTCTCTCTGGCTCAATTTGATTGTGCAATGAGTGTGGCAGTTTTTTACTTCAATTCACATCATTATGAACCTTAAGTTGCCCTCAATAATTCACTATACATGCTCTACCCTCTCAATCTCAAAAGAGGATCCATTCTCCACTTGAAGCTATTCAGTGAAAAGGAAAACCTTCTACATTTGTTAATCAGTCTCCTATGCATTTTGAATGTCGAACAGCCAGCCTATTGGTATTCTGAGGAATATTCTGTAGCTCTGCTTAACAAAGGACCCTGCGTCCCCCACCCACCTTCACAAAACCCACCGGATAATACGACCCACAGACCATATCCCAAGGATAAGTCGCTAATACAATTAGACACGCAAACTCAATAGAGACAATTAGCGACATAGATCATAAACCACATTCTGCCTGTTCATTTACCGCAGCAACACAACAGCATGACCGTGGGTGGGAAGGAGGGAGAGAGGGATCATATGGGCTGAGGGAAGTAACACTAACAATGTACTCGTATAGAGATGAGTGATCTCAGTGATCACGCCTAGGGATTTATGCAATCAGGGAATTAGTGTCTATCTGTGTGACCTCGGTACTGCAGTTAAGGTAGGCATGACCAGCAGCTGTCATTATAAGGAATAGAGAAGGAGCCTAATCTCCACCACGGATTCCCTCACAGGTAGTCAAGAAGATGAAAGGACTATTTTGTCCTCGGCGCGGTACAAATTATTCTGCTGATGTTCCCGCGGCGCCGCCCGCCAACGAGGCCCAGTTAATTATATTGTCAGGAGAAGGTAGGAAGTTGTATAGAGAAAAAAAGTGTGAAGGAAGGGATAGGTAGTCATTAAAATTCACACTGACTCAGCTGTGACTATCATTGGATGCTTTGTCATTGGGGGTGACAGTTTGATGCTGGTATTTCGGGGCTGCTTCAAGTCAGAGATGTAGTGATGTAGTCTCCGTAGGGAGGATGCCATTGACTATTAATAGATGAAATGCCAAACTCTCCTCACACTTAAAGAAATTGTAGCATCTTAAAGAAATTGTAGCATCATGCTCATGTTGTACAGCGTGTGCTTTCACAGGTTAACAACTATATTGGCATAGCGTTAGCTATGGATGCGTCCCAAATGGTAACCTATGGCCATGGTCAAACGTAGTGCACTATAAAGGGAATAGGGAGCCATTTGGGATGTAGCTATGAGTCTTACTGAAACTCCGGGACCTAATAGCTTTGAAATGTTTTACTTTTCCGCCCTCTATGTACGCAATGCGTAGGCTCTCTTCCTGGTGTGAGTGTGTGGGTTTGGTTGTTGTTGGTGTCTCATGATTTGTTTATCTTTACTTTTGAATGATAGATGTGATCAGAAGGAAGCGACTGAGTCAGATAGAGTTATGCAGCACCAGCCACACAGTCACCACAGAGGCCCAAGAGGAACAAGTGGAGAAGAAGAGGAACACTAAGGATCTAAACTCCCCCAGTGTAAGGAACTTCCCCAGCACTATTAGGCCAAAGGGGTGGTGTTTTGGGAGCAAAATAGACTGCAATAGCATAGTAGCAAATAATATAATCAATTCCTTATGTTGTATGAAATACAGTAAATGTTGTTAGTAGTAGAGGGACGTAGTTAAATTATCCTCTTACAGAATAATAGCAGCAATAAGAGAACTGCTAAACTGAAAAATCTACAGTACTTCAAATGCCTAGTGGTTGTGTTTCTGTGTACCACATAAGACGTATTATTATCTGTAATTGTGGCTTCCGTACAATGGCTATACAATTTCACATCTCCAAGAAGCATTATCATTATGAAAGAGTATCTCCGTAATCTGTTGAGGATACAGTGATATTAAAAGGATTTGATCTACTTCCCCAGAGTCAGATGAACTTGTGGATACCATTTTTATGTCTCTGCATCATGTATCAAGGAAGTTAGAGGTAGTTTCGCGAGCCAATGCTAACTAGCATTAGCGCAATGACTGGAAGTCTATGGGTATGTGGCATGGGTATGTGGCATGCTAGTAGATCTAGGGCCTCATTGCCAAAATCCCACAGTATCCAGTTAAGGAAGCAATTGCTAACTAGCGTTAGTACAACGACTAGACGTCTAACAGCTAGTGTGCCATAGACGTCCAGTCATTGTGCTAACGCTAATTAGCATTTGCTCGCGAAACTACTAACTTCCTTCGTATTGGATGCTGAGACATAAAAATGGTATCCACAAGTTAATCTGACTTCGGGGAAGTAGTCTTCAAGGGGATTTATCTATCTTCTCATTATGTTCTGATGTCCCTCTCTTTCCTGAACAGGACAGAGCCCCGAGAGTGTGCACATACTCAGGCAGCAGCAGTGACACCGAGACAGAGTCTGAAGGGAACACACTAGGCTCCACCCAAAGCACTCTTACCAACAGAGCAAAGACGAGCAACAAAGGTCAGAATCTTGTCTGCATCCCACATCCAAATCCACAGACACAATATTAATGTTATTTAGATGTAGGCCTACATCATTTGATTTTAGCCAGTTTATCTTGATTGGATGATTGATTGATAGATATATTGATTGATACATGCTCTCCACAGTTGACTACGAAGAGAAGACGATGAAGAGGAACAGTGTGGGAAAGTTCCCGTCAATCATGGACTACTATCAACATGACATGTTCTCTCACATAGAGAAGGACGACCACAGGAGGAGTTTCTCCCAATACCACTTGTTGCACAACCAGTCATTGCTAGAGGGCAAAGCAGGAGACAGACTAAGCGTAAGTACTTCCAGTTGACCTATGACATACACTGAACAAAAATCTGAACGCAACATGCAACAATTTCAAAGGTTTTACTGGGTTACAGTTCATATAAGGAAATCAGTCAATTGAGATGAATTCATTAGCCCCTAATATATGGATTTCACATGACTGGGCAAGGGCGCAGCCACGGGTGGGCCTGGCTCCCAAGTGGGTGGGCATATGCCCTCCCAGCCAATCAGAATGAGTTTTATCCCACAAAAGGGCTTTATTACAGACAGAAATACTCCTCAGCACCCCCTGCCAAATTCTCTAAAACAACGTTGGAGACGGCTTATGGTAGAGAAATTAACATTAAGTTCCCTGGCAACAGCTCTGGTGGACATTCCTGCAGAGCATGCTCCCTCAAAACTTGAGACATTTGTGGCATTGTGTTGTGTGACAAAACTTCACATTTTAGTGGCCTTTTATTATCCCCAGCATAAGGTGCACCTGTGTAATTATCATGCTGTTTAATCATCTTATTGATATTTATTATTTAATTTTACCTTTATTTAACTAGGCAAGTCAGTTAAGAACAAATTTTTATTTTCAATGACGGCCTAGGAACAGTGGGTTAACTGCCTTGTTCAGGGGCTCTAACCACTAGGCTACCTGCCGCCCCACTAGGCTACCTGCCGCCCCCACTAGGCTACCTGCCGCCCCCACTAGGCTATATGCCACACATGTCAGGTGGATGGATTATCTTGGCAAAGGAGAAATGCTCACTAACAGGGATGTAAACAAATTTGTTAGCAAAATTGGAGAGAAATAAGCTTTTTGTGCGTATGGAACATTTCTGTGATTTTCTATTTCAGCTCATGAAACATGAGACCTACAGTTTACATGTTGCATTTATATTTTTGTTCAGTATATTACCTTTGACATATCCTTTTGTAGCTCGTCAACTAGATGATCATGGTCTGTTGATGTTGCTTCAGGAGGATCTATTGTACGGACCACTTTACCTTATGTGAGATCATGCATTAGCACAAAACAAACTGTTTCCATGGTAACTTGCCATCCAACTCATGTGAAAACAAATCGCTGTAACGCAACATTTGTCCTTCTCCAGCTTCTCCAGCTTTTCAAAGTGCGTACAAAGTCCACAAAGCTTGATGTCATTCACCCTCCTACACAGCGCTGTAGTTGGATTGTTCGGACGTTTTCATAAAACAAAAAAACTGAAAGTCACCTAATTGCTTTCGATCGGCTTGCCCTCTCGTGTCACGGGGTATTTGCCTACCAGTATTTAACTTCACTGAATGACAAATGAGGAGCAGTGACCATGAAATGGCCCTCACCCCCCTCGGCCCCCACTTCCCCTCAGATCAGTGCAGTAGAATAACCTAACACACACACACAGACACACACACACACGACCTGACAGAAAAATCCATAATCTGCAAAAGGATCTGACTCAACACAAGTTCAGAGAGGGAAAAAGAGCGAGAGGAAAAATACATGAATATGTTTTATGTTCTTGAACTATGGTTCTTACTGTTGGCCTATAGAGGCCTTGTACTATGAAAGAGGAGCAGTACTGAAACTTGCAGCTACTCTGCTAAAGCAAAATGCAACTTTGCAGGGCTCAGGGTGTATGGCTTTTTATTAAACTTACATCATCCTTGCCAGTCCCTTTTTTGGGGTCAAACATTTCTAATAGATTCAATAAGTACAGATTTATTCCATTCTGCATTGACTGAACAATTGACTGCTCAAAATTGAATGTGGAAAACGAATGTCCTTGGCGTATGCTTTGACCCTGACGAAGGCTCTGCATACAGAAACATTGGTCCATCTATTCATTGAATAACTGGGAATAAAATAGAGTATGCAGCTTTTTGTCTTCTCAGCCATTAGTCTACACTTAATATAACAATTTTGGATATGAGGCTTCCGCTCCCACTCTACAAACACGTCGGTGCTAAAATGGCCAGGATTGGACCATTTTAATGTCAGTGTGAAGTAAAGTGAAGTGTGGTTGCTGGTTGTGGACGTGTGGTTGTAACCGAGGTTTTTCTAACAAGGTTTATGTGTGGTTGGCTGCTGCGGTGATGAGCCGGGGGTTTGAAAGCATGGCTCGGATTGTGATGAGATTCCCTACAGAAATGCAGCGTGTCGGACAGAGATCATGTGCATCCAACCTGCACAGAGATCACCCAAACAATGACAACAAATACACCAAAGACAGAGCAACACTATGGACTTAATCCTACCATCTTTTGCTGTCCAATAATTGGTCTTGGAAAGACCTCACAAGAAAATAAAACTAAGAAACTTTGAAAAGACTAACACAATAAAGGCCTACGAGGACTATTGACATTGTTTGGTTGAATAGCCCTTGACTATTTTAAATTAATCTGTTAATAATTAAATGTTCAAGTTAAAGGTATATACTGTAGATGTGTGTTGAATTACAGAAGAGAGAACCTAATTTAATAGCCATGAACCAACCAAGATGATGGACCCCCTTTCAACCCATGTACTCCTTTTAAACCCATATACTCCTTATTAACATGTATTTTACCTTAGAGGGACAATGTTTCTCTTAAAGGAACTCAGTTGACCTCCTGTCCACCTGTGACAATACTCCCATACATACAATGGGGTCTGAAATGATTGACACCCTTGATAAAAATGAGCAAAAATGACTGTATAAAATAAATAATAAAAATACTGAGCTACAGTATATTGTATGCTCCAAAAAAAAGTAATATATACACTGCTCAAAAAAATAAAGGGAACACTTAAACAACACAATGTAACTCCAAGTCAATCACACTTCTGTGAAATCAAACTGTCCACTTAGGAAGCAACACTGATTGACAATACATTTCACATGCTGTTGTGCAAATGGAATAGACAACAGGTGGAAATTATAGGCAATTAGCAAGACACCCCCAATAAAGGAGTGGTTCTGAAGGTGGTGACCACAGACCACTTCTCAGTTCCTGTGCTTCCTGGCTGATGTTTTGGTCACTTTTGAATGCTGGCGGTGCTTTCACTCTAGTGGTAGCATGAGACGGAGTCTACAACCCACACAAGTGGCTCAGGTAGTGCAGCTCATCCAGGATGGCACATCAATGCGAGCTGTGGCAAGAAGGTTTGCTGTGTCTGTCAGCGTAGTGTCCAGAGCATGGAGGCCCTACCAGGAGACAGGCCAGTACATCAGGAGACGTGGAGGAGGCCGTAGGAGGGCAACAACCCAGCAGCAGGACCACTACCTCCGCCTTTGTGCAAGGAGGAGCACTGCCAGAGCCCTGCAAAATGACCTCCAGCAGGCCACAAATGTGCATGTGTCTGCTCAAGCGGTCAGAAACAGACTCCATGAGGGTGGTATGAGGGCCCGACGTCCACAGGTGGGGGTTGTGCTTACAGCCCAACACCGTGCAGGGCGTTTGGCATTTGCCAGAGAACACCAAGATTGGCAAATTCGCCACTGGCGCCCTGTGCTCTTCACAGATGAAAGCAGGTTCACACTGAGCACGTGACAGAGTCTGGAGACGCCGTGGAGAACGTTCTGCTGCCTGCAACATCCTCCAGCATGACCGGTTTGGCGGTGGGTCAGTCATGGTGTGGGGTGGCATTTCTTTGGGGGGCCGCACAGCCCTCCATGTGCTCGCCAGAGGTAGCCAGACTGCCATTAGGTACCGAGATGAGATCCTCAGACCCCTTGTGAGACCATATGCTGGTGCGGTTGGCCCTGGGTTCCTCCTTTTGCAAGACAATGCTAGACCTCATGTGGCTGGAGTGTGTCAGCAGTTCCTGCAAGAGGAAGGCATTGATGCTAAGGACTGGCCCGCCCGTTCCCCAGACCTGAATCCAATTGAGCACATCTGGGACATCATGTCTCGCTCCATCCACCAACGCCACGTTGCACCACAGACTGTCCAGGAGTTGGCGGATGCTTTAGTCCAGGTCTGGGAGGAGATCCCTCAGGAGACCATCCGCCACCTCATCAGGAGCATGCCCAGGCGTTGTAGGGAGGTCATTCAGGCACGTGGAGGCCACGTACACTACTGAGCCTCATTTTGACTTGTTTTAAGGACATTACATCAAAGTTGGATCAGGCTGTAGTGTGGTTTTCCACTTTAATTTTGAGTGTGACTCCAAATCCAGACCTCCATGGGTTGATAAATTTGATTTCCATTGATAATTTTTGTGTGATTTTGTTGTCAGCACATTCAACTATGTAAAGAAAAAAGTATTTAATAAGATTATTTCATTCATTCAGATCTATGATGTGTTATTTTAGTGTTCCCTTTATTTTTTTGAGCAGTGTATTATTTTATACTAATACAAATGGTCAGAGAATGAGATTTTTTTTAAAGAAGTAATATCATTTTCTTCTCAAAAAGGTAGGGGTCACAATACCTAAAATTGCGAGGATAATGGCATTAAGCCTTTTTCTAAATGTTCCTCCATACCGATTTCTTTCAAATCCTTGATATCCTTCGTCTGCGCTTATGGACTGCCCTCTTCAATTCAAACCAAAGGTTTTCAATGGGTTTCATATCCGTAGACTGAGATGGCCATTGCAAAATTTTGATTTTGTGGCCAATGAGCCATTTCTTTGTGGATTTTGATGTGTGCTTGGGGTTATTGTCTTGCTGGAAGATCCACTTGCGACCAAGTTTCAGCCTCCTGGCAGAGGCAACCAGGTGCCTGGTATTATGTCCCGGTACTGGGTAAAGTTCATGATGCCATTGACCTTAACAATGGTTCCAGGACCAGTGTAAGCAAAATAGCCCCATAACATCAAAGATCCACCACCATATTTTACAGTAGGTATGGGGTTCTTTTCTGCTCATGCATTCTAATTTCGACGCTAAACGCACTACTGGTGTGCATGGCTAAAGAGCTCTATTTTCATGTCATCCAACAAATGTAAAAGCCTGGAGTTTGCTTAATGGCATTATTATAAAAAATATATAAAAAAATAGGGGTTAGATCATCTCTTATATTGCAGGTAAATGTAGGCTTTCATCAATTTAATTGTTTTTATCATTTCCAATCCCCCATATCTTTTTTTGTAAAAATATACAGTACCAGTCAAAAGTTTGGACACACTTACTCATTCAAGGGTTTTTCTTTACATTGTAAAATAATAGTGAAGACATCAACACTGTGAAATAACACATATGGAATCATAAAAGTGTAAATCAAATCAAAGTAGCCACCCCTTGCTTTGATGACAGCTTTGCACACTCTTGGCATTCTCTCAACCAGCTTCACCTGGAAGCTGTCTTGAAGGAGTTCCCACATATACTAAGAACTTGTTGGCTGCTTTTCCTTCACTCTGCGGTCCAACTCATCCCAAACCATCTCAATTGGGTTGATGTTGTGTTGATTGTGGAGGTCATCTGATGCAGCACTCCATCACTCTCCTTCATGGTCAAATAGCCCCTACACAGCCTGGAGGTGTGTTGGGTCATTGTCCAGTTGAAAAACGAATGATAGTCCTACTAAACGCAAACCAGATGGGATGGCGTATCGCTGCAGAATGCTGTGGTAGCCCATGCTGGTTAAGTGTGCCTTCAATTCTAAACAAATTACTGACACTGTCAACAGCAAAGCACTCCCACACCATCACACCTCCTCCTCCATGCTTCACGATGGGAACCACACATGCGGAGATCATCCGTTCACCGACTCTGCGTCTCACAAAGACACAGCGGTTGGAACCAAAAATCTCAAATTTGGACTCATCAGACCAAAGGACAGATTTCCACCGGTCTAATGTCCATTGCTCATGTTTCTTGGCCCAAGCAAGTCTCTTCTTATTATTGGTGTCCTTTAGTAGTGGTTTCTTTGCAGCAATTCGACCCTGAAGGCCTGATTCACACAGTCTCCTCTGAACAGTTGATGTTGAGATTTGTCTGTTACTTGAACTCTGTGAAGCATTTATTTGGGCTGCAATCTGAGGTGCAGTTAACTCTAGTGAACTTATCTTCTGCAGCAGAGGTAACTCTGGGTCTTCCTTTCCTGTAGTGGTCCTCATGAGAGCCAATTTCATCATAGTACTTGATGGTTTTTGCAACTGCACTTGAAGAAACTTTCAAAGTTCTTGACAGATTGACTGACCTTCATGTCTTAAAGTAATGATGGGCTGTTGTTTCTCTTTGCTTATTTGAGCTGTTCTTGCCAAAATATGGACTTGGTATTTTACCAAATAGGGCTATCTTCTGTATACCCCCCTACCTTCTCACAACACAACTGTTTGGCTCAAATGCATTAAGAAGGAATAAATTCCACAAATTAACTTTTAACAAGGCACATCTGTTCATTGAAATGCATTCCAGGTGACTACCTCATGAAGCTAGTAGAGAGAATGCCAAGAGTGTGCAAAGCTGTCATCAAGGCAAAGCGGGGCTACTGTGAAGAATCTCAAATATAAAATATATTTAAATTTGTTTAACACTTTTTTGGTTACTACATGGTCAGTCAATCTGACTGTTACTGTATGTATATATATTTTGTATATATTTTCCTTTATTATTATCCCCTAACAACAACACTTTGGCTTCTACTTCCAGCTTATACATACAATATACTGTACATTTTAAGGACACAGTATAATAGTTATCTTTTGTTTGTTTTTTGTCCCATCCTTGTTTGTGTTTTGTCCAAGCTACCCTTAACCCACCATCTATCGCTGAAGTCCATCCAGATTAGATTTTTATTTGCGATATATTATTTAAATGTGCTGTGATGTTTCACAAAAGTTCTGAACCTTTCTATTCTCATAGTTTCTACAGATTGTTAATTAAAGATAAACATTTTAGCTCAGAGTATTATTATATTATTCATCGATTGACTAGGACTTTTCAAATCACCCAGCAGTGCTAAATGGCATTGGCACTTGGATTCGATAGGAACTGGTGCTTTGGTCAGATTACATGAAAATAGAGGTCTCTGGCCACGCACACCAGTGGTGGGTGTGGCACCAAAATGAGAATGTATGAGTCGAAAAGAAACCCATACCTACTGTAAAATATGGTGTTGTGACCATACTGTATATGTGACTATTCCCTTTACGTCAGTCAGGTAAGTTCATAATATCGCTATGGAAGATTCGTTTGGGAAGTGGGATGTGTGTAGAAGGTGCGGACGGGGAGTGCGGGTGCAGTGTGAGATTGGGTGATTTAAGTGCCTTTAATAACCTTTCACAAACACTCAGGAGAGTGATGTAAAGCTCGGCAGCTCCCATCAGAGACCTCATGGCCCAGCCTGGCCCCCATTCATCATCCTGACACTGCCTGACAGCCCCGCTGCCTGCTTGCCTCTCTGCCTGCCTGGCTACACCCCCTCTTCCCTCTGCCTCCTTCAATCTCCCCCCTTTTTATTTCTATATCTTTCTCAGTTGCTCTCATCCTCTCTTTCTTTCCTTCTCTCCCTTTCTTTCCTTCTCTCCCTTGTTCTCTCTCTCCCTTCTCTCCCTCCCGATGGGTAATAGAGATTGCTGCAGGCCTCTCCGACAAGGGTAAAACAGCATTAGATGCTGTGCTGGGGCCGGGCATGGCAGGGCCTAAGGAGCCAGACCAGAGAGGGCCAGGTTACACAGCAATATGCCTCATAACTATATAATATCTGTGTTCACACCTTCTCCCCAGCTGCTTGTAACAACTTGTTACCTGGAGCACTAATGCAATGGGGAGAGAGAGGGATGTTTTTGGTCTTGGACATGCAATTGGAAATAGAAGTACAGACATGTAAGATGTGCTTCATGTTATGAGTTATTTGTAATTTTCTAAATATCAGAAGTGTATTATTTTTTTTTTTACATCTGACACCAAGTGTAGAGAAAAAGTATTGTCTCTCAAGGCCCACATGCCAATATATATATATTGATTTCAATTGTATGCCAGCTGCTACTGCCTATACATACATACACAACAGTATACTATTAGTGGTATATGAACAATAAATATTTCAGACACACAACAATTGTCCAGAATCCTAGTCAGGGAGAAGAACAGCCATTCTCTCTTTGGCCTCCTTGTCGATTGACTGAACCCTGACACCTTCTTCAGAAAGTAAAAATGTTTCCAACGTATATATTCTTTCAGAATCCCAGTTACCCAAGACATTTCCATTGAACTGAAATACCTCAGTGTTGCTAGATGATAACCAATTAGCCGTTGACAAGCTCTTTTTCCACCTGAAGTGCCCCTGAGGCGATGTTTTCCTGTGTGTTCCATTGTTAAGGATACACTTCAACTGGCTCCTTAGGTGCCAGCGGATTGTCAAGGTCTGCACGGAGGTTGGTTTCGACCCACAGACAAGAGTGGTAATTGTGTTTCACCAAATCAAATTCAATCACAGATAAGAATCCCTCCTACTGAGATAGAGAGCTCAGTGCTGTTAGGAGGACCATGATTGCTGTTCCTCACTGTCAAAGGCACTGAACGAAAGGCCACCCCAATTCCAATCACTGATCACAATCAAGTCATACACCCTCTGCTCGGTTCTCATGGTCTTCCACATCCATGCACCTGTAGACTACACTACACTGGCACATACTATATGGTTGGTTTCCCGGACCCAGATTGAGCCTAGTCTTGGTCCAAAAAGCATTTTCGATGTAACACTTTTGATTCTCCAGTAACTTTGCTAGAATGGAGATGTGTCATTGTGCAGATTTGAATCACATTCGTTTTTTATCACCAACCCTTGAATTACCTTTATTAGTCACTGTACCTCAAAAGTGATCTTTTTCAGAAGTCTAGGGTATTTCTGATTTTCTCTGTGCTGATTTAGTACATGAAGAATATCTAACCCGTATTTAGAATGCATTATTGTAAACCGCCAGATTGTTAGCGAAGTGGTTCTGGGCTGGAGTTCCTGGGAGGAAAGCCATTTCTAAGAGGCACCTGGCAGTGAACACTTAATGATGAGGAGTTAGTGCAACCCCGAGGGCGGTCTATACCCCTGGTAATACGGTAATACCTCTGTATACTCTCCACCCGGGAAGTGTGTGGATGGCTTGGCCCCTTCAGGTAGATTGGCTGGAGGAAAATCCAGTTACCCAGAGAATTGTGTTTACCTTTACCACAGATAGAATGTAGCCAGAGAGCACAGGCTCCTTCTGACGATTCCCAAAATTATTTTCAAGATTCCTCAGTGCATTTCTGCATAAATATTTCTGTTAAGATATTCTAATAGTCATTGGCCAAGGTTGAATTACACAACGTCACTTTTTTCTACTGAAGATGTGTTTTGTATTCACTGTGGTTCGATTTATGACTGTATGTGGAAAAATGCATTATGCATGATTTCTGTGATTATGCTAGATTGGAGATGCAGAGCTTTATATATATATATATATATATATATATATATATATATATATATATATATATATATATATATATATATAATACATGTATCTCAATGGGGACTTTTCCTATTGTTGTGTTGCCAATTTACTCAAGGGTGGAGGAATGGCTTGCAGGCGTTTTCCATGAAAGAAGGCAATAAGTTCAGCGACCACACACGATAAAAGTGTACATGCCAAAAATATTTCTCAAAAGTACATAAACAACAGGACCTAGAGGGTTCTAGGGATTCATCCTGAAACTGCAACATTAATGCTGCAATCTGGGATTTATTTCTTTAGCAAAATGGCAGCCCCACTCTTGTTGTGGTTTATCTTCAAGAATCAATGGTTTGAAATCTCCATTGAACAGATACCCAGATACCACATTATACCATTAAGTTAGATTCTCTGTGCATACCAAAACACCTGTCAATATGCAAAATGATATACAGTAGCTGTTTGCTCTACAGTATATTTGAGGTTAAGCCATTTGCGTTAATTTATAACGAGAAGAAGCCGGAAAAGGACAATCTCTCTCTCTCTCTTCCTCTCCCTCGCTCTCTCTCTCTCTCTCTCTCTCCCCCTCTCCCCCTCCCTGTAGAGAGGTTGATATCTCACGGCAGATTCCCCCAGACAGACTTATTGGGCCTTAAGCATGGGAGGAGAATGAACAAAGCTCTCAATAAATCAATGCAATACTCAGGAATGGCAATAGTCAAATTGCTTTGTAGTGTTGCATTACGCTAAAGTAGATGTACACTGAGTGTACAAAACAGTTACATGACATAGACTGACCTCGCGAGTCAACATGGGCCAGCATCCCTGTGGAACACTTTTGACACCTTGTAGAGTCCATTCTCCGACTAACTGAGGCTGTTCTAAGGGCAAAAGGGGGTGCAACTCAATATTAGGAAGGTGTTCCTAATGTTTTGTACACTCAGTGTAAATTCAGCATGACAGCCTTGTTTTTGTTGTTTCTGGATATTCTTTGTTGAGAGACCGAGTGACAGATTGCTCCTTTCTCCATATAATTTCATATAAGTAATCTGGGACAGCTTTGTTGTTTGAATACCAGATTGACCCTTTAAAGTATGATAATAATTTGCTGCAGTGTGGACTCAGTGTGGGCAGATGACAAAAACACCTCTCGTCTTATTTTCTCCTCTCTTGTTTGTCTTGTTGTTGCTGTAGAAAGGGAATCAAGTGGACATGACGACAGGCGGCTGCGCTGGAGGGGTCCAGGCCGGCTCCAGAGACGTGTCCTTGAATTCCCTGAACAAGCTGAACAGCGGGCTGAGGATGTACCCGGAGACAGAGCTAAGGCCCAGTAGCGGTGACTGCTCCTGTTCCGCAGGGGAGAGAGAAGAGGACTGCTGCAGCAGGGCTGACAACGAGCCCTCGTCGTCCAGCTACTACTCCAACAAGCCTGGGGCGGAGCGTGTGGGTTCTCTCAGCGATTCGCTTTACGATAGCTTCTCCTCATGCACCAGTCAAGGCTCCAACGATGTGTAGAGTAAGAAAGTGGAGGCCGGGGACGATTCTGTGGAGTCCTCTGCTACTCCCACCAACCGAAGCACTTAGGTCACAAGGAAGGAAGTGATGTCATAGGTGATGTCATAAGATAAGGACGTGAACCCAGACTGTACAGTATGCATGACCTCTGAGCTGGACAATTAAACTATAGGCTACAACAGTACCACCGTTCAAGGTGTGGAAAGCAATATTAGAAATCGTCTTCTTGCATTATCTATTTTTTTCCCAAAGGGGGAATGTTTTTTTTTATCATTGCACTGTAACAAATACTGTACAAAGTTTTTAAGGAATTCAACTTGAAGACACAACTAAAGTAAATACCACCAAATCCAAACCAAACCAATCAGTAATATCATCAGGAGCAACTGATGATGCCTAGTAGTGTGAAGCAATACCTTAAGAATCATCATATGTGCAAAAAACTATTACGGTTGTTGGATGTGGATAGATGGTTTTCTCACTGATCATTATTTCTCAAATTTGAATTGGAACAATGTTTTACTGCCACAGTGTTGTATGCCATAATGGCAGGCCTACACACCACAACTACCATCATGCAATACACTGCAACCCATACCATACAATCATGGCTCCTAAAGCCATTGGCTCAAATGTGTACGATTTCTAGACTGCTGTGGTATCTTGAAAGTTGCATGGTGAACTAAAATGTGACACACACACACATTAGAACAAGAACAAATAATGTATTTTATTTTTGAAGTGGTGTGCTTTACACTTTATATTAAGTGACCTAAATACATGCGTATGCACATTTAATTGAACCACCAGTACTGTGGAATCTTAAAGAATAGTATCCTGCATATTGAATGTACTGGAGTCAGTATTGACTTTGAGTTGTATTACAGATGAGAAATACATGATCAATACATGATCAATCATTTCTACCAGCAAGTCAAAACTCTCCAGCTGAACTTCAACTGCTGTGTAGTAGCTTAAAGGGATACTTTGGGATATTTGGCAATAAAGCCCTTTATCTTCTTCCCCAGTCAGATGACCTCATGGATGCTATTATTATGTCTCTGCATCCAGTATGAAGGAAGTTAGAGTTAGTTGTGTGAGCTAATGCTAACTAGTGTTAGTGCAATGACTGGAAGTATATGGTATCTACTAGCATGCTAGCATTTACCATAGACTTCCAGTCATTATGCTAACACTATTTAGCAATGTCCTTCAAAATGCCCGTAGAGACATAAAAATGGTATTCACTAATTAATCTGACTCTGGGGAAGTAGAACTAATCCTGAATTATCCCTTTAAGCAATCACAGTGCCATCACCATTGTACTTGGGTCACTCAGTATTGAATGTAAACATAGAACTGAACTAGTGTCAGAATGGTACTTATGAATCAGAAACTTCTGTTGGCTTCAATAACACATTTGCGGAGCAAGGTCTATGCTAGTAGCTCAGGGAAAATGCAACGTGTATACCTAGTTACCTTGAATATAAGGTTACAACTCATGGAAAATACTGTCATTTTTTAAAACGGAAAACAGACATTTTTTGAAAAGTAAAACCTTCATGAACTGCAAGATAACATAACTGTTGAAATTGTGTCTCTTGTAGGGTCATAAAACACTCGTCGTTTTTTGTATATTTTGTTTGTGTGTTAACTGCAATTACATTAATACCAGAATGGAGCATTGCTGACTGGTATATGCAATTAAAAAAATAATTGTGTAATGTTTGCCAATCATTCTATTGATTGAGAACATTTCAACTTTTCCTCGTTTTGTGACTTCCTGTAGGGTTTGTCGATACAAAATGTTTTATTTTGTCGAATAAAAGCTACTACTGCAACCTTTTATCACTTTATCCTATAACATATTTGAAACGTAGTAGGAATAAATCATCATGCCAAACGTGCGTAATTTGATTCTGGTGCTAATCAAAAACAGATTGTGTAAGTTTCATTGTTTGAACAAATGTTCATGAAACTGTTAATAATATGTAAGGAGAGTCTTGCTAAGACCATAATGTGTATTTTTCTAGCTGACGACTATTTATATCCTACTTTGTGTACATGGAACTGTATAGTGGTGTTTAATTGTCCTACTTCACATCTTCTCTGCTTGATTGTTCCTTTGTAAGAGAACCTGTTACCAGCAGTGTTAGTTTGGTAATTACGTGTGCAATTTTGGCTGTTACATTAGACTTTTAATGCTATATTTTATGTAATAATTTCCTATACAAATAAAAATAATTGATTTCCTATTTTAAATTTGGCGCAGCTTCCGTAACTGTTGGAGGTTGACGTTTGTGTAGGTATGTGTGTGTGTGTGTGCGTGTGCGTGCAGTCATACACGTGTGCGTTCAGTATCATATACTCTAGTCAAATGTAAGGTACTATAGTCATAAGGAACAGTGAGATCTTCACTGTGCGCTCATAAATGTGTAACTATTTATGCTTCAGCAGGGAATTGTTAATAATGTCAGGGGAAGGTTTGAGCCAAGTCCTGCCTTCAAATGCTTGCCATAAAGCTCATGTCATATTCTTCAACTACAAAACGTGTTAAACGTATATAGCCTGTGTTCACTGAGCTTTACTCTCTTTGACAGTGCTTATAAAGCAGAGGTATTTATAACAATTAGAGTCTCTTGATGGGTAATTATGTGACTATAAATAAAAGTAATTAATTCAGCCACCCAAGAGTGACTTCAAAACATTCTCGCTCTCTCTCCCTAACTGAAACATACAATATCCATAACAGACACAGCAGAACCATAAGATGATCTCAACAAATGTATTTAATGATTAGTAGGCTTTCTAAATCTGGTTAAATGTGCATGGCTGCCAACGGTGCACTACATGCCCAACAGCCTATCCAAAGGTGACCATTTCATATTTGGACGCAATTAATTAACAGTCACGGATCTGCGTGTGTAGGATATGAGTGATTGAAAAATTGCTTCCATTACCACGAGCTTTCATCACGTGGTACGTTTCACGATTTATCCTTATCCAATTTCACTGGAATTCCGCAACGTACTCTCGAACCGCAGAGCTCGCCCTCGTTCAGCGCTGCGCATCACATTGCTCGCAGCAGAATGTGCTCTCACACATTGATGCCACGGATCCATCTAAAGGTTTTGCTTTCAGTTTAAGTTCACCTGGTCTGATGTGTTCCTCTAAAGTGTCATTTGGGAGAGGATGTTGCTTCTCATTTATGCAACTTTGCTTGGAATTTTCCTCAAAACAGGTATGCTAAACTTTGGAGACTGCGTAATCTTACATGTGTTGGCTTGCTGCGTTGTATTCTGACGCTGAGAGCGTTTCCTCAAGTGATGTGTCAACGTTTCCAGGTATTCCAATCTAATTCAAGTTTGGATTATGTTTAAATGATTTTGCGGGGCTTTTTTGGTCGGATGAAAACATTTAAATCGTTATCAGAAGTCCAGTAGAGGTCTGGTAATGCCAACAGTGAGGTAATGCCAACAGTGAGGCGCGCAGGAGGTTACCATTGCAGATCAAATCATCTTGTTAAATGCATTTATATCTGTCTTGGAATAGGAAATGGTGACACAGATTCTTGGATTTAACATATTTAATGACACCTGCGCTCCAGCTAGAGAAAATATGTCACCTTAGGTCATAATTGCGTCTGTAAAACTATTGCGCATATCACTTGTTCAAAGGCACATTTTCAAAATGTGATTAAGGCTACTATTTTACATATCTTTGCTTCAATTGAATGATATTGTTTAAAAATGTAAATGCTAAATAATAGAGCGTGGCATGCTGAAACATTGAACATTATTCCATATTTGGAGCGTCTTTCTGATCTTACAATTGCCCTACGTGGTATGCTAATTAGGATATGAAATATTCCGATTAATTGCTATTGAACATGACTAGACACCATTACAGGTGAAGAATGTCTTCACACATTTTATAAAGCAGAGGGACATGTGTAGGCCACTCATTATCAATAGCTAATGAATAGCTCTCTAATTGACAACACAGATGCAATTCAACATTTTATTGTACAGGTGTAGGCTTTCCATCAAGCTCAAATTATAAGGAACTTGATTGATCAACAGTTGTCAGCTCAGGTGAATGTGATAAACTAAAGCACCATTTTTTAGTGGCTGTTAAATTAGCTGATCTACCACTCCATGAACACCTGTAATGAATATTAATATCACTAACTACGCAGAGAATAACAAAGCTGTCTCTCTTCCGATGACTGTGGAAGGAAAATATACAATTTAAGATAGATGACGGCAAATAAACTGATTTCTCAATCCATATGGGCCACCTTATAGCAATGATTTGGTAATAACGTATACAACCGGTTGGGAATGTAGTTGTTGAAAAAGGTTCAGGTAAAATGACAATGATAATCTATGTCAATGGAGTAGTCCGCATTGGCATTCCAACATACGTCCACTGATCATATCATCAGAATGATGTAACAATCAGACGCTGAGAGCTTTTCCAATCCATATTTCAGGTTGAACCCATTGCACATGGTATATGAACAGTGGCGTGTAAGAACTGGATCTCACCAAATATTCCTCTGGTGTAAATAACATACACATGTTCTGTCCATTCTGAGTTGGATGTTCTGCATTTAGTTAACATACTCACTCCTTAAACATCATCTTCGTTGTTAGCAGAAATTATTTCGAAATCATTTGATTATGTTTTTACCTCAGTGAAAAGGGTATTGAGGAACAGTATGAACAGTATAGACAATATGTACATAACTTTATGCTTGCCTAAATGTTAATTATATATAGTATCAATAGCCAGTGGTTAATAGAGGACAAATACATTACAGTCTAGGATGTGTTTAGGAACTTTATGAGACTCTATTGCTCGGTTGATGGATGGAGTTTTGAAGCATTTATCTGGTTTTAAAGTAATTACGCTCTGATTTTTGTTTTGGATCCTTTTCAATTTAATTTGTACTTGATGGCACTGTCAGACTGGGAGATGAATGACTGTCGCCATTTCAATAATTAGAACACAGTACTAACTGTCACGGAGAACAAACGACCTGAAACTGTGGCGCTTGAGAACATTTTGAATGATTGTTTATCATTGCAGTCATGCATGTTTCTGCTAAACCCCCATTTGTAAACCCTGAATCAGATTGTGCTATCTATCCGGTATCCTCAATTATATTCTTCTGATTTTTCTTCCCTGTGAAACAACTTTGCATGAATAGCCAACCATCTGTCATTCTTTGTTAATCTCAATTTCCATTTAATTCCAGTCAGTCAAGTTAGAATGAATTCATGGCATTTTAAGTCAGTGCTGGAGCAACAGCTTCATTGAGTGTGTGGATAAAACACTTAGTTTGAAACACTCTGGCTTGATTGTTTTGACCTGTAATAGTCAGAATGGCAATTATCATTTTAGTGGGTAAAGTTGAGTGGCCTTTTTCCCTGCACAGATACAGTATGCCCAGATTCCAAACACAATTATGTCTGACGGCTCTATATTAAGTTTAGTTGGCAAGTAAATGAGAGTATGGATTTATATTGTTGAAATATATTTGTTCATTATTTTCAGTCAAAATCCCTTTATCCTGACTCCAGATCTGTTTGTGCACTAAACAACTCCTCTTGCTGTGTTTTCTTGTTGTCATGACAAACGTGTATGTAGTCAGAGAAGTATGTGTTTGTGTGACTCATCAGTGCTTTCTGTGGTGTGGTACAGAAATGTCATCATATTAGCTCAAAGTCCTATTGTCTGATATTTGTAACATGTCCGCATGTGTAAGGATAGCATCAACATCGTCTCTCTCACATGAAATGCTCTTTGAGATCATCTTCACGTTTGTTATTCATCAAGGAGATCCATTCTTGCAAATAGGGACCAAGTTGACTTTCGAAATGCCAGCAAAGAGACTTTTTCATTTCAAAGATGCATTTGTCTCTCCTCGAGGATACAGTTCCTGGTCTGTGGTAATGGCAATAGATCACGAAAACACTTATTCTTGATTAGCTGGGAGGAAAACATGGGGGGCTGAAGGTTCCAGATGAACAAGGGATAATACTAATGACTGAACTGCAGACCTGGGTGCACAACATAACATTTTCAAATCTTTGAAATAAGATTTTAGGCCTAATCTTTCAAATAGTTTCAGCGTTTTGATCAAGCCTGCCTGGAGTGCCAGTTGGGCAGAGTTGCTTTGCACTTTTCTGACTACTCCATTGGTTCCATTGTGCCAGGAAAACTCAATCAAGCATAGCCAAACACATTTGAAAGAATTTGACTGTAGTCTCTCTTGACCAACATTCATAGGCTAATGAGATACTATATGCCAGATACTGGTGAACTGTTCTTGTGGGCTTTTTTTTAACCCTTGTGGTTCTTCCTGTCTCTCTCTTGTACAGGTTATGCTCTCCAGATCCAGTGTTACCAGTGTGAGGAGGTGAAAAACAATGAATGCTCCACGCCGGAGTTCATTGTCAACTGCACGGTCAACGTGCAGGACATGTGTCAGAAGGAGGTACTGGTGAAGAAGGATGGTAAGAAAACAGTGTCTCCTGAGCAGTCCCATTCCTTTCATCATTTGTTCTTTATTGGACGAGATAGTGGGAGACTAGTCCCTTCTCACAGACGCTGTATCTCCGCCACAGCAGAGCGTGAGCTTCAGTCTGACGAGAGAGACTAGTAAGAAAGAGACAGGAAGGTTGGGGGATCTGTTTTGTGTCAGAAGGGTGTGGGCCGGATTCGAACCCACCCCGACACAATATAAATGTGTTCTGCAGCTAGTCCACCCCAGGCCACACTGCCTTCTCTGACACCTACCTTGCCATGCAAAACCAAGCCACACCGGACTATGACACTTTTAACATGTGACCTAAATAAGGTATATTTTCCTCTGTCATGTACTTCCTCTCTATCTCTGAATTCAGTGGAACTGATCCATAGGGTCTCCTTGTAACGTCAACAAATGAGATCATAAACTAGGCCTATACGTATGCCCACTACATACATTGGGACCAAACAAAGAATCTCTATAGATGAAGAGACTATTACCATTGTTAATTCATGGTTTATGGCTCACATTCTTATCCCAAAGGGTGGTTAACGCCTTGGTTGCTGGTTTCTGTACTTAGTTGACCCATACAATATTTTTTATTATAAACTGGGTGGTTTGAGCCCCGAATGCTGAATGGCTGACAGCCGTGGTATATCAGACATTTATTTGTACTGCTGTAATTACATTGGTAACCAGTTTATAATAGCAACAAGACACCTCAGGGGTTTGTGGTATATGGCCAATATACCACAATTAAAGGCTGTATCCAGGCACTCTGTGTTGTGTCGTGCATAAGAGCAGCCATCTATTACCCATACACCACACCACTTCGTGCCTTAATGCTTAACCCTCCTGCTGTGTTCCGGTCAAATTGGACCGATTTACAAGTTTTCTCTATGAAAAATGTAGTTATTTAATCTGATTGTCATAAGGTTCCAGGACTTTGTCCACACAGGGCATCTGAACACACAAAATACATTTAGAGGATTTTCATAACATTTTGGGTGTTTTATTTAACTTTTGTACATCTGTGGTGTTCCTGGTAAAAAAATGGCAAGTCATTAGAAATGAATGGGTGAGAATACAATTAGTGTATAAAATTGAGTTCAGGCACATGCCCATTCATCAGATGGACACACTTCCTCTCCCAGACCCCCACATGCATGTGTGTTTGAGCATGGCAACCCCCACAGGAACCTTTCCCCAATATAATCTTTCCCCCACAGGAACCACACTTTTTGGCATTCTCACAAACAATCACAACATTGTTTCAATAATATATATAACTTTTCTCGAAGCTCTTGTATATAACACTTTTTTGAGGCCTTGCTCACAATTCATTCTGTGGCAGCACATTGACCAAACGATATACAGTATGTGAGGCTCTTGATCATATCTTTGATCATGACACTGGTGAGTAGGAGAGAGTCCTTGTTAAACTTTGACAAAAAGTAGTCTGTGATAAATAGCACAATATGTTTCATCTGAGTATTTGTTATAGTGAAAATAATCCATACATGATGCTTTCTTTACTCAAAAAACGAGTTGTATGAGCTCAGGTCATACATGTACACTATGTCACTTGTGATCAAATGTATTCATCCAATTACAAGAGTATACAAAAAATGTACCAAGACCGTCATAGCAAGATTGTCTTTAGTTTTATGCCCAAACTATGTCTCTGAACATGATGGTTGACAAGATTCATCACTCAAATGCAATGATCTATGGCAATAATGTCATGAACAAATGTACACTGTGTAATGGTTTGAATAACCTTGAGATAAGGATTCCCTTTTGTGTGAAATGCACATGCTTACAGTATATTCACAAATCTTTTCCAGTCTCTGCACTCTTTAGAAAGGTCTTCTGAGTCATTTGATTCAAATGCGATGTTGACAAAGAGATTTTTATGTGCGCCTGTAAGCAGATAAACAGAAGATTCATGCATACTTTTATTCTAACATGAAACCTTCTAGCAATGTTGGTAATGAATGTGTTCCTTAATTTGATAATTTCATATAATGTCAGCCTGAAACCAGGAGCGTAACTAATAATAATCTTAACTAATCGTAATCTTTATATGCAGCAACCACAATTTATCACAAATAATGAATTTGCGAATTACCACAACATTATCGGTGGAAAGAAACACTTGCATAATGTGTTTATGATATGTGAAGACATCTGTAACGTAATCCTCAGGGAAAGTTGGCTTTTGCACGTGAATTGGTGTCAGCTTGGTCTCTACCCATTCCTCCCCCCAACAAAGGTTTGGGGACTTGGTTTGTTTGACTGTCAGTTCTAAATGTGCACAGTGATGAAGTATGGAACAAAGCAGAGAGTTGATTAAGCTGAAGTTGCATTGTTAGTTCTGTCAAACTTAATAGCAGTAATCAGGGGCTGATGCAGACTGAAATTGTCTACTTTTGTCATGAAGGCTTGACATCTTTGAGACAAAACAAGAATATTGTATTGCATTTACAAATGTACACTTTGTCTGACAGCTCATCTGTTATTATTTCAAGAGAAAGACGAGTAAATTAGAGCAGTAAAGTTTGGATGGAACTTTTAACGTGACTAGCAGTTCTCTTACCACCTTTCGTCTACCTCTTTCATCTATTCCCTCCTTTACTTAACGTCGACAGGTATAACGCATTATGCCACCGTTATAATGCAATGTAAGACTTGTCGTAAGAACTTATGAACCCCTTCTCATAATAACAGCTCTTTGCAGTCTGTTGACAAATTTCAGCAGAGAACACATGATAAACCTTCTATTAAGATATTATAAGCATCCATATATGCTTATAACAAGTACTAATGCTCATAGATTCAGTGGAGCTTGAGTCACATCTCCAGGGTCACCTTGGATTTGTTTGTGTCCAAAAGCCCAGTGTCTATTTCCTAGGAAGGAGTAGGGAGAAGTGGGAGTTGAGTCCCTGCAAGGTGTTCATTTATCAGGCAGGGAGACGCAGGCTTTCTTACCACCTCCTATGATAAGACTAATGGCACAACAATATTTCCATGAAATCAAAACACTCTTATTCATGTGCATTCTCTCGCCACCATATAAATCAAAGCATAGTTTTGTTGCAATTGTTCCATAGTTTGAGAGCATTATATTCTATGTCGAGATGACATTCTCAATTTTGTATTTTTTTATAATGGCTCTACAAAGGTTCTAGGCACTTAGAGGACCACCTCCCAGTAATATGAACCATTCCAGTATTGATCAGGATTACAATATCCTGTATGTCTCAAGAATCTCTCACTTGGCTAAGATCCTAAGGCTAATATTTTCCAATCACCACATTTTCCTGTTTATTTGTGAAAAAAAAGTAGATTAGATATTTCTTTGTCTTGTTTTGACTTGATATTTCCATTACGTACAAGAACATGCACTGTGAAAGGGTGAGAGACATGGCATAGGCCAGACATAACATAAAACATACTAACATTCATGAAAACAAAACAAAAATGACAGTTTAAGGACTTTTACTCCTCCCTTCACCAGTGCTTGTGCCACCTCAGTTTGCTATGAGACTTGGCTCAGTTTCACCAACGGTGTCACTACCACATATACCTTGATCTGGACTTCCTGTATAGCTTTGCACTATCCCTGACCACTTCTCTCTCTCCTTCTTCAGGCATATTTTACCGCAAGTCCTGCGCCTCGTCCGGGGCATGCCTCATATCCTCGTCAGGCTACCAGCAGTTCTGCACGGGAAGGATCAACTCTGTGTGCATCTCCTGCTGTAACACACCGCTCTGCAATGGGCCCCGGAAGAAGAACCGCCCGGTCCCGTCGGCCGCGACCTCTTCATTTTCCTCCCTTCTTTTTCTTCTGATCTCCCTCACGCTGGTCTCCCTCTCTCTGACACAGACCTAGAGGCGTCCATTTGTCCCCTCCTCTACCCGAAGATAACACTAGAGTATTATGAGAGTACATATAGGCTACAGTACATAACCGTACGTAGTGTATTGGCTACATCAGACTCTAGTGTCGTCTTTGGAGAGGAATCCTATACATAAGAGACTAGCACAGGAGGTTGGTGGCACCTTAGTTGGGGAGAACGGGCTCGTGATAATGACTGGATCAGAATGAGTGGAATGGTATGAAAGACATCAAGCACATGGTTTCCAGGTGTTTGATGGCATTCCATTTGCTCCGTTCCGGCCATTATTAAGAGCCGTTCTCCCCTCAGCAGCCTCCTGTGGACTCTACAGCGTATTCTTTGGATCGGATACTCAAGAGCTTCAGATTTTTTGGAAGGATCCCCTTTTATAATCCTGGTGTTTTGAGTTTTTGAGAACTGAATGCTTGCCATTGCCTCCTTCTTCTTCGTCCCTCCCTTGCCCTCCAATCACCCTTTGCTTACTCCGTAGGGTCCCTATTGGGGGCAGTGGGCACTGACCTCATCAACGTCGGTGTTCTCTTGTTTATAGGAAGATCGAATGCTTCAGATCAATACTCCTGATGATTAGAAGTCAGTCGTGATCATAGTCAGTGAGTACTCAGCAGCCGTTTAGCTGTGAGAATTGTGTTAACTCATCATGGATCTGAGTGTAGAGATGGCACTGACAGCTGAGGACATTGAGCAGTGTAGGGATTTTGTAGGGATTTGTAGGGAGTTGTAGGGATTTTGGAGATATATACTTAGATGTCTGCATCATTTACTACTAGTACAAGTTCTTGTTACAGTAAGTACTAACTGCTGGATCTCATGTCTTATATCATTTGTAAGTACAGATGTGTGATCTTAATTTGACCAGTTTCTCACAGCAGGAAAATATTCCTACATCAACAAATCCTACAGAAATGTGAATTATTGTGTGGGTTATAATTAATAGATATTTTTGTAGGGGTTGATAATTTTTTTGTTAGGGCAAACCAACATTTTAAAGTGGAAAATACAACTTTATAAGCTTTTAAAAACCTTGAATACACTAAAGTTTGCTTTTCTTGCTGTGCAGGGAATTCCCTGCAAAAACAGGGTGATCAAATTAAGATCCTACATCTATATATACCCATTTACTTTCTTGGACTTCAAATATTGCTGAAAGACACAAGGGATTTGTTTTTAAACATGATAAAAATCGACATACACTACCGTTCAAAAGTTTGGGGTCACTTAGAAATGTCCTTGTTTTTGAAAGAAAAGCTAATTTGTTTGTCCATTAAAATAACATAAAATGTATCAGAAATACAGTGTAGACATTGTTAATGTTGTAAATGACTATTGTAGCTGGAAACGGCAGATTTTGGGGGGAATATCTACACAGGCGTACAGAGGCCCATTATCAGCATCCATCACTCCTGTGTTCCAATGGCACATTGTGTTAGCAACTCCAAGTTTAGGACTAGCTAACACAGCGGGCCATAGGAACACAGGAGTGATGGTTGCTGATAATGGGCCTCTGTACGCCTATGTAGATATTCCCCCAAAAATCTGCTGTTTCCAGCTACAATAGTCATTTACAACATTAAATGTCTACACTGTATTTCTGATACATTTTATGTTATTTTAATGGTTAAAAATGTGCTTTTCTTTAAAAAACAAGGACATTTCTAAGTGACCCCAAACTTTTGAACGGTAGTGTATTCAATAACCTGTTATTAGCTGTAGTAATTTACAGGATGATAATAATCTGCATCAACATCCAGTTTCAACTTTAAAAACTTTTTGAGGTGTCATTCTTCAAGTATACTTGAAGCCATTCAACAGTCCTTATAGTATATTTCAGCTTTTTGGTTGTAGAGATTTTGCAGTTCCGTTATTCATAACTGATAAGTTCACATTAAGGACATTTCATTGCAGGGATGCATATTATAAAATGTTCTGTACAGACAAGAGATATGTGGCTGTCATTGCGGGAAGGTCGGATATAAGTATTGGTTATTGAAGCCACCTGCTAAAACTGCTTAGAGGAGCTTTTTAGTGTAGTTGCTCATCTGGAACTATTGATGATGTTAGTATAATGCTCATTCAGCAGCATACGTCCTTTGCAACACATTGACTCACGGAACGCTCACCATGTACGGCGTGTTGTGGAATGGATCACTTAGCTATGGGTGGAGAGGCATAGTTGATGGATGCATTTACTCAACAATGCATCATGTACAAATATTGCTCATACTTTAATGTCTTACTGAAATCATAATCTCTCTCTTTCTATTGATGTTTCCTATCTGATGGATTGTCACTTGAAAGTACCAGAGAGAGCACAAAGACAACTACAATATTTTGGATTGTATAAAATGATCCACATAAAACATTGAAGTGAGTGACTGGTCAACATGTTTCTATTGACCTCTAAAACTGACATCCCTCACGTATATCAGAGTGTACATGACTACTGAATGTTGAAGTGACAATGTGGAGTTAATTTGACAAAAGAGTAAAGGACAACAGTGCAGTAGGAAATACATGACAGGGTAATTATTTTTGTTGGCTAGTGTTTCTTTCTTGGTTCTTGTGCCATGGGCTTTTGCCAGTCATAGTCAGTATTAGCTTAACAGTAGCTTTACAGTCAGCTACTTTGTCTTTCTTTTCAGCTGATTCTATTGTCAATTGATGAATTATTTATTCTGCTGAAAAGGCAGCACAGAGACTGAAGGGAAGACCATTATTTTTTAAATACAGCATTTATGAAATGTAAATAGATTTCAGAAACATATCTAATAACTTACTCTCATTATTCCAATACAATTGTATTTTATTTTATTTATTCATTGGCCATTATAATTATTGAAAGGCTTTGTAAAGAGGATAATGTAAGAAGTATGTCATAATTCATCCTTCAAATTAAAAGATAGTGGTTAAATTAAACGATAATGATACAGCTTTTGTTCTCCTTCTGATTTGATGTTTATCTTGAACGTGTAAGGCATTGAACTAACATGTAGACATGTTTAACAGAATTGGGGTATTATGGGTAATTTTTTTGATGGTCTCCCTTAATTGGTCTTCTGTGAAGAGTGATTGTATCTTCTGCCCATGTGAAATGCAAATAAAGAGTTGTGACAAAAAACAGTGCTTCTGAAACAGCAGACTCACCATTCTGTTTTCAATATGTAATAGACAAATACAATAGTTATAATAACATTTTTGATTTGATTCGTTGTTTTTCAAAAGGCAGTTTAATGACCTCGGGAGTCTTAAAATGCCAACCTCCTTTGTTGGGGAGTTAAGGCTTGTCTGTAAGTGAGACATGGGCATGGTTAGGTCAGCCTCACACTGGGAGAGAGAGATGGAGGAAGAGAGCGAGGGAGAGAGGGATGCCCAACACAGCCGTGCACCACGTTTAAATGAGAGACACAGGGTGACGGAGGCTATGAAATATCCTGTCTTGGAGCCTAGCTTGAAATTTCAGTGACCTCCCGCAGCTAGGGTTTTTCTTATTATTCCCCACCAGATACAGTGCATACTATCTGGACCTTGCTCAATTTATTGCACCATCTGGAAAATGGATATCACAGGGAGATGTCCCTGCATTTCATATTTCTGTAACTTCCACACAGCTAGATGTAGGCTAGGGCAGAATGGAAAACACTGAAGTGGTTTCATCGATTAACGTTGACATCTACAGTTGAAGTCAGAAGTTTACATGCACCTTAGCCAAATACATTTAAACTCAGTTTTTCACAATTCCTGACATTTGATCCTAGTAAAAATTCCCTGTCTTAGGTCAGTTAGGATCAACACTTTTTTTTAAGAATGTGAAATGTCAGAATAATAGTAGAGAGAATGATTTATTTCAGTTTTATTTCTTTCATCACATTCCCAGTGGGTCAGAAGTTTACATACACTCAATTAGTATTTGGTAGCCTTGCCTTTAAATTGTTTAACTTGGGTCAAACGTTTTGGGTAGCCTTCCACAAGCTTCTCACAATAAGTTTTTGCCCATTCCTCTTGACAGAGCTGGTGTAAGGTTTGTAGGCCTCCTTGCTCGCACACACTTTTTCAGTTCTGCCCACAAATGTTCTATAGGATTGAGGTCATGGCTTTGTGACGGCCACTCCAATACCTTGACTTTGTTGTCCTTAAGCCATTTTGCCACAACTTTGGAAGTATGCTTGGGGTCATTGTCCATTTGGAAGACCCATTTGCGACCAAGCTTTAACTTCCTGACTGATGTCTTGAGATGTTGCTTCAATATATCCACATAGATTTCCCTCCTCATGATGCCATCTATTTTGTGCAGTGCACCTATCCCTCCTGCAGCAAAGCACCCCAAACAACATGATGCTACCACCCCCGTGCTTTACCGGTGGGATGGTGTTCTTCGGCTTGCAAGCCTCCCCCCTTTTCCTCCAAACATAACGATGGTCATTATGGCCAAACAGTTCCCTTTTTGTTTCATCAGACCAGAGGAACTTTCTCCAAAAAGTACGATCTTTGTCCCCATGTGCAGTTGCAAACCGTAGTCTGGCTTTTTTTATGGCGGTTTTGGAGCAGTGGCTTCTTCCTTGCTGAGCGGCCTTTCAGGTTATGTCGATATAGGACTCGTTTACTGTGGATATAGATACTTTTGTACCGGTTTCCTCCAGCATCTTCACAAGGTCCTTTGCTGTTGTTCTGGGATTGATTTGCACTTTTCTCACCAAAGTATGTTCATCTCTAGGAGACAGAACGCATCTCCTTCCTGAGCGGAATGACGGCTGCGTGGTCCCATGGCGTTTATACTTGCGTACTATTGTTTGTACAGAGGAACGTGGTACCTTCAGGCGTTTGGAACTTGCTCCCAAGGATGATCAAGACTTGTGGAGGTCTACAATATTTTTTCTGAGTTCTTGGCTGATTTCTTTTGATTTTCCCATGATGTCAAGCAAAGAGGCACTGAGTTTAAAGGTAGGCCTTGAAATACATCCACAGGTACACCTCCAATTGACTCAAATGATGTCAATTAGCATTTCAGAAGTTTCTTAAGCCATGCCATCATTTTCTGGAATTTTCCAAGCTGTTTAAAGGCACAGTCAACTTAGTGTATGTACCCACTGGAATTGTGATACAGTGAATTATAAGTGAAATAATCTGTCTGTAAACAATTGTTGGAAAAATTACTTGTGTCATGCACAAAGTAGATGTCCTAACCAATTTGTCAAAACTATAGTTTGTTAACAAGAAATTTGTGGAGTGGTTGAAAAACGACTTTTAATGACTCCAACCTAAGTGTATGTAAACTTCCAACTTCAACTGTAAGTGGACAAAGCACCCACTTGTTTCATTATAATTCTGCCGCTCCCAATTTCCAATGACCACCAACTGTTGTAATTCCATTATTACAGACAATACTAACGCAATAGACCTTCATTTGAGATTTTTTTCTAAAAAGTTTGCATTATTAGGTTTCTCTAATGACACCTGTGAATGTGTTGGAATAATACAACCCATTCGTGACCACTATTAACCGTGTCTTCAGAACATTGTCACTGTTTCGCTGTCTAGCCTTGTACAAACTAGTATTACCATTATAATGTATTTCCATTTAATAATAATAATTCATTTCATTTGTAAAGCACATTTCTCACACCCAAGATGCTACATTCTCCTCCGAGGTAGGTGAGGGACTAAATTAACTGTACTGTATAATACTACTTTCTGCCGTCCACTTTGCGTACCACACCATCATACACTTTACATTGTAAAGTGTTGTCACCACCTTCAATTATCATGCTACGAAAGGCATTAAGGAGTTTGGTGCGGAGACCAATTATAACCAAGCTGCTTCTTGCCATTCATTCATGCATACACGTGGAAGTACACGTTTCAGTGCCGTCAGTCATGAACAAGCAGGTGCTAACAAGCACAACGGTAATTTGCTTCAGGCAGGAAAGAGAGTAGAGGATGGTGCAGTACGTGGGTTTCTCTATGGTATAAGAAACTATTGACTAGACCTTTGACGGTGATACCGCTCAAATCTGTGTGTAAGAGAGATCAGCTGTGTCAGGGTCATCCCCTGTCTTCTTGGTGTGTGCAGTGACAAACAACTCAGTGCTGTCGTAATGTAGGCAGTGGGCAAGTCTCACGCAATACAATACTCTTTCCTTTACATAGCACTGTTTTGCCATTTAGAGGCAACACAGACGGATGTGGCTCTAAGCACTAGAGTGATATTTTATCAGATGTCTTCAAATATACCTTGATGGTGCATTTCAACACATTTCAAGTGCAACATATGTTTTAAAAAAATGGAGCCTTTGGCTTTCTCCCACTGTGCATCTGTCTGGGGAGAGAGGGCCAGACTGGCTCCTCATATAAAAGAGGAGAATGAAGTATGGATGACATAAATGTTATAACAAGGCTGGTGATGTCAGCGAAATAAGTATCTTTGGTCAACAGTCAGCAGAAAGTCTGATGTGTCCTCTGCGAGCATGATTGGGCTTCTCCTGGAGTTAGCAATATCTCTGTGTGCACGTTTATAATATCATAAACAAAAGCCCAGACTTCACACTTTAGAGATAGTCACCGCTGGTTTTCATTCTGACCCGATAAAGGCTGGCAAAGAAAATAAGAGATCACAATTTAAAACTCATGAACAAAAACACCTAGAGAGCGGAATGAATACAAAGTGGCCATGATTGAAAACCACCTCTCTACACTGTTTCTCACAATGAGTCTTGCTGCTTATTTCAAGCGTCTTGGAGGGGAATACAATTACACTAGAACACATTGAAGATGTGATTGTTATGGCTTCTCAACAAATAAACTTTTAGGCAAATAGTTTTAGGCATTAAACAAGATGACATGCACTTCAGAAGGGGCTGCTGCAGGCGTAAGGGATTTAGAAACCGATGTGTCTCTCTAAGGCTGAGTTTAGATTTTATTTTTGTAATTGGTCTTTTGTCCAATCAGTCAGCTCTGAATAAGATGTTAAATTGGCTGATGTGACTGATCAAAAGACCAATTACTGCCTGTGTAAATGCAGCCAAAATGACATTGTCTGTCAGTCTCTCATTGAATGCTGATTCACCAGGCCTAAAAGCCCCTTCGGTGAGACATAAAGCCCCATGGTTCCTTTACAAGCTCTGGCAAGGACCATGTTCCTCTCAACGTATAGTCATTCCCGCAGAGATATAAAATCAATGCATGGGAGGCTCCAGGTGTATCGACAAACACCTGGCACGTGTTCCCAACAAAATCCTAGCAACATATCGTCTTAGCTTCCTGTGAGGTGTACTGGGCCTTGAGGTCTCTGTTTCTGCCCGGTATGTTTGATTAGCATTAATGCCTCATTAAACTCATGAGCTTGTAGATGATGTGCTTGAGGGGGTGGATGAGGAGATATCTCACCTTCACCATTTTTTGTAGTTGTTATCTACTCCTTTAGGAATACGATGGTAACAACGAGGGTCCACTTTCATTCACGTCAACTGTCATCCATGTCTGAAGTGAGGGTTACATGCTTCCCATTTGATTGCGCAATGATGGACCAACTGTACATTTACAGTGTTAATAAGTCCCAGTAGTAATATTTCTAGTAAACACACACACACACAATCATAGGAGGCACATGTGAGCCGGAAGCAAGTATGTACTCTTCGCACAGTAAATGAAGATTAAGCCTCAGCCGGTGGGATAAAAGCAGGCAGTTAGACGCACAAGATCACAGAGAAACACAGTGCTGAACACAAGCAAAGTGGACGCTCCTGTACCTTCTCGAAAAAGGATCATTAAAGCAGTGGCAACTGCACCCTGCAGCGGAAAAAGTGTTGGCGACAGACAGAGCTATTAAGCAGAGAGGCTGTGTGGAAAAGGAGAGAGCCAAAGGATTGAGATAGTAGGATAAGAGGAGGTACTAACTGCAGACTACAGACCTCCTGGGTTTAAGAAACAGCAAAAAGACAGAGATTATTAGAAATAATAGGGATACTTCTGCTTCAGCCCTAATGATGTTAGTCATATTAGGGGGTGCTGGTTGAAACACTCTAGTTGATGAGGGACTTCAACTCATGTTTGATTTATTTACTTTGTAAGTGTGTAGCCAGGATGGCAAAAGTATTCATATTTTGGGAAGGATCGTGTACAAGGTAGTTATTATGTGGGTCCAAAACCCTAGGGGCATCATAATCACCCCACTTCTAATACTGACTTGATAGGATTATTTTGGAGCCAGAGTTTCAATGTGATTGATCTGAGTTATCATTTCACATGTGTGTTCATTGGCATGTTTAAACCAATCATACAGTAAATATCAATATATGTATACATGTTTTATGGGGTACCAGGCTTCAGCAGCAGACTTAAAAAATAAAATGGCATCACAAATACATTCTGTTGCAAACATGCACGGTCAGGGCAATGCACAGACCTTTTGGGGAGCAGGTGCTCAAACAACAAAAAAAGGACACCTAAAAAGAACAATCTGTAACCACAGTCACCGACTCATTGAGCAGTTATGGCTTTGATGATTTAGTTAGATAAAAGTAAAATATGGTCACATCTTAATGGCTAATAAAATGACATATTTAATTAAAATTTAACGACGGCTTGCGGGCAGTGTGTTCCGAACCACAACGACTAAGCTGTATAAAAAAATGTTTTACCCAAAACAAAAGGACACTTTAGAGACTGGAACGGCAAAGAAAAGGAGCATGTGCTCTACACAGGTAGAGACCTATAGGAGCATGTGCCTGCATGTGGTGTACATTTACCACGGAAAAACGGGCGTGCAATATACCCGAAAGTGTCTTTGCCTCGATTGCTTTGTGTGTCAGACATCCTGAGTTATGTCTAAACGTTCCAAATTATGAGGATCAACTATACAGCCAGGCTGATCAAAACCAGCTAATTGATGAAAGTAAATGTTCGTTTCGCTCCCACTCTAAAGTGAACTGATGGGAAATAAAAAGTGTTTAAACTTTTCTTTTTCTCAAGGGAGCTAATAAAGAAAACGAAACTTAATAACAAATCTGTTTTGATTGATTCAACTGTGTTGTTGGGGATGGGAGCAAGAGAGAATCTATATCATTAGGCAATGGGAAAACATTAACAAGCTTTGGGGCCTACACTAAATACATCAAGCCACCAGAAGAAGCCAGAAGATAAAAGAGACTGTATTAATCACAATAATGTCGGTCGGGAGAACCCTTGGTGCAATGTCCTGTCGTTTTACACTGATTAAAATAGAAGCCGGCACTTGGAATCCAATAGTAATGCTTTATAGATGGAGACATGTAGTGATGGAAATGGATGTCTTGTAAAGTTAATCTAGTGTTCGTCCCAAATGGCACTATATTACCAATCTAGTGCAATACTTTACACAACGGCCCATAGAGAATAGGGTGTAATTTGTGGCTCGCATTAATCTAGTCCAGTCATTTATCTCCTAAAGTAAGATGCCATGCCTCAAAAGTTTTTTTCAACTTTGGGATAAATATAAACAGATTCCCACTTTTTCAGAGTAAAACATTTAACTGTCCCAGGATTGAGAATTGATAGACCCCTGACTATAGACCGAAATAACACATTTGATTAGATAACAAAACAAAACAAATCATACATTTTACTGATGTGATTTCTTGTTTTTCATTAGTGTAACATGTAAAGTACCAGTCAAAGGTTTGGACACGCCTACTTATTCAAGGGTTTTTCTTTCTTTTTACTGTTTTATGCATTGTAGAATAATAGTGAAGACGTCAAAACTATGAAATAACACATATGGAATCATGTAGTAACAAAAAAAAGTGTTAAACAAATCAAAATATATTTTATAAATTTGAGATTCTACCCTTTGCCTTGATGACAGCTTTGCACACTCTTGGCATTATCTCTACCAGCTTCACCTGGAATGCTTTTCCAACAGTCTTGAAGGACTTCCCACATATGCTGAGCACTTGTTGGCTGCTTTTCCTTCACTCTGCGGTCCAACTCATCCCAAACTATCTCAATTGGGTTGAGGTCGTGTTGATTGTGATGCACCCCTCCATCACTCTCCTTCTTGATCAAATAGCCCTTACACAGCCTGGAGGTGTGTTGGGTCATTGGGTCCTGTTGAAAAACAAATGAGTCCCACTATGCCCCGACCAGATGAGATGGCGTATCACTGCAGAATGCTGTCGTAGCCATGTTCGTTAAGTGTGCCTTGAATTCTAAATAAATCACAGACAGTGTCACCAGCAAAGCACCCCACACCTCCTCCTCGCTTCACGGTGGGAACCACACATGTGGAGATCATCCGTTCACCTACTCTGCGTCTCACAAAGTCACGGCGGTTGGAACCAAAAATCTCAAATTTGGACTCATCAGACCCAAGGACAGATTTCCACCAGTCTAATATCCATTGCTGGTGTTTCTTGGCCCAAGCAAGTGTTCTTCTTATTGGTGTCCTTTAGTAGTGGTTTCTTGCAGCAATTCAACCATGAAGGCCTGATTCACGCAGTCTCCTCTGAACAGTTGATGTTGAGATGTATCTGTTACTTGAACTCAGTGAAGCATTTATTTGGGCTGCAATCTGAGGCTGGTTACTCTCACAACCTGTAATATAACCTCTCTTCCCACTAAATTTAGTTTCAGGTTCATGACTTCCATCAGTGTGCTAAACCTCTGTTGACCCATTGGAAGGTGATTCATCTTGACCAGGAGTTTGCTCTACAGGTGCCTTGCTCCGTCACTAGTAAGCATTTTCATGAGCGCCTCCAGATTGACTGTCACAGGTTAGTTTGTCACCCACAAATAATGGATGCTGTTGCACTTGCTGCAGACAAAACGAGCCACCTAGGTATTGAGTGGTATTTCTCTTGTCTTCTGTGAATGTTGCTGTTAGGTTTACTTTCGGTATCTCATCCGACTTCCCACACCTGAAGTCCCCTTTGGGTAAAGTAAGTTATGATATTTAAATGGAATAAATAACTTTGTTGCATAAGATTCATAACCATCACTTCAGATTGCATTATGTTATCCTCATGGAGTAGTCCATAGTCTCAAAAACTCAAATAAACATAAATATTATAATCAGGAAAAGATGCCTACAGCATTTTGATCTTGTTTCCCCTCAAGGACCACATATATTAACATTATTCATATTCATGCGTTTATCCTTTGGCCTTGCTATCTTTAAAACAAAAGTGAAACCAACGTTTGACATCTGTTTTGCAAAAGTGTAACGTAGGCGCAGGGAGTCAGAAAACAAGTGCAGTGTGAGTTTAATAATAACAACGAACAAGGCACGAATACTAAAACAAGAGCCGTATCGAACAAGGAAACATAAACAATACTACCTGAAGGAACAGAGTGCTAGATAAATGGTAAGTAATCAAGGTAGTAATGAAGTCCAGGTGTGACAGATGATGTGGCGCATGTGTGCGTAATAATGGTTGCCAGGTGACCAAGGTAAAGTTGGTTTTATATTCACACATTCTGACATTTAACAGACATTCAACAGACATTCGCCAAAACCATTTAAAAATGTAAAAATCAATAACAATTCACCGTTTGTCACATAAACATCAAACTAGGTATGACTTATTCCATAAATGTCTAGCATCCTTTTACAACCTTTGTTGTGAGTAAAAATTCCAGTTTTGATTTGAAGTGGCCTGGCAGAAAATTCTGCATCTTTAGTCATACTAAATTAGATTACAGGAAAAAACTATGGGATGAAGGGTTCAGGCCTGACTAACAAAGAAGACAGGTGGATGGATCAAGAGGACCAAGATAACCAAGAGGATCAACATGGACATTCCACAGTGGAGATAAGGTAAACTAAGAGTGAACCATAACATACGTATATACTGTATATACAGTTGAAGTCGGAAGTTTTCATACACCTTAGCCAACTACATTTAAACTCAGTTTTTCACAATTCCTGACATTTAATCCTAGTTCAAATGACCTGTTTTAGGTCAGTTAGGATCACCACTTTATTTTAAGAATGTGAAATGTCAGAATAATTGTCACGACTTCCGCCGAAGTCGGTGCCTCTCCTTGTTCGGGTGGTGTTCGGCGGCCGACGTCACCGGTCTTCTAGCCATCACTGATCCTCTTTTAATTTTCCATTTGTTTTGTCTGTGTTTTCCACACCTGGTTTCAATACCCTCATTACATGTTTTGTACTTAACCCTCTGTTCCCCCTCATGGCTTTTTTGTGGGATTGTTCATTGTAGTGCTTGTGCACATTATGTACTGGTGCGTTACGGGCTATTTTGTGCCCATTTTATCTCGTGTTGTTTGAACTGTTGGGTTGTTTAATAAACTACTAAGTTTATTACCCAGTTTTGCTCTCCTGCGCCTGACTTCTCTGCAACCAGTTACGCAACCCCTACAGAATCCCACAACAGCTACAGAGTCAGCAGGAGCAGGTGCCTCAGGAGTAGGAGTGGAGGAGCGCGTCCGGGAGCATGCGGCGATGCTTCAATATCTTGGCGCCGCCATGGACCGCGTTGTCCAGAACATGGATCGTTGGGAGAGACAGAGAGTTCCTCCAGCGCCTCTACCCGTACAACCAGGGTCTCTACATAACGTCTCTCTTCCACCCGGTCCCAGTGGGATTCGTCTCGCCCTTCCCTGGGAGTACGACGGGGACGGCTGCACGCTGCCAGGGGTTCCTGTTACACTTAGACCACCCGGTTTCTTCGGGCCGTGAGAGAGTGTCCGCTCTCGTGAATGTCTCTTCCATCTGAGGCAGGGGATGAGTGCCATGGATTTTGCCATGGATTTTCGGACCCTGGCCGCCGGCGCGGGGATGGAGCGACAGGGCCCTGATTGATCATTATCGCTGCAGTTTGAGCGAGGACGTCCGTCGGGAGTTGGCCTGCAGGGACACCACCCTCACCTTTGACCAGCTGGTGGACCTGTCCATTCGGTTGGATAACCTGCTGGCTACCCGTGGACGTCCAGAGCGGCCTCTGTCGGTTCCATCCCCCAGCACCACCGCTCTGGTACCCATGGAGCTGGGAGGTGCTGTGCGTAGGGAGACTGGAGGAGGTTCCGTTTCGTGCACCATCTGTGAGGTCACACTGCCGGTCGGTGCCGGGTCGGTTTCTCTGGGGATCGAGACAGCAGGCAGGTTACTCTGGCGTCATCCCAGGTGAGCCGGCACCATTCTCACCCAGAGCCCTCTGTTGCACACTTGCTTTTGTATGTTACTTCTTCAGAGTTTTCCCCACATTCCCAGCATAAGGCGCTTGTCGATTCAGGCGCGGCTGGGAATTTTATAGACAGATCGTTCGCCCTTAGTTTAGGGATTCCTATTGTTCCCGTGGCTGTGCCCTTCCCCGTTCATGCCTTAGACAGTCGACCATTAGGGTCAGGGTTGATCAGGGAGTCCACCTCTCCTCTGGGTATGGTAATCCAGGGGGGTCACAAGGAGAAGATCAGTCTCTTCCTCATTGACTCTCCTGTGTTTCCTATGGTGCTAGGTCCACCCTGGTTAGCTCGTCATGACCCCACTGTTTCTTGGCACAGAGGGTTCTCACGGGGTAGTCGCGGGAGGTGTTTAGGGGTTTCCGTGGGTGCTACTACGGTGGAAAGTCCAGAACTGGTCTCCACCGTGCTCATTCCCCCTGAATATGCCGATTTGGCTCTTGCCTTCTCCAAGAAGAAGGCGACTCAATTACCACCCCATCAACGGGGTGATTGTGCGATAGATCTCCTGGTAGATGCTGCACTTCCAAGGAGTCACGTGTATCCCCTGTCACAGGCGGAGACGGCGGCTATGGAAACATATGTCTCCGAATCCCTGCATCAGGGGTACATTCGGCCCTCCACTTCACCCGCCTCCTCAAGTTTTTTTTTGTGAAGAAGAAGAAGGAGGGAGGTCTGCGCCAGTGTATTGACTATCGAGGTCTAAACCAGATCACGGTGAGGTATAGTTACCCGCTACCGCTCATCGCCACAGCGATTGAGTCAATGCACGGGGCGTGCTTCTTCACCAAACTAGATCTCAGGAGCGCTTACAATCTGGTGCATATCTGGGAGGGAGACGAGTGGAAGACGGCGTTCAGTACGACCTCAGGGCAGGGTGTAGTGGTGTATATTGATGACATTCTGATATACTCCGCTACACGTGCTGAGAATGTGTCTCTGGTGCGCAGGGTGCTTGGTCGATTGTTGGAGCATGACCTGTACGTCAAGGCTGAGAAATGCCTGTTTTTCACATTTCCACCTCTGGGGTGGAGATGGAGAGTGACCGCATTTCAGCCATGCGTAATTGGCCGACTCCCACCACGGTAAAGGAGGTGCAGCGGTTTCTAGGGTTTGCCAACTACTACCAGGGGTTTATCCAGGGTTTTGGTCAGGTAGTGGCTCCCATTACCTCACTGCTGAAGGGGGGTGCGGTGGTCATCCTGGGATCAGTCGGACGGTGCGCTGTTTGGTTGGGAAGTACTGGTGGCCAATCTTGGCCAAGGACGTGAGGGTTTATGTTTCCTCCTGCTCGGTGTGCGCTCAGTGCAAGGCTCCTAGGCACCTGCCCAGAGGGAAGCTTCACCCCTTACCCGTTCCACAGCGGCCTTGGTCACCTGCCGGTGGATTTCATGACTGATCTTCCCCCCTCACAGGGAAACACCATCATCCTGGTCGTTGTGGATTGGTTCTCTAAGTCCTGTCGTCTCCTCCCTCTGCCTGGTCTCCCTACAGACTGTGGAGGCCTTGTTTACGCACATCTTCCGGCACTACGGGGTGCATGAGGATATAGTGTCTGATCGGGGTCCCCAGTTCGCTTCGAGGGTCTGGGAGTTGTTCATGGAATGTCTGGGGGTCTCGATCAGGTTTCACCCCAAGAGTAACGGGCAGGTGGAGAGAGTGAACCAGGATGTGGGTAGGGTTCTGAGGTCGTATTGCCAGGACCGGCCGGGGGAGTGGACGGCATTCGTGCCCTGGGCAGAGATGGCTCAGAACTCGCTTTGCCACTCCTCCGTGGCTCCTGCGGTGGACGACTGGTTCAGACACGTGGAGGAAACATGGGACGCCGCCCATGTTCATCTCCAGCGGGCCGTGCTGCGCCAGAAAGCCAGCGCAGACAGTCACTGGCTCTCGGCCCGAAACCCGCCCCTCCGCCTGCCCTGCCGGAAGCTGGGTCCGCGGTTTGTGGGGCCATTTAACGTCCTGAGGAGAGTGAACAAGGTTTGTTATAGGTTACAGCTTCCCCCCCAATTACCGTATTAACCCCTCGTTCCATGTGTCTCTCCTCGGGCCGGTGGTGGCTGGGCCGCTCTAGGAGTCTGAGGTTGCGGGCGGTCCCTCCGCCCCCTCTGGACATCGAGGGGGCCCCGGCGTATTCAGTCCACTCCATACTGGATTCGAGGCTTCGGAAGAGGGGCCTTCAGTACTTCATGGATTGGGAAAGGTACGGTCCGGAGGAGAGATGCTGGGTTCTGGTGGAGGACGTTTTGGATCCGTCTATGCTGCGTGAGTGCCACCGTCTCCGTTAATTTTCCATTTGTTTTGTCTGTTTCAATTCCCTCATCATTTTGTATTTAACCCTCTGTTCCCCCTCATGTCTTTGTGTGGGATTGTTCATTGTAGTGCTTGTGCACACTATGTACTGGTGCGTTACGGGCTATTTTGTGCCCATTTTCTCTCGTGTTGTTTGAACCGTTGTGTTGTTTAAAACTTCTTGGGGATTGCTGGGGCGCTAGCGCCCCAATCCCGACACTACCAGGTGAAATGCAAGGCGCCAAATTCAAAATCCAAAAGTTGAATTATTAAACATCCACCAATATACAAGTGTTCCATACTCATCAAAAGCTCTGTTTCTTGGCAATATCACAGCGTTGTCAGATTTCAAAAAGGCTTTACGGCGAAAGCAGCACATTTGAAAGTTTGAGGGTAGCACCTCACATATTTTTCCCATAGCCATGAATCCATTAGCCATCACGGCACACACATAACAGCGAAAACAAATCAATTACCTGTTGAATAACTTTTGCTGAGGTCTTCCTAAGTGTCCAACGAAGACAATCCATGGTTCTTTTGTTAGAAAAAGTAATGTATTTTATCCATAAATCACCATTTGGTTCGTGTGTTATAATCAGAAACGACAGCTTCCACTACTCCATTGAAACGTGACGAGAACTCGTTCATCTTATACCTATAAACTTGTCCAAGAACAATCAAACATAGTTTTAAATGTATCCTTAGAAACACTTTTACGTATATTTACTATTATAAATCAACCGGAATATAAACTGATCGATAAAGACGGTAAAAAACACACAGCGCGCTTTGTCGGGAGCGCGCGCTGCCTACTGTTGACATAAATGAGACACTTCCTGGTTTCCTCTTATTCTCTGCTCTAATGCATCCAAAACCAAAATGAACACTGTCTCGAGACTGTTGACATCCAGAGGAAGCGATGGGTACTGCCTTCATATGCCCTTATATGGGCATTTTCATAAGGGAGGGGTTCCAAATGAGGCACTCTGTGAAAACCACTTTTTCCAGGACAGAATTTCCTTGGGGTTTCGCCTGCCATATCCGTTCTGTTTTACTCACAGACAAATGGTTAACACTTTTGGAAATTCAGAGAGTTTCCTATCCAATGGTACTAAATATGTGCATATCCTATTTTCTGGGCCTGAATGGGAGGCCTTTTACTTTGGGCACGCCAGGCTCTCCAAAACGGTCACCTCATGCGCCCATCCCCAAGAAGTTAATAAACAACAAATGTATTACCCAGTTTTGCTCTCCTACGCCTGACTTCTCTGCAACCAGTTACGCAACCCCTACAATAATAGTAGAGAGAATGATTTATTTCAGCTTTTATTTCTTTCATCACATTCCCAGTGGGTCAGAAGTTTACATTCACTCAATTAGTATTTGGTAGCATTGCCTTTAAATTGTTTAACTTGGGTCAAACATTTCGGGTAGCCTGGTGGGGGATGGAGACAAGCACAAGAGAGGTGAAACAGATCAGGGTGGGACAGTACCCCAAATATACATATATATTTTCACTTTCACATATTTTGTGTAGATCAATGTAAAAAAAAAAGTACAATTAAGTCTATATCAATCCCACAAAAATGTATGTGAAAAAAGTTCAAGGGGGTGTACTTTCTATAGGTACTGACTGTACATTGTACTGTCAAATGCATATTGCCACCTACTGGTGAAATAGCAATACACCCCAAACTTTAATAACAAATTACTTTATGCATTCTCTTTCTTATAGCAGCCCTTCAAATACAGTAACTCTGGGACTGTACATTTAATATTAAATGAGGACTGGAATCAAATGTACCTTTGAAAGGTTTCTCAGCTAAACTGTATCTATTTGTCAGCTTTTCCTCTTACCATCCTAATGTCGACACAGTAAAGTAATGGTTTCTCCCACTGACTGGAGACTGGAGAGAACCGTTTGAACAGGAAGAGAAAGCTGAGGGCTTTGGGAGGATACAGGGAGTGAGGGACCACCGACGTGAGCGATGGATGACTCTTCCTGGAGAGAAATAAGGCAATATTCTATAAAGGTCAGAGATTGGATCTAGTCTAGCCGCTAGATGGTCCTCCATGATGGATCCAGCTCTAAGCCCCAGAGCTCTCTCGGCTAATATATCTTCTATATCAGAGGCCTTCCATTCCATGTGGTCATGGTGGAAGGGAATACAATCCTCCTTGGCTGGTTGATGGGAGGTAAATCAATGATATCTTTAAACAGAGCAGGTCGGTGGAGATGTTTTTTTGTGAGGGCTGCAGTAGCCAATAGCTAGAGGGACACATAGCTCTGAAAAACCGAGGTAAAGACAGATTCAGGTTGGATATTCGACAGATATTCGCCTTTAGTTTTCCTTACGTCCACCAAGAGCAGTTAGGGATCGTTAACATAGTGACAAATCCAAATTTTTAAATGTCAATAGCTCTTTAACCGTTACTCCTAAAACTTTCAAAACTGGTTATAGCTAACCCGATGGCATAGACACACATTGCACACACTTTTTTTTTGGCAAATTTAAATTTCACACAATTTTTTATTATTTATTAACATTTTTGAATTTCAATAGCACCTTGGTCATGTGACCTACTGACTTCAAACAAGGTTCAGAATGTACACTCAGTGGCCCTACATATTGCACACCCTTTAGGTTGTCCATTTTCATCTCACATGATTTTACATGAATTTTTCAAAATGTAAAATTTCAATAGCTCCTTGGTCATGTGACCTACTGGACTCAAGCAAGGTTCAGAATGTCCACGGACTGGCAGCGACGGGCGCCGTGAGGCATCCAGTGCAGTAACGCGACCGATCCCGGAGAAGCTGGCGGGAGTCCCAGGGACAGTTCTCTTTTCTTTGTGAAGGGCAGGGCGCCCTTGAATGGGTTTGCCCCCGAGAGATGGGCCCAAGCCCTGGAAAGCGTTGCGGTTTTGGCGGCATCGGGTGAGCTCTCCCTGGCCCTTGAAAATCCGGGAGAGAGGGTGTAAATCTCACGCCGGGCCGTATCCATATCCACAGCAGGTCTCTAAGGTGAACAGCCTCTGGCATGTTATAACAATGTAGGTAAGGAAAGTTGGCAAAAAAATATCAGTAACTTACGGAGTGGTGGGGCGCTGGCCCTCTCCAGACACTACCCGGTGAAATGTGAGGCGCCAAATTCAAAATCCAAAAGGTTGAATTATTAAACATTCATCAATATACAAGTGTTGCATAGTCATCAAAAGCTCTGATTCTTCGCAACATCACAGCGTTGTCAGATTTCAAAAAGACTTTACGGCGAAAGCATAACATTTGATTGTTTGAGGGTAGCATCTCTAATATTTATGCATTAGCATAAATCCATAACCCAACATGGGTCTCACAAAACGCATAAAATCGCTAATATAAAATCGCTTACCTTTGATGAACTTCTGCTGAGGGCTTCCCCAAGTGTCCAACGAAGACAATCCATGCTTCTTTTGTTAGAAAAAGTCATTTATTATATCCATAAATCTCTGTTTGGTTGGCGCGTTATGATCATAAAATCCACCGTTGAGTCGCCCATTGAACCGTGAAGAGAACACGTTCAAATTATACCTATACATTTTCTACAAACAAATCAAACATCATTTTTTTAATGTATGCTTAGGTATCCTTTTGGGTAATATTTCAACCGGACGATAACGTGAACGATAGGAAAGAAAAATAAAGTGGTGCGCGTTCACAATCTTGCGCGCGTCAAACCTTGTTTACAAAAGTGGTCGCCTGACAATTTCCTGTTCCTATCTGTTCTGGTCACTCCTAGAATTCCCAGACTTTGTATATAGACTGTTGACATCTAGTGGAAGCCATAGGTACTGCAGTCTCAGTCCTACATAAAGTTGTATGCAATAGGCACAATGGAGAAGATGCTCATTTACAAAAACAACTGCAAATTCGGATGGATTTTCCTTGGGTTTTCGCCTGCTATATCACTTCTGTTATACTCACATACATTATTTTAACACTCTTAGAAACTTCAGAGTGTTTCCTATCCAATAGTACTAATTATGTGCATATCCTATAGTCGCTCCGCCGCCCTCCTCTCGCCACCATTAAAACTTTGTTGTGCGGCCCATCTCGTGGTCTCTCGTGCGTGGTCTCGCAAGGGGTTGCGTGCGGGGGTTTGTCGGGGTGGTGTCCGTCGGCGGGCCGAAGGCCTACATCTGATGTGGGTAGTACCATCCACGCCCATTGATTTGCTGCGGAACCATAAAACGGACAGAAGAAGCCTAGGTTCCTACTGGGCACGGATCACTGAATGTCAACTTGATGAAATTCAAAGGAGCGTACCCACCTGTTGCGGTCGCACTCAAATCACCCACGGGGTGACTGTGACCCCCCCTCATGTCTAAGTGAGGAATATCGATGAAGCTCTGGTAAAGGTGGTTCCTATGGCTCTGTCCCAGAGGGCTGACTGGGCAAGCAAATGATTGAAAGGGGATGATTATTTTCTGTTGCTTCTTCCGACACCCAGTCGATGGTGCCGCTAGATACTACGAGGGGTATTTGGTTCTCAAGCCTATAAGTATTGCGCTGGGACTTGATGTCGATTGGTTGTAAAAACCCAGTTAAAGTCCGCTGAAGGTTAGTAGCGGCAACTGATGTCCAGTTTGTAAGACAGAAAAGCCTCTGATGATACCACCGGGCATGACTTGGATGGATGTCAATTTGATGATATCTGACCGTAGCATGCTACCCTTCGCGGTCGCACTCAAACCACCTTCGGGTGGCTGTGACCCCCTCATGTCAGAATGAGGAAGTCAGAATCCCCCCTAAACGTAACGATACCGTAGCGCCGCGGATCTTCGTTTGGCCCGGGATAACCTGCCTCTTTTGGCAGGTGAGTAGAGCCGTTCTTGACGGGGTTGGGGTGCGGCCGGATGAGTTGCCCCTCTCCTGATGCGCACCGCATGTTTGTGGGGAACCTGGTGCTAAATCACTCATAGACGACCTGGTCAGGGTTTCGTACGCAGCAGAGCAGCTCACTTGCTGCGATCTATTGAAAGTCAGCCCTCGATCCAAGCTTTCGTTTGGTAACGGAAGGAGTCTTCCTCCACCATCCTCCTTCATCTTCTTTACTTACGGGTTACCAGGTGTTGGAGAAGGGGCAGGGGCCAGAGGCCAGACACAGAGTGTGATAGAGCCCAGGCAGGTGGGTAGAAGGCATAAGACATTGGGCTCTGGATAGGTAGGGGGCTAGGTGGTGGTCGCCCATCCGCCCGGGCCTGTCCTCTGGTGGGACTGTGAGTCAGGTTGGCACTCGCTGTGGAAGTCAAAAGGTCACCAGGTGCACAAGGAGGCCTGCCCCAAGGCGGGGGGCACTCAGAGTTCGAGGAGGGGCGGCCGGACTCAGGGGCTGGGGGCAGCACTCAGGCTGTGGAGGTTGGGTTGAGGACTTAGTCTCTGAGTGGATAAAAGCGGGTGGGTCACCAGGTGCGCATAGCTTGTTTCAGGTTACCAGGTGCACAAAGGAGGCCTGCATCAAGGCGGGGGGCACTCCGAGTCCAAGCAAGAGCGGCCAGACTCGGGGGCTGGGGGCAGCACTCAGGCCATGGAGGTTAGAGTGGGGACTTAGTCTCTGAGCGGATAAAAGTGGGCGGGCCACCAGGTGCACAGAGCCTGTTTCGAATTACCACGTACACGTGGTTCCTGACAGCGGGACTATACACGTTTTATTAATCCCAGGGAGTCGGCTATACTCTAAGGCCAAGGGAGAGGGGTGTTGACCGGGTAGGGAGAGTAGGTGTGGAGGCCTGGAGGTATGTAGTTCCAGGGAGTAAGCTTTACACTCTCAGGCCCAGGGAGAGGGCAGGCGGGCAGGCGGGCAGGCAGGCAGGCGGGCAGGGAGTGTAGGCCTAGAGGCCAGGAGTCAGAGGTCACAAGGTCAATGGGGGCTTGCCTGGAGGTCAGGAAGGCCCCAGGGAGAAGGCCCAAGTGAATAGGTGTGTGAGTGACACTGTCCTTCAGGGGGGCAGAGCAGGCAAATTAATGTAAAATCGGGTGAGATGAAAATGGACAAACAAAAGGGAGTGAAATGTGTAGGCCACTGAGTGTACATTCTGAACCTTGTTTGACGTCAGTAGGTCACATGACCAAGGAGCTCTTGAAATTAGAAAGTTTAAACTCAAGTGGTTTGAAAGCTATTGTCGAATATCCAACCTGAAACTGATTTTACCTAGGTCTCTGAAAATTATGTGAACTTTTGAGATGGTCTTGGGTGAAACTGATCACTCATGCAGTTTACTTCTAGGATAGAGAGATCTTCATGTTCACCCAAAAAGTCAATCTAAATTGATACAATGCATTTTAATGTCGTTGACGTCTATAGCGTCATGCAATGTTCAAAGAAGATATTTTATTCAGATAGTCTACTGCCCTCATATCAGTCGTCACAGAATCCTGTCCGTGAATTGACTGAACAGATATTCTTCTACTACTAGCAAACTACCGGTACATTATAGAGAATACTTGTTTAATATGTTTACATTGTAATTAGAAAGCACATTTACTTACCCCTCTGATAAGGTGCGATATTAGAAATTATTTAACAAATGTTATGATCAGCGTCGCGTCAGCCGCTTTCAACTTCCGCATGAGGTGATTGCAGAAGTAACTTCACTGCGGGTTCAGGGTTCCGCCTCTAAACTAGCTAGCTAAATAAATGGTTATCCCTCTACCCAAAACAAACGTCTTTCCTTTTTATAAGACCAATTGGAATAAAGCAGCAATTCACTATTGCACTCTGCAGTAGATATTTAAGGAAACATGGCTGGACGTCTACCGGCTTGTGTAGTTGACTGTGGCACAGGGTAAGTAGCAAGTGTTCATGCTAATAGCTAGCTAACTGATTCATTGGCTTTAGCTAGATGCACCCAGACAGGGCAGAAATGTTGGGCGTGCAAAGTCAACCAATCAAGATAGCTAGCTAGTCAGCAACAACCTTTATTTGCTTCATTCCGTTTAATCCAGCCAGCAAGCTAGCTAGTTAACCATTTTTGCATCAGAAGATAGCTTGCTAGTAGCTAATTTCCATCAGGGTTCCCCACTCGTTAGACGTTACATTAGTAGTATGCATTGATTTTAATCTGTTACAGGAGTCTACGTAACTGTTTCAATCTATGGAAGCGTATAACTGGCCTAGTCCACAGACAGTCATGCCACCTTTAGATGAGTGGTTTCCAACCTTTTTCGGTTACTGTACCACCAACTGAATTTTCACTACTCGGACTGAGTACCCATCATGTGCATTTTACCTGTAGGCTTATGGTCTCATGAAGCTTAAGTCCCCCCTGTGGATGGCCAAGTACCCCCAGGTTGTGAACCACTGCTTTAGATCATACATCATTAGGATCTCTATAACCCACTGAACGTTCTCGTGTAATGCTTTTGTTGTAGGTACACAAAGATTGGATATGCTGGAAACACAGAGCCACAGTTTATTGTTCCTTCGTGTAAGTATTTTTGTATCATACAGCAGCGGTTCCCAAACTCGGTCCTCGAGACCCCAAAGGGTGCACGTTTTGTTTTTTGACCTAGCACTAAACAGCTTATTAAAATAATCAACCAATCATCAAGCTTTGATAATTTGAATCACCTGTGTAGTGTTAGGGCAAAAACCACAAGTTGGGGTCCCAAGGACCGAGTTTGGGAAACGCTGTCATACAGTCTTCTAATGATAATGTACCATGTTCATTCATATGTAGCCCTTGATCATGACAATCAGTTCCTTTCTATTACACGAGTCATTGGACTGTACTGAGGAGTTTTGTAAAGAGCCGCTACGCTCGGTCTGAACAGTAACACGCATCGCTTGCAGTGTGATATTGGAAGCATAAGGACCTTAGCGTTCCCACACGGCCATATTTCCATGTTACAGCGCTTGTTTACGGAAAACAGACCGAATAAAGAGTGGACTACCTGTGCTAAGTAGCTATATGCGTCTCCAAACACCTGCATCCTCACATTCAATATGACAGTCTGGTATGGTAATCTGAGCGTGAGGAGAAAAAGCAAACTAACCAGAATAGTCAACACAGCCAGCAAAGTAATTGATCGACCACAGGCACATTTGAGCATTCTGTTCTTTAAGGCAACCAAAAAGAGGGCACTGGCTATCGTTGGCACCCCCTCCCACCCTCTACACCCTCAGTTCGAGAGGATTCCCTCTGTCCGGAGCTTCAGAATGCCCATTGCCAAGAAGAATGTGTTCAAACATTCATTCGTTCCTTGTGCTGTTGGATTACTAAATGCTAAGTAAATTGTATCGGTTTATGTACTTATCTAGCTAGTGCAGTTGGGACAGTGGTCATTTGTGAGTGAATCTATTAATGTCCTCTATGTTAGTGTATGCAACATGATGGACTGACTCGTATGATGTGAGAGTGTATGTGATTATTTTTATGGAAGGGGATGCCAAAGAGAAATTTCCATCCTGGATTGACAAAGTTTTATTCTATTCTAAACGGAAGATGGATGCCACAAATGTGTTGTCACTGAAAAATAATGTCAGCTGCAACTGTGATAAAACAGTGTACAGTAAGTGTGCATCTTGCATTTGTGAAATAATTTTGATGTGTTATGAAAGTAGAGGGATTTATGTTTTTAGAACCATACCGCAATTGAGAATCGATTCATGTTTAGATGGAGTATTTGTCTGTTTTGGCTTCCAGAGCCAATTCGCCCTTTAAATAGTACTCTATAAGGAGTAACGTTAGGCTACTTTAGTCCATTATTTGGCGGACATACTGTATAGTCATTAATTGAATCTGCTGAAAGCATTTTGGTATCGGTCCTTCCTGTTTTTCTTATTTGATTGGAGTGCTCAAAGGAAGTAGGCGAGCGCGCCTAATTCAACAAAAATGTACACCACAAAGTTTGAAGTTGGCCGCCTTCCTCTAGCATTGAGTCATCCAGTGGACGCTAAATGGCAATGCTAGCTTGTTAGAGGCACCGTAGACTAGTTATTCAGTGACAAATCAAAACCATTTTTGGCTATTTTCAATAATCTTAGCCTATTCACTTGTTTTCAGTACTTGAAAGCTGTACAGACACAGCTTGAAAGAAAGCTAGTCCAGCCTATATTCAGTGAAATGGCTCCATAGCAGAAGTCCCCTTGTGTCCCTGCTGACTAGAATAATGGACAAGCTTGCAACGGCCACCTGACTGTGGACTTGACGTAGCCAGTAGACAGATGACGTGCACTTTTAGAAGCCTGGATGGATGACAAGTAGGCATAAACATTTAGATGATACAAGGAAGTAGTTGAGGGAACAATGTTCATCGTCCGACTTTATAATAATATAATGTATGCCATTTAGCAGACACTTTTATCAAAATCGACTTAGTCATGCGTGCATACATTTTACGTACGTGTGGGCCCGGGAAACCAAAGTGATCTTGGTAAATCTCTCAACTTTGTCAAAGTCACATTATGCAGTTAGTTAAAGGCCCAATGCAACTGTTTTTTTTTTTATATCAACATCAAATCATTTCTGGGTACAATTTAAGTACCTTACTGTAATAGTTATCCATTTTAAAATGGTTAAAGAAACAAAAATGGCTTTTAGGCAAAAAATTATAATTCTCAAGCAATAATTTTGCTAGGACTGTAGTCTGAGTGGGGATGGAAAAACTAGCTGTTATTGGCAAAGCAGTTTGGAACTCTCTTTTGTTATTGGTGTAACTTATTTACCGTCTCGTGATGTCACCAGGCAAGCCGTAACTCCACCCATGTAAAACCTGCTGAATTGAAGGTCCTGTATCGAATGTATTTCCAAATCAAAAGAGAACGATCGCGCTCTCCCAGAAGCTTAGCTGGTGCGTAAAACACACAAATTCAGACAAAACAAAGGGGTGTAATGGGTTCGCACTCAAAGTTTTTGGATAAAGTTTGCCTCATTTATTCAATGTTGTGAAAATAATTAAAAACATACAATAACTTATCTTGTTGAAAATGGCATATGTGACATTGATAATAGTCAAACATTTATTCCAGTGATCAAATTGACTAAAGCACAAGTAGGTTACATTTGGTCATAAAGTCAGTATCGTCCAAAACTGAGATTTGTGTTCAAGAGTTCGTCATGACTTACTTAAGGGTTTGGTTTTGATTTCAACAATGCCCATTACCATGGGTTAGATATCCAGTCGTATGGCAGAACACAGACAGCGAGACAGACTTGCCCAGCAGCACAGAGGATCGGACGTTGTTTACATAAAACAACACGTCACAAAAATGTTTTACTTGAGAAAAACTGCACCAAACACCTTAGCTAGATGTAAAACTGTGCAGCAAAAATGTCAAATAATTTTTTATTTTACGGTGAAGTCCAAACCACTCTTTCGCCCCTACCAACTGGCTCAGAAGGCATTCTGTTGTCGTTTGTTGCTGACAACAACATGGGAGACTTTCAGAGTGGCAAGGGGGATCAATGAACCCATCAACCTTAGGACACACACGTGATTTGCAATTCATGTTCCACATTCAAATAATAAAACTAACATGAAATTCCAAATAATATATCCCCCCCCGCCGATTTACAAGATATTAACCTGTAACAGTTTAATTTGGGAGGTATTCCATTTGTTACATGTCAAGTTTTAAATGATCAAAATCCAGAAAAGATCTGTTCTACAATTCTACAACCACCTAAAAGGAAGTGATTCCCAAACCTTCCATAACAAAGCTGTCACTTACAGAAAGATTAACCTAGAGAAGAGTCACCTTAAGCAAGCTGGTCCCGGGGCTCTTTTCACAAACACAAACAGACCCTACAGAGCCCCAGGACAGCGACATCAACACAATTGGACTCAACCGAATCATGAAAAAAAAATAGGTAATTACTTGATACATTTGAAGGAAATTACAAAAAAAACTGAGCAAACTGGAATGCTATTTGGCCCTAAACAGAGAGTAAACAGTGGCAGAATACCTGGCCACTGTGACTCACCCAAAATTTAAGGAAAGCTTTGACTATGTACAGACTCGGTGAGCATAGCCTTGCTATTGAGAGAGGCCGCTGTAGGCAGACCTGGCTCTCGAGATACCAGGCTATGTGCACGCTGCCCACAAAATGAGAGAAACTGAGCTGCACTTCATAACCTCCTGCCAAATGTATGACCATATTACAAAACAAATTCAATTTTGATAAACTCCCATATCTATTGGGTGAAATACCACAGTGTGCCATCACAGCAGCAAGATTTGTGACCTGTTGCCACAAGAAAAGGGCAACCACTGAAGAACAAACACCATTGTAAAAACAACTCATATTTATGTTTATTTCTTTTCCCTTCTGTACTTCAATTATTTGCAAATCGTTATAACACTGTACATAGCCATATTATGACATTTTGAAATGTCTATATTCCTTTCAAACTTTTGTGAGTGTAATGTTCACTGTTCATTTTCTATTGTTTATTTATCTATTTCACTTGCTTTGGCAATGTAAACATATGTTTCCCATGCCAATAAAGCCCTTTGAATTGATTTGAATTTAATTGAATTCATTCTGACTATTTTGAAAGTGATACTGGCTTTATTCCTACAGTGTCTCATGGGGGACAAACACCTGTAACCGCCACATTGAACCACACCCCCATGACTGAAATCTTGTTTATCGTAATGAGCAACTGAAAAACCCATGATGAATCAGTGCGTTCAGTATCTCTTTGTAGCTATTTGTTTACTGACTTTACAAGACAAATCGAAGTAATGGGCCTGCCACTCATTGAGTTTCCTCTTATGTTTAGCATCAGCAGTTTGCTTTCCCTATGCTTGATTTAATCAGCTCACCTGTGTAACGTTGACTATCAGCACCCTCAAGTCATTGTGTTTCAATTTACAGTCCTAACCGTGTGTAGGCTCGTACTAAGGATTTAATTGCGTTGGATCTTCCTAAACTTCAGGTATTGCCATCAAAGAGTCGGCCAAGGTTGGAGACCAAGCCCAGCGCAGGATGACGAAGGGGGTGGACGATCTGGACTTTTACATCGGTGACGAGGCAATCGACAAACCAAATTATGCAACAAAGGTAGGTTGCATTTTCCAGTGATGGAGGTCTACTTAAAGGGGAAATCTGCAGTTGCTACATATGTTTTTGGACGTTAATGATATTAGTTCTTTGAAGAACATCACTTAAAAATGCCTCATGAGTTTAGTTCAACTGGTGTATCCCATCAGAACCGAAAATATAATATTGTTTTACTCCAATGTTTTGTAAACAAAACATGGTGAAAACAACTATGTTGGATGGTCAGTCTTTGCAAGCAAATCTCTATCTATGCATTTTAGAGGGGTTACATTTCTACAGCCCCATTAGTCGGCTTTTTCCCGAAACAACAGTGTCGGGAGTTCGCTTTGTTATTGCCCCTTTTAAAGTTTAAATGTAAAGTCATGCTGAATGCCTGTTAGAACTGAGTAGCCTAATGGAAAAATAATGGTGTGTGTGTGTGTGGTTGTTCCCCTTGTAACAGTGGCCCATTCGTCATGGGATCGTGGATGACTGGGATCTCATGGAGAGGTTCATGGAACAGGTCATCTTCAAGTATCTGCGGGCAGAGCCCGAGGACCACTACTTCCTCTTGGTACGTTCATAACATGCACGTCAGGGTGGAAAGTATGCTACCTAGTAGCAGGGACCTATGGGATTTGTACTTTTCTCTTCCACAGACAGAGCCTCCTCTGAATACCCCTGAAAACAGAGAGTACACAGCAGAGATTATGTTTGAGTCCTTCAACGTTCCAGGTCTTTACATCGCTGTTCAGGTAAATCCTCTCTATGTTCTAGGTTGGTTCTATATAATCTCTTCCCTGCACCTCTTCATGTTCAAGGGTCAAGTCAAATTAGATTTTGAGTGCGTTATCACAACTCTCAATACACTTCACAGAGGAAATGATGGTGTCTGAAACCTCTGGGTAGATCTCAATTCTGGGCCCCTTTTCAAAAAAGGAGTAGGAGTGCTGATCTAGGTTCAGATCTCCCCTGACTATATATAATTGTATTGATTGTGATCTAAAAGTCGAAACTGATCCTTGATTAGCACTCCTGATCTGAGACTCTTTGTGAATACGGGTTGTCATCATTAGTGGAAAGTGACAAGGTCTGTGTTTTCCTCCTCAGGCGGTCCTGGCGCTGGCAGCCTCATGGACCTCCAGACAATTGGGCGAGAGGACCCTGACGGGGACGGTGATTGACAGCGGTGATGGGGTCACCCACGTCATCCCAGTGGTGGGTACATGCCTTCGATCATCATTCCATATAGTCTTTACTAAAACTGGGTCATGTTTAGTAGGTAGTAAACGTTTTTGAAACCAAGTGAAATGGGGGGGTACTTCCTGAACTTGTCCAACAAGAATACATTTTCTTAATTTGCTGCAAAAGTTTGGAACAGTGTGCCCTACCGAACACTACTCGGATGTATTCTAACTATATACTATTGCTAACACATACATGGTAACATATTACATTCCTGTATGAGCGATAATAGATTGTGTTGTCAATTAGTGTTGTGTTTTCTTCCAGGCGGAAGGCTACGTCATCGGTAGCTGTATAAAGCACATCCCCATCGCTGGTCGAGACATCACCTACTTCACCCAGCAGCTACTGAGAGAGCGGGAGGTGGGCATCCCACCAGAGCAGTCATTGGAAACAGCCAAAGCCATCAAGGTACCTGCACATTTATAACTTTTTTTATTTGGGAGCATTTCTCAGGTTTAACAGCAGAGGTCAGTATTGCTGCACCATTGACTAGAGATGTACAGTCACAGATCATGACTCCTTGTTAATTCTTTGGCATCTACCCAGTGTCTTATGTACACTCGGTTATGACTTACAATTAATAATTATTCCATATTGTGTTCCAGGAAAGGTTCAGTTATGTCTGCCCTGACCTGGTGAAAGAGTTCAACAAGTACGATACGGATGGCTCTAAGTGGATCAAGCAGTACACGGGCATCAACTCCATCAGCAAGAAGGAGTTCACCATCGACGTGGGCTACGAGCGCTTCCTCGGCCCTGAGATCTTCTTCCACCCAGAGGTATGATCCCATTTGATTTTCAATATATATTGTTGTGCTTGTATTATGTAATGTGTTGTATCTAGTGCTGAGCGATTTAGTGCTTTTTGGTTCGATTATTAAAACATAATCACAGATTTCGGTTTCAATCTTTTTTTGAAAACATGAAAAGCATTGTCCATTATGTGGGTTGAGTACTGTAACAACACCGAATAAAACAATTAAAGTCTCATGATGGTTGTAACTTCCCATTACTGCTTATCACTTATAACCATAATTTAGTAACGTTACTTTAATAAAAGATTTCAGTTGTTGTGTATGTTACATTTGTTTTATGACTTTATTATTTCATTCCAAGTCATCATCTCATCTCTATAGAGCTGCTGCCTATGCTGTCTGACAAAATCACAATCAATTCTGTAGTTCTTCAAAGTAAATAAGGCATACTTTTATGACTGAATACCAACTGTCAATCACTTAGATCATGTATATTCATGTAGAGATACACTATATATATAAAGGTATGTGGACACCACTTCAAAGTGCTGAAGCGCATAGCACGTAAAAATCATCTGTCCTCGGTTGCAACACTCACTACCGAGTTCCAAACTCTTCTGAAAGCAATGTCAGCACAATAACTGTTTGTCGGGAGCTTCATGAAATGGGTTTTGATGGCCGAGCAGCCGCACACAAGCCTAAGATCACCATGCGCAATGCCAAGCGTCGGCTGGAGTGGTGTATAGCTCGCCGCCATTGGACTCTGGAGCAGTGGAAATTTGTTCTCTGGAGTGATGAATCACGCTTCACCATCTGACAGTCCGACAGACAAATCTTTGTTTTGGAGGATGTCAAAAGAACGCTACCTGCCTGAATGCAAAGGTCTGGGGCTGTTTTTCATGGTTTGGGCTAGGCCCCTTAGTTCCAGTGAAGGGAAATCTTAACGCTACTGCATACAATGACATTCTAGACGATTCTGTGATTCCAACTTTGTGGCAACAGTTTGTGCACAAAGCGAGGTGCATACAGAAATGGTTTTTCGAGATTGGTGTGGAAGAACTTAACTGGCCTGCACAGAACTCTGACCTCAACCCCATCGAACACCTTTGGGATGAATTGGAACGCCGACTACGAGCCAGGCCTAATCGCCCAACATCAGTGCCCAACCTCACTAACGCTCTTGTGGCTGAATGGAAGCAAGACCCTGCAGCAATGTTCCAACATCTAGTGGAAAGCCTTCCCAGAAGAGTGGACACTGTTATAGCAGCAAAGGTTTTTATGCACTAAACTATGTAGAATATTGGCCTGTTGGAAACTACAACTCCCTAGTACATTGCACAGTTCAGGCTGGATCTGATTTATCTCTAGAGAAACTGTCTGGCATTGAGCTCACAGAAAAAAACTGAACGAAGTGGAATTCAAATAATTGAACTGACATTTCTGTTAATCACTCAGTTCTAATTGTATCATAATAACATTGGTTGTACTGTACGTGTTGTACTTTTCTCCTCCCCCAGTTTGCCAACCCTGACTTCACCCAGCCCATCTCAGAGGTTGTTGATGAGGTCATTCAGAACTGCCCTATTGACGTCAGACGTCCCCTCTATAAGGTACATCTGGGGAGTTCAAGTTTGTTTTATTTCATTCACATGACAGAACATTGTGTTTTGAGTCCTCATGATTTACTGAAACGATGAACTTATGCCAGATACTAAGTCTTGTCTCCATCCAGAAGTTATGAGATTAAGTATGAGGATGAAATGTGTTTTACTTTCTAAATTATCTATTCAGGAGTATGTCGAGGTTCCAAGTGTCTCTTTACCTTGTCTGTTGCTATGCAGAACATCGTGCTCTCTGGAGGCTCCACTATGTTCAGGGATTTTGGCCGTCGTCTGCAGAGGGACCTGAAAAGGACAGTGGACGGCAGATTGAAACTCAGTGAGGAACTGAGCGGTGGCAAGTTGAAGGTGAGAACCGATTTTACATTTGACCTAGTCATCTGATGTGCTCTATAGGGATGCTACAGCTTTATGGGTGTTGTGGCTCCTAAAATGTTCAAAATTATGTCATATTTTGCATTTACAGCATAATCATTGGTGTTATTGGCTCAATAAAGACATGTTTAATGTTTTCTTGCCAGCCCAAACCCATCGACGTGCAAGTCATCACTCACCACATGCAGAGATACGCTGTTTGGTTCGGCGGGTCTATGTTGGCATCAACTGTGAGTTCTAAAACTTAGAGGGATCTTTGTCTGTTAACTCATGTTACTATCAGATATATATATATATTCTACTGATGTAAAAGCTAAAGACAGACACTTTGGGGCTTTGTTAGCCTTGGTTAGAATATAAAAGGGGAAACTTGAAAGGAAAAGTGTACACCAACAAATAATAACGGTCATATCTACTCTTTCCTTAGCCTGAGTTTTACCAAGTGTGCCACACCAAAAAAGACTATGAGGAGATCGGACCGAGCATCTGCCGACATAACCCTGTCTTTGGGGTCATGTCTTAAAAAGGACTTCCCTCTGTTATCACTGGAGCTTGCTGTTGGAGCAGAACGGAGTGGACGGACCGAGGCACAGTGGCATTACTGCACTACGGTCGCTGCTTAATCAGCCTATTTCCATGGCTGCGGTTAAAGACAAATTACAGGAAGAGAATGACATAGAAATAGAATGACTAGATTCTATTCCTATGGAGAATGACTAATTTATCAACTACAGACCAAACTATCATGCTGACAAACGGGGGTGAATATCTATGTAAAAGAGAAGGAAATGGTGTCTTAAAGCATTTTCAGAGCAAATGTGTGGACACAAAATAATGTGCAAGATAATAAAGTCAACTCATGTATGGTTAAGTATGTGCCTGATGTATGTTATTATTATGGTATTCACACATACAGCAATTAAGTACAGTTGGATTATATTTAGTCAATACCTATTTTTTTCAGATGCACTTTTCTGAGTGTTCAAGGGTAGAGCTTGTTTATATTTCATATTATTGAGATATATATTACACACTACTGTTCAAATGTTTGGGGTCACATTTTTTTCCATTTAAGTTGATCAGAAATACAAGTTGATCAGACATTTTTGTCCATTTAAGTTGATCAGAAATCAAGTTGATCAGAAATACAGTGTAGACAATGTTAATGTTGTTAATGTTTTTATTTTTTATAGAATATCTACATAGGTGTACAGAGGCCCATTATCAGCATCCATCACTCCTGTGTTCCAATGGCACATTGTCAGCTAATCCAAGTTTATCATTTTAAAAGGCTAATTGATCATTCCATGCGAGAATTGCCAAGAAACTGAAGATCTCGTACAACGCTGTGTACTACCCACTTCACAGAACAGCGCAAACTGTCTCTAACCAGAATAGAAAGAAGAGTGGGAGGCCCCGGTGCAAAACTGAGCAAGAGGACAAGTACATTAGTGTCTAGTTTGAGAAACAGACTCCTCAATTCCTCAACTGGCAGCTTCATTAAATAGTACCCGCATAACACCAATCTCAATGTCAACATTGAAGAGGCCACTCCGGGATACTGGCCTTCTAGGCAGAGTTCCTCTGTCCAGTGTCTGTGTTCTTTTGCCCATCTTAATCTTTTTATTGGCCAGTCTGAGATAGGGCTTTTTCTTTGCAACCCCCATCCCGGAGTCGCCTCTTCACTGTTGACGTTGAGACTGGTGTTATGCGGGTACTATAGAATAGCCTTCATTTCTCAGAACAAGAATAGACTGACGAGTTTCAGAAGAAAGTTTTTTGTTGCCATTTTGAGCCTGTAATCGAACCCACAAATGCTGATGCTCCAGATACTCAACTAGTCTTAAGAAGGTCTGTTTTATTGCTTCTTTAATCAGAACTACAGTTTTCAGCTGTGCTAACATAATTGCAAAAGGGTTTTCTAATGATCAATTAGCCTTTTAAAATGATAAACTTGGATTAGCTAACACAAAGTGCCATTGGAACACAGGAGTGATGGTTGCTGATAATGGGCCTCTGTACACCTATGTAGATATTCCATTCAAAATCAGCCGTTTCCAGCTACAATAGTCGTTTACAACATTAGCAATGTCTACACTGTGTTTCTGATCAATTTGATGTTATTTTAATGGACAAAAAAAATGGCTTTTCTTTCAATAACAAAGACATTTCTAAGTGACCCTAGACTTTTGAACGGTAGTGTGTGTGTTTGTGTGTGTATATATATATATATATATATATATATATATATATATATATATATATATGAATCATTTTTTTGGGGCCAGAACCCATAACTACCCATGTAATATTGACAGTGATTTTATTCTCTCACTGTAACGTATTCTTACCATCCACAGTTTTGTTGTGTGGTCACTTTGTAGATTGGTTTGGAATAATCCATGAATCCCTGAATCATACAGTATCTTCACAAAAAAAAGTTACATTTATTATCAGTTAAATTGAAATGACTGTTAGACCATCATTGCTGTCGAGGGTCTCGTGTATTTGACCATGTACCACATCGGTGGATTTCAACGCCTACCCACATTCCAATAAAGGCAGACAGATATTTCTATAAATGTGTCTCGATGGTTATGACCTGAAAGGACTATTTTAATGGTACAGCAACTGTCGTAAGTCTAGAAAGTGCTTTTGCTACGTTACTTTCAAACCAAGGTGAATGAATAATGCAGTTAACATGAAGATTAAATGATATTCAGCAATCTTAGTAGTACAATTGAATATTTTTTCAGAATCCCCCAACATATTTCAGGAATTAACATAAAATAGACAAATGAGTTGTATATACCAAAGATGGTGGATAAATAAAGATGTTTAATATGGCTGTTTACCATTTAAAGGTTCCTGTCTGTAGGTGGGTGTTCCCTCTCGTGTCAGCGTGCTTTCCCGCATGAGCTCACGTTTCCTCCATATAGGTTGTGTTCCCCTGCTCAGACATTGCATGCATCAACCAATGGTTGTGTGCCACTCTTAGCTGATACTTAAATTAACTATCCAGTTGTTTTAAGATCTGGTATGTGTCAGCAATGCCTGGGCAGAGGAATGCCCAATCTCTGGCATGCTCATGAAAGAGAGGGAACTCCCACTTACACAGTCAGGACTTTTTTCAATGGAAAACTGCCCAATAAAAGTCAAATCACTGCAGTATTACCGTCTGATCACCGCATTTCAAAAAGAGGGCTCGCAATTTTAACCAATCGCCGCACTTTTACAGCCGAAAATGGTTCAATCAAGCCATACTTTTCCCTCACCAGTGCATTTTCGTGACACATTGGACAGGAATCACTGCATATCAATCATTTTTGCCCGCAACTATCACAAAAAAGCACCAATAATGCTGCATTCATAACCAACTGGAGATGGTAATTAGTCGTAAATACCGGTTGGATGGCTAATGGCCAACCAGCTGCGTCAACCATAAACTAAAATTACAGCTACAGTATCATGCTTGTAAAGAAATGGAAGTGTTCAAAAACCATATTAATAGATAGCTTTTTATAAATAATGTTTTGTTACATTTAACTGCCAAAAATGTCTTAGTAGTTGACGTCAGAGGTCAGCATGTGGGAGAAGTTGGTGCTTAGGAATGATGGTGGTTTCAAGACAACTGGAAACTCCCCCAAAAAAGACGGTCAAATCATGACATCAGTGATCTTCCGGTTGTAAAGTCGAAGCTCTAGCAAGATGCCCGAGTTTCCGACTTGGAATTTCGAGTTGACCGCTCAAGATAAAGGAGCTGGAATTCCGTTGATGACCGCTCAAAACTATTTTTCCCAGTCGGAGCTAGTTTTTTCCCAAGTTCCCAGTTGTCTTGAATGCACTGAAGTAGGAAGTCAGAGGTTTCCAAGTTCAAGATCCGAGTAGCCAGTTGTTTTGAACGTGGCATCATAGATGTTTTCCCACTTGTAATTACGAATTGGAGCGGCGTTCAAGTGGATTTTTCCTAGTCGTATGTGGTAATACCACCTTCACACTTGGTTAAGACAGCAGCATAAGTAAAAAAAAAACTTGACCATTGAGTCAATTTTAAGCTTGTCTTATGATGGTTGGTTAGCCTAGGTGGGAGTCATGGGTAACTGCAATTCAACATGGCTCCTGGAACATGAGTATGTCAACATAAGTGGATGGACGGGTATCTTCTTTGCTTTTCTGAAACATGGCTCTAGGACAAGATATCCCCCATGGCTATCCAACTCGATGGATTCTCCATTCACCAGACGGACAGGACAGTGGAGTCGGGGACATCTAGGGGGAAGGGGTTTGCCTCGACATCAACACCAACTGGTATGCTTACTCCAGCGCGGTGGAAGTGTCGACCCACTGTTCACCTGTCTTGGAATACCTGATGGTCAAATGCCGTCCCCTTTACCTCCCAAGGGAGATTTTAGCTGTTATCGTGACTGTTGTATACATTCCACCTCAGTACAAGAAAAATAACAAGCTGGCACTTAACGAACTGTACAAGGCTATAAACAAGCAAGAAACCCTACATCCAGAGGCTGCTTTTCTGGTTGCCGGCGATTTTAATTCCGCGTCACTAATACACGGGATGCCCAACTTCCATCAACACGTCTCCAATGCCACTAGGGGCGATAAAGTCCTACCCACAAGCCAGCATACAAGGCCTTCCCTCGTCCGCCATTCGGCAAATTAGATCATGACTCCGTACTCCTGCTTCCTGTTTACAAGCAGAAACTCAAACAGGAAGTACCCGTGACTCGCTCTGTTGAAACTGGTCACCAGAATCAGAGATTATGCTACAGGACTGCTTTGATAGCACTGATTTGAATATGTTTTGAGACTCCACTAACCGACTCTGTCACCGGCTTCATTATAAAATGTATCGGCGATGTTGTCCCCACGGTGAGGGTTTGCTGCTTCCCCAATTGAAAGCCCTGGATTAACACAGAGGTTGGTGCTAAACTAAAGGACAGTGCCACTGCACACAGAGCTATCGTAGACAACTCTAAAGCTATGGCAGAGGACAGGAATAAGTACAAGAATTCCCGCTATGACCTCCGCAGAGTCATCATGTAATGCGTCTGTGTGTAGCTGGTGTAGAGGAGTCAGGCGCAGGACAACAGATATGAGTAATAATAGCAATTTACTCAACAATAATAACAATACACGTCAAAGAATGCCAAGCCCACAAATGACGGACCGCAATACAATAAACAATCACTCACAAACAAACATGGGGGAACAGAGGGTTAAATAATGAACAAGTAATTGGGGGGATTGGAACCAGGTGTGTAAAACAAGGACAAAACCAATGGAAAATGAAAAGTGGATCGGCGATGGCTAGAAGACCGGTGACGCCGAACGCCGCCCGAACAAGGAGAGGGACCGACTTTGGCGGAAGTCGTGACACATCAAATGAGCAAAAGGACAATATAGGAATAAGATGTAATCATACTACCCAGGCTCCGACGCCCGCCACGTGGCAGGGACTACAGTCCATTACAGATGACAAAGGAAGACCCAACCGTGATCTGCCCAACGATGCCTCTACCAGACAAACTCCATGTTTTTTATGCATGCTTTGACAACAACATCGTGCCAGTCAATGCGGAACATTTCAAGAACTTTGAACGTTTCTTCAAGTGCAGTCGCAGAAACCATCAAGCGCTATAATGAAACTGGCTCTCATGAGGACCGCCACAGGAAAGGAAGACCCATAGTTACCTCTTCTGCAGAGGACGAGTTCATTAGAGTTACCGGTCTCAGAAATTGCAGCCCAAATAAAGACTTCACAGAGTTCAAGTAACAAAGTAATCTCAACATCAACTGTTCAAAGGTGACTGCGTGAATCAGGCCTTCATGTTCGAATTGCTGCAAAGAAACTTCTAAGGACACCAATAGAAGAAGAGACTTGCTTGGACCAAGAAACACAAGCATTGGATATTAGGCTGGTGGAAGTCTGTCCTTTGGTCTGATGAGTCCAAATTTGAACAGGACAATGACCCAACACACCTCCAGGCTGTGTAAGGGCTATTTGACGAAGAAAGAGAGTGACTGAGTGATGCATCAGATGACCTGGCCTCCACAATCACCTGGCCTCTACCCAATTGAGATGGTTTGGGATGATTTGGACGGCAGAGTGAAAGAAAAGCAACCGACAAGTGCTCAGCAAATGTGGGAACTCCTTCAAGCTCCTTCAAACTCCTTCGAATTCCAGGTGAACCTGGTTGAGAGAGTGCCAAGAATGTGCAAAGCTGTCATCAAGGCAAAGGATGGCTACTTTGAAAAATCTCAAATATAAAATATGTTTTTGTCTTTGTATTATCTTTTACCAGATCTAATCTCCTACATTAATTTAACATTTCCGCAAACTTTAAAGTGTTCCCTTTCAAATGGTATCAAGAATATGCATATCCTTGCTTCAGGTCCTGAGCTACAGAAACTTTGATTTGGGTATGTAATTTTAGGCGAAAATTGTATTGGCCTTTTAATTTTAGTTTTGCACTGTCTATGCACACTCACAGGGCCTTACACTCTCACACACTCACTCCATCATCTGCTCACTCACACATAATATGCACGTACATTTATACTGACTCTACACACACGCACACCCTCTCACATACAATCTGCTGCTGCTATTCTGTTTATCTTATCTTACCCTGATACATATCTACCTCCATCACAACAGTATCCCTGCACGTTGTAAATATGGTATTGACCCTGTATATAGTATGCTTACTTACTTGTGTTTTTCATATTTATCTAGTGTTTTTTTCTAGTATTATATTGCTATTGATTATTTCATTGTTGGGTTTTGAGTTTGCAAGAAAGGAATTTGACTGTACTTGTGCATGTGACATGAGAACTTTAAACTACTGTCCTCCAAGCTCATCACTAAGCTAAGGACCCTGGGACTGAACACCTCCCTCTGCAACTGGATCCTGGACTTCCTGACGGCCACTCCAAGGTGGTGAGGGTAGGCAACAACACATCCGCCACACTGACACACAACACGGAGGCCCCTCAGGGGTGCATGCTTAATCTTTTCCTGAACTCCCTGTTCACCCATGACTGCGTGGTCGTGCACGACTCCACTACCATCATTAAGTTTGCTGATGACACGATGGTGGTAGGCCTGATCACCAACGACGCTGTGACCTGGTAGTGTGGTGCGAGGAAAACAAACTTTTCCTCAACGTCAACAAGATAAACGAGCTGATCGTGGACTACAGAAAACGGAGGGCCAAGCACACCACCGTCTACATCGACTGGGCTGTAGTGGAGCTTGTCAAGAACTTCAAGTTCCTTGGTGTCCACATCACTAAGGAATTAACATGGTCCACACACACCAACACAGTCGTGAACAAAGCAGAATGACGCCTCTTCCCCCTTCAGGAGACGAAAAAGACATGTCATGGGCCCTCAGATCCTCAAAAAGTTCTACAGCTGCACTATTGAGAGCATCTTGACTGGCTGCATCACCGCTTGGAATGGCAACTACTTGGCTTTTGACTGCATTATAGAGGGTAGTGCGTACGGCCCAGTACATCACTGAGGCTGAGCCCCCTGCCATCCCGGACCTCTAAACCAGGTGGTGTCAGAGGAAGGCCCTAAAAATTGTCAAAGATTTCAGCCACCCAAGTCATAGACTATTCTCTCTGCTACCGCACGGCAAGCGGTACCAATGCACCAAGTCTGGAACCAACGGGACCCTGAGTAGCTTCTACCGCCCAAGCCATAAGACTGCTAAATAGTTAACAAAATAGCTTCATTGACCCCCCTTTGCACTGACTCTTTTGACTCATCATATACAGTGGGGCAAAAAAGTATTTAGTCAGCCACCAATTGTGCAAGTTCTCCAACTTAAAAAGATGAGAGAGGCCTGTAATTTTCATCATAGGTACACTTCAACTATGACAGACGAAATGAGAAAAAGAAATCCAGAAAATCACATTGTAGGATTTTTAATTTATTTATTTGCAAATTATGGTGGAAAATAAGTATTTGGTCAATAACAAAAGTTTATCTCAATACTTTGTTATATACCCTTTGTTGGCAATGACAGAGGTCAAACGTTTTCTGTAAGTCTTCACAAGGTTTTCACACACTGTTGCTGGTATTTTGGCCCATTCCTCCATGCAGATCTCCTCTAGAGCAGTGATGTTTTGGGGCTGTCGCTGGGCAACACGGACTTTCAACTCCCTCCAAAGATTTTCTATGGGGTTGAGATCTGGAGACTGGCTAGGCCACTCCAGGACCTTGAAATGCTTCTTACTGAAGCCACTCCTTCGTTGCCCGGGCGGTGTGTTTGGGATCATTGTCATGCTGAAAGACCCAGCCACGTTTCATCTTCAATGCCCTTGCTGATGGAAGGAGGTTTTCACTCAAAATCTCACGATACATGGCCCCATTCATTCTTTCCTTTACACGGATCAGTCGTCCTGGTCCCTTTGCAGAAAACAGCCCCAAAGCATGATGTTTCCACCCCCATGCTTCACAGTAGGTATGGTGTTCTTTGGATGCAACTCAGCATTCTTTGTCCTCCAAACACGACGAGTTGAGTTTTTACCAAAAAGTTCTATTTTGGTTTCATCTGACCATATGACATTCTCCCAATCCTCATCTGGATCATCCAAATGCTCTCTAGCAAACTTCAGACGGGCCTGAACATGTACTGGCTTAAGCAGGGGGACACGTCTGGCACTGCAGGATTTGAGTCCCTGGCGGCGTAGTGTGTTACTGATGGTAGGCTTTGTTACTTTGGTCCCAGCTCTCTGCAGGTCATTCACTAGGTCCCCGTGTGGTTCTGGGATTTTTGCTCACCGTTCTTGTGATCATTTTGACCCCACGGGTGAGATCTTGCGTGGAGCCCCAGATCGAGGAAGATTATCAGTGGTCTTGTATGTCTTCCATTTCCTAATAATTGCTCCCACAGTTGATTTCTTCAAACCAAGCTGCTTACCTATTGCAGATTCAGTCTTCCCAACCTGGTGCAGGTCTACAATTTTGTTTCTGGTGTCCTTTGACAGCTCTTTGGTCTTGGCCATAGTGGAGTTTGGAGTGTGACTGTTTGAGGTTGTGGACAGGTGTCTTTTATACTGATAACAAGTTCAAACAGGTGCCATTAATACAGGTAATGAGTGGAGGACAGAGGAGCCTCTTAAAGAAGAAGTTACAGGTCTGTGAGAGCCAGAAATCTTGCTTGTTTGTATGTGACCAAATACTTATTTTCCACCATAATTTGCAAATAAATTCATTAAAAATCCTACAATGTGATTTTCAGAATTTATTTTCCTCATTTTGTCTGTCATAGTTGAAGTGTACCTATGATGAAAATTACAGGCCTGTCTCATCTTTTTAAGTGAGAGAACTTGCACAATTGGTGGCTGACTAAATACTTTTTTGCCCCACTGTATATGGATGAGCGATGGCCGTGCAGTATATTCAAGATGCAGTAGATGGTGTAGAATACAGTATATACATGTGAGATTAGTAATATAGGATATGTAAACATTATTAAAGTGGCGTTATTTAAAGTGACTAGTGATATCTTTATTAAGTCAATTTATTAAAGTATCCATAGATTTGAGTCTGCATGTTAGCGGCAGCCTCTCTATGTTAGTGATGGCTGTATAACAGTCTGATGGCCTTGAGATAGAAGCTGTTTTTCAGTCTCTCTGTCCCAGCTTTGATGCACCTGTACTGACCTCGCCTTCTGGATGATAGCGGGGTGAACAGGCAGTGGCTCGGGTGGTTGTTGTCTTTGATGATCTTTTGGCCATCCTGTGACATCGGGTGATGTAGGTGTCCTGGAGTTTGCCCCCGGTGATGCGTTGAGTGTAACGGGGCGAAGATCATTTAATTCAGTTACCTTAGCTTTCTTGGGAACAAGAACAATAGTGACCATCTTGTGGGGCATGTGGAGAGAGCAGATTGGGATAGGGATTGATTGAATATGTCCGTAAACACACTAGCCAGCTGGTCTGTGCATGCTTTGAGGACGTGGATAGAGATGCCGTCTGGGCCACCAGCCTTGCAACACGTTTAAATGTTTTACTCACATTGCCCACAGAGAAGGAGAGCCCAAAGGCTTTGGTAGCGACCCGTGTCAGTGGCACTGTATTGTCCTCAAAGTGAGCAAAGAAGTTGTTTAATTTGTCTGGGAGCAAGACGTCGATGTCCGCGATGAGGCTGGTTTTCTTTTTGTAATCCGTGATTGACTGTAGACCCTGCCACATACGTCTCGTGTTTGAGCCATTTAATTGCGACTCTACTTTGTCTCTATACTGACGCTTTGCTTGTTTGATTGCCTTGCAGAGAGAATAGCTGCACTGTTTGTATTCGGTCATGTTTCCAGTCACCCTGCCATGATTAAAAGCAGAGGTTCGCGCTTTCAGTTTTGCATGAATACTGCCATCAATCCACGGTTTCTGGTTAGGAAAGGTTTTAATAGTCACAGTGGGTACGACATCTCGGATGCACTTGCTAATAAACTCGCTCACTAAGTCAGCGTATACATCAATGTTATTGTCGAAGGCAGGGCGGGGGGAGGGCTTTGTATGCATCGCGGAAGTTAGAGTAGCAATGATCCAGAATGCTACCAGCTCGTGTCGCGCATTCAATATGCTGATAGATTTGAGGAATTATTGTTCTCAGGTTAGCTTTGTTAAAATCCCAGCTACAATAAATGCAGCCTCAGGATGTATGGTTTCCAGTTTACATAGAGTCCAGTGAAGTTCTTTCAGGGCCGACGAGGTATCTGCTTGCGGGGGGGGATATACACGGCTGTGACTATAATCGAAGAGAATTCTCTTGGAAGATAATGCGGTCGGCATTTGATTGTAAGGAATTCTAGGTCAGGTGAACAAAAGGACTTGAGTTCCTGTATGTTGTTGTGATTACACCATGAGTCGTTAATCATAAGGCATACATCCTATTGGGCTTTGCTCCACTGATAGAACTGTGGTTACACAGTTGTTTCCTGACAGTCCTACTTTCTTATATTAGCCTACCACTATTTTAGCCCATCATTAACATATCATTTATGTTTTTGTAATATGTTGGCAACCGTTTTATTTAAGCAATAAGGTATGAGAACCTGGGGATTATCGTGTGAATAACTCCAGACTAAGGGCTGATCTTAAACCAGACGCATGTTTTTCACAATAATTCCTGGGTTTGAGGGCCTCATTGCTTTTCTAAAATGGTTTCCAACATATAAATTTTTTTATTAACGACATGTTTTCATTAAAAAAACGTTATTTAAATTAATATATTCAGTTTGATTTCATCCTTCCACCATATGATATTTTCATGGAAAAAGCCAGTCGTTAGTTCTGAAATGCTGAAGTTGCTAGCCAAACAGCTGGTCGTCCATTCTATTGGCATTGTTGCTATCCATAAGGACATAAGGAGTTCTAAGCAAAAAAGTTTTTTTATGATGGCTAGCTACTTCTCCTTTGCTAGCTAGACAACTAAGGCTAACACACAATCACTTTAAGTAGCTGAAATGATAGAAAACTATGTGCATTTTCGCTTGTTTGACCTTTGTTTTTATTGCCGTATTCATTATAATGATCCGGATAAATGAATTCGCCTGGCTTGGAGAAGCTGTCAGTCTCGTCACGTTCATTCTCTATGTCAGGGGTTTTCAAATTGGTGCAAACTAGCATTAGCACAATGACTGGAAGTCTACAGGAACAGTTAGCATGCTAGCTGTTCCTGTTCATTTGACTCTGGGGAAATAGATACTGTAAATGGTTTCATTGCCAAAATCTCAAACTATCCCTTTAATATGGAGAAAATTACAGTGATCGGAGCTAATTTCACTATAATTGTTTTAGGGGGGCGGGTCATCTAAGTGGTAATTTTCAGGATAGAAAAACTGTTTCAGTGTCAACTTAAATTACCAAAACCAGATAGAAAGCACGCAGAAAATATATTGATCTAAATGTTTTAATAATACAATCTTTGAGAACTAGCAATCAAATAAAAGTCAGACAGTCAGGGAGAATAGAAAATTCCCAAAACCGAGCATTAAGGGCACATGCGCATTGATTTTCTTATAATATTTGAGCAAAAGAGCTGTCATGACTTCGCCGCTCCATTTGTTCATTGTTACATTTGTTTTGTCTTGTTCCCTGCACACCTGATTTACATTCCATAATCACACTGCATGTATTTATTCCTCTGTTCCCCATCATGTCGTTGTGTGGAATTGATCTGTGTTTTGTGTGACGAGCCAGGCTGGGTTTCTACCGGGTACCGTGTTCACACGTAGTATTTTGTATTGTTTACATTTTTGCATTTTTTGTGACTTTGTCGCGCTTTACATTTTGCTTTTGGCTGGAGGTTTGTTTGACGCAGTTGCGTTCATTCTGTTATTTGCTTCTGCCATTAAAGTGTGCGCCTGTACAATACTCTCTGCTCTCCTGCACCTGACTTCTACCCCAGTAGTGCACAACCTGACAGGAGCTTAGCATTAGCCATGGAAAAATGCATAGAATTGCAGTAAATTAGCTTTAAAACTGCAAAATTCAGCTCCATGCCAAAGTTGGTAGAATTTACAGAAATTACTGCAAAATCTGCTCTCAGCTCAATGAAACATTTTCTAGAATTGCATAAAATGTGCATTACAACAGCAACATTTTCTCTATGCTGCCAAGATACCTTTCTAGCTAATAGACTATGTTAGAGTTTACACTTCCTCTTTCAAAGAACTGTGGGGAGGTCAAATAATTAAACTGCTTACCAAATCTATTAATTTTAAAATGTTGATTATTTCTACTTGCCATTATCATACCCCCAATGACTGTATATGAATGAACAAAGTCATCAATCACGTGACATCATTTATTCCTATGTGAAGAAGACTCAATAGCGCATTGAAGCCTAATGAAGTCAGTTAAGATGGCGTCTCATGGAGACTATGGGCGTGTTCCTCTGCCCAGGCGTTGTTGACGCATGCCAGATTTTTTTGAGCTACTCCAGGAAGTGACGCTGCAGGCTAGCTTAGAACTGCCACCTCTCATTGATTATCTCAAATTCAAGGCCTACCAGGGTACTGCATGCTGCATTAGCAACTAAATGATCCTTATAACCTTTTCTGCGTGACTTTTTGAACTAATTGGTTCAAGGACATATACATCAAGTGTATTAGAAGCAATTATTGTTACCATGATTGTCTTCAAGTTATTATTTACAAGAATATTGACCACAAAGATGGCAATTTTTCCATTCACTATAATGGGGGATCCTTTTTTTCTGTTAGCAATGCCTGCAGTAGCTCGGTTGGCCTTGAACTTCTGTGGATTCAATGAGAGGGGGCAGTCGTTCTCCCCTGCATTCACCTGATGATAAGACAAGACGTGATTAGATATTTGTTTGCTAACAGAAGATGGGGTCTCTGGGTCGCTGGTTTGCCTGCGCCGTGATCTCTGGGCAAGACAAGTTTGAAAACCCCTGCTCTATGGCTCGGTGGACAGGCAGGCAGCAAGGTTTAGACAAACTTTTGCAAACCAAATGCTAGGCTAGTAGCATGGGGAAATAATATCTAGGTGCTTTTTTCCAGGGGAGATTAAGTTTATGAATTGTCTGGCTGGGCTGTGGAACAGTAGATGCACATTGGTGATTCAAATGGAACTGGTAACAGGCATTACCCCGGGATTGTTTACAGGCATTACCCGGAGATAGGGTGGCAGGTAGCCTAGAAGTTAAGAGCATTGGGCCAGTAACAAAAATGTTGCTGGTTCGATTCCCTGAGCTGACTAGGTAAAAACATTTGTCGATGTGAGCAAGGCAATTAACCCTAATTTCTCCTGTAAATCGCTTTGGATAAGAGCATCTGCTAAATAATGTAATTGTGGTGAATTCCATGCCATCAACCAATCAGGATCCAAACAACCTGTTTTATAAAAAAGCAATAAGACCCTCGAACTGGATAATTATCGTGAATAACACAGACCTTAGTCCTTAGTTATTCACACGATAATCCCTGGGTTCTCCTGCCTTATTGCTTAAATATGACACAATGAGTACGTGTTATGTCAGTGTATCCAAATTACGCCAAGGACATTGGCCACATGAACTAATTGTAACTGATGCTTGTGTTTTATTACTGGTCCTGGGTTTAGCTGAGGACACCAGAAGGGATGATGACACTCCCTAAGCATGACTGACACATCTGACTGCCGTGATTTAACATATCTTTAGGTTCGTCAAAGTTTCTTTACTTTGTTAGCATGCACTGGTAAAGTTATCATTTTGGTATTAATGTGATTTATCAAAAAGTGTCTTATTCCCTTTTGGTAGAATAGATTGTACTAATATTGCCAATGTCAAATGTTTAGACTCAAAACCATGTAGGGCATGGGTTATATTTATTTATGCTGGACTGAATAAGTTTTGCGGCTCGTTAGATATTGGGTGAACATGGTAGGCGGCACATGGCTCATTTAACAGTTCTTCATAACATTAGTTTGGCTCAGGCAGGTGTACAATTGCTTTGCGTTTCGCTTGTTCCGAAGTGGCATCGTGAAATTTCGCTCCTTGCAATCACCAACTGAAGACTTTAAGTAAGTGGTAATTGCATTTTTAACAAATAAAAAAACCCAATTTGAATGCCATGCTGTCATTAAAGGTTCCACAAAGCTAAATTGGATGTGTATTTAACATTTTCCCCTTCAAAGGCCCATGCCCAAGACCAGACGTCTGACATAATTCCCGTCACTGGAGCAACCCACTGAAATATCAGTTCACCATCAGACTGTTCGGCCTGTCCTGAAGTCATCAGGTGAGAATCGCAACTTGACCTGTTGGGTGATGATTATTTTTCTGTTTTATTTGGTTGGTGACGGTTATCCAATTGATTTGCTTATCCAAATGTTCGATTGTTCTTACCAGGTCCAGACGAATTCACATGGTCCACTAGTTCTTTATCACTCTAGTGTTCCTCTGAGGGTTGTCCAAGAGCAATCTGTGGTGCTGAATGAAGACAAGATACAGTATATAGACTTAAAGGGCCTTCTCAAACCCTTTTTGTTCAAATTGTTCAGGAATTGATCCTTGTCAAAGTTGTATTTGGCTACCCTTCATTGTCTGTCATCTTCAATTTAAATAAATGCTTTACAGCTTTGGCAAGTTTTTAGTTGTATTCTTTCTTAAAGGCTTTTCAGTTTGACATGGTATTGTTAGTGGGTGTTCACCCTAAATGTTTGTATTTTCTTTTGAACATTACTGAAGGGTTCATTGGTCTGTGTTTTACTACTGTATCATGATCTGTGATAAAGTTAATCAATGTACTTAACATGACTGTCTTGAGTGAATTATATATACAGGTTTTATTTGAATAGTACACATTTGGAGCTAACAGCTAACTGTACATACTGTAGGCCTACATGCAACTGATTAAACAAAATAGAAGGTCAATTATCCTATACTAATCTGAAAGCACACTCAAATATATTTATCAAACACCTAATGACATTCTGTGTACTGTGTCATTTCAACTGAAATGTATCATTCAATTCACAAAACCTGTGAAGAATTTATGACACTAATTTGTCTTAGTTACCAGTCCTTTCCAATTGGATTGACTTGTGATTTCCCACCCACACAGACACCCACACCTTCCTGAGCAGCCTAAAGCAAATAGGGTATAGTGTGTATGCCTCTATTCATTGAAAAAGCGTATTTTCTCTGTGATAAATGCATGCAAAATGTATTTCCTGACACTTTTTCATGTAATGTAAATTCCCATAGTGTATTTGTCAAAAACTCTGCCTTCTCAAATATTATTATAAACATACCATATCATATAAGTTTTAGGTGCTGGGATTTAGAGTGTTAGACTGCTATGAGTAGCCCTTTCCTGAATCAAGTGACCAAAAGCGCCCTCTTTGGCCTCATGGGTGGACTGTTATTAATATATTTCATAATTTCATAATTCATAAGGATTATAAATTAAATTAAATGACAAAAATCCAGTGTTTCTATGTTAAACAGTTTTGTTATATTTCAGTCTTCTGTTTAATATTCATAGCCGCAGGAAGTAGTTTGGTGGGGTGGAGGCTGAGACGGGTTATATCGGTCAGCTAATACAGGACTAGTAAAGGCCCAGTGCACTGCTTTTGTGATTTTTGTTTTCTTTCAAAATATTTACTGGACAAAAATATAAACGCAACATGTAAAGTGTTGGTCCCATGTTTTATGAGTCAAAATAAAATAACCCAGGTTATTTCTCTCAAATGTTGTGAACAATTGTGTTTACATGCCTGTTAGTGAGCATTTCTCCTTTGCCAAGATAATCCATTCACATGACAGGTGTGGCATGTCAAGAAGCTGATTAAACAGCATGATCATTGCACAGGTGTACCTTGTGCTGGGAACAATAAAAGGCCACTCTAAAATGTGCAGTTTTGTCACACAACAGAATGTCACCGATGTCTCAAGTTTTGAGGGAGCGTGCATTTGGCATGCTGACTGCAGGAATGTCCACCAGAGCTGCTGCCAGAAAATGTTATGTTAATTTCTCTACCATAAGCCGCCTCCAACATTGTTTTAGAAAAGTTGGCAATACGTCCAACCGGCCTCACCACCGCAGACCATGTGTATGGAGTTGTGTGGGCGAGAGGTTTGATGATGTCGATGTTGTGAACAGGGTTCCACATGGTGGCCGTGGGTTTATGGTATGGGCAGGCATAAGCTGCAAAAATAGCGTGACGAGATCCTGAGGCCCGTTGTAAGGCATTTTTTTGTAAAAGTTATTTGTGATCAACAGATGCATATGTGTATTCCCAGTCATGTGAAATCCATAGATTAAGGCCTAATTAATTAATTTCAAAATCTGATTTTTCAGGGGGTGCTGCAGCACCCTCAGCAACCCTACTTCCCGTGGCTATGGTAATATTTGGATGAGAACTCAAAATGGAATACATTTCAACTCTATAACTGATATGGTAGAGGTGTCTTTTTTTTAGCCCATAGCCATGAGTGTGAGCTGTATACTTTTGTTTCATAGCAGATTTGTTTAAGACTGCCAAGAATCACTGTGTGACCCTGATTTAGCTTACTGACCACTATACTTTTAGCTGAGGTAGGTTCTGCATCTAATGTCCTATTGTGTGCTTGGTAAGAGCAAGGGTGGTACTGCTTCGTGTGAGGTTTTAGAGTTAGAAAATGTCCGTAAGGGTCAGTCATAATGGTCCCTTTGTGTCTTGGACGATGTTAGTAGTAGTTTGACATGATTTATTACCATAGTTCGATTCTTAATACAATTTTGCCCTACACATAATAAACTTGTATGAAAACAGTGTCAGGTGTGCTGTTTGGGGTTAGCAGATGAAGCCCACGAATGCTAGCTAGCTACTCAGCTTGCAAATCAGAGTTGAAATGAGGTAACTGTGGCTAGCTAATATTAGCTGGCAAGGATTTTAGCTAGTCAGTTTGTACGCATTATAGACCTTTACATTTTTGGGGAAATATCTCCATCACTCTGAGGTATGATGTCAAGGTAGAATTCGTGTTACAATCTTACATGCGTTGTGCTACATTATATATACAAAAGTATGAGGACACCCCTTCAAATTAGTGGATTCGGCTATTTCAGCCACACTCGTTGCTGACAGGTGAATAAAATCGGGGACACAGCCATGCAATCTCCATAGACAAACATTGGCAGTAGAATAGCCTTACTGAAGAGCACAGTGACTTTCAATGTGGCATCGTCATAGGATGCCATCTTTCCAACAAGTCAGTTCGTCAAATTTCTGCCCTGCTAGAGCTGTGCCGGTCAACTGTAAGTGCTGTTATTGAGAAGTGGAAACATCTAAGAGCAACAACGGCTCAGCCGTGAAGTGGTAGGCCACACACGCTCACAGAACGGGACCGCTCATGTAAAAATTGTCTGTCCTTGGTTGCAACACTCACTACCGAGTTCCAAACTGCCTCTGGAAGCAACTTCATCACAATAACTGTTCGGCGGTAGCTTCGTGAAATGGGTTTCCATGGCCGCACACAAGCCTAAGATCACTATGCGTAATGCCAAGCGTGATGAATCACGTTTCACCATCTGGCAGTCCAACGGACAAATTTGGGTTTGGCGGATGCCAGGAGAACGCAACCGCCCAAATGCACAGTGCCAACTTTAAAGTTTGGTGGAGGAGTAATAATGGTCTGGGGCTGTTTTTTTTTTTGTTTCGGACTAGTTCCAGGGAAGGGAAATCATAATGCTACAGCATACAATGACATTCTAGACAATTCTGTGCTTCCAACTTTGTGCCAACAGTTTGGGAAAGGCCCTTTCCTGTTTCAGCATGACAATGCCCCTGTGCACAAAGTGAGGTGCATACAGAAATGATTTGTCAAGATCAGTGTGGAAGAACTTGACTGGCCTGCACAGAGCCCTGACCTCAACCCCATCGAACCCCTTTGGGATGAATTGGAACGCCGACTGCGAGCCAGGCCTAACCTTACTGATGCTCTTGTGGCTGAATGGAAGTCTCTGCAGCAATGTTCCAACATCTAGTGGAAAGCCTTCCCAAAGGACTTGAGGCTGTTATAAAAGCAAATGGGGACCAACTCCTTATTAATTGCCATGGTTTTGAAAGGAGATGTTCGACAAGCAGGTGTCCACATACTTTTGGTCAGTGTTGGTTTGAGGAGAGTGTTTTTTGCACTGCTGCTATTTGGAGATCAACATGTCTTCTCTATAATTATGCCAGTATTCGTCCTCTGAGTCCTCTCTCAGCTTCAACCCACTCTGTTGACACACTGCCTCCTCTCCATGTGTGTCTCTTCATAATAAAAATTCACCTCAGTGTGAAATAAAAAAAATTAACTATTAGGATCAATGTGGCAATTATTAATGTCGCCGATGAATGAAAGCCTAAATGGAAGTGCTACAATGTGAAAACCTACCAGTATACTTATAGTTTTCATGTAATTGTGCTGTCTGAACTGTGAACAATAGTCACATGAAAAGTACTTACATGCATTAATATTACCTCCGCCAGTTTGATGACTTTCAGGTATTGGTTATTTTTCATCATGACGATATTTTTTATTTATTTAGCTAGGCAAGTCAGTTAAGAACAAATTCTTATTTTCAATGACAACCTAGGAACAGTGGGTTAACTGCCTTGTTCAGGGGCAGAATGACAGATTTTTACCTTGTCGGCTTGCTGCTTTATTAATCTCGCAACTTTTCGTTTACTAGTCCAACTCTCTAACCACTAGGCTACCTGCCACCCCGATATGCATAATAGCTCATTGATAAAGCAGCAGTATTGTTAGTTACATAAGAATGTGAAGAGGCTGGCAATGATTAATTTCCCACTGGGCAAGAACTGGTTGAATCAACATTGTTTCCACGTCATTTCAACTACAAACAGAAATTGTGATGACGTTGAATCAACATGGAAAACTGATTGGATTTGCAAAAAGCCATCAACGTAAGTGAATTTTGTTTTTTTTCACCCAACTTTCAACCTAACTCTAATGAAATGTTGAATTCACGTTGAATTCACGTTAGTTGACAAGTCAGCCAAATGTAAATCAAAACTAGACATTGAACTGATGCATCATTGGGTTGTCCTGTGTCAAGAACTGCAACGCTGCTGGGGTTTTCGCACTCAACAGTTTCCCGTGTGTATCAATGGTCACCCACCCAAAGGACATCCAGCCAACTTGACACAACTGTGGAAGGCATTGGAAACATCATGGGCCAGCATCCCTGTGGAACGCTTTCGACACTTTGTTAGAGTCCATGCCCCGACTCAATATTAGGAAGGTGTTCTTAATGTTTTGTAAAATCAGTGTATACTTTATGTACAGCGGTCATGGATCATCTCAGCAAGTGTAATGCACATCCCATGAGGATGATAACCAAACAGATAATGCACTCTGTTGATTTATTTTAAAGTAACATCATTTCCACTTGTAGATGACAACCATTCAGTAAATGCAACATGTATTTGGAAAGAGAGGGCATTATAAGTGAGTGGGCTTAACATGCCTTTAGGAACAGCCTGAGGATCTTGAAGATAGCTCCCCATGTACATATTCAGGCAGTGTGTAGGCACAGCAGAAATCCTTCAGACCACATGTTTTACAATCAAGGTCTTATTTTCTCCAGTGGGACTTAATCTAAGGGTAGCTCTTCAAGAAATGTGAGTGAAACGTTGTGAGAAATGTATTAGGCTCAACAGATTGTGTTCAACAGATTGTGGTCCTCGAAGCAGATCAGTGGAGGCAACAGAACAATATTTCAGAGGTGCATAACAGTATTTTAATCTGAACCAAGAAATACTTAATATCAAAACATTTAATTTCAAGTCTTACTTCTGAAATTCAGAGGAACCAAAAAAGATAAACACTTGACAACACAATTGAATAACCCTTTCCTTAGCTTTAATATTTTTTGAAAAATCAGCTGTAGCTATTTATTTTTTACTAGTCCTTCTCTACGTGAAGCCAGTAACATATTCAGAGTCTGCTTGGAGATGTGTCAGATAGATTTTTCACAGAGGGAGAGAGAGGAGCAGCGCCCGGGAAACTCATCACCAGAAGGCAACAAGGATCGAATGCAGTAACTGCAAAGTATTCTAGACACCGAACACATTTGATAGCAACATGCACCCTGAGCTTGGAAAAGTCTAGACCACATTTCGTTTGTCTTTATCCATTTGTCTTTATCTTCGTCAAAGGAAACTGTGTCCAAGATGAATCAAACAGCCTGCGTTTCTCATCAAATACCATGCCAATCATCTAAGGATATGGTAAGTGTGTTTATTTTATAATGCATGATGTGCACAACCTACTTATAAATTCAGATATATGTCATATTTTTCCTGTAGCTAAAGTCTACAGTAGCCTAATCACGACCTGTAGCTTACAATGTTGCCTGTATAAGAAAGGCATTGTGATCAATGGTTTGAACAGGTGTGTGCAAACAATTGTATTCATAGCTCCATTTATCCATCACTGTCAATCACAATGATGGGTTGCTCAGGCTAAAAGTAGTCTCTTCTGGACTTGAAAGATGAATGAGTATCTGCACAGCTTCTGCCTTTATAGAAAATAGTTATTCAACAATCTAAGCACCCAGAACCCAATCTTATGTGTGTAATTTATAAATCTGTCATGAGACACCATGCAAACAATTAAACCCTGTCATATGAAATGATTATAGTGGCTGCATATTAAATGGATATTATATTAATAAACATCCAAAATACCAAAAATAAAGTGACCACAACTCGTCTCTTAGCAACAACGGTGATTGCATGGTCTGCAAACATAGAAATACAATCCAACGGATTGTATTCCATGTCTGCAAATGTAGACTCTCTAGAGACCAGTGGCGGTCGGTGCTGTTTAAGATCAGGGAGGACGATAATTTATTTTAATGAGCATGGTCTTTTTTCTATTACAGCATATTGGATGACTGTCATTCATATTCCATTCACCCAGCTCAATGTAACATATGTGATAATCAAATTTTCCCTATACCCATCATGAGGTTGCTACAACCTAGCCTGTGAAATAAAGTTTACAATGTAGGTGCACAGGTCGAGAGAAATTTGAGTAATCAAGATGACAGACATTGACACATTCAATATCGCCTTGCACAATCTTGCCTGCATCTAGCTGATCTAGGATGTAATCATAGAGTTCCACAGTATGAGTCATAATACCCATAAAACCTAGTGGTTAAACAGGGAAATGGTTCCAATAATTTTTCCACCATTCATTTTTTCCCATAGGGGGATTTTAGAAACACTTAAAATAAGGGCTGTGTTTCGTGTAGGCTTACCTTGGCGTGATGTTTTGATAACTGTGTAAATCTCTCTAGGACAAGGTGACTTTTATCAATATATTTGCCTGTATTTACCCCCCCAAAAATTAAATGCTAATTAGCTGCTAATGTGGCTATCATAAAGAACTACAGAGGATGATCTGGACAAGACTGATCAAATGTTAGCTAAATGTATTAATGAATAAATTGGCAAAATTACTTTAAATAGACATTTCTGTGAACTGTCTTGTGCAAGTTTTAAATTGACACAATACTTTTATTAAAGGTGTCAGCTAGAGATGACGTGCAGGAGCTTGCAGGGATTTGTAGTCTTGCATGATGTCTACTGATGATAATTAGCATTTTTGAATCTGAGATTAAATAGAGCCGAATATATTGATACAAATCTCCTATTAATCCAACAGTTGCAAACGAGAGTTTCTATTAAACAACTACAGGTTTGTTTATCCCCGTTTCGTTACGTTTACAACTAACCGCTAACCGCTACACACAGCCAGCATGGTTCTCACCATATTAGCTAACGTCAAGTCAACATAGCTACTTGAGCTAACGCGTTAGTAAACCTGCTACAATCATGCAGTACAGTGTACAGTTAGCTAGCAGTTTAGTAGTTACACCGGTGGCAATACATTTATAAAACCAACAGCTTACCTTGACTTGGAAGAGTTCCAGTGTTGGATAGCCATTTCCAGCTAGGGTGTTTGAGTAAGCTAAACTAGCTATCTGCATTCGCTAGCTAAGTAAGTGAAAGTGAAAAAAAATACTAAATATAGCTCTCTCTCTCTCTTGCTTCTCCTTCATTTTTGAAGAAATTAATTTGTTCAAAACTGTTAAACTATTGTCTTTCTCTCTCTTTGAATCAACTACTCACCACATTGTATGCACTGCAGTGCTAGCTAGCTGTAGCTTATGCTTTCAGTACTAGAATAATTCTCTGATCCTTTGATTGGGTGGATAACATGTCAGTTCATGCTGCAAGAGATCTGATAGGTTGGAGGACGTCCTCCGGAAGTTTTCATAATTACTGTGTAAGTTTATGGAAGGGGGTGAGAACCACGAACCTTGTATTGTATTGTATTGAAGTCAATGTACCCAGAGGAGGATGGAAACTAGCTGTCCTTCCAGCTACACGATGGTGCTACCCTACAGTGCTGTTGAGGCTATTGTAGACCTCCATTGCAAAACAGTGTGTTTTAATCAATTATTTGGTGACGTTAATATGTTTAGTATAGTTTTATCTAAAAGGGATAACTTTTTTAATGTTTCACAATTTTCTGAAATTCACTGAGGAGGATTCTCCTCACCTTCCTCTGAGGAGGAGACTCCACTGCTAGAGACATAGAAGGCTCCGTCATGTATTGAAGGCAAGTGTTATGTTTCGGCAAGTAATACACACATTTAATTGGCTTAACAAAAGATAATATATATATATTGCTTTGTTTATCTTCACCTCTGAATGATATAGAACATATTTGGCACAGATATACTGTACATTTAAATCTGTGATATTGGAAGGGGGATGGGGACATAAGAGCTTTCTCTCCAAGGCTGACGTGAGTAAGGTTTTTAAACAGGTCAACACTCGTAAGGTCGCAGGGCCAAACGGTATTCCAGGGCATGTCCTCAGGGCATGTGCAGACCAGCTGGCAGACGTCTTCACTGACATTTCCAACCTCTCCTTGTCCAAGTCTGGAATCCCCACATGTTTCAAGCTGACTACCATCATTCCTGTTCCCAAAAACGTTAAGGCATCCTGCCACAATGACCCTGTAGCACTCACATCTGTAATTATTAAGTGCTTTGAATGGCTGATTATTACACATCAACTCCAACATTCCAGACATCCTGGACCCACTCCAATTTGCGTACCACCAGAATTTGTACTCCACTCTGTCCTCTCCCACCTGGAAAAGAAGGATACCTATGTGAGAATGCTATTCATCGACTACACCATAGTGCCCCCCAAACAACAAATTAAAGAACATTTTGAAGATTGTTCCACAAATAATACATATTTACCTCAATACTCCAGTATCTCTGCACATTGTAAATTTGGTACTGGCACTGACCCCGCATATAGCTTCCTCTCTTATTTCTTATTTCTCATGTGTTTTCATTATATATATACAGTATACACAGTATATAATATATATTAGTTGTTATATTGAATACTGCACTGTGGCGTAGAGCTTGCAAGTTAAGCATTTCACTGTACTTGTGCATGTGACAAATAAAACTAGAAGGAAAACTATGATCCTCAAAAGAGCTGTGGTATTGGGATTTTCCCAAGGAAGTGTTTAACTCTATGCAGTGAAGCTGTCTCTGAGGGTGACAGGCAGGTTTTAATCCCCTCATTTAAATGCATGATTTATAGTGTGAATTCTTGCTTAGAATTCTGCTCTAGAAATGCTAATGTAGATTACAGCAGGTTTTGGAGGATAGATGTGACCAAATAATTGTATTATTGCAGCTTGATTACTGCAAGGTTGGCAGCAACTAATTTGTGTTTGTTTTAGTGTTGACACTTCGGTAACAAAGACATTTCCCAAAATTATGAGCAATTATGTAATTCAGATATTACTTGTAACATGATGTCAAGTTCACAGATTAACACCCTGCTCACAAATTTGTTTAATCTACTCATTATGTACACTGAGTGTACAAAACATTAACATTGAGTTGCACCCCCTTTAGCCCTCATAACAGCCTAAATTCATCGGGGAATGGACTCTACAAGGTGTCGAAGATGTTCCACAGGAATGCTTGCCCATGTTGACTCCAATACTTCTTACAGTGGTGTCAAGTTGGCTTGATCTCCATTGGGTGGTGGACCACTCATGATACAAACAGGAAACTGTTGAGAGTGAAAAACACAGCAGCGTTGCAGTTCTTGACACACTCAAACTGGTGTGCCTGACACCTACAGTCGTGGCCAAAAGTTTTGAGAATGACACAAATATAAATTTTCACAAAGTTTGCTGCTTCAGTGTCTTTAGATATTTTTGTCAGATGTTACTATGGAATACTGAACTATAATTACAAGCATTTCATAAGTGTCAAAGGCTTTTATTGACAATTACATGAAGTTGATGCAGAGTCAATATTTGCAGTGTTAACCCTTCTTTTTCAAGACCTCTGCAATCGGCCCTGGCATGCTGTCAATTAACTTCTGGGCCACATCCTGACTGATGGCAGCCCATTCTTGCATAATCAATGCTTGGAGTTTGTCAGAATTTGTGGGTTTTTGTTTGTCCACCCGCCTCTTGAGGATTGACCACAAGTTCTCAAAGGCATAAAGGTCTGGGGAGTTTCCTGGCCATGGACCCAAAATATTGATGTTTTGTTCCCCGAGCCACTTAGTTATCACTTTTGCCTTATGGCAAGGTGCTCCATCATGCTGGAAAAGGCATTGTTCGTCACCAAACTGTTTCTGGATGGTTGGGAGAAGTTGCTCTCGGAGGATGTGTTGGTACCATTCTTTATTCATGGCTGTGTTCTTAGGCAAAATTGTGAGTGAGCCCACTCCCTTGGCTGAGAAGCAACCCCACACATGAATGGTCTCAGGATGCTTTACTGTTGGCATGACACAGGACTGATGGTAGCGCTCACCTTGTCTTCTCCGGACAAGCTTTTTTCCGGATGCCCCAAACAATCGGAAAGGGGATTCATCAGAGAAAATGACTTTACCCCAGTCCTCAGCAGTCCAATCCCTGTACCTTTTGCAGAACATCTGTTTGTCCCTGATGTTTTTGCTGGAGAGAAGTGGCTTCTTTGCTGCCCTTCTTGACACCAGGCCATCCTCCAAAAGTCTTCACCTCACTGTGCGTGCAGATGCACTCACACCTGCCTGCTGCCATTCCTGAGCAAGCTCTGTACTGGTGGTGCCCCTATCCCGCAGCTGAATCAACTTTAGGAGACGGTCCTGGCGCTTGCTGGACTTTCTTGGGCACCCTGAAGCCTTCTTCACAACAATTGAACCGCTCTCCTTGAAGTTCTTAATGATCCGATAAGTGGTTGATTTAGGAGCAATCTTACTGGCAGCAATATCCTTGCCTGTGAAGCCCTTTTTGTGCAAAGCAATGATGATGGCACATGTTTCCTTGCAGGTAACCATGGTTGACAGAGGAAGAACAATGATTCCAAGCACCACCCTCCTTTTGAAGCTTCCAGTCTGTTATTCGAAATCAATCAGCATGACAGAGTGATCTCCAGCCTTGTCCTCGTCAACACTCAGACCTGTTAACGAGAGAATCACAGACATGATGTCAGCTGGTCCTTTTGTGACAGGGCTGTTTTGGGGGGATTCAGTTCATTTGCATGGCAAAGAGGGACTTTGCAATTAATTGCAATTCATCTGATCACTCTTCATGACAATCTGGAGTATATGCAAATTGCCATCATACAAACTGAGGCAGCAGACTTTGTGAAAATTACTATTTGTGTCATTCTCAAAACTTTTGGCCACTACTGTACTACCATACCCCGTTCAAAGGCACTTCAATCTTTTTTCTTGCCCATTCACCCTCTGAATGGCATACATACACAATCCATGTCTCAATTACCTCAAGGCTTAAAAATCCTTCTTTAACCTGTCTCCTCCCCTTCATCTACACTAATTGAAGTGGATTTAACAGGTGACATCAATAAGGGATCATAGCTGTCACCTGGACTCTCCTGGTCATCTATGCCATGGAAAGAGCAGGTGTTCCTAATGTTTTTTTACACTCAGTGTATATGCATCTGGAAGAAGCACAAAGCAGGATCAAAAGACTGTCAGAAGCTCAAGAAAAGCTGTCTGTATCTCTTGTCTTTACACAAAGACTATTTTTTATTTAACTAGGCAAGTCAATTAAGAACATATTCTTATTTACAATGACGTCCTACCCCAGACAACGCTGGGCCAATTATGCACCACCCTATGAGATGGCCAGATGTGATACAGCCTGGAATCAAACCAGGGACTGTAGTGCCACTTCTTGCACTGAGATGCAGGGCCTTAGACGGCTGCGCCACTCGGGAGCCCATTAATAATCTGAGTATCATTGCGTGCTTCACACCCCACCAGTTGACAAGTTGTAGATCCACGGACTGCTTCGATCAGACAGAGTGAAAACGTAGAGAGAAAGAGAACTAAGGAAGATAATACTGTCGCCTAGTGGTAATGCAATATATTGAAGTCATCCTTGCTGTATGAATGTCATACTTGCACATCTCATGCTTGACCACTAGAGGGTAACGCTATCTTATTTATACTTCCAAAGTGAAGTACATCTTTATGGCTGAAGTAAATTAATCTTTGAACATTGAGGATTAAAATTATGTCATTTCACAGTGTACAGGCCAGGGACAGGGGACTGATGGGATACAAGGTTAAGAGTACACTTTAGGGTAAACAAACATATGAAACGTCCTGTGGCTACCCAACATTCCTGCTCATGAAATCACTGTGGAGAACATCAAAGGCTGAAGTAAGCCAGGTTCCCTTTATAGCCAGTTCATAAAGAAATGGACAATTTCACAGTAATCTGTGAGAAAATGTAAAGCCCTCAGCTAGGTGCTCTTGTTGGATAAATGGACATCTTTGTGAGTTGTTATACAGTTTTTCCACTGAGTTATGACAGTAGGCTGTATCCATCAGTTCTATAAGATGTTCTGGAACAGGAAGGAATTCTCTGTGGATAGAGTGTGGATAGACTGGAGTACCAGACTGTTAAATCAACCATAAACTTCACATACAGTACCAGTTTTCTGTCAGGAATAAACCTAGAACTCTGTGTAACCATTGGCTGTAATAAACTATATGTAGGAGTATGTAAATCTTTACCTTAGATTGACCTGTACTTCCTGTTTGTTTGTGTTTTTGTCGTTGTCGGAAGATGTTGCCCTGACTCAGAATGTGCCACATAAAATCTATTAAAATTCAACTGGATTTAATTAATGTACAAGGTTACCTACTGTAAACTTCACAAAGGTTTTGGGTGTTCAGGATGTCTGTGTTCCAAGAGAGAAATTAAAGGGAGTTGCGAAACTGTGAGCAAACAGAAGATGATTCCTTGAATTGTAAGTAAATCTTGAAATAGATTTGTTGGTGTTATGTCAATTAATCAGTAATCACTACTTTGTTCCATCCATAACATTGCAGTTTACAGTTTAGGAATAAGTGTTATGTGAATATTGGGGACATTATATGTTTAGTAGTTGCCCATAGCTTCCCCACTCTGTTCCCCCCATTCTGTCAGGTCAGTATAAACAGGAACAGGTGTAAGCCCAACTGGTGCAACCAGCCCCAGAGCATCACTATAGGACATACAATGTTGCCTGGCTGCCTTTGCTGTGTCCCTTATTAGTAAAGCTTTGCCCAAGCAAGTAGAGCCCTCCATGAGCCGTGATGTCACTCCAGGAGCAGGGAGGCTAATTTTGGAGCTTGAACAAGGGAGGGGTCAGTGGGGGCAAAGACCTTCCCCATCAGCCTCATCTTTTGAGATTCTGCTATTAGCTATTCTCGTTCTTGTTTGTTTCACTGTGAAAGCTGAGGGAGGGGTGGACAGGAGGATCAGTGTCCAGACCAGGACATTCTGATATGGACAATTTCAATAATTTGATGTGGAAGAACACAATGGAATTATAATCAATCTTACTTGTACTGTGTGTTTGTAAACAGAATAGAAGGGAGATTTGATGGTTGGTTGTCTTGTCATAATGTATATTGAGGTACGGGATTCTTTCTGTGTATGTAAATAAAAATCAAGAGGCCAGGCCTGGGCTCCTCCCTGTGACATTTGCAGGGTAGATTAGTGGAGCTGATGCAATGTTTGGAAACGCACTGAAACAAATTACACTGCATTACTGGCTGTGTTAACCACTGGACAAATCACTCAACCGTGAAGGCGAAACAGCTCAGTGCTAGATGTAAATCTACACCGGACAGGGGAGTGGAAATCAGCATATATCCTGTCCTGTCCTGAGTCACGGCATCTAAGAAGAAAAATGCTCTGATAGGATGATTTGAATGGGGGAAATATTTCGACAACGCGTCCAAAGATGACTGAGGAGGACATTACAGAGGTGAAGTGTGTTTTGGCGGATCTCAATACCCCACTTACTCCCTCTCCCATCCCTTCTTCCCCAGTATGTCAGAAGGGAGTTGAGAGAGTGATTGCTTATGAGAAAACAGCCTCTGGATTTCTACCAAACAGGCTGAAGTCCCTGGAGGAATGCTGGATTAAGAGCAGGACAGAGGAGGAGGTGGACAGGGGAAGGGGATGTGAAAAGTAAGACTCCAGTGCCTGGCTGGTATGGATCCCTGGAAGAGAGAGGGCCATGAGAAACATAGACTCAGGCCCTGTGGCTGGTATGGATCCCTGGGAGAGAGAGGGCCATGAGAAATATATACACAGACCCTGAGGGATCTGAAGTGTGTCAGTGCTGTACTTGTTCTATCCCAGAGATAATTGTCTCCCTGCACTGACATACATAGACAGCTGTTGAACGCCAATATGTTTTTATATTCTATGCAGACGTCAATGTCCCATGGGGGACCAGTATGGAAAAAAAGTATGGAAATGTATGCACTCACTACTGTAAGTCGCTCTGGATAAGAGCGTCTGCTAAATGACTGCAATGTAAATGTAATGTTTGCGATTATCACTATGCTGTTGATGTACCTTTTGCCAGTTGTGTACTTTAGCTACTTTGGGCGTTCATTTTGATGTTGGATAGCCTTAATTCAGTTCACTGTTATAATGCATCATTATGTCAACAACTGGTTATGGGTGAAGATGAATCATAGTGGCATGCTTATCTTCTTCCATTTTTCTCATTTGTTTCATTCGATTTCTCTAATCACAGCAGATAATCACCACATCATAGTTGACCTTTTTAATGGTCTGCATTCTGATTTTTAAATGTTAGCTGTGCTTTAATCGTGTTTGGCGGAGGTGGGCTATTTGTTAAAATGGTCAGGGCAGCTCGGGTCAAAAACAATTGACCTGTGCATTATTAGTGCCAACAGGAGTGGGTAGAGTTGTTGAAACTTCCTCATATTTCTATCTGTCTGTCTGTGATTTTCAGTGGAACTATCTGTATACCACTACACCTTATCATTAACCGCATGCAGTAGATATAGTCAGTGATACAGTCTGTGTAGCTGGCGCTCCAACAATCTCCTTCTGAGCTGGTTCACTGACTATAGTGCTTATGTGAGGAAATGGGGCTATGTCCCAATTATCTCTCCTCCCTCCCGAAGTGTGCACTTCACTTCCCTTCACTGATTTGAAAGGAAAATAGCTGGCATAAGAAATAGATTGGAAACTCCCACTAGCCCGTGCCTCCACCTCATCCAATGGTTTTCGATTTTTGGAAAGTAGTGAACGAGTGCAACCTTCAGGACAAAGAAGATATTATTGGGACCAACCCAGGGTAACTGTAGCACTGTGTGTTCAGTTTGTTGTCGAGCGCCGACTCTCTACACTGGTGTATTTGGGGTTGGTTTTCAAAGGCCTAGGCTAGCCTGTGGGCAGCACATCCTGACTCAGCCATGCTCATTGTCTTCCAGTACATGTCCACTGCCTGTTTAAGTATTCTGAGGAAAGGCTTGTTGGCTAGGTCAGTCTATTGCCATAATAACAGACGACTTGATGAGGACACTTGTCTTGTTCGTCCTCTCTAGTGTCTACCTCTGGATAGAAGGCAACGTAACCTGTTTCCGAGTTCATGTTGTTCTGCAGGCCTGTTGTCTGAGTGTGTTGCTGTTTTCATCCCTACTGTAGGCGTCTGTTTAATAAATAAATGTAGTTGATGCACTCTGACCCCGTGCCTCAGAGTGGAGAAGTAGTCCCATGCGTAGGGCCTAGTCTGTTTAATGCATGATTGAGTTATGAGACTATAATCTGCAGCCGTAATTGAAATTGAGAGATCGACAGTCTCCTGCGGGATAATATTGTCTGTGCATTGTCTTCCGGAACACAGTCTTGCAGGCTCTCATTTTGGCCCTGGCGGTTAGGAACTCCCGGGCTGCTTCCCAAATGGCACCCTATTCCTTATATAGTGCACTACTTTTGACCAGAACCCTATGCAGCCCTTGTCAAAAGTAGCGCACTACATAGGGAATAGGCTGTTATTTGGAACACGTCCCTGGAGGTCGGCCATTTGAGAGTATTTCAGATGAGAATATTTGATTACTGACATCAGCGGAACTCTGGGCCGTGAGTAACACATGAAGCATGTGTCTTCTCCTTGCACAAGAGAGGAATGAAAATGAAGATTATAGGCTGTTTGTCTCTGCACAATGATAATATGTATTTGCCATTGCCAAACCAAAGATCAGTGTGAAGATTCTTGGCAACAAAAAAAAGAAGTAGCGACTAAGCTCTCGTTTGAATCGTTTCCAATGACCTACAATCCTAATAGACAGAGGAGACTCCTGCCCTACCTCAGCCTCTCCCCCACTGGGAGAGCACACCAGGCTAAAAATACCAGGATATCAGACTTAGAAAACCACCTGGAGCTGTAGACGAACCCTATTCATCAACTATCTATAAATGGTGTGGCCTACACATGAAGGTCAATTCAAATTGAGCTATGATGATTACGGTGTTTCAAATTGCCACAGCAAGATATTCATACGTGATTGTTGTGCATTGTATTCTTTGGATGTTTGCCATGTAAATTGCCTCAATTAGTCAGGGCATGAGTAAGGAGAGAAGGGAGGCTCCCCTATACATGTATTTTTTTTTCATTTAGAATAGAAAAACACAATGTGGACTCCAGAGGATATGACTGACCTGAACACTCTAGTGGAGGTAAAACCTCTCCTTGAGTCAGAGCGAAGAGCATATAAACACGCACGCACGCACACGCACACACGCACGCACACACAGTCTCTGATTTCTCTGTTTAAATATTTAATGGGAGAGTGGTTTTGATTTCTCTCTCTCTTCTCCTGCTCATTCCAAAGGATGTTCTTAATGTGCACCCGTCTGGTTATAGGCCTGGCCATAGCACCGTTTCAGCAGCTACGCTGGTCTTAAATGATGTGTTAAATTGCCATATTTATAGACCTATCCAAGGCCTTTGATACCGTCGACCATCCCCTACTCATTCAGAGGTTGTCTGAAATGGGCCTCAACCAGGGAACTATAAGTCAAGTTACCTCGATTTTATTAAAGGTGTCGAATTTGGGACATGTCCTGTCCTCTTTACTATTTATTTATATAATATTGGTCTATCTGCAAAAACCTGTAACATTCATCTGTATGCAGATTAAACTGTTATGTACACTATTGCCCCTACTGCTGCTATGTTAGAGCTGCAATCTGATCTTGTTGCCTTGTAGAAAGATCTTGTTGATCTCAAATGTATACTGTGGCATCATGAGAGGGCGTGTTCTAGAGGGCAGATACATTGCCCTCAGATGGCTGAAGCAAGATGGCCGTCTTTGAAGGACTACAAAACCCAGGATGCCTGAGAGTACAGCTGCAGCTAATGAGACCAGCAGCAGGCTCTAATAAGTGGTGTGAGAAACTGTTGTTTGGTGTGTGTGGTTGGGGGAAAAGGACAGGTACTGAGCTGGAGAGATTTATGTTGTAAACCTTTTGTTAATTATTAAACTCACCTACATACTGAAGAGACTGTTGGAGTGGTGGTTACGTGGAACTTGCACAAACTAAGGATCTGGAACCTCTCATGCTGTCACATATGGTGGAGGATGCAGGTACGTGGATGACTGCTGATGTTCCAGAGCGACGTGGAGGACCTCACGAGCCTGTTTTCCAAGCTAAGTACACAATCAACTGATTGTAAAATGGAAGAGTTACTGAAAACAATGATAGAGAGTAATAAAGTGCAGCAGCAAATCCAAGCTGGCTTGCTGGAGGAACAAAAGCGGGCTAATAGCCTCAAAGTTAAAGAATTGGAAATGAAACAAGCCCAAGATGTCAGCAGGATACGGGCTAGTGACTTTATTCCTAAAATGGGAGGGAATGATGATGTTGAAGCTTACCTGCATGCCTTTGAGACAACTGCTTTCAGAGAAAAATGGCCAAAAGATCAATGGGCCAAAATAGTGGCACCATTTCTATCTGGAGAATCACAGAAAGCCTTCTTAGATCTGGACCCAACCTTGGCCAATAGTTATGACGCCTTAAAGCAAGAAATATTAAGTCGCAGTGGGCTTACAGAATTCGGGAGGGCCCAGAGGTTCCATGCATGGTGCTTCAAGAAAGAACACCCACCACGCACACAGATGCACGAATTAATGCGTCTGGCTAAGAAATGGTTAGAGCCTGGTAGGCACTCCGCAACAGAAGTGGTTGATTCCTTGGTGATGGACCGATTTGTAAGAGCCCTACCCGCCGAAGCTAAACGATTTGTCTGTCTGAATAACCCGAGTTCACCCCAAGGATTGATAGAGGAAGTTGAAAGATACCAAGCCAGTGCAGAAATGCTGAACTCACGGTTCCCAACCAGTGCACAGCCCCAACAAAGGTTTTTTCCTAGAGCCCTTACTCCCAGATGGGCTAGTCCACAGGGGAAAAGGTCCAGCCAGCAAGATTTGCCAGTCGAAAGCACCTTGTATGAACTGAGAACCTGTTACAAGTGTGGGGAAGTAGGACACCTTTCATGGCAATGCAAACAGACAGATGAGCCTATGCCGACGGCTGAGTCTTCAAGTGGCTTGAAAAATAACCTTTTTGCTGCCTTGTTGGGCCACTCTGGGTTCCAAGCTATGACATGCCCTGTATCGGTAAATAGTCAAAATGTAGAGGCATTACTGGACTCTGGAAGCATGATTACCCTGGTGCACCAGTCCTTGGTCAACCCGAAGCAAATCTCACTAGAAAACCCAGTTCCAGTTTCGTGTGTGCATGGCGACACCTGTACATACCCCACATCTGCAGTAACACTAGTCACGACTAGAGGGAAGTATGAAATTCGAGCTGGGGTGGTGGGATCCCTACCGGTACAGGTATTAATTGGACGGGATTGTCCTGTGTTTCACATGTTGTGGCAAGACGCATAAACAAGGAGAACAAGAGAGCCACAACGGCCCAGGGGTAAAAGCAGACAAAATATAATAAATCATGCAAGTCAAGATGTCCAAACTCTAACACACCATTGCCTTCCAGTGCAGACACCGATGTATAGAGGAGACTACCCGGAGGAGACTGAGTCGGCCTCAGAACAAGCAGATGAGCCACCATCACAGCCCATCACTCAAAGCAGGGTACAGCGACAGACGGAACCCGAGGAGCTGGGGTCAACCCCAGGGGGTGAGAGCGGTCCAGAAGTGCCAGGGCACCAGAGGTTAACAGGCCAGTATGGAACAGCCCAACTGAATGACCCTACACTCATTAATGCTTTGAAAAATGTGAAAGTTGTGGATGGAATAGTTCCCAGTAATCTTCCAATAGTGTACCCATATTTTGCAATTAAGAATGGGCTGCTCTACCAAATAAAAAGAGGGGAGGAGACTATAGAGCAATTGCTTGTGCCCCAAACCCATAGGACCACAGTACTGCAACTAGCCCACACTCATCTGCTTGGGGCACATTTAGGGGTGGAAAAACCAAAGAAAGAGTGTTAAAACGGTTCTTTTGGCCTGGGGTGCATAAGGAAGTAGAGAACTACTGCCGTAGTTGCCCGGAGTGTCAGCAGTCAGCTCCGAAACCGCATTTTCGCAGTCCCTTGATTCCTTTACCCATCATCGAAACCCCCTTTGAGAGAATTGGAATGGACATTGTGGGACCTCTCCCGAGGAGCGGCAGGGGTCACCAATATATTTTGGTGATGGTAGACTATGCAACTCGCTACCCTGAAGCGGTACCGTTAAGGAAAGCTACATCAAGACAAATTGCCAAAGAATTATTCCTGATGAGTACTAGAGTGGGTATTCCAAAAGAAATTCTTACAGACCAGGGGACCCCATTCATGTCTCGGGTAATGAAAGAGCTCTGCACCCTCCTGAAGGTAAAGCAAATAAGAACGTCAGTGTATCATCCGCAGACAGACGGCCTTGTGGAGCGTTTTAATAAGACCCTCAAGCAAATGCTTCGTAAGACCATTGACACGGATGGCAGAAATTGGGATCAACTCTTACCCTATCTGTTGTTCTCAATTAGAGAAGTACCACAAGCCTCTACAGGGTTCGCCCCTTTTGAACTTTTGTACCCATACAGGCCAAGGGGTCTGCTGGATATAGCAAAGGAAGCGTGGGAGGAACAGCCTTGCCCCCATAGGTCGTTCATTGATCATGTGGGGGAAATGAGAGACAGGATGGCCGCCATTTACCCCATGGTAAGAGAACATATGGAGAAAGCGCAACGGGAACAACAAACGATATATAACCGCCCAGCTCAGCCTAGAGAATTTCAGCCAGGAGACCGAGTGTTAGTGCTGGTGCCCACAGTAGAGTGCAAATTCCTAGCCACCTGGCAGGGACCCTTTGAGGTCATAGAGAGGGTAGGGAGGTCAATTACAAGGTTAAGCAAACAGGCAAGAGAAAGCCTGACCAAATATACCACGTCAACCTCTTGAAACGTTGGCACCCTAGAGACGTGATGGTGTGTTCTCTTTCCCAAAGGAAACCCAGTGACCCACCACGAGAAGAAGTCCGTGTGAGCCCAGATCTGAACCCACAACAAAGACAGGAAGTGATGGAGCTAGTGGATCGTAACAAAGATGTTTTTCCCCAGTCCCAGGCCATACTCAAATGATCCAGCATGAGATCCATACTGTCCCGGGGAAAGTTGTACAGCAGCGGCCTTACAGACTCCCAGAGGCCAGACGAGAAGCCGCCAAGAAAGAGGTGAGGGAAATGCTTAAGTTAGGGGTCATAGAGGAGTCGCAGAGCGCATGGTCGAGCCCTATAGTGATGGTCCCCAAGCCCGATGGCACAGTAAGGTTCTGCAATGACTTTAGGAAGTTAAATGAGATCTCAAAGTTTGATGCATACCCTATGCCCCACGTTGATGAATTGATTGACAGGCTAGGTAAAGCACGCTTCATTTCAACACTAGATCTGACAAAAGGCTACTGGCAAGTTCCCTTATCGTCAGATTCCAAAGAGAAGACGGCTTTTGCAACACCAGAAGGGCTATACCATTACACTCGTCTACCCTTTGGCCTTCATGGGGCTCCAGCCACCTTCCAAAGGCTCATGAACCGGGTTCTTCAACCCCACCAGCAGTATGCTGCGGCTTATTTAGATGATGTGGTAATCCACAGCTCAGACTGGGAAAGCCATCTTGGAAAGGTGCAGAAGGTACTGGATTCCCTCAGAGAGGCGGGCTTGACTGCAAAACCCAACAAATGTAAAATTGCCTATGGCGAAACTGAGTATCTGGGGTATACAATAGGCAGGGGTGTAGTACAACCTCAAGACGCCAAAGTTGAGGCCATTCAGAACTGGCCTAGGCCACAAACCAAAAGACAGGTAAAGTCCTTCCTTGGCCTAGCCAATTATTATAGGAGATTTGTGCCTAACTTTTCAAGTCTGGTTGCACCCATCACAGAGCTAACCACCAACAGACACTCCAGAATGGTAAGGTGGAGCAAAGAGGCAGAGGAGGCCTTCTCCCAGTTAAAGAGGATGTTGTGTTCGGACCGATTCTGAAATCCCCAGACTTCACAAAAGAATTCCTGGTGCAGACTGATGCCTCTGAGGTGGGTCTAGGAGCAGTCCTTTCCCAAACACATCAAGGCGAGGAACATCCGGTCCTCTACATCAGTAGGAAACTGGCAAAGCACGAGAAAAATTATGCCACAATTGAGAAAGAGTGCCTGGCTATTAAATGGGCACTAGAGGCACTCAAGTACTACCTATTGGGAGGAAATTTGTATTAATGACAGACCATGCACCACTGCAATGGATGGCCCGGAATAAGGAGAGCAATGGCAGAATAACTAGATGGTTTTTAAGTCTGCAAGCCTTCAACTTCTCTGTTGTCCACAGGCCTGGACGATGCCATGGAAATGCTGATGCCCTCTCTCGCAAGGATGTCCTCCTCACAGTGGCCTGCCGACCAAGAGCCTCAGAGCAAAAGAGGGGGGTATGTGGCATCATGAGAGGGCGTGTTCTAGAGGGCAGATACATTGCCCTCAGATGGCTGAAGCAAGATGGCCGTCTTTGAAGGACTACAAAACCCAGGATGCCTGAGAGTACAGCTGCAGCTAATGAGACCAGCAGCAGGCTCTAATAAGTGGTGTGAGAAACTGTTGTTTGGTGTGTGTGGTTGGGGGAAAAGGACAGGTACTGAGCTGGAGAGATTTATGTTGTAAACCTTTTGTTAATTATTAAACTCACCTACATACTGAAGAGACTGTTGGAGTGGTGGTTACGTGGAACTTGCACAAACTAAGGATCTGGAACCTCTCATGCTGTCACAATACTTAATGCAGGAAAAAAAATACATTTACGTTGTTTTCTAATTCTCCTAGAAATATTTCAGATGATTTACACATGTACGCAGCATTGGATGGTTCTCTCATCGAGCAGGTTCCCGCCTATAAATAACTGGGCTTCTGAATTTACCCCAAAAAATGACATTTAAAAAAACACACAGATGAACTAATTAAGAAGCTGAAGCTAAAGTAGGCTTATTTTATATAAATAGATCATGCCTCTCCCTAAACAGCAGGCAGCAGATTGTACAGGAAACCTTCCTGGCTGCTCTTGATTATGATGACACCATTTATCAGAATGCAGCAGCCACTACTCTAAAACCCTTGGATACTGTGTACCATAGCGCACTTCGCTTTATCACAGGCGACAGGTTTAATACTCATCACTGCATCCGTTATCAGAAAGTCGCCTGGACCTCTATAAATTCCTGTAGATCCATTTATTTCTCCTTTTTAGTTTACAAAGCTATGCTGCACAAGCGTCCAACATATCTCACTTCTCTGTTAAAGTATGCAAATAGGAGGCACCAAATCCGCTCACAGGGTTGGTTCACTCTTGAGGTCCCTGGTGTCTCTACCAACCTAGGTAAATCAGCCTTTAGCTTTAATGCATCCCTTGTTTGGAAGAATTTACAAACCTCATTACATCTTGAATCCCTGGAGCCAATAGGGCACCAGGGAGGAATGGATTGACTGAGGTCTGCAAGTGTTTTGGTTGATTGTAACTGCTGTATTTGTAACGTAGTGTATCTGTAACTGCTGTATTTGTGTTGTTGAAACGTAGTGTATCTGTAACTGCTGTATTTGTGTTGTTGAAACGTAGTGTATCTGTAACTGCTGTATTTGTGTTGTTGAAACGTAGTGTATCTGTAACTGCTGTATTTGTGTTGTTGAAACTTAGTGTATCTGTAACTGCTGTATTTTGTAGTTTTTTGTTGTTGCTGTTTTATTGAATTATCATGTTGATTTGGGAATTGTTTGCTCTCAAGGCACCATTGAGAATGAGACCCTGGTCTCAAATGGGCTTCCCTGAATACATGAAAGTCAAATAATAATAAAAAAATGTCACTTATACAGTATCTCCCAACTCCAAAAAAAGCCAATTAAAGAAAAATTTCCCTGGGCTGTTGATTACCTTTCTTCTCTCCTTTAATTTTTTAGAGCTCGGGAGCTTGGCTTGAATAATATCTAAAGGTCAATCTCAGTCACACCTGCTGCTGTTCTATCACTAATGTAAAATGGCTGTTATTCTGATATTTTGATTGGTTGTATTTGTAAGTTAGAGGACTTTAACTCGGATTTGGTGGGTTGGATCACTTTCCATATAGTGGGGTCTTGAGATGTCTTGTCATAGTAGTATTGGCTCTGTCCCTCTCTTAATCTCTTCTCTCTCTCTCTCTCTCTCTCTCTCTCTCTCTCTCAATATCTTCTATCTCTCTCTCTCAATCTTTTCTATTTCTCTCTCTCTCTCAATCATTTCTACAGTGCCTACGAAAGTATTCAGACCTCTTGACTTTTTCCAAATTTTGTTACGCTACAGCCTTATTCTAAAATTGATTAAATAGTTTTTTCCTACTCATCAATCTACACCCAATACCCTATAATGACAAAGCAAAAACAGGTTTTTAGAATGTTTTGCTAAATATCACATTTACATAAGTATTCAGACCCTTTACTCAGTACTTTGTTTAAGCACATTTGGCAGCGACTACAGCCTTAAGTCTTCTTGGGTATGACGCTACAAGCTTGGCACACCTGTATTTGGGGAGTTTCTCCCTTTCTTCTTTGCAGATCCTCTCAAGCTCTGTCAGGTTGGATGGGGAGCGTTGCTGCACAGCTATTTTCAGGTCTTAACAGAGATGTTCGATCGGGTTCAAGTCCGGGCTCTGGCTGGGCCACTCAAGGACATTCAGGGACTTGTCTCGAAGCCACTCCTGCGTTGTCTTGGCTGTGTGCTTAGGGTCGTTGTCCTGTTGGAAGGTGAACCTTCGCCCCAGTCTGAGGTCCTGAGCGCTTTGGAGCAGGTTCATTAATCTTTGCCTCGATCCTGACTAGTCTCCCAGTTCCTGTCGCTGAAAAACATCCCCACAGCGTAATGCTTCCACCACCATGCTTCACTGCAGGGATGGTGCCAGGTTTCCTCTAGATGTGACGCTTGGCATTCAGGCCAAATAGTTCAATCTTGGTTTCATCAGACCAGAGAATCTTGTTTCTCATGGTCTGAGAGTCTTTAGGCGCCTTTTGGCAAACTCCAAGTAGGCTGTCATGTGCCTTTTACAGAGGAGTGGATTCCGTCTGGCCACTCTACCATAAAGGCCTGACTGGTGGAGTGCTGCAGAGATGGTTGTCCTTTTGCAAGGTTCTCCCATCTCCACAGAGGAACTTTAGAGCTCTGTCGGAGTGACCATTGGGTTCTTGGTCACCTCCCTGACCAAGGCCCTTCTCCCCAGACCTCGACACAATACTGTCTCGGAGCTCTACGGACAATTTCTTCGACCTCATGGCTTGGTTTTTGCTCTGGGGGACCTTATATAGACAGGTGTGTGCCTTTCAAAACAGGTTGCTAAATTGCTAAAAACCTGTTTTCGTGCTGTCATTATGGGGTATTGTGTGTAGATTGCTGATTATTTAATACATTTTAGAAAAAGGCTGTGATGTAACAAAATGTGGAAAAAGTCAAGGGGTCTGAATACTTTCCGAAGGTACTGTATTTCTCTCTCTCTCTCTCTCTCTCTCTCTCTCTCTCTCTTTCTCTTTCTCTCTCTCTCTGGTACACACCCACACCATACCACACACACCCCACACACACCTTCAACACTAATTCAATGACAAATCAGCCCTGTGTTTGTGAGCAGCAGGGAATTTGTACCAATTTGTAAATCACAAATATAATCTTGCAGGACATGGTGCTCATTTGGAAGAGTAATGATGTTGTGAAGAATATGCAGGCTATGACTCACAGAGTCTTTCAACAGGACTGGGGATGGATGGCTATTCTGAGAGCCGCTATGTGGACCATGATTGCTTGGCAGTGGGGCAGATAAAGGAACGCTGCAATCTGCATCATTAACTCAGGCTGGAGATTTTTCAAACACCTGAAACAGCTTCTTCCTGTTATCTAGAGCCATAATCATTATGCTTAATTATATGTCCAAAATATAATATCTGGGTAAAATATTGACAGGAATGTGAGACTAATTCAGTACATTTAGTAATTGCTTGCTTTTCTAAAGTCTACCAACCTTGCCAGCAGGGATGCCAGCTAAGATAGTTAGACAAGCTAGCTACTCTAACTTGATTGATAGCCTGAAATGGCTTATTGGTACTGCACCTAGTTATGAAGTTGGGAGATTTTACATAAATAATCTGAGGGGCCACGTGCCCCATGTGGGCATGAGTCCTCTGCAGGAAAGGCACTTTAGGCCCTAGTTTAAGGCTGGCAAGATTATTTGCCCAAGGTCCATGTAGGTGATATCTAATTGTCTTGGTAATATTTCTGGTTTGTTAAAAAATGTTTGCTTCAGTGAACGAGTGTCCATTCTTTCAAAGCACAATGCCGGGGGCGGCAGGTAGCCTAGTGGTTAGAGCGTTGGAGAAGTAACCGGAAGGTTGCAAGATCTTATATATGCTTCTTTTCTAAGGCCGTCATTGAAAATAAGAATTTGTTGTTAACTGACTTGCCTAGTTATATAAAAGTAAATGAAAAGGCCATAGTGTAGTTTGGAACTTCAGCACCACGAACAGCTCACATTGAGCGCTGTATCCTTCAAAGTGCGAGATTAATTTATTCAAACTCACACTAAACTGTATTATGATACAAAGAAAATACACATCATACTATTGATAACACCCCTTGCCAGTTTAATTTTATCCAGTACTCTGAAAACTCTTGTAATGAACACGAAGTATATTATTTCCCGCCCCCTTTGCCGAGTGTGTGTCTCTTTTATTGTAGTGATAGGGGGGTATTTCTACTCGTGGTCGTGGATGTTTACAGCGTCAGCAACCCACATCACATACTTTCTTACTCGGGATATTGCGTGCTTTCCTCTGCTTGAAAGAGAAAGGGGATATTTGATACACTGGGGGTTTTTACCTTTTCTCCATATATGCTTCTTTGAAATGCGAGCTCCGGTAGATTTCTTGAAATCGTGATGCCCCCTGCTTGCCTTGGGTTAAAATTGATGGATTGTGTTGTGCGTCAAGCCCCTCGCCATTCTCTGGGTTGATACGTAGATATATCAGCTACTCCGAAAGGTCTGTGCATACATTGCACAAATTATCGAGTCCATCTGACCCGAGGGAGGTCCGAAAATCAAGATTCCACAATGACAGCTTCAAAGGAAGGAGAGGAGGTAGGATGGTACACGCTAATACTGATTTTGATTGAGGCATTGTATTCGTGTAGAGATGGAGTGCTTATTTTCAGTTGAGTCTGTGTCAACTGCGTGATGCGTGCAACAGATCCGTCATCATGCAAAACAGAACTGATGCCATAATGCAAGGGATTAGTTTTGTTGGAAAAGACGTGAGATGCATTGATCTCTTCGGGTAGGCACACGTTGACGACATTAATCCACTCTCTTTTTATTTATATTTAACCTACCGTTCATGGTAGTTTTGTGAATAGACTCCCAATGATGCGTATTGTATTGACATCTTTCCATCGTGACCTAGGCTACTACAACATAACTGCTAAGATGAACTGTTTCATAGGTTCCTGAAGTTACCTCACGTTATCACAACTCACAGCAATAACAATGTCCTGAACATTCGAGTTCAGCACATGCTCAAACCAATATGAAGCCAACTCCCAGAGAAGTATAGGATGCATGTATAGGAGCCAAGTGTACTTAGTCTCATTACAGATGTGCCAACCTCAGTTAAACAAAAAACATATTCAGTTGTGTGTAGCTTCAATCAAACATAGGTTTAGTTGATATTCACATTAAATATCTACATCTCATGGATTCAAGCCAAGACACACTGATCATTCTCCTAGGCAATTCACTGATTTCATGGTGAGATCTTATTACTTGGAAGTGATTTCTATTAATAACAATAATAATAGTAATCATTTGGTGGGTGCTTATATTTGTCCTATTTCACAGATGTACAAGTGTGCTTTATACACGTGTGAATAGAAAATGAATTTTCTTTGCATATCTGCTCTGGCTAACTCCCTCTGAGACACCCTTTGGAGAGTGGGGTCGCGGCCAGGGTCTGCCATTATCAAATGCGACCCTGGAGCAATTAGGGTTAAGTGCCTTGTTCAAGGGCACATCAGCATATCTTTCACCTTGTCTTCTCTGGGATTTGAACCCAGCGACCTTTTGGTTACTGGCCGAACTAGAGCTGGGATGATGAACTGAAAATGATCGACACGGACCATACTGATATCATTCATTATGATAAGTAGCCTATACTAGAGAAATATGAAGTTTGAAATGAAATGCGTTTGCTAATATGGGTGATCGTCAATGGGACAGTGAATGGCTACAACCATCAAACTAGTAGTAATAGTTCGCCCAGTAATATCGCCCAGCTCGCCCAACACTCTAGCCACTAGGCTAACTACCGCTCCCTATTATTTTAGTTGCCTGAGTAGGAAGTGCTATTGAGTAGAGGGAGATTTCTTAATCTCTGTGTGTGTGTATATCCGACCAACCCCGCCATGTGGTAACTCCAGCTCTCTGGGATCCATGAAGATGATAAACTTCAACTACAGGGACAAAGGAAATGAGTTAGCCTGTTGCACATTTTGGAAATAACTATAGTCAGGTTTGTATACAAATGTAGGCATGCTGTTTAAAGTGTTTAGCAGCAAAGTGACAAACGCTCCCCTTATGATAACCGAAGAGATACCAAAAACTCCCCAAATGGTCATTCGGTGTCAGGGAATCTCTGAGATCTCTTACACAACTGACAATCATTGTATGTTTGTTGAACAAATAATTTTATTAGCCGAACACATTGCGACGAGTAGAGTTCCTCAGCCAACCCATGCTGTTTAATCTAGATTTTTTTATGTTTTGTAAAACCACTGGACTGCAGTTCTTATCGGCCTTATTTTCTGGTTTTCATTAATGAGTCCAGTTTTCAAACATAGTTTAGGCGGTTTCAGGAGAGTCTGGCCAGCTCTCTGCTTGGGCTTTATCTGGCTTTGATAAGTAGAAGGATAGCTCCAATACGTGTTTAACAAATACTCAGGGACTTTTAAAGCCCAGTGCTGTGCAGTGAATGCTCAGGCAGCTGGTGAGTACAGCGGGAATCCTATTGACAGACATGTAGTCTCAGTAGGAAGGAACATTACGTATTCTAAATCTTCTCTGGATTAGGAGCAGAATACAAATCTGGCCCTCTGTGTGTCTGTGTGTGTGATGTGTGTGTGTCTGTGTGTGATGTGTATGTGTGTGTGTGTGTGACATGCCTTTCCCTTACACTACACCAACCTTGTTTGTGTGGATACTCTGACATTGATAGAACCGTCCTCCTACGTGTGTGGCCTAGATGCGTATTTGAACTCTGAAGTTTGACCCGACATAACCGAAGGGGAATGCCCCTATTGACTGGAGGTCATCCAAAAGGGCAAGTGTAGTAGCCTATTTTCAAATCAAATAAACGTGTTATTTGTCACATGTTTCTACAGGTGTAGTCTAACCGTGAAATGCTTGCCTACGGGTCCTTTTCCAACAATGTAGAGTTAAGATAATGCTACAAAATTGTATGAAAAATGTACATAGTGACATGAGGAATAAATACACCGTGAGTAATGAATAACAGTAACAGGTACAAGTAACATGGGAGTACCAGTACCGAGTCGATGTGCAGGGGTACGAGGTACTTTAGGTAGCTATTAGGGCTGGGAATTGCCAGGGACCTCACGATACGATATTATCACGATACTTAGGTGCCGATATGATATGTGATATGTATGATATATGATACGATTCTATATATTACAAATCGATACTGTGATTTGATTGTGATTCGATGTTCCAAACATATTGCTCACCGTATGTAAAATAAGACTTCGATTTTGTTTAAAAAAACAACAACAATAGTGTCTATGTACAGTTAGGTAGGGGTAAAGTGACTAGGCAACAGGATAATGCAGATAATAGACAGTAGCAGCAGCGTATGGTGAGTGTGAATGTGTGTGTGATTGTGGGTGTGTGATGTCAGTATGCATGTGTGCGCGTGCTCTGTGTGTGTGTGTATGTGTGTGTTGAGATGTCACTGTAGGTATGTGTGAGTGTGTGGGTAGAGTCCAGTGTGTGTGTGTTGGGATGTCACTGTAGGTATGTGTGAGTGTGTGGGTAGAGTCCAGTGTGTGTGTGTTGGGATGTCACTGTAGGTATGTGTGAGTGTGTGCGTAGAGTCCAGTGTGTGTGTGTTGGGATGTCACTGTAGGTATGTGTGAGTGTGTGGGTAGAGTCCAGTGTGTGTGTGTTGGGATGTCACTGTAGGTATGTGTGAGTGTGTGGGTAGAGTCCAGTGTGTGTGTGTTGGGATGTCACTGTAGGTATGTGTGAGTGTGTGGATAGAGTCCAGTGTGTGTGTGTTGGGATGTCACTGTCGGTATGTGTGAGTGTGTGGGTAGAGTCCAGTGTGTGTGTGTTGGGATGTCACTGTAGGTATGTGTGAGTGTGTGGATAGAGTCCAGTGTGTGTGTGTTGGGATGTCACTGTAGGTATGTGTGAGTGTGTGCGTAGAGTCCAGTGTGTGTGTGTTGGGATGTCACTGTAGGTATGTGTGAGTGTGTGGGTAGAGTCCAGTGTGTGTGTGTTGGGATGTCACTGTAAGTATGTGTGAGTGTGTGCGTAGAGTCCAGTGTGTGTGTGTTGGGATGTCACTGTAGGTATGTGTGAGTGTGTGGGTAGAGTCCAGTGTGTGTGTGTTGGGATGTCACTGTAGGTATGTGTGAGTGTGTGGGTAGAGTCCAGTGTGTGTGTGTTGGGATGTCACTGTAGGTATGTGTGAGTGTGTGGGTAGAGTCCAGTGTGTGTGTGTTGGGATGTCACAGTAGGTATGTGTGAGTGTGTGGGTAGAGTCCAGTGTGTGTGTGTTGGGATGTCACTGTAAGTATGTGTGAGTGTGTGGGTAGAGTCCAGTGTGTGTGTGTTGGGATGTCACTGTAGGTATGTGTGAGTGTGTGGGTAGAGTCCAGTGTGTGTGTGTTGGGATGTCACTGTAGGTATGTGTGAGTGTGTGGGTAGAGTCCAGTGTGTGTGTGTTGGGATGTCACTGTAGGTATGTGTGAGTGTGTGGGTAGAGTCCAGTGTGTGTGTGTTGGGATGTCACTGTAGGTATGTGTGAGTGTGTGGGTAGAGTCCAGTGTGTGTGTGTTGGGATGTCACTGTAGGTATGTGTGAGTGTGTGGGTAGAGTCCAGTGTGTGTGTGTTGGGATGTCACTGTAGGTATGTGTGAGTGTGTGGGTAGAGTCCAGTGTGTGTGTGTTGGGATGTCACTGTAGGTATGTGTGAGTGTGTGGGTAGAGTCCAGTGTGTGTGTGTTGGGATGTCACTGTAGGTATGTGTGAGTGTGTGGGTAGAGTCCAGTGTGTGTGTGTTGGGATGTCACTGTAGGTATGTGTGAGTGTGTGGGTAGAGTCCAGTGTGTGTGTGTTGGGATGTCACTGTAGGTATGTGTGAGTGTGTGGGTAGAGTCCAGTGTGTGTGTGTTGGGATGTCACTGTAGGTATGTGTGAGTGTGTGGGTAGAGTCCAGTGTGTGTGTGTTGATGTCACTGTAGGTATGTGTGAGTGTGTGGGTAGAGTCCAGTGTGTGTGTGTTGGGATGTCACTGTAGGTATGTGTGAGTGTGTGGGTAGAGTCCAGTGTGTGTGTGTTGGGATGTCACTGTAGGTATGTGTGAGTGTGTGGGTAGAGTCCAGTGTGTGTGTGTTGGGATGTCACTGTAGGTATGTGTGAGTGTGTGGGTAGAGTCCAGTGTGTGTGTGTTGGGATGTCACTGTAGGTATGTGTGAGTGTGTGGGTAGAGTCCAGTGTGTGTGTGTTGGGATGTCACTGTAGGTATGTGTGAGTGTGTGGGTAGAGTCCAGTGTGTGTGTGTTGGGATGTCACTGTAGGTATGTGTGAGTGTGTGGGTAGAGTCCAGTGTGTGTGTGTTGGGATGTCACTGTAGGTATGTGTGAGTGTGTGGGTAGAGCCCAGTGTGTGTGTGTTGGGATGTCACTGTAGGTATGTGTGAGTGTGTGGGTAGAGTCCAGTGTGTGTGTGTTGGGATGTCACTGTAGGTATGTGTGAGTGTGTGGGTAGAGCCCAGTGTGTGTGTGTTGGGATGTCACTGTAGGTATGTGTGAGTGTGTGGGTAGAGTCCAGTGTGTGTGTGTTGGGATGTCACTGTAGGTATGTGTGAGTGTGTGGGTAGAGTCCAGTGTGTGTGTGTTGGGATGTCACTGTAGGTATGTGTGAGTGTGTGGGTAGAGTCCAGTGTGTGTGTGTTGGGATGTCACTGTAGGTATGTGTGAGTGTGTGGGTAGAGTCCAGTGTGTGTGTGTTGGGATGTCACTGTAGGTATGTGTGAGTGTGTGGGTAGAGTCCAGTGTGTGTGTGTTGGGATGTCACTGTAGGTATGTGTGAGTGTGTGGGCAGAGTCCAGTGTGTGTGTGTTGGGATGTCACTGTAGGTATGTGTGAGTGTGTGGGTAGAGTCCAGTGTGTGTGTGTTGGGATGTCACTGTAGGTATGTGTGAGTGTGTGGGTAGAGTCCAGTGTGTGTGTGTTGGGATGTCACTGTAGGTATGTGTGAGTGTGTGGGTAGAGTCCAGTGTGTGTGTGTTGGGATGTCACTGTAGGTATGTGTGAGTGTGTGGGTAGAGTCCAGTGTGTGTGTGTTGGGATGTCACTGTAGGTATGTGTGAGTGTGTGGGTAGAGTCCAGTGTGTGTGCATAGAGTCAGTGCAAGAAGCTAAAAAGGGTCAATGCAGGTAGTCTGGGTAGCCATTTGTTTTATCAGTCTTATGGCTTGGGGAGTTGAAGCTGTCCAGGGTTCTGTTGGTTACAGACTTGGTGCCCTGGTACCGCTTGCTATGCGGTAACAGAGGGAACAGTCTACGGCTTGATGGCCGGAGTCTTTTGAAAGGGGTCCTGGATGACAGGGAGCTCGGCCCCAGTGATGTACTGGGCTGTACTCACTACCCTCTGTAGCGCCTTGCGGTTGGGTGCCTTGCCGTTGCCGTACCAAGCCGTGATGCAGCCAGTCAAGATGCTCTCAATGGTGAAGCTGTAGACCTTTTTAAAGATCTGAGGACCCATTTCCAGCCTCCTGAGGGGAAAGAGTTGCTGACGTGCCTTCTTCCCAACTGTGTTGGTGTTTGTGGACCATGCTAATTCCTTAGTGATGTGGACACTGAGGAACTTGAAGCTGTCGACCCGCTCCATTACAGCCCCGTCGATGTAAATAGGGGCATGCTCGCCTCTCCATTTCCTGTATTTCACGATCAGCTCCTTTGTCTTGCTGACATTGAGGGAGAGGTTGTTGTCCTGGCACCACACTGCCAGCTTTCTGACTTCCCTATAGGCTGTCTATTTTACACGCACGTCATGGTTCTCTTTTCAATGGCCTGAATACAATGAACTAGAGGGAGAGAGTGAGACATTACTAGTCTATACCTGTCTACAGCTCCGCTCTGATGTATGGTGAGGCTGACTAGCTGATTGTACTGCCAACAGATCTCATAATGAAACCAATACAACAGCACAGCTCACCTCTAAATAATTCAAAATTCACTGAAAGCTGCCCAGTAGGGAGTTATGGGTATGTACTGTATACGGCCCAGGGGTAACTCCACATACCTGTTTGATTCAATACATTCATGACAGGTTAGACTGAGTTAAGACTGAGTTGGGGGCCTTGGGAGATCAAACCTATCTATTTTCTTGGCACGTATCTATAAATATTATATTCATATTAGCTCTAGTCCTGGGTGTGAGCGTGTTTTCCTTCACAGGCTCAGCATTAGCAAGTCCCACTAACACCCTGGACCAGAGCTAGCTTTACATGAATATCTGTTAGGAATTGGGACTCATAAAATGGGTCATTAGGGGCCAGACAGTGACAGGTGGCCCTGTGGTCACAAACAAGAAGAGTCTGACAGCAGAGTGGAGGGGAGATGTGATCTGTAAGGACTTGGCAAGGCCTCACTCTCCCTAATTGCACTTGTTTGTAGTGGCTGGCACATAGTCAGGAAGTTAATGAGACTCAGTGACTGCAGGGGGAATCCTCACTGCTCTCCTGAATCCCAGTGCCTTGAGAAGATGGTCTGTCAAAAATCACTATTCTACTGGATGATGTGTACAAACTTGGTTTTGTGTACAGTAGATTTCTCACGTCAAGCACAGAATTGTATAGGACTGTTCATCTACATCTGTACATTCTAGCCTGGATCTGAACTGAATTGTTCTATTTACATTTTGTGAATTCACTTTAAATCCAGGCTAGTAAGGTTCTGCTCCTGGTGAACACAATGTTCTCCTTAACTGGTTTCTTGGGAGAGCACAGTAGGTTCTCCATAGTAGGCTAGACGAACAGGTTCAGACTCGCAGAGCCATGACTCATGCTTCTCAGGGCTAATCAATAGATTAATGAAACGCCACAATTGCCTGGAACATGACCTCGTTAGTTTGTTTGTCTGCCCAGCAGTGTCTCACATTACAGCTGTTTCTTCCAGTGTTGATTACCTTGCGCTGGACTGCCTGTCTGTTTTGCATCCTTGCTTGTCTATTTGCATTGTTCTCTGATGAATGGTCTTGTTTCCAAAACGTAACAGGCAGGAAACATGATTGGCCGGATGTTTGCCGTCCCAAATATTGTCTTTATTGAATTGTTATAACCACCTCGTGACAAACTAGCCAAGGATGAAAAAACACCTATAACCGCATTTACCAAAAATGTGTTTGGTTTTATAGTTGTTATACATGTTACATTAACTGGTCATAGGTTACAGGCTGTGAACCAATCACGTAGATCCGGTATGCTTTTACAGTAATTCTGCATTCTTACCCAAATCAATGCAACCAACCGTGTACAGCTGTAATTCGAAATGCATACCAAAAATCGATGCAACAAGCCAGGTTAAAACTGTCTCCCTCTATGACTCAGTGGCTATGACTCAGTGTTTTTAGAGGAGAAATGAAAGGCACATTTGAAGGTCTAAGGGAGTATTCTCTCTGGAGACAGCTTCTTGAGAGCAATCAATAGTTTGTGTTTCCACCACTCTCTGCCCTCCCTATGTCCCTTATGTACTGCGAAAGGAAGGCTAGGTGGTGTACTGTAACACCCATCTATATACACCTCTCAGCTCTAATCATGTCAGCTCTGGTCAGTCAAAACATTTCTAGACACACCTATTCACTTTGACATCTTCAGAACGTTCATCATGAAAAGGTGGACACCTACTGCTTTGAGACAAAAGTCATGTCCATAGATAGCAGTGTGATTGCATTTAATTAAACCATAAGCTTGCAGTGACTGACTGGTACTGTAAATGTATGAGGGATTCTATTGTAGGAAGTTGTGGGATTGGATCCCATTGCTGACACCAAAAGTGGGCTCTACTTAATTACAGTTTAGAATTAGAATCTTACAATATTGTTTTATTGACAATCCACAAGTGCATAATGAACACAGTATTTCCCCATTCCATGTTTCATAGGAGCCTCTAATACCAAACATGTTTTTTATTCTGATAGTAATCATTACATTATTTAGTTGAAGAGTGTTCTCAGTTTGCTTTGTGTGTTTTTTCCAGGACTTTGTGCATGTAAGCCCTGAATCAAGGAACTACAAAGGAATAGCCATCTCCCTGCTGGTCATAGTGGCGGTTTGCTCCCTCATCACCATGTCTGTCTTTGTTCTCACACCAGGTACTGTACCCACCAGGGGATCAAGATACCTCATGGAGTTTATTTTTAGGGTCATATTTACTGTAGGCCTGTATACTATCTAACTAACAGAATATAAGAATCAGACTTTTTCCTGGTCAGGTTATGTAGTCAGAGCCCTGAGTTTTTCAAAACTGTTTTATAATCAGTGTAATATTGACTGTTGTTATGTGTGTATGAATGTCAATTATTTTCCTGTGTGATCTTATCCTCATCAGGCTGTAATATCCGTATTTTGATAACTGGCCTGACACTGATATCCTATTTGCAGTGGAACTTCCAGGTGCGGCTAACTCCAGACTTACTGTGCTGGACCTGTTTAAACCAGAGTTCTCGGTGCACGATCCTGAGGCCAGGTGGATAAGTGGTAAGTACTTTCAGGATAACCGTCTAACATTCCTGTTGTAACGAAGCCTTTAGACTGATCCCTATCCTCTCAATCTGATTGAGTCTCATATGAAAAGTTTGGATTTCATTAAAAGCAACAGTTTATAAGCCCTCAGCAGTCCCACAAAGGGTCTGCCCAAACCCTTTTGTTTGTTGTTGTTATACATTTTAACCTTTGTTTCACTCACAAGCAGAGCATTCTGAACCTCTCAACTCAAGCATGGGAGTATTCCTGCAAGCTTTCATCTCATCTTGAGCTATAATGACAGCTGAGAGTTTAGCATGGCATGGGAGCGACACCTCCTGACCCGTCTCAGTAAAACAGATGGCCTCCCAGTCATGCCTCAATTCTGGCCGGTTTGCCAAACAGGGTGGACTCTATCTCAAGGCATCACTGGGAGCCCCCTCTGGGATTTACTCTCAGGTCAAATCTCCCAGCCCCATATCCAGGACAGTACCCCTTTCTCCAAAACCTAGCAGGTTTCATAATAGTGCGAGAGAATAATTTGGGGTGGCAGCGCTGGTGTCTGTTCTGTTTCCTGAGCTAGTGTGGTTCCTCTTCGATCTTCTTGGCCACAGCGAGCGGGCTCTCTTCCAGCCTGTGTATGAAATGAAGGCCTGGAAGCATGCAGAGAGCTTTTCCATCCAAGGGTAGCAAATACAAATTACTTTTTCAGTCGCCTGTTGATTCTCATTATGGGGATTGGAGTGTGATGCCTTCTCGCACACGGTGTTGACCTGATGGACTGCATTAACTCTCATGGGCCTCCCGTCGTTTTTCACAACGCCTTCCGTGATGGATCAAGCCATATCGTCCGCCCCCTCGTCCGCTCATGCTGACGTTTCTCCTTCTGTAGGACACATCGATAAAACTCTGCGACCCCCCCCCTCATAAAACACTGTGAGAAACATAATGACTAGTGATTTCATCACCACCTCTCTCATGTTAGCTGACATTATGTTATAGTGGTAAATATTGGTGGGCTAGAGCCAAGCTATCAGGTGGTATGAAGACAGAAATGCAGAAAGACAGACAGACAGACAGTGATGTAATGGTGAAAGGCAGTGGTCTGCCATGACACAGCTGCAGAGACAGTTCCTGCTAGGACCTCATTACATTTGGGGGGATTATCTTGGTGAGTGCTCCCTGTCTGCCTGCTGCTAGCGTGCTATGCTACAACACTATCAGACTGTTTCTAAGTAGACAGAACCCCTTAGAAAAGCTGCTCAGGTTTAGGCTATTACCATTATAAAACTAGTGTTCACAATTGCATACATATTTGTGTAACTAGGGATTGTCGATTTCCTGAATATATTGTACGTTGTGTATATAATTCTCAACAGTCTGGGGAAGGATAAAGAACTGTTTGTTCTGGCCAGTGGGATGCACTGTATATGTGACTTATGTAAATGAGAACTAACCCTACATTTTCACACAGCATAGTAGTCTGAACACGTCTTACTGTATTTTAATCAGGGAAGAGGACACAATGTTCATGCCAATTATAGTCTCGGAAATGTGAACACCATACACACTCTGTTTACCCCGATACAATGTGGTTGTCCATACATATAGAATATGAAGTGGTTGTCCATACATATAGAATATGAAGTGGTTGTCCATACATATAGAATATGAAGTGTACATTATACTATAATTAGAGACATTCGATTGGAAGCCGTGCTAGGTATACCCTGGGGGATATGATGAGTGATTCAATATAGCATCCACTTCATCACCACAGTCATACCCTATTAGCTTGTCCGTACACGTGTCCATGACTACCAACATATGTGATTCCATAACCTCTGACATGTCTCTGTGATAATTTATTATTTATGTTCACCTCATATATATTTTCATGTCCATGTTTTGGTGACTGATACAGTATTTCTAGTAATCATTAATACCATAGTAGTATCTCAAATTGGAAGGCATATTTCTAGCAGAAGCTTTTATCCAAAGTGCATACATTTTCGCATGGGTGGCCCCAGCTGGAATCTAACCCATAATTCTGACCTTGCTAGTGCCATCATTTGAGCCACACAGGAACACACATTTTACTTGATTATGGTCTACATAGATAGTGGTTGAATGTCATGTGAGGAAGGCTATTTAAATATTATAATTGCCTAGCCTTGTGGACATAGGAGGAATTTTCATGAACTGAATAAAAATATATTTCTAATGATGTCACCGAGGCAGAGACAGCAGTGGCTAAGCGAACGGCCATTTAAAGGTTATAGTGTCACATGAGCTCCAGCTAGATAATGTGACTCATCACATAGGCTACAGGCTTCGAACTGGGCTTGTTGGTTGTCTTATTCCTAGTTCTCCTGAAATCAAAGTATTGCTAAATGGTCTATAGTAGGGTTTCTCAAACTCGGTCTTGGGGCCCTCCTTGGGCACACGTTTTGTTTTTTGCCCTAGCACTACACAGCTGATTCAAATAGCCAACTCATCATGAAGCTTTGATTATTTGCATCAGCTGTGTAGTGCTAGGGCAAAAACCAAAATGTGCACCAAGGGGGGCCCCAGGACCGACTTTGGGAAACCCTGTAGTAGGCTACCCTTTTCACACTACTGAGCCAGTCTGAGCCAAGCTGTACTGCACTGGCCTGGTTACACATCCACCATAGTTGCTGGAATATCATAGTTCACCAGTATTATCATGTCAAAAGTACAAGTTGAGGTGTCATTCAAATATTACAATTGTGTTGGATCAGTGAAGCATGTAGCTTCCTACTCCTCTCCATCAACCTCCCAATGGATCAGTTAGACATCCTCCACGTTTTAGGAACCATCTGAGGAACCGCCTCTCCAAAAGAGTTCATGCTTTGGCATGTTTTTGTAAGATGTTTCGAGTTAAAACACAAAGGTGTATTGACAAGCAGTAAGCTAACGTTCTAACGTCGCAATGTCCTAGTCATTTCACACTTTTGGGCATTGCTAGGTGGCTTTGTAAATTTTTCTATTGTTATTTTGTATTTATTTGAGGAATTCAGTTTTATAATATATAATATAATATGATGCTGACCAAGTGTTTTACACTCGTTCTGCATGATTTATCATACCAGTTATGTAGATGCATTTAAGATCCCATTTTTACTCAGAGCAACTGCCCGAGCCAGCAACAGTGAATTGGGAGCCATATTCCTAAAGATAGATAGTGAGATTTGTAATGCCGAATAAAATGAAGCCATTGCAGTAATGGGGCTGGCTGGCTGGCTGGCTGGCTGGCTGACTGCAGGTCAAAAAGGTTTTGCTCAGTAGAAATGAGGAGAGGCACTCTTGAAATGAACTGCTGGAAAATGAAGTGCCAGTCAGTCTAGCGATGGGGGGCTAAGAGAACCCTCACCCCTCTCTCTCCATCTCCTTCTCCCTCTCTCTCTTTGGGGTCTGACATGGATATTGATAAGTGGATATACAGTGTCAGAATGTTTAGGCCTATTTTCTTCTTCTTATCTAAAATATGGTTATTAATGAACATTTGACAACATTTCTCTTGTATCATTTTACAGATTCAGAGGTTTTGTACAGGACCCGAGACGGCCACGTCATCAAGTTCAACTTTGCTTTAAACGAAACAGAAATTATCCTGAGAAATAGCACGTTTGTAAGTAGCTTGCCACCTATGGGTCCCCCTCTCTAACCTAAATTGACCCATCAGCGTTCATAATACAGTAACATATTGACCCATCAACATTCACAACAAAGTACCATATTGACCAATCAGCATTCATAACACAGTACCATATTTAATGATCAGCATTCATAACACAGTACCATATTGACTGATCAACATTCATTACAAAGTACCATATTGATCCATCAGCATTCATAACACAGTACCATATTGACCCATCAGCATTCATAACACAGTACCATATTGACCAATCAGCATTCATAACACTGTACCATATTGACCCATCGCTTCATTACACAGTACCATATTGACCCATCACCATTACTAACACAGAACCATGTTGACCCATCACCATTCATAACACAGTACCATATTGACCCATCAGCATTCATAACACAGTACCATATTGACCCATCAGCATTCATAACACAGTACCATATTGACCCATCACCTTTACTAACACAGAACCATGTTGACCCATCACCATTCATAACACAGTACCATATTGACCCATCAGCATTCATAACACAGTACCATATTGACCCATCACCATTACTAACACAGGACCATGTTGACCCATCACCAATCATAACACAGTACCATATTGACCCATCAGCATGAATTACCCAGTACCATATTGACCCATCAGCAGTACCATATTGCATACACATATCAAAGCTGAGCACATTGTCATTATTTGGCTCTTGTAGCATTGTGATAAATCAATGTAAATATTGAAAAGGTGTGGGCTACGGTGAAAAATATGGCATAGACTGCTACAAGCACTGGAGAGTTCCAGAGGATGAAGGATGAGGGGGCGTGTGGTTGTGAGACATTGCGGTGGGAACGTGGGTCTGAGAAGGTGTGATGTCGTTGATGTTTGTTGAACTTTGTGTCTGTCTGTTTATTGTCTTTTGTTTATGTATGGTTAATAATATTTGAGAAAAAAATTATAATTGTAAAATAATAATAAAAAATAATGGTAAAAGAAAACCTCTGACAGGTCATGTTTTATGTGTTGCATAAGGCTAAGCGGCTTTGGACTGTCACTGGCAGGCTTGCTTTTTGCCATTTAATTATCTAACTGGGCGGAAGGCAGGGCACCATTAATCCCTGTTTAATGTTTAGACATGCTAGCTACAATTTTGGGTGGAATGGTCATATGCCTGTGATTGTCATAGTATGGTGGCCCTAAGGGGCAAAGTACAGTATTCAATCTGTGTAATGGTTTACCATCATCTGAATTACTTCTTAGATCTACAGTGCATTCGGAAAGTATTCAGACCCCTTCCCTTTTCCCGATTTTGTTATATTACAGCCTTTCTTCTAAAATTGATTATTAATAAAAATTAAAAAACAGAAATGCCTTATTTACATAAGTATTCAGACCCTTTTCTTTGAGACTCGAAATTGAGCTCAGGTGCATCCTGTTTTCATTGAACATCCTTATGATGTTTCTACGACTTGATTGGAGTCCACCTGTGGTCAATTTAAGTGATTGGACATGACTTGGACACACTTGTCTATATGAGGATCCGCAGTTGACAGTGCATGTCAGAGCAAAAACCAAGCCATGAGGTCGAAAGGAATTGTCCGTGAAGCTACGAGACAGGACTGTGTCGATGCACAGATCTGGGGAAGGGTATCAAAAAATGTCTGCAGCATTGAAGGTCCCCAATGACACAGTGGCCTTCATCATTATTAAATGGAAGAAGTTTGGAACCAGCAAGACTCTTCCTAGAGCTGACCGCCCGGCCAAACTGAGCAGCAATCAGCGGGAGAAGAGCCTTGGTCAGAGAGGTGACCAGGAACCCGATGGTCACTCTGACAGATCTCTAGAGTTCCTCTGTGGAACTGGGAGAACCTTCCAGAAGGAAAACCATCTCTTCTGCACTCCACCAATCAGGCCTTTATGGTAGAGTGGCCAGATGGAAGCCACTCCTCAGTAAAAGGAACATGACAGCCCACTTAGAGTTTGCCAAAAGGCACCTAAATGACTCTCAGACCATGAGAAACAAGATTCTCTGGTCTGATGAAACCAAGATTGAACTATTTGGCCTGAATGCCAAGCCTGGAGGAAAACTGGCACCATCCCTACAGTGAATCATGGTGGTGGCAGCATCATGCTGTGGGGATGTTTTTCAGTGGCAGGGACTAGGAGACTAGTCAGGATCGAGGGAAAGATGAACGAAGCAAAGTACAGAGAGATCCTTGATGAAAACCTGCTCCATAGCACTCAGGACCTCAGACTGGGGCAAAGATTCCCCTTCCAAGAGGACAACGACTTTATGCACACTGCCAGGACAACACAGTGGGACACGTCTCTGAATGTCTTTGAGTTGCCCAGCCAGAGCCCGGACTTGAACCCGATCGAACATCTCTGAGACCTGAAAATAGCTTTACAGCGACGCTCCTGATCCAACCTTATAGCGCTTGAGAGGATCTGCAGAGAAAAATGGAAGAAGCTCCCCAAATACAGGTGTGTCAAGCTTGTACAATTTCCTTAAGAAGACAAGCTTGACACACACTGTTTTTGCTTATGGGGTATTGTGTGTAGATTAAGAATAAGGCTGTAACGTAACAAAACATGGAAATGTCAAGGAGTCTGAATACTTTCTGAATGTACTGTGTGCACAAGATTCTTCCTAGATCTATGTACAAGATACTTCCTAGATCGATGTACAAGATACTTCCTAGATCTATGTACAAGATACTTCCTAGATCTATGTATAAGATACTTCCTAGATCTATGTACAAGATACTTCCTAGATCTATGTACAATATGTATTAACCTTGAGATGTTTTATTTGTGACTTCTGTCTTTCCCTTGTCCTAGGTGTCTTTCAAAGTAGCCAAATATTCTCTCTCTCCAGACATGAAATATGTGCTATTTGCTTACGAAGTGAAACAGGTAGGATATGAATAGTCGTTAAATGACTGTTGTTTGTTGATTACCATTACACTTTTAAATAACAGTTACAAGAGATAAACATGTAAATACATACAACGAACCAAAAGAAAAATGGAGCTACAGAATGAATCAGTGTTTCCCATGACCCTAAGCATAGTGTCAATCGTTATTCCTTGATTCCTCGCCTCTTCTCTCCTCGCCTCCTTCTCAGAATGCATAGGAGTAGATGGTCCAAAAGAAATTTCAGATCCTCTGTTTCAATGCGTTTTGAGAAGGAGTTGAGGAGAGATGACTCAAGGATTCAAGGAAATTACAATTGAGATTCACCCATAGTCTGACCGGGAAGGAGACCAAACAGCAAATAGGCTCTGATCAGAAATCAGATTGCACCACCTGGGTTCAAATCAAATCAAATCAAATTTTATTTGTCACATACACATGGTTAGCAGATGTTAATGCGAGTGTAGCGAAATGCTTGTGCTTCTAGTTCCGACCATGCAGTAGTATCTAACAAGTAATCTAACAAATTCACAACAACTACCTTATACATACAAGAGTAAAGGAATGAATACGAGTATGTACATATAAATATATGGATGAGTGATGGCTGACCGGCGTAGGCAAGATGCAGTAGATGGTATAGAGTACAGTATATACATATGAGATGAGTAATGTAGGACATGTAAACATTATATAAATGGCATTGTTTAAAGTGGCTAGTGATACATTTATTTCATCCAATTTTTTATTATTAAAGTGGCTAGAGATTTGAGTCGATGGCCAAACGGCATAGGCAAGATCAGTATATGGTATAGAGTACAGTGTATACATTTGATATGAGTAATGTCGGATATGTAAACATTATATACAAAATTGTTTAAAGTGGCTAATGATACATTTGTTACATCCAATTCCTATTATTTAAAGTGGCTAGAGATTTAAGTCAGTATGCTGGCAGCAGCCACTCAATGTTAGTGGTGGCTGTTTAACAGTCTGATGGCCTTGTAATAGAAGCTGTTTTTCAGTCTCTCGGTCCCAGCTTTGATGCACCTGTACTGACCTCGCCTTCTGGATGATAGCGTGGTGAACAGGCAGTGGCTCGGGTGGTTGTTGTCCTTGATGATCTTTTTGGCCTTCCTGTGACATCGGGTGGTTTGGTGTCCTGGAGGGCAGGTAGTTTACCCCCGGTGATGCGTTGTGCAGTCCTCACTACCCTCTGGAGAGCCTTACGGTTGTGGGCGGAGCAGTTGCCGTACCAGGCGGTGATACAGCCCGACAGGATGCTCTCGATTGTGCATCTGTAGAAGTTTGTGAGTGTTTTTGGTGACAAGCCAAATTTCTTCAGCCTCCTGAGGTTGAAGAGGCGCTGTTGCTGTTGCGCCTTCTTCACCACGCTGTCTGTGTGGGTGGACCATTTCAGTTTGTCCGTGATGTGTACGCCGAGGAAATTAAAACTTTCCACCTTCTCCACTACTGTCCCGTTGATGTGGATAGGGGGGTGCTCCCTCTGCTGTTTCCTGAAGTCCACGATCATCTCCTCAGTTTTGTTGACGTTGAGTGAGAGGTTATTTTCCTGACACCACACTCCGAGGGCCCTCACCTCCTCCCTGTAGGCCGTCTCGTCGTTGTTGGTAATCAAGCCTACCACTGTAGTGTCGTCAGCAAACTTGATGATTGAGTTGGAGGCTTGCTTGGCCACGCAGTCATGGGTGAACAGGGAGTACAGGAGAGGGCTGAGAACGCACCCTTGTGGGGCCCCAGTGTTGAGGATCAGCGGGGTGGAGATGCTGGGTCGATACCCAGGGTTAATGACGAGCTTGGAGGGTACTATGGTGTTAAAGGCTGAGCTGTAGTCGATGAACAGCATTCTTATATAGGTATTCCTCTTGTCCAGATGGGTTAGGGCAGTATGCAGTGTGATTGCGATTGCGTCGTCTGTGGACATATTGGGACGGTAAGCAAATTGGAGTGGGTCTAGGGTGTCTGGCAGGATGGAGGTGATATTATCCTTGACTAGTCTCTCAAAGCACTTCATGATGACAGAAGTGAGTGCTACGGGGCGATAGTCATTTAGCTCAGTTGCCTTAGCTTTCTTGGGAACAGGAACAATGGTGGCCTTCTTGAAGCATGTGGGTACAGCAGACTGGGATAAGGATTGATTGAATATGTCCGTAAACACACCAGCCAGCTGGTCTGTGCATGCTCTGAGGACACAGCCAGGGATGCCATCTGGGCCGGCAGCCTTGCGAGGGTTAACACATTTAAATGTTTTACTCACGTTGGCTGCGGTGAAGGTGAGCCCGCAGGTTTTGGTAGCGGGCTGTGTCGGTGGCACTGTATTGTCCTCCAAGCGAGCAAAGAAGTTGTTTAGTTTGTCTGGGAGCAGGACATGGTGGTCCGCGACGGGGCTGGTTTTATTTTTGTAGTCCGTGATTGACTGTAGACCCTGCCACATTCCTCTTGTGTCTGAGCCGTTGAATTGTGACTCTACTTTGTCTCTATATTGATGCTTAGCTTGTTTGATTGCCTTGCGGAGGGAATAGCTACACTGTTTGTATTCAGTCATGTTTCCGGTCGCCTTACCCTGGTTAAAAGCAGTGGTTCGCGCTTTCAGTTTTGCGCGAATGCTGCCATCAATTCAATTTCTTGTTGGGGAAGGTTTTAATAGTTTCTATGGGTACAACATCACCGATGCACTTGCTAATAAACTCGCTCACCGAATCAGCGTATGCATCAATGTTGTTGCCTGATGCTATCCGGAACATATCCCAGTCCACGTGCTCGAAGCAATCTTGCAGCGTGGAATCAGCTTGGTCGGACCAGCGTTGAACCTGAGAACGGGCGTTTCCTGTTTTAGTTTCTGTCTGTAGGCTGGGAGCAACAAAATGGAGTCATGGTCAGACTTGCCGAAAGGAAGGCGGAGAATAGCCTTGTATGCATCACGGAGGTTAGAATAACAATGATCAAGGGTTTTACCAGCCCGGGTGGCACATTCGATATGCTGATAAAATTTAGGGAGCCTTGTTTTCAGATTAGCTGTATTAAAGTCCCTAGCCACAATGAATGCAGCCTCAGGATATGTGATTTCCAGTTTACATAGAGTCCAATGGATTTCTTTCAGTGCCGTCCATGTGTCAGCTTGAGGGGGGATATACACGGACGTGATTATAATCGAGGAGAATTCTCTTGGTAGATAATGCGGGTTAATGGCAGGTGTACTAACCTCATTGAGTCGTATCTTCTTTCTCTTTCTTTATTCTTTATTCACCTTTTATGTGGTTTTCCGTTTTAATATTTATCTCTCATTGATTTCCTCTTTGTTTAATGGATGGATTGCTGGAAACCAAGGTTTGGAAACATTGCACCAGAAGGGGATTCCCTAGAGAATGGACTGATGCAAATGTTGTTTAGTTGTATTATGCATTATTATTATGCAGTATCGAAGGTGGTGTGCAACCAAGTTTGCGTGATGATTAACCTTGCCTGACAACTGAAGATGTGCGTTGGCTCCCTGAGCTGTGAGGGCTAACACAGTCTTGAATTCCTTTTGGAAACAATTATATTGTGGAATCCTGACATGTGGTTTCTAGCATGATTCATTTGCATCGTATATGCTTTATTGTTGTCTATTATTTATTATAACATTAATTGTCAACACTTTTAATTTCAGGTGTATAGACATTCCTATACGGCATCGTACATTGTTTACAACCTCCACACAAGGTAAGAGACTGAATGGACTGGTTGATGCTTTATGTCTTGTATTGACATGCATACTGAAGAACATACTGTATTATGTATGATACACCCAATCTGAGACATCTCTAGTTCAACAACAGATGGAGTTTGTTCATGCCTGTCTGCCTGTCTTTGTGTACTTTTGTGTGTGTGCTTGTGTTTCAGGGAGGTGTGGGAATTGAATCCTCCGGAGGTCCAGAATGCAGTGCTCCAGCATGCAGCGTGGGGTGTGAAGGGACAGCAGCTGGTGAGTCTCTCCTCTTCTATGATGCCATACACTTCCTCTTTTCACTCTCTCTCTCACCCAATTGGAAATCAACCTATGGTCACAGCTCCTAGACTGTCATAGATGCCTCATCACACATATGAAAGAAATTGATAGGTGTGAGCATTATTGACAGCTTTTGTACAGGGTTCCATCAAGATGTGCTGAATGTGCTTTTCTGGCATGCAGGAGACCTGGTTTCAAACCCAGTCGTCACACTAGGGGTTGGTATCAAATTTTCCGTATTTATATTTCTCATGATGGCCAGTTGTGGTACAGTTTCTCATGTGAAGGAGTAGAAAGCCCCATTTGTTGTATATCAGGTGGCCATTTTGACAGCAGGTGGTCCTGTTACAGATGGGGATGCAGACTACACTTATCCGGACCAGACATCTTTGAGCTTCTGTTACTCTGTTCAGAGTTTGTTTGGTCACAAACCAAACTCAGCATGTGATTTTTGTCTGGCCGAACATCTGGCGGCCTAACGAAGAACACTGCAAATAGTCATGGCAGCCATTTGACTAGATGTTCAGGAGTTTTATGGCTTGGGGGTAGAAGCTGTTTAGAAGCCTCTTGGACCTAGACTTGGCGCTTCGGTACCGCTTGCCGTGTGGAAGCAGAGAGAACAGTCTATGACTAGGATGGCTTGGAGTCTTTGACAATTTTTAGGGCCTTCATCTGACACCGCCTGGTATAGAGGTCCTGGATGGCAGGAAGCTTGTCCCCAGTGATGTACTGGGCCGTTCGTACTACCCTCTGTAGTGCCTTGCGGTCGGAGGCCGAGCAGTTGCCATACCAGACAGTGATGCAACCAGTCAGGATGCTCTCAATGGTGCAGCTTTAGAACCTTTTGAGGATCTGAGGACCCATGCTAAATCTTTTCAGTCTCCTGAGGGGAAATAGGTTTAATCGTGCCCACTTCACGATTGTCTTGGTGTGCTTAGACCATGTTAGTTTGTTGGTGATGTGGACACCAAGGAACTTGAAGCTCTCAACCTGCTCCACTGCAGCCCCATCAATGAGAATGGGGCATGCTCGGTCCTCTTTTTCCTGTAGTCCACAATCATCTCCTTTGTCTTGATCACCTTGAGGGAGAGGTTGTTGTCCTGGCACCACACGGCCAGGTCTCTGACTTCCTCCCTATAGGCTGTCTCGTTGTTGTCGGTGATCAGGCCTACCACTGTTGTGTCATTGGCAAATTTAATTATGGTGTTGGAGTCGTGCCTGGCCGTGTAGTCATGTGAACAGGGAGTACAGGAGGGGGCTGAGCACACACCCCTGAGGGGCCCCTGTGTTGAGGATCAGTGTGGCGGATGTGTTGTTACCTACCCTTACTGTACCACCTGGGGGGTGGCCCGTCAAGAAGTCCAGGATCCAGTTGCAGAGGAAGATGTTTAGTCACAGGGTCCTTAGCTTATTGATGAGCTTTGAGGGCACTATGGTGTTGAACGCTGAGCTGTAGTCAATGAATAGCATTCTCACATAGGTGTTCCTTTTGTCCAGGTGGGAAAGGGCAGTGTGGAGTGCAACAGAGATTGCATCATCTGTGGATCTGTTTGGGCGGTATGCAAATTGGAGTGGGTCTAGGGTTTCTGGTATGATGGTGTTGATGTGAGCCATGACCAGCCTTTCAAAGCACTTCATGGCTACAGACATTTAGGTAGTCATTTAGGCAGGTTAACTTAGTGTTCTTGGGCACAGGCACTATGGTGGTCTGCTTAAAACATGTTGGTATTACAGACTCGGACAGGGAGGTTGAAAATGTCCGTGAAGACACTTGCTAGATGGTCAGCGCAGTACACGTCCTGGTAATCCGTCTGCGGCCTTGTGAATGTTGACCTGTCTAAAGGTCTTACTCACATCGGCTGCGGAGAGCGTGATACTACCTATTACGGTGCACTTTAATTCCTGATATGGATCATAAACAGAAATAAGTCATAATTTAAAATAAAATCACTACCATATTTCCCTGGCAGTGAACTAGTGCTGTATTGTAGCAGGATACTGATGGGAATCAGAGTCTGGCTTTTGCTGTACTATAGTTGTTTAGCCACCATGCAAAGCCCAATTACAATTCTCTTTACTCTCATTTCAGATATACATCTTTGAAAACAACATCTATTACCAATCAGATGTGCAGAGCAATTCTCTTAGGATTACTTCGTCGGGAGAGGAAGGAGTCATATTTAATGGAATCGCTGACTGGCTGTATGAAGGTTTGTCTGAATGCCAATTTACAGGTTCAGGGCGTACCCAAGGACACAATGTCAGGGAAGGTATTCCAGGCATTGGAAATAAATAATGTTCAGCCACAAAGGAATTCATCACTTTCACAGTTGAACGGCTCTCAGTCGCATTCAGGGACGGATGGAATAAGAATTCAAAATTAACACTACTAACGATATTAGTCCCATTTCCGAAGAATAATTGAATAAATGAGAACTAACTCCAAATTTTTTATCAAAGTTAATTAAATATAGATGAAGGAATGTCATTATTTCACTACAGCAGTGTTGTCTCCTCATGAATGGGCCATCATCTACACATTGTTCCATGCTCAGGGATAGCAGACAATTTCATTCATAATTTGCATGTATTAATTACACCTTAATGATGGATTGTAGCCCTGACTTAATTAAGACCAATTTTATGTTTTATCTACATCAGCCCAAAACAAGTTCCATAAAAAAACTGTACAAATTCTTAATTTGTCGTCCTTTTGACATATTTTCAACAAGGTTGTGTAAAACACAGATTTCCAATTGATGCAGATACAAATTCGAAACTTTCTCTTAAACTTCACTTACGATAACATATTGATCTTATACAGTACAAAGCAACTTCAAGTACTGGTGTACAGAAGAAGCCTACATTCATGTGGATAGGACTAGATCCGGAAAAAAACGATAGTGTAGTTTGGTCCTTGTGTTTTTAGAGGAGATTCTGCAGTCACATATAGTCCACTGGTGGTCACCTGACGGAGAGAGACTGGCCTTCCTCATGATCAACGATACCCTGGTACCCAACATGTTCCTGCCCCGGTTCACTGGCAGCCCCTACCCCAGATCACAGGAGTACCCATACCCCAAGGTAATGGAAATACGCAATATAATGGGATAGCATGTTACTGTAGAAAGTCCATGTATCTGTCTGTCATTATTTTGCCCCCATTGGTGAAATTGTGCTTGTTTGTTGGAAAAACAACACTATTGATCTTAGCAACAACAACAAAAACTGTTGGCTGAAGAAACAATTATTTCAGTTCTGATGATATAACTATTGTATGTCTTTGTTGATACACACAGTGTACTAGATTTGAGCTTTGGAAGTCATGTTTCTGTGCTATCGATTGATGTGCTGTATTACATGTACTGCATGTCGATACAACAACTATAGCTATCCAGTTATCTAGATTATCCTGTGCATAGAGTTGGTTAGAAATACTGCACACATAAAGGTCTTATATTCTGATAGATCAAGTATTTATGGAGTCTCAACAAAAGGGAAATTGGAAACTGAATAAATTATTAGACAAAATGATCAGAACACTCAGAACACTCCGATTTTATAAGAGAAGGTAAAATCGCTTCTAACAAAGGCTGTGATGGTTATGGAATTTTGGATTACGGTTATTTGTCAGCCAAATTATCACGGTTATAGTTACAAGTCTAACCGTTCGAATAGCAAAAAAAAAGAAGCGCATCTTCTCCTCTCGCTCCTGACTGCACGTCTGGTCTTTTTAAATGCCCGGCTGTCTACAGTCAGCTATTTTTTCCAGAACACAAAATTCCCAAACGGGCTAGTTTTATCTTCTCTCATCTCTCCTTACATCGGCTGTTAGATGTGAATCAGGCTTACTCTTACTTACTGCTTTTAGGTAAAGTTTGTCAACTTAAAAAGGATTTCAACATCCATAATCGTTGTTTACCGTGCCAGCCTTACTTCTAGCACATCTACATCTGCCAGAACAAAGAAGCCTGCTTGTATGAATTATTCACAATGATATTTTGCCAGTTCATTTCTTACCTCCAGGGATTTTTAAAAAAATATTATGATTTGCTCGGTCATCTCTGAGATAATCTCTGGTTAGATGTTAAACTAGGACAGACATCCAAATGGTCCAGGCAAAACAAAAATGTTAAGCTAGGACAGACATCCAAATGGTCCAGGCAAAACAAACATGTTAAGCTAGGACAGACATCCAAATGGTCCAGGCAAAACAAAGATGTTAAGCTAGGACAAACATCCAAATGGTCCAGGAAAAACAAAGATGTTAAGCTAGGACAGACATCCAAATGGTCCAGGCAAAACAAAGATGTTAAGCTAGGACAGACATCCAAATGGTCCAGGCAAAACAAAGTTGTTAAGCTAGGACAGACATCCAAATGGTCCAGGCAAAACAAAGATGTTAAGCTAGGACAGACATCCAAATGGTCCAAGCAAAACAAAGTTGTTAAGCTAGGACAGACATCCAAATGGTCCAGGCAAAACAAAGATGTTAACTGCTTACGGAGTGGTGGGGCATTATTAGCATAAATTCATAAACCATCACGGTTCACACAAAACACATTTCACAGCGAAAACAAATCCCTTACCTTTTGAAGAACTTCTGCTGAGGGCTTCCCAAGTGTCCAACGAGGACATCCAATGGTTCTTTTGTTAGAAAAAGTCATTTATTATATCCATAAATCTCCGTTTGGTTGGCGCGTTATGATCATAAAATACAGCGTCCACTCGCTCATTGAACCGTGAAGAGAACGCGTTCAACCTATACCTATACACTTATCCAAGAACAATCAAACATCATTGATAATGTATCCTTAGGAACACTTTTATGTATATTTACTATAATATTTCAACCGGATTGTAAACTGGACGATAGGAAAGGAAAAAACCACAGCGCTCGCGAGCCTGTGAACGCGCATCCTCTTCTGTTTACATCCGATGACCAGTTCGAAATTCTTCTTCTATTACCATCCAGAGCAACTATAACATCACCAAACACTGTCTAGAGACTGTTGACATCCAGTGGAAGCAATAGGTACTGCAATCTTACTCCCAGAAATGGCTGTTTTCAATAGGGAGGGGTTCAAAATGAGGCAATGTGTCAAAAACACTTTTTCCAGGACAGAAATTCCTCTGGTTTTTGCCTGCTATATCCATTCTGTTATACTCAGAGACATTATGTTAACACTTTTAGAAACGTCAGAGTGTTTCCTATCTAATAGTACTATTTACGTGCATATCCTATTTTCTGGGCCTGAGTGGGAGGCATTTTACTTTGGGCACGCCAGACTCTCCAAAACCGTCACCTCGGGAGCCGCTCCCTAAGAAGTTAAACTAGGACAGACATCCAAATGGTCCATGCAAAACAAACTTGTTAAGCTAGGACAGACATCCAAATGGTCCAGGCAATTCAAAGATGTTAAGCTAGGACAGACATCCAAATGGTCCAGGCAATTCAAAGATGTTAAGCTAGGACAGACATCCAAATGGTTCAGGCAAAACAAAGGTGGAAGAAAATAACCTGTGAGGTCATTTGAAGCATTGATTGTTAACATAGTTTATAATGAGTTGCTGAATATCCACTGTTCATACACCTTGGTTTGAAAGCGGTGTAGCAACAGTATTTGTTTTTCTCTGCATACTTAACAATTGACCTTATGAGGATCTGTTTTCTGACAGGCTGGCCAGCCCAACCCTACAGTCAGGCTGTTGGTGGTGAACCTGTACGGCCCCACACACACTCAGGAGCTGGTACCACCTGATGGCCTGAAAGAAAAGTGAGGAGGACACATCATTCTGGCAGCCCCTTAGTTCTTTTAGTCTGCATGTATAATTGTTGTGGTGCCACCAGGCATGTCAGGTTATTCTTTGCATGTTATTTCTTTACTAACCATTACAACCAGTATGTATGCATGTTAAATTGTTTCCAGGGGCAGACTGGGACCAGAAATCGGTATTGTCATTTCTAACACACCGGTCCATTATATTCCTCAATTATTTTCCCCCATTATTAGCCAGAAAGTGATCATTTTGCATGACAAATCCAAGTTAAAGAGGCCCATAGACTAAAAATGGACCAGCCCATCTGGCATTTGCCTGAAATGCCAGAAGGCCAGTCTGCCCATGATTGTTACAGTGCATGTTTGATCAAGTGCCATTCACAAGTACACAACAATCATTCAGAAATATGATTCAAATGGCCCAGAGAAGTAGTTGCTATACATCTGAATGTTTGTCTGATGTTGACCCAGAGAACACTATGTGAGTACGGTGAAGTGGATCAGCAACACCCATGCAGCGGTACGATGGCTCAACCGTCCCCAGAACGTGTCCTTCCTCACTGTGTGTGACGCCACCATCGGATCCTGTGTACAGGTGGGTTTTTTCCTTCACCTACGCTAAGGTGGTCCTCACTAGAAATGGGTTTTATTGGTGTCATCTGTGTCGTACTCCATGTTGGATCTAAGATGTGTTCCTTCACTTGAATTTCAGAAACATGAGGAAGCTTCAGATCTCTGGCTCACCAGACAGGTAAGCTGAAATGTAAATGTTCTTTAATATTAGCAATTCATATTTCCATCTAGTAACATTTTATTTGAATGCCACTGTGGGCTTGATTTGATCCAAATTGTGCTGCGGTTTTAAAACAGTGAGTATTGTATTTATATGCTAATAGTAAAGAGGACATTGATGCACGTTGCCTGTCCCTTAAATCCAATGTCCTCAGAACCAGGAGCCAATGTTTTCAAAGGACGGGAGCAGGTTTTTCCTGACCATACCGGTGAAGCAGGGGGGACAAGGAGACTTCCATCATATTGCCATGTTCACCAAATCGGTGGGTGCTGTCATACTCCAATTCTGAAATACACATTGGTTATCTTGTCATTCTCCGGCTTTTTCAGTGCTCACTTTATTTTAACATGTTTTTATCGGGAAAAAAATCACAATTTGTCTTTTCTCAGTTCAGAAGTGATCAAAATGATGTCCGTCACTTGACGTCAGGCAACTGGGAGGTGACCAAGATATTAGCCTATGATGAGGGGGAGCAAACCATGTAAGTTTGTCAGATCGGTTCAGATCAGTTATGAGAATAATTTAATATCATATTTCGTGTTACAGATATGAGCTTCAACAAGTGTTGACCTTTTTTCTCTTTTCGAACATCTCTTCTGTTGAAACTATTCTATGTGTAACTATAGTTTCCTGTACTTGCCCTAGTTCAAGTTATTCTGCTTTCACCTATATAGATATTTTATCAGTACTCAAGACTCCCCACAAAAGAGACACGTGTACAGGTGAGAAATGATTCTAAAACATTTTCCCCATGAAGAAATGCGCATGCTGAAAGTATTCTGCTCAATAACACCAGACATTTCAGCTGCATTCTAGTAGCTGTTAGCCCTATTCAGCTCCAGTTTGTCTTACCAATCCGTATTGCATAGATGTAATACATTGTTGAAAGGCAATTAATCTCAAGAATGTGAAGAAGTGCTAAAGAAGAATCCCTCTTTCAGTGCATCTACTATTGGTCTGTTCTCTCAACGATGTTTGACCTGTGAGATGAACCAGGAAGCATGCACGTTCTTTGATGCAGACATCAGCCCGAACAAACAGCATGTTATTCTACAGTGTAAAGGTACAAGTCTGGTTTATGTTTTTTGTTCTGGAAATCATTCAGACAAATACAGCTTTATGTGGATATGTTATAGCCACTGTAGTAAAACCCAACCTATTCTGGGTAATGTATGAGATATGGTTAGGAAGTAATTATGCCATTATGTATTTTATGATATAGTAGCAGATGGCGCCTGGGTCTCCTAACCACTGCTCTAATAAGTATATCCCACGGGTGACGTCGTTGGGCTTACATAGGCTAGGGTAGCTACAATACTACTATAAACCCATGTTAGAATATCATACTGAACGTTTGTTCAGTCTAAAAACAATGCTATGCAGTATTTATTGCTAGTGTATTTTCTGTTCCACAGGTCCCGGTGCTCCATGTGTGATGCTGCAGAGTTTTAATGATGTAAACAGTGAGTAATACTAAGTATTGATATGAACTCTCGTCTCCTGTACTGTACTGTTTCCAGTCTGTTTTAATGGTTCCTATTTCATATTTTGCCACGAGATTGTTGGCTGTGTTTCACATCGTGTGAAATAGATTTTCAACAGCTGTCCAAATTAAATGTTCTGGCAAGGTTTAAATGAGCATCTGGGAAGTGTTTTTAATGCAAATGGTATTGATTTGTCTTTTTTATGCCTGGATGCTTTTCAATGATACCGAATATGAGGCATAATTGTACTGAAAGGATGTGATTGGTGACAGTCTAAAACAAAGGATCACAGGGCATGTGGTTTAGATGCAGTGGCCTATGTGAAGTCAGCCAACTGCATTCGAAAAATGTAAAACTCAAATGAATGTGCTTCTTGAAACAATCTGTTGATTGATTTTCCCATCACAGTTTTGCCCCTTTACACACAATATGTTAATGGTTACTTTCACACTTTATCCTCACAGCGTACTTTATATTGGACAACAACATGCCTCTGAGAACTGCCTTGGAAATCAAAAAGATCTCTAAGTCAGATGTCAGGGTTATTCCAAGTGAAGACTTTGGTAACTAACCATTTCTCTCTGTGTATATTTCTTTCTCTTTCTATTTGTCTCTCTCTCTGCTCTGTAGTCTGTCAGTCACTTATTTTCTCTCGTTCTCTCGCTCTCTCTCTCTCTCGCTACCGTATATTGTTCATTTTAATAACTACTGATATTCAATATTTTCTTCTCACAGAGCTGCCTTTGAAACTCACCTATCCACTTGACTTTTCTGAATCTCTTCTATATGGCCTTCTTTTGATTGTGTAAGCATCGCTCCTCTTTCCTAGCCTTCTAACATAGTTACACAGTCTTAAGGGCATTTTCATTCAGCAATACATTTAGAACTGAATACTTTACCTTGAGAACAAACACACTGATTTTCTACCTCCAATTCCATGATGTGAGATTATGCTTTCTTTAATTAAGGGAAGATGTTTTCACACAATATGGAACTTTAAATTAGTTAACTTGTTTGAGAAGCTTGAATTAACCACCCTCTCTCCCACTCCCTCCCGCTTCCACCCCTCTCTTAGCGATGGTGGGCCTGGCAGTCAGTCGGTGAGTGATGAGTATGAGCTGGGTTGGGACTCGGTGCTGGTCAGTTGTGATGAGGTGATTGTGGCCAGGCTGGATGGCAGGGGGACGGGCTTCCGGGGCCTGAGAGTCCTGCAGCAGGTCCACCAGCGCCTGGGTACCGTGGATGTTCAGGACCAGATAGCTGCATTGGAGTATGTAACCTCTGACCAGCATGTGACGCAATGAGATATGACATAATATTATCAAATCTTATTGGTTGCATACACATATTTAGCAGATGTATTACGGGTGTAGCATTATCTAATAATACACACAAATCTAAAAGTGAAAGAATGCAATAAAAAATACAGAAATATTAGGATGAGTATACATACAGTTGAAGTCGGAGGTTTACATACACTTAGGTTGGAGTCATTAAAGCTTGTTTTTCAACCACTCCACAAATTTCTTGTTAACAAACTATAGTTTTGGCAAGTCAGTTAGGACATCTACTTTGTGCATGACACAAGTAATTTTTCCAACAATTGTTTACAGACAGATTATTTAACTTATAATTCACTGTATCACAATTCCAGTGGGTCAGAAGTTTACATACACCAAGTTGACTGTGCCTTTAAACAGCTTGGAAAATTCCAGAAAATGATGTCATGGCTTTAGAAGCTTCTGATAGGCTAATTGACATCATTTGAGTCATTGGAGGTGTACCTGTGGATGTATTTCAAGGCCTACCTTCAAACTCAGTGCCTCTGCTTGACATAATGGGAAAATTTCTTTTTTTAAATGGTAGACCTCCACAAGTCTGGTTCATCCTTGGGAGCAATTTCCAAATGCCTGAAGGTACCACGTTCATCTGTACAAACAATAGTACGCAAGTATAAACACCATGGGACCACGCAGCCGTCATTCCGCTCAGGAAGGAGACGCGTTTTGTCTCTTAGAGATGAACGTAATTTGGTGCAAAAAGTACAAATCAATCCCAGAACAACAGCAAAGGACCTCGTAAAGATGCTGGAGGAAACAGGTACAAAATAATCTATATCCACAGTAAAACGAGTCCTATATCGACATAACCTGAAAGGCCGCTCAGCAAGGAAGAAGCCACTGCTCCAAAACCGCCATAAAAAAGCCAGACTACGGTTTGCAACTGCACATGGGGACAAAGATCGTACTTTTTGGAGAAATGTCCTCTGGTCTGATGAAACAAAAATAGAACTGTTGGCCATAATGACCATCATTATGTTTGGAGGAAAAAGGGGGAGGCTTGCAAGTCGAAGAACACCATTCCATCCGTGAAGCACGGGGGTGTCGGCATCATGTTGTGGGGGTGCTTTGCTGCAGGAGGGACTGGTGCACTTCACAAAGTGGCATCATGACGAAGGAAAACTATGTGGAAATATTGAAGCAACATCTCAAGACATCAGTCAGGAAGTTAATGCTTGGTCGCAAATGGGTCGAACCTGACTCAGTTACACCAGCTCTGTCAGGAGGAATGGGCCAAAATTCACCCAACTTATTGTGGGAAGCTTGTGGAAGGCTACCCGAAACGTTTGACCCCAAGTTAAACAATTTAAAGGCAATGCTACCAAATACTAATTGAGTGTACGTAAACTTCTGACCCACTGGGAATGTGATGAAAGAAATAAAAGCTGAAATAAATCATTCTCTCTACTATTATTCTGACATTTCACATTCTTAAAATAAAGTGGTGATCCTAACTGACCTAAGGGAACTTTTACTAGGTTGAAATGTCAGGAATTGTGAAAAACTGAGTTTAAATGTATTTGGCTAAGGTGTCTGTAAACCTCCGACCTCAACTGTATTTATATATATATATATATATTTACATATGATGGGATGTATAGACATTATGGGCAGTATATGGAAAGAATATATATATATATATACATGTAATATATTTAATATACAATATGATATACGATGCGATTTACACTATTAGATGATATGATACGATATACAATGCAATATATAAGATGTAATGCGATATACAGTACGATGCGATGCCATACAATATGATATAATACAATACCATAAGTTAAGACAGGATGTGATATGATACGATATGATGTAATATGATACAATATTTTCCCCCTTTCCATTGAAATCCATTGAAAATGTATGGCATGGTTGTACACTCTTTAACTTTCCTGTCAGTCATCTGTGTTAAAGCCCTCATGAAATGTCTGGAAAAAGAATTAGTCATGTTTTGGGTTGTTTTTATTTACTTATTACAGATACTTGATGACACTCCCATACATTGACCGCGCGCGGATCGGAATCTACGGAAAGGCAAGTTTAACTGCTGTCTTTCAGTTTATCACCATGCTTCACAGTCACGGGTGTGTTCAACAAGTGAAGGTGTTCTTTTCTTTCCAGGGATATGGTGCTTACCTCACCTTGATGCTTCTGAGGTCCACTGCGCTGATTAAGTGTGCAGCTGCTAATTCCCCAGTGATTGACTGGAAACTTTACGGTGAGTATGTCTCCATGATCTTACCCTTTAGGTCAGTTTCCTTGACAGAGATTCAACCTACTCCTGGATTTAAAAGCAAGCTGAATGGACAATCTCCATTGAAATAGCTTTTTAGTCCAGGTTTAGGGTCAATCTAGGATTGGGAAACCGGTGCTATGTGTTTTGTGTGAGTTCATTTTCCACAACAAATGACATTAAATATTGTACAAATTTGATTATCAATGAAATTGGAGTTGAAAGTACTGAATACTTTTTTGAAATATTGTGTACTTTCTCTACATGCAGCTTCAGCATTTTCAGAGCGATACTTTGGCCTGACGTCTAAGAACGACAACAGATATCAAGTAAGTTGTTTATCACAGTCCATCTGTTGGTGTTATTGATGGTTTTCTATTTGTGGGTTCTACAGTTTATCACAGCAGATTGGAGAACAGTGGGAACTGTCACACTGAAGCGTGTGTGTGTGCGTGTGTGTGTTGGGTGTTCCTATTTATGTGTGTACGTGCGCAAATGTATGTGTGTGCGTATGCTCATGGGCCAGGTATTGTTCATCAGTCAGAATAATAACTAGTGAAGCTGTACAACTTCCTGTGTGAGATTACAGTGTAATCAGTGAAAGTGTTCCCCTGAAAGTGGGTTGTTGATATGTGGGCCACACAGTTCAAGCCATTTAAAATGTAAATGATGTTAGTCCAGAGAAGTAGGTCAAATTGATCATAAACAAACAGCAGGGCATCACTCATACAGTCCTTAGATGGAAATAGACATGGACCCGTTCTGTTACTGAAGCAACACACTGGATCCCCTGGGGGTGTTAGACAGGTTTGATCCAGTCCTGTATTGTGGCCTGGCTCAACCAGACTGAACACTGTGCTCAGCATTGATTGTGAAGTGAAGCAATGGTGAGCAGTCTGATTTAACAAGGCTAGTTGTATAGCGTGATCTTTTCACAAACTATTTATTCACAGCTGTGGTTGGTTTTCCCTCAGATATTGTTTTCTGTTCAAACCTGAGGTTTTGTTTTGCTTTTTGTGTATTTTTGTGAATATTGGTGTGTGAATATTGATGTGTATATTGATGTGAATATTGATGTGTATATTGATGCGTATATTGATGTGTATACTGTATATTGATGTGAATATTGATGTGTATATTAATGTGAATATTGATGTTAACATTGATGTGTGTATTGATGTGTATATAGGGCTCATCTGTGAAAGAGACCTTGGTCTCAGCATGACTCCCTGTCAAAATCAAGGTTCAAGAAAATAGAAAACCTGAGGTTACACTGTCTCCCATATCTATTCTTTCAGGTTTCTAGAGTGCTTCCAAATATGAAAGGACTGCAAGGAAACTTGATGAAGGGACCGCAAGGACCGGATTTTCTGTTGATTCATGGAACAGCTGATGGTAATTACCCTTTCGTCCAACAGAAATGGAAAAAAGACAATCCTAAGTACGTCATAATCAGCGATTGGCCTTGTGTTGTATTCAAAGTCAATTTGCAACACCAATTGGTGTTTTTTTGTTCTTTTCTCAGCAAATGTTCATTTCCAACATTCAGCAGAGTTGATTAAGCACTTGATCAAAATTGGAGCGAACTACACAATGCAGGTACGAGCCGTGATCCACAAATTCGAATGAAAATGTTGAATGAGTGATTACATAATGTGATTATTGAAGTGATTTTGATTGCTAGCCAATATATTTGCACCCACCCACCACACACACACACACCTCTCAGGAAAAACATTAAGTTACTTTCTTGTTCCTTCTAACTGATAAACGAGTAACCATACTTCACTACAGGAATGACAGTCCTAATGACCTTGTGTCTGACCTTTGACCTTTGTTTGAGACAGCTTTACCCAGATGAGGGCCACTTCCTGTCCCTGCAGAGCCAACAGCACCTGTCCGAGTCCCTGGTTGGCTACTTCAGAACATGTTTTCAGGACTTCAGCACACCGCTACCTGAGGAGATAGGCAAAGAGGATGATGACTGACAGGGTTGGGGTTAGATGGTGACTGACAGGGTTAGGTTTAGATGGTGACTGACCGGGTTAGGTTTAGATGGTGACTGACAGGAGGACATGCAGACGGGCCGTGTGTGGATCTGGAATCGCTATGTTGAAGCAGTACAGTGACTGCTCTGCCCTCGCGAGGTCTGTTGGCTGTTGATTAGGTGTCCAATGTAGGCAAGACATAGCTGATGCGGGGTAATGTGGTGTGTGTGTGTTTGGTATGTGCGTGCGTGCGTGCGTGCAAAATGCAGGACTACAGATCATGGAGGCTTTCTATTTGTAGTACAGCACAATGGTTGATGGACAAAATCTGAGGGTTAAATGTTATTTTTGACATTTTTTTAAATTCCACTCAGTGATACACTGGTTTCTCCCTTCACAGCTTTTACCATCAGCTGTATCGTTATACTGTGAAAGCATGCTTGTGTTGAAGCCCACGTTTATCCACATTATTCCAATTGTACTAAGCATCAGCAACACAACACTACCGCTTTCCGTCTGTCTTATCCCATTCCTATCTGTGCACTAATAATGCTTAAATTTTACTTTCACTTACTAACATGCACACATATTAGGTGATGTTACATACGATATAGCACCATATTATTTGATAAAGTGCTATTTTTCATGTCTTCTTATGATATACTGTTTTCAGCTGTACGTTTACAGTATGCAGTGTGTATATTTTTGAGATATGTGTTACAGGGGGTGATCTATTCGAATATTGTATGAATGAATAGTCTTTGTTTTTGCTGGGGTTTGTTACACTTTAGATGAATAGCCATTGTCTTTGGATCAATTGAACAATAAAGAACTTTAGAAAACAACTATATTCCGCCAATGAAATGTCCATGACCGGTCTCTCTGGGTCTCACAATGAGAGACTTTCTGTTGACTTTTCCATCTGAGAGCCAAGTAAGTATATGGCTCAAAGTTATATATTCTGCACAGCATTGAGATGTCTGGAACGACAGTGAATCTGAGGTCATTAATCCTGCTTCAGTGTCCATTGGCTACTGAGAGTCTCAGTGGTTCAAACGGTAAGTTATGAGCGCATACAGGTTGGAGGTTATTGCAGTTTTCTTCATTTATTGCAAGTAATAAAAACAAATGCACACATTGGGTATGATATCCCTGTTATAGTAGTTGTTTCCCATTCATCTTTACTTGATTTTATTAGGTGTATTTGACTGGGGCAATGCACATTAGTCAACATGTGTGAAAATGTCTGTGCCAGATTATTTCACAGACAGACTGTTTGCGTCCTGAATGGCACCCTTTTCAGTGCACTGGTCAAAAGTAATGCACTATATAGGGAATAGGGTTGCATTTGGGACACATAAACTGAGAGAGATTTAATTACTTTACAGGACAAATTAAACACTGCCCTGTGAGTAAGTGTCATACTGTGTCTCCTCTGACTGAATTAACCTACTTGAGAGAAGGAAAGTACAAAATAGGTAGCCTCAGAGCCATTTATATGAATACACTGAGTTTTCTATGCCTCCCCATTGTGTGAGACAATGGTGAGCGCAGCATTCAGTCTGGTCTAACCAGGCTACAAAATAGGCCTTGAGCTTCAGCGATGTGGAGGGATACAGAGCCAAATGACAATAGCACACTTCTCCCATCTCTACATGAGGAGATCCCACGACGCATTGCACTTTGTTGTTATTCATGCGTTTGGGGTCTGTTGCTTCTGGCTTTTTAGGTCATTCATCATTGTGACGTAGGGGGTCGCTCACACCACCCTAGATAGGAATACAAATCCAACCTGGCTGATTGGCTATTGACCATAGCACTGCATGATTTGTTAGCCTGTTAGCCTATTATAAGCAATCCTAGCCACTCAGCCAGAGGACGCTTTTACACATGGATCACTGAAGAGCCTAAACGGTGCTAGCTAAATTGGTTTATTGTATTGTTCAAAACCAAACAGCTGCTTATCTCCAGAATACCTCTTATCAAACAGTACATGGAGAATCTGTAAGATCATTTTCTCATTCTTACACCTGAAGCTCCTCCTCATACTCTGGTCCCAGATCTGTCTGTGCTCTTGCCAACTCCATTGCTTTCATTGTCAAGCCAAATATTGTTTGGCATGACAATGAGTGACGAGGAGTTGGTACGATAGGACAAATAACCTGGTCCTGAGGCTATCCTTCCCATGCCTTGATAATAGTCTTATGTCCACTGTCAGTTCTGGTGAAGGTCTGTGAGAGAGACTTTTAACAGAAAGCAAAAGCTAGAACATTTTTCTTAGTCAACAGCTATGTTTTTTATCCTCCTCTACCCCCATATTCCTCATGTTTTTACAGTTGCAGCCCATATACAGATGTAGGATCTATTTTGAACCAGTTTGCTACAACAGGAAAATAATCCTGCAACAATTATTTGGATTGTAATTAATGGCTATTTTTGTAGGAGTTGATACATTTTTCGTAAGGGAAAATCAAGTCTGAAATTTCAAAGTGGAAATTACAAACTTCAGAAGGCTTTTTAAACCTCAAATACACTGCACGTTGAAAATGTCTTGCATGCAGGAAAGTTCTCTTGCGACAGGGTGATCCAATTAAGATCCTACACCTGTATCAATGCTGTAAATAATAATGGGTTGTTGTGGCCATGTTAGCCTCGGCAGGCCCTGAGGGTCTGTTTCCCCACTCTGCGTCCTACTCACTTGCCACTTGCACTGTGTATGCAATGTGAAGTATAAAACTAAAAGTCACGCATCTCCATGCTGTGTAAGCTCTCCTTAGGAATAGATGTTGCCTCAACCATAAATTATTAGCTGTATGTATATTTGTTCATGTTACGTAACACCTCCCGTTCCTATCATCTTGGTATGTAATTGAATTAATACAACAATGCACAACCTATACTGGCAGTGTGTGCATGCATGCATACAAATTGATTATTCAGTCTATATTGGCTGGATTATCTTGAGGGGAAAACATTTGAAAATATCTCCAAGCCCTTTGTACTATCTAAATCTGAGTAGACACACAGTATTGTTGTTTACATGTAGTTAACATTATGTACTGTACGTTCCATTGACCTATTTCTTCATTTTTCTAAGTAAGCTAATGTTTTGGTTAGGTGGCTCAAAGAATGTTAGCACTACAGCTGTCCCCATAGGAGAACCCTTTGTGAACCCCTTTTGGTTCCAGGTAGAACCCTTTTGGGTTCCATGTAGAACCCTTTCCACAGAGCGTTCTACATGGAACCCAAAAGGGTTCTACCTGACACCAAAAAATGTTATCCTATGGGGACAGCCGCAGAACCCCTTTTGGAACCCATTTTTCTAAGATTGTATTGAAGGCCTTTCACTGCAGAATTTTAACTGGAATACTGATGCACACTATGGAAGCCACACATTATACTGAAGAGGATTTGACATAGACCTATGCTATGTTTCTATGTTGAATAAATGTCTGAAATAGAGTTCATAAGCCTGCCATCTAAAAAAATGGGCTCAATTGGCTTGCAAGTAGTTCCCAAATGACCCTTCCAAGGTCAGTGTACGGGGGCCCCGGTCTTCCCTAATGCTTCTATCTGTCAGGCTATGATCCTACCTGGTTGGATTTCTCACTCTGTGGTGGAGAGTGGGAGAGGGAATGTGGCTCAGTTGGCTGCATGTTGGTTCCTCCCTCAGCCTCAGACAAACCACACTCAATAAACACTCAAAACATAGTATTTCATTAAATGGAAGTCAGATATGAACTGTTTAAAAACCACAGAGTACACCACTAAGGTTATGTTACCTCTCACTATGGTCATTGGTTGCACTGATTGCACTGCATACAAATAACCTGTTTCAACTAAGTCATAGCCCTGGGGGGGAGTCACAATGGCTGTGTTTAGACAGGCAGCCCAATTCAGATATGTTCTCCAATTATTGGCAAAAGAGCTGATCTGATTGGTCAAAAGACAAATTAGAATTGTGCTGCCTGTGTAAACGCGGGCTTTGTGCCAAAATGTTGGTTCAGTATTACATACTTGTGAGTAAATCAACTTTATTGATTTGTTTCGTAGTCCATTTGACTTCAGAGTAAAGTGCCCTCATCTCATCTACAGAAATAGTCGTACCAACGTTAACCCTTACACATAACCCTTTACAGCAGACGACTAACAGGTGTATTATTGTGGTGGAGGTTTTTAATACTATTAAACATTAAGTTACTTTTGTGATAAGACCAGTGACCAGAAATATGTTTCCTATAAGGAAGAGGCTTCCAATCCAACCCTCAGGTAAAGATGGGGATAGCAAAGCCGAAAGCAAAAACGTAAGCAGTACAGACAGAAAGCCAAGCCATATACATGTACAGTGAGGGAAAAAAGTATTTGATCCCCTGCTGATATTGTACGTTTGCCCACTGACAAAGAAATGATCAGTCTACAATTTTAATGGTAGATTTATTTGAACAGTGAGAGACAGAATAACAACAAAAGAATCCAGAAAATGCATGTGAAAAATGTTATAAATTGATTTGCATTTTAATGAGGGAAATAAGTATTTGACCCCCTCTCAATAAGAAAGATTTCTGGCTCCCAGGTGTCTTTTAAACAGGTAACGAGCTGAGATTAGGAGCACACTCTTAAAGGGAGTGCTCCTAATCTCCGTTTGTTACCTGTATAAAAGACACCTGTCCACAGAAGCAATCAATCAATCAGATTCCAAACTCTCCGCCATGTCCAAGACCAAAGAGCTCTCCAAGGATGTCAGGGACAAGATTGTAGACCTACACAAGGCTGGAATGGGCTACAAGACCATCGCCAAGCAGCTTGGTGAGAAGGTGACAACAGTTGGTGCGATTATTCACAAATGGAAGAAACACAAAAGAACTGTCAATCTCCCTCGGCCTGGGGCTCCATGCAAGATCTCACCTTGTGGAGTTGCAATGATCATGAGAACGGTGAGGAATCAGCCCAGAACTACACGGGAGGATCTTGTCAATGATCTCAAGGCAGCTGGGACCATAGTCACCAAGAAAACAATTGGTAACACACTACGCCGTGAAGGACTGAAATCCTGCAGCGCCCGCAAGGTCCTCCTGCTCAAGAAAGCACATATACATGCCCGTCTGAAGTTTGCCAATGAACATCTGAATGATTCAGAGGACAACTGGATGAAAGTGTTGTGGTCAGATGAGACCAAAATGGAGCTCTTTGGCATCAACTCAACTCGCCGTGTTTGGAGGAGGAGGAATGCTGCCTATGACCCCAAGAAAACCATCCCCACCGTCAAACATGGAGGTGGAAACATTATGCTTTGGGGGTGTTTTTCTGCTAAGGGGACAGGACAACTTCACCGCATCAAAGGGACGATGGACGGGGCCATGTACCGTCAAATCTTGGGTGAGAACCTCCTAACCTCAGCCAGGGCATTGGAAATGGGTCGTGGATGGGTATTCCAGCATGACAATGACACAAAACACAAAACACAGAACATCTGTGGAGGGAGCTGAAGGTTCGAGTTGAAACCTCAGCCTCGAAACCTTAATGACTTGGAGAAGATCTGCAAAGAGGAGTGGGACAAAATCCCTCCTGACATGTGTGCAAACCTGGTGGCCAACTACAAGAAACGTCTGACTGTGATTGCCAACAAGGGTTTTGCCACCAAATACTAAGTCATGTTTTGCAGAGGGGTCAAATACTTATTTCCCTCATTAAAATGCAAATAAATTTATAAAAATGTTCACATGCGTTTTTCTGGATTTTTTTGTTATTCTGTCTCTCACTGTTCAAATAAACCTACCATTAAAATTATAGACTGATCATTTCTTTGTCAGTGGGCAGGGGATCAAATACTTGTTTCCCTCACTGTATGCATTGCTCAATATATCTTCCTTTCTGATATTGTAAAAGCACTGCTCAACTTGCTGCTCCATCAGTCTTCCCTGCAGAATAACAATTTGTCCTATTGCTGTGGCTCTCCAGACAAGACCAGACAGGGGAGAGAATGAAAGCCCTGTGGGCCTGATGGCGTGCTTTTCTGCAAACCCTCTTACCTCAGAGAAGACAAATCGAGAGGATGACAAGATGAGGATTTATGACTCAACAATTTGCATCCTTTCACCATGACCAAGGCTCAGTTCTTGTCATCAGCTAATGCTCCTCAAACCAGGTTTGCGTCCCAAATAGCACTCTATTTCCTGTGTAGTGGACTAGTTTTGACCACAACACATAGGGCTCTGGTCAAAAGTACTGCACTATATAGGGAATAGGGTGCCATTTTGGACACAATCATGTTCCTGATGTAGGCCTATATTTTTCAGCTGTTCAACCAACCTGCCTATTTTCTTCAGTAAACATGTGGTGTAATAGCATACGGTGTCATACATTCCATAATGGAGACCCGCCTCTAAACAGCATGTTGGTATAGGTTTTCTCACGGAATATCCATGTAGACAGTTCTGACAGAGGAAGTAGGCCTATCACTTTTGATTGTCAGGGTTGTATTCATTCGGCACCAAAAGGAAGAAAACTGACTGAAACAGGGAGGGACTATTTGAACACCTTCAATAAGACATTTATCTTTGTTTCTTGCGAAACGTTTTGCTACGATGTGCCCTAAGGAATACCCTCCAGTTGTGTCTGAGTTTCAGTTCCACAGCCGCCTGCCTAATTCGTTCACTCCAATGAAATGGTGTGGCGGTGGGGGAACCATATGTGAAGACATCTGCGCCATATTAGTGGCATGCCATCCATTAACAATCGCTGTCACAGCGCTTGCTGCACCTGGTGGTGGAAATAGTGCCCGTCAGTGTCGAGTAATAGATGCCCCATTCCCTCGGCCTCTGACCTTTAAGTGGCCGTCGCCATGACCACCTGGCTTTTAAAAGCAAACAGATTTGAGCTTTAACAAGGCTTTTATTTCACTGGATGGGGAAAAAACAGATCTCAACTTTGTCACCTCACCTCTCACACATGTGGGAGCCACTACACTACTTTCCCTTAAAACTCAGCATACCTCATGCACATATAGCCTAGGCCTAATGATATGGTCTACAATAATCCAGTAGGTGTCGCACTGAAATGCTTCCCCCTAACTCGTCCCCTAACTCAAGGCCAAACTCCAGGGGGGTCTGCGCATTCTGGTGGCAGTGAAGGATGGGGAAGATTTGCAGTAAATTCCAGAGCATGACCCTCCACTAATACCTCCCAGCAGAGACATCTGGAGCCGTAGCTACTGCAGATCTGCTCTACTGTATGCTGGAGCAGCTGCTCTCAGCTACTGAGGGTGGGTGGGAAGGAAGGGGGAGGGACCAGGGAGGGACCTCCATGAGTCCTGAATAGCTGCAGCGTTTAGTGGGGCACCTGTTATGCCAAGGTTGCAACAAGCTATCTCGTTCTAGTCAACCAATCGGGTCTCTTGCTACAGTTTGTCATTCCAGAAACAGAGAACCAGACAGTCCACTTGCACAGTACTTCAGCTGCTGAAAGCACAGACCATCTGACACAAACTGAGTGACACATGAGTGCGTTTCGGCCTGCACAGTCTTCAGGCTTGTATATGAAAACACGTATACAATAGCCACTGAACATTAAATAGATTGACAATAAATTGTCTGTTGATTCACTACAAAGGAATTCCATCTATATTCTTACAGTGAGGGACAGACGGCATTATCAGCCAGTTCCTGCCGTACAGGTGTATCCTTCTTCTCATTCCAGTTGATAGACTACAGCCTACTATGCATATGATGTTAGTACAGTGAGTGTAATATAACCACTGATTCCTGGCTCTCTAAGTAGCCAAGACAGCCCCTCCAGGCTCCCCTCAAAGCGAGACAGAAAGAGGCTGCTTATCTGGTACTCTGCAGGACATGGAGGTCTGGAGGTCTGCTCAGCTCTAAACACCTTCACACCCCATTGGTGACAACTAGCCAGGCCTACTGAAGAGCTAGCACGGCTCCAGTGGCTCTAGTTCAATGCCATCTGTGTCCCAGTCGCCCTAAACACACTGCTAGATTAATGAGCAATGGAGGCACCAGGGATTTATAGAGCCAGAGCCATAATGGTGGATACATCTGCCAGTGCCACCTCAACTATGGTCTGAACAATGCCAGGGTGGAAACTGGGCACGGTGATGGGGACTGATGCTCAGATAGACAGCTCAGCAGTCAGCATTCATCAACCATTGCTGTTATTTGCAAACAATTGAACTAAGAACTTGACATTTAGAAATATGGAACAATCTATGAATGAAATAGAGATATGAGTGCAGTGTTACAATACATGCATGTTGTCTTGCATGACACTGACTAGAATGGAGATAAAGGAAAGGACTGTAGCTAATATACAGTACTGGACATATTATATGGACACTGTGCCTATTCACCTACAGGTGGTGCTCTAATCTAACTATTTCGTTTTGGACAGGTGCATTTGAGTATTTTTGCTCACCACAGGAGTGCGCTGTTGTCCACGTGCTGTCCAAGCCTAGGCTAAATGCTGGATAACCTAATCTATCAAAGTCAAATAGTATTTGTAATGTAATCCTTATACATTCACCAGAAGGGAACAACATAGATGTATTTTTATGCAGTTATTAATTAATTATAAATGTAATTTAATCCTAATACAGCACCGCTGTGAAAACAATAGCAGCACATTCACTGTTAAGACGTTCATTTAATAGAAGTAGGACTACCTACATGTGCTTGTATATTGCCCTTCCAAAAAACATTGGATTATAGGGATTTTTTACTAATAGATTTCTTTCATTAATCAAATGCCCACATAGGATTCTAAGACACCGTATCGATGATCCATAGTTTGGTGTTCCTACTATCCTACAGAGCCTGAAATCCTTGGATACTTGACCAAGACTAGGATCCTCCGTCCTCTTTTTCCTTCTGTCTTCTCATTACTGAGGCAGCTCCATAATGATGTTCTCTTCAGTTCTTAGAGGTTCTCACCTGGCCAATGAAGCAGAACTAGAGAGAGGAGATGTTCTCCAGTAGTCTGTTTCTAATCAGGGAGCCTCCTTCACCTGGCTTCAACCTGACTTCACCTGGCTTCAACCTGCCTTCACCTGGCTTCAACCTGCCTTCACCTGGCTTCAACCTGACTTCACCTGGCTTCAACCTGCCTTCACCTGGCTTCAACCTGCCTTCACCTGGCTTCAACCTGACTTCACCTGGCTTCAACCTGACTTCACCTGGCTTCAACCTGCCTTCACCTGGCTTCAACCTGACTTCACCTGGCTTCAACCTGCCTTCACCTGGCTTCAACCTGCCTTCACCTGGCTTCAACCTGACTTCACCTGGTATAAAGAGCAGCTCAGGGACTCCCTATGGCATCATATGCTGACACGGTGTCTTGAGGCTGCAGTCTGTGGTAAAATGTGTGAAACACTTCACATCAATAACATTACCTGTGATACTCAGCATCCTCTTCATCACCACATTCCTCCCCCTCGTCATCATCATCATCAGCATCTTTAAGCATCAATATCTGATCTAATATCAAGACAGTAATGCAACCTAGAACCTACCAATCCCCCTTTATTTTCTTGAGTGTCTCTTTCTGAATCAGTCGATCGCTAGCTCATCCTCCGTGCCAGGGTAAGTGTTTGAGGAGCTGAGAGCTGCTCAGTGGGGTAAAACCTAGTTTCCAGGTGAAATCACAGGCTTGACAAATGGCTCCAAACCTGAGGTGTCTGTATTACAGCGGGATAGACGTTCTATTAGAACGGTGGAGGCCATAATGGACTGTGAATTACAGCCAGGTAATAGAGTTGCCAGTTTGAATGACTGAGGAGCAGGTGAATTCGATTAAGGCCCCTTTGTTTTTAAATCAGTCATTTTCGGGGCTTTCCCGTTCGGTTAACCTTCGGTGTCACGGGATTGGTCGTGTAATTATCATGGCTTAATGTCGAACGTGATAATAATATTAATAATGAATCATTTTGTGGATGCTTCTATTTGTCCTATTTGTCCTATTTCACACAAGTGTGTAGTATAGCATGTGTGAATTAGAAATATGTGTATTTTGCATATCCCAACTCCTGAGACACCCTCAGAGAGTATGATGGCTGATGCTCCCTTCAGGCTCTCCCTTCTCTTCTAATCGGTAGTAAGGTTTTGAGTTTATTAAATTCAGTTAATTCCTGTAGTACTATTGTGCTTGTTATTATGGAACTATTAGACTATTAGTACTACTTAAAAAAAATACGTTCTGACCAAAGGACATCACTTTAAAACTATGATTTGATTTGAGGTCTTATTATTTTGTTATCTTGTTTTCTGTGTTGCCCATTTCGATATTATGTTCACAAAAACTGTTGCAATATTGCTTCTACATTATCTTATTCTTAGGTACCGAGAAAAATTTGGCATCTGATTGAATAATTCCAGGGTTATTGTCCTATTCCTACTTTTTAATCAAGTATGCTAATTATATGAAGCAGCTATCCATGACAGGGCTCTTGTGGAGGCCTCCTCTCCCTGATGAGAGCCAATGAACAGCCTTGACACTGTCTGGTGACACCAGACATAATAATACACTCAATGTACTGTCACATTCTGCGATTTCCATAAAACGGAGCTCATTTAACCCCACTGCAAAATGTCTGATTCGATACGTCAGTTCTACAAATCAAGGTTATAATTTTCCAACTACATGATGCCCTCGTTGTAAACTAAGAGACTTGGTGAATTGGGGGATATACTGTAACAGATAGGCAGAGGCTGAGGTGCTCCTGTTTGGCTTTTCTATGGCCACACACGTACTTGCACATGTGCACGCACTCACGCACGAGCACACACAAACAGACACACACACACAGACACACACAAATACACACACACACACACACACACAAACAGACACACACAGACACACACAAACAGACACACACACACACACACACACACACACACACACACACACACACACACACACACACACACACACACACACACACACACACACACACACACACACACACCACATAAAAGAGCCAGCAATATGAAGAACCTATTTCCTTCCTCCTCCCAAACCCACATAGTCCTTTCCTCTCTTGCTGCCAATGACAGGTGTAAGATTAACTTTGTTAGGTGTCGGACTCATTCGAGCAAGCCAAATTAAATTAATGGAACAAATTTCCCACGTAATTAAGATAAAAATTCATGTCAGCTGTAACCTTGCCGTGTGCACTAATTACGCACAAATGATTTATCATCTGTTTCGCCCCGAATATTAATCTCAACCTCATTGATAACTACCAGCCCAGTGTTAAGAGATGAGACTTGATTAACACTGACAGTTTGGAGCAACCGAAATGCTCGCAATCCACCAGCCAATCAGAATCCACCATTCTCAAGAGCGCAGACTTCCTCTTTCTTCATTCAATTAGCGATCATTATAGGTGCAGGCGGGCAGAACGCAGCTTTAAGACTAGAATGTATTGCCTTCATGGGCTCTAAGTAGCATGGTTCGTAATACGCATATGGCTGCCGGCCTGCTGCCCAGTATTCTTAATGGATGGGTCTGGGCTAATTAGATAACTGAGGTGGGGGGAGTGGTTGGGGGATGTACTGGCTAGTGGTCGTGCTTGCGTGGACGGTAGTACCTAAATGTGCCAGCCAGTAGAGAGAACAAAACGTGTTTCCTTTCCTCAGTCTATATAACTGTATCCCAGGCAGTAGTCGGTGTTACTATATAACAGATAATACCTTTAAAAGGCTACCAAGGCGTTTCAAGCTGGCAGAGCAGCAAACAGTAGAGCCAACCCTGAGATGAGGCCTCTGAAAACCTGCTGCACACAGAAGGGGAAAACACAGCTGCAACCACTGCAGTGGTGGCCTTCTGCTATTGTTCCTGGGACTTTTTATTATTTGAGCTGATTTGTGTTGTTTTTCCTTCTCAATCGAGGTGTGTGCACGTGTGTGTGCTCAAACACTAGCACTAGGGGGCACAAGGTGGCCAGCGCTCCAATAGTGACGATCCACAGACGTTTCAACATGTTAAACAAACAGCATGTTTTTTTATACATTTATGGCTTGACCGCTTTATTCATTTGGCTTCGTTTGCTCACGGCTGAAATGCTGCTTTAGAGTCAAGCAGAATGTGCAGAAATCACGACCATTATTACCTCTCGCTAATGCTTTGTGGGTTGCCGTGTCAGAAACCATAGCCTATAATTGTCCCACAGAATCGATCACAAAGGATGATGCATAGTACCTTATTGTTGTCTTTACAGAGGCTAAAAAGCCTGCATTGTTTAGTCTTTGACATTTTGCCAAACCTATCTTGCTGTGAATATATTTCAGCTATTCATACCGTCAGATACATGGTATGTTGGAATGTATTTGTGTGGACATTTGTATTTTATTCTGGGGTGAAATGAATGTCCTGCACAGCAGCAAATACACTGGATACTTAAATACATTAAATACAGAAAGACAGAAATATAGGGAAGTACAATGAGAGGACCATTTTATGTCTTTTTTTCAAGTAAACGCTTCGACTAAAGATGGTCTCGTCTGTAGTTTCTGAACCAAACACCTTGACTAGAGAGGGAATACCATTCTTTATGTGCCTTCACAATGTTAACAGGATAAATATGGGTAAGGAGACGCTAGATCAGATTAGGTCTATGCATACATGTAGCTTCCCCTGGAGTCATATTTCTCTGTTCATTTGGACCTGTCGTTTCTCCTCCACTGCTTCTTCCCTGGCTCAGACGCTGCCCAGCAGATGTTTAGCTGGTCTCCACAACTTGTCACAAGTAGTTAGAACGATTTCTTGATCTGTCCTTACTCTGTAGGAGATTGTGGGCTCTCGCATATCTCTCCCACTTTCCATTGCATAAAAAAAAGAGTGGAAAATGAACAACAAAGTACTTGAGGATGTGAGGCAACCAGAACAATTGGCCATATGGTGCTGAAGCAGATGCGTGTGTGGACAGTCATTTCAAGTAGTTCTGACGTTGTTTTCTTTAAATGGATTTTGATAAAGACTTCGTAATGCTCTATCTGTTTTCATATTATCTTCTTATTGTAAATTGATTTGTGAAAGAAAAAAAAAACGTATCAGCTAATGCTAATTAACTTACATTTACATCTGCATTTTCTGCACTATTCTGTATCATCATTATCCCATATAATCCAATTCCCAATGACTCCTCCACCGTGCTAAATGTAATCCCTGCAGTGAGTGTTTTCCCAACAATTTGTCACTGTCTGCCCCAATTTGTCACCGGAGCTTCGGCATCAATGGGATCTGGGCAAAGTTTTTTTTTTTTTATCTTCGTCAGGGAATTGAACCTACATGCAGAGGTTGAAGGGTTAATAAGAAACAACTGAGGGGTCTGGAGGGGCTGATCATGTGGGGCAACTACACTCATAATGGGGGCAGTTTAACGAGAGGGGCCTCCGGTGGAAGATTTATACCAGGGTTGTGACACTGGGACAAATAGTGCTGATAACTGAAGGACCCTCAATAATGGGCCGGCCGGGATGATGAATCGGGTGCCAGGTCGGATTCACTTATCATCCGGAGGAGGCTACCGCTACTACCAGCCCATCTGACACCCTAATAGGGATCCCTCCACCCATCTTCTCTCTCTCTCTCTCTCTCTCTCTCTCTCTCTCTCTCTCTCTCTCTCTCTCTCTCTCTCTCTCTCTCTCTTTATCCCTCTGTCTCTTTCTCTTCACTCTCTATTGCTCCTCCCTTCCTCTCGCTCTCCCTCTTTCTACCATCTCATCCTTCCCCCTATCCCCCTTTTTCCTCCCTCTATCCTCTAGAGATAGAACCCCAGCCCCCTCCCCCAGCCTATTCGTTCACATTAACTGATAAGTGCGGTGAGCTGCTGACAGCCCTGAATTAATTTACAAGCAATGATGCCATTAAGCAGCGATAACCCCTTCATATATATGGACAGGAACAACACCTCTGAGCCTCCCTCTGAAGAGCAGGAGCCTCGGCATCACTGTAATTATATGGGAGAAGGACCGGGGCTCTGCTTTATTGCAAATGCTGCATTATCATTTGATTGCACTTGCCTCTCAAGCTAGGTCATGATGTGTGCTGTTGAGAGGATGAGAAAGCTTTGAACATGGATCCTCCATTACAATACAACCGTGACTATTTTTCAGCCTTGACAGAATACTGTGTCTTGCTGTCTTCTTCCTAGGGTTCCAGGAAATACGAATTATATGCCACTTAGCGGGCGCTCTTATCCGATTCGAGGCAACTTACAGGACAGTGAACGGAAACATTTTCAGTATTTGGATTGACCAAAAAGAGAGACATAGGGACAGTTTTATTGAATGTCGGTCTGGCTCCACTTATTCTGAATGTCCCTATCTTGTTTACAGCAGAGCACACTGAATCCCTGAAAAAGGTGTGTGTGTGTGATAATTGTTGTTCCCCTCTAGTCTCTCATAACTACTCACTTAACACATATGATGTACCAAAGCATGAGGTCTAATAGATTTAAGGCTAAGCTGCTAAGTAAAAAAAAATCAAGGTGGATTAAGGAAATCTCTGCAGTTAGCACTTTATTCCTGCTTTTATTAGTCACTCCAAGAGTTTGCTATTTCTACTTTAGAGGGTATTACACAGTGTGTATTGTGCATGGTTAAAGGTTTAGAATCCTTTCAGAAACTCATACAAGTAAAGAGGCTTGTATGGGGATCAGTGCATTTGGAGTTGCTCATAGCAGACAATTTTGGTCGAATCTAATTTATTTATGTCACGTGACACATTCTGAGTTGTACACTCATAATGTTTCATCCTATGACTTTATGGGTCAGGCATACAGTACACTGTAAAACCTTGCATTACCAAGTGTAGGGGTATCCTTTTGCCAAATGCATGAAATGATGCCGCCAAAGGAATGGCCACTTTTGTGTAGGCTACCTCAATTCTAAACTTTACTGGGAGCCTGAGACTCGTATGAGTTTGGATTTGCTGCGGTGTCGGGTGGATTATGCATTTTGAAGGGCTGGGGCTAAGGGGGCGCTGGGGGCTTGATCCACATTTTTGGAGGAAAAATGCTTTACGAGGTGTGAAATGATCGATTTCTCAAAGGCGGCATTTGGCAGGCAGCTGCAGCGGTTGGGAGTCGCACGGCGGTGATGGGAGTTCAACTGGTCGACACAGGCATCGTGCCATAAATTTCCCAGACAACATACAATAGGGCCTGGTAGACATGTAGCAACTACTGGTGCTCTTCTTGATTGCCCCATTGAACAGGCTAGTACATTAGATGGACTCATGCAAAGTAGCACTACACGGTGAAGACAAAAAACTATTTTCCATGTGATGTACATAGGTCTAACCGCTGGTTAGAGTATTCAGAACTCACCTTGGACAAGGTGCCATCCCATCTATCTGAAATGTTACGGTTATTTTGCCCAGTACGTGTCTTTTTGTAACCCCTGCACTCTTGCCAGTATCATATTGCTGAACTCTAGCGAGACCAACTTGTTTTCATCCTCTTGAGTATTTGTCTCAGCCCAAGATGTGAAATCCAAAAGCTGAAAACTCCATTAGGTTCAGAGTCATGCAATTAGACAACGCCAGACAGCTTGGTAAATCATGAGCTGTTTGCAGTTCATCTGACGGGGGCAACAATAGCAGCAGTGTGTTGGCCATGGGGTGTTGTAGGGAGCCCCTGGAGAGACCCTAGAGGCCGGTGTGGGGTGGTGCGGTGCAGGACCAAACGCCTTGATCTGCTGTGAACAGGCTTAGAAAATGTGCACCTGTCTGTCAGACATTGACTGCTGGAGCCCCATCTACTTACCATACCGCCAGTGTACAGGTGTAGAATCTTAATTTGATCACCCTGTATGTAGGAAATGTGAAACTTTTATGTATTTGAGTTTGAAAATGTCTTCTGAAGCTTGTCATTTCCACTTTGAAATTTCAGACTTGATTTGCCCTAACGAAAAAAGTGTCAACCCCAACAAAAATGTCCATTCATTATAATCCACGTATTAATTCACATTTCCTGTTTCTGAAGGATTATTTTCCTGCTGTAGCAAACTGGCTCAAATGAAGATTCTACATCTGTAGCATCCAAAAGCACAACTGTCCTGCCTCTGTGGATTTGACTCATTCTCCATAGACTGCCCCTTGGCAGCTTGTGCCATGCCTTGTTATATTGTTACAGTTCAAATGATGGGCAGTTGGGCACTCACATTCATACGCTAACACACACGCTAACACACACACATTTGATGGTTCTGTGTATTGTTTGGTGTGAACCAGTGCTCTCCAGCATGTTTTTATTTTTTCAACCCTGTAATCAATTTGGCTGGGATTGTGGTCAGACTGACCGCTTGGCACCTCAATTTCTCTCTGCAATGATTCAAGTCATGTCATTTATTAGAAATGGAATCTGCAAAAAACTCTTACTGTGAAAAGAAATCCCACTATAATAAAGATAAATTATTTTAGCATATTGGGCATAGTATTTTCTTGTATTAAATTAAGAAATGTAATACAAAAATAAATAGAATAAACCTAACAAATAAAATGATAGCAGAATCTTGTGAGGACAACCCTGAATATTTCGAATTAACAACGTCACACAAGACGTGCTTTTAAAAAGGATTTTGAGACCCTCCTCCATGATCCATAGCCCAGTCTTTGAGCAAGCCTCAGCAGGTGCCAAAAACTTGTCTGTGGAATGCCAGTAGAGCAGTGCAGCAGACAGACCTCCCACGACTAACGTCCTCCATGTTGCTCTACTCTAGCTATCTGATGCTCCTTCCAGACCCGTGCTGTCACTCCACTTCACCTCCAGTCTGACCCTCTCCTAGAAGTTAATGCAGTGGCCCTTAGGAGCCAGGTAGGGTAACCTTGAATGATGAAAACGCTCAACATTTCCAATAGAAAACAACAGTATGGACAGTGTTGTGTTTTTTGCCTATGATTTTGCATTTTTGTCCCTGTCATTATGTTTTATTTAGTACATTTTCAACTGTTTTTAAGTAGTTCATATTTTCCTGTATAATGTCAATCATCCATAAGTTCAAAGCTTTATTAGAAATACAATAATACAAAAATATGGGGATTATGACAATAATCGTCCCCTACTTCCTCAACCCCCCTTCTCCCTCTCTCTTTCTTCTCCCTCTCTCATTCTCTCTGACTGTGACATTGTCCCTTTCCCCCCAATCCCCTTTGTTGATCCGGGCCACATTTCAGCATAGTGCTGGAGTTTGCTCTTTGACATTGGGGCTCAGTAAATTATGTAAATCCTAGATTGAGCGGGAGCCTGCGAGCAGATAAAACCTGAGCTAAGTGGATTACCTTTAATTACATTAATATTGTGTCTCTGTGTGACCTTATCGGCCCATCCCTCATCGTGTGTGGCAGACAGGCTCCAGTTCACCCAGAGATACCACCTTGGATGATACCGGTGCACACACAGGTTCGCGCACACACATATGCATGCACGCTCATGCACATGCGAGTGAGAAAAGACACATGCACGCAGACGCAGACGCAGACACACACACACACACACACACACACACACACACACACACACACACACACACACACACACACACACACACACACACACACACACACACACACACACACACACACACACACACACACACACACACACACAACCCACTGATTGGCCTTTGTGATACACACACACTTATACCTCTATGTGCAAACACAGCAACAGAAACATTTGAGTGATAGAGTGACATCACCTCTCCAATGCTTATGAAAAACACTCATTCACAGTTTCTAACACTAGCGTATATTGAACATTTGAATAATGTTACTCCCCTAACTGGAAGGTGGATTAATAAATCCCCTGATCTTTTATTCAAGGTCCAGTATTGTCACTTCAGTAACATGCAGCCTAAATGACCATGAATCAGCACTGAGGCTATGTCCCAAATGGTGCCCTATTCCATATGCAGTGCACTACTTCTGACCAGAGCCCTATGGGCCCTTGGTGAAAAGTAATGCACTACATAGGGAATAGGGTGTCATTTGGGACTCAAGCCAAGTCCTATCCTCTGTCTGCCTGTCCTAATGCAAATTAATGCTACCTGCCTCCTTTTGGCTGCCACCACCACAAGCAATTAAGATGAATATTCTCCATTTAGGGCTGTTCTGTGTGTGGGATAATCCCCAATTTCCCCTATCTCCTCTCCCCTTTTGAAAAGCAGATCATGTGGAAAGTTTCAAGGGTAGTTGTTTTGTGGAGTCATTTTCATCAGGACTGTGAAATAGAGTAAGTGGCATGACACTGCTGCTCACTGTTTGAAAAGTTTAAACAGTCTATTATTACAGGTTATTAGTTAATATGAATCATGTTTCACTCTTGACATTCTGCAAAATCATTTTCAGGAGACGAGGGTCAACGCCAAGGAGAAAGTGCTTGCACTAAAACCTTTGGTGTACTTGAAAAATGAGAATCTTTCCCTTGTCTTCTTTTTCTTTCAAAACATTTTTTGTATCCCATTTCAACCCTGGTGATGCGGCTGTATTGTACGCTATAGATTTGACTGCAAACATTATATCTTTTTTTCTCTCTTTTGAATCAGAGTCTCTGCCGTTTAGACCGAATCAGAAAAGCCATTAGCCCTCCTGCTGGTTGTGAATGGGGTTGGTTTACATTTGCATCTACTTAGAGAATTAAACCGGCAGTCCATCTGGTAGCATCTCTTTCACAATACAATTGTGAATTGTTTTGGAAATACAAATTAAAAGAGTGTGTTTAATAAGAAACAATTGAATTGAAAGCAATCTTTGTAAGTAGCTATTTAGCTGCCAACGCTGACAGTCAGACTCGTTCCTGGGCCAGCACAGTATCTAGTACTGAAACTGAAACCTCTGTCTAGATAACCCACTTCAGCCCCTGTCACTGTGTAGTGTGTACCCTGGTGCGGAGGGTCTGAGTAGTGGCTTTGTGGACATGATGATGGTGCTTGTCTCCGTCTGCAGGAGAGGAGATGAAAGGCGTCATGTTCAGCCATCATTCTCAGGCATCGTATTCGAGCGTCGTATTCAGGCGTCGTACTGTATTCATCTAGTGGGTTATTTACATAACCATCTAAACATGTTGTGCGTCCACAATGAGAAAAGATGCTTCTGCTATGCCGTCATTACATGATGGGATACTGTAGGTGATTGGTTAGAGAGGAGCATTCAGCTGACAAAGGGGAATTACAGTTCCTAAAAGAGGTTGTCAATTGAGGCTTATTGTAAAGTATGTATGTGTGCTATTGTGTCTATGTGTGAGTATGTCAACATGCACAGGGCTCAGTGTAAATGTGTTCGGAATTGGGTAGGTGATTTTGTAAAGGGTTTGGGCCTAGAAAGACTAATGTGGGTTAAAGCGTGTACACACGCACACGCACACACACACACACACACACACACACACACACACACACACACACACACACACACACACACACACACACACACACACACACACACACACGGCCCCCCCAGTTAGGATGAAACAAATCCATTTTTAATAAGGGTTGTACCTAATAATCCTCTCAGCACCGGCAGCAGGTGAGGACCAACATATGGGGTGAGCTGAAGGAGGACAACTACTCCAGCAGCTGTTTGTTGTAGCTGAGTCAGTGAGCTACGGAGCAATCTCAGTGTGTTTTTGGGCTGCGGTCCAGCACAGGGAGGCAGACAGGGAAGGACACACACACATACGCAAGCAGGTATACACACACACACACACACACACACACACGGTCTGTCCTTGAAGCAAATGAGCGGTGAAAAGGGAAAGAGAGAAATAAGAGAGAAACCAATGTCCTCCTCTGCGTCAACAACACACTTGTTTTTCTGTCTTTTTCTTATTGGTTGTTAATAGGTGGTCGTTTGTTATTTACAAGATGGTGCTCTCTGCAAATGAGGCTATGGGGTCTGACATTGAGCATGTTTGTTTTAAAAGAAGGATAGAGTTTGCGGTAGTGTAGCATACTTCTCAGTGTGAGAATTGTACTCAAACTACACAATAATATAGCTCTTAGAACCCATTTACCCCCTTATACTTTTACACAGAGTAAAAATATATCTTCTGAGCAGAGTGAATGGGTTAGGCACGCAGCGAGTACATAGGTAAATGTGTTTACATAGGTAACTTCGCACTCAGCATAAGTCATGCAGTGAGCGGCTCCGAAAGCATGTTTGTTCGACCCTCCATGGGTTTTTTCACACTCTGTGAGCTTTAAAATCTCTATAACCTGACATATTGGAATAGGGAAATTGAAAAAAACTGAAAGCATTGCTCTCTATTCTCTCCTTTCCCTTCTGCCTCTCTTCTAAAGTGAAATCAGGAGGAAGAACTCGGCAGAATCCAGTTTAATGGGGTGACAAAAGGAATCACAACTACTCAAGGCATCCATCACTGGCTACGAGGTGACCACAGATGATCTGTGGACCACTATATATTGATTACTCATGTACTACAAGTGTCGGATTTCATGTCGGAGTGCCGCAAAAAGGCGGCCAAGACAGCTGGAGCCTTAACTCTTCTTTGATAGATTTTAATGGTGAATTATTGATTTCTGTCCAGCCAAGGTCTGCCGGTATGGGCCAAAGTCATTTGTTGGATGATGCCGGACACCCAGTTTGCTAGTCACAATCAATCATTTTGGCAACTGTGCACCGAAAAACAGGGGGGAAAATGAGGAAAAAAGGAAGCACCTTGGACCCTAACACAATTCCTGTTGGCTGTGCCTGTTTTCCAGAAACCTCTGAAGAAATAGGCTAGCTGTTACCTGAAGGAAATGAATGGAAAATATCAATCCCGTGTCAGTTTATTGAGTGGCTACGGAAAATCGCACCTGACGTGAAATAGTTTGAGTGCCTGAGAGACTGAAAATGAGCGTCTCGGAAAAAAAGGGTGCTCTGTTTTATTTAAACATCCTTGAGGGAGAAACGGGAGCGACTGGAGGTTCAGGTAATCTGTTGTGTTACAACTCAGTGCCCGTTCTCCCCCCATCTCGCCCCACCCTCATAGTGATAACACACAGCCTCTAATAGGAACCTATCAATCACAATAAGCTTCCAATTTTGCCTGTGTCTCCCCACTCCCAGCCACTGTTTAAAGCTCCCTAATAGCGGTGATAACATAGTTCTATGGCTCCGATAGCACTCGCCGCTCTTCCTCAGCCACTCTGAGGGTCATAGTCATTCCCAGATTGCGCAGGCTGCAAAGTCAGCATCTCTTTTACACGTTCGGAAATGAATATGGGGGAATGTGACAAGTAGTCTGAGAAGACGAGGGGAGGATGAGAGGTGGATGGTGGGTTGAGGTGTGAAGGAGGGGAGAGACAAATGTTGAGTGGGAGACTTGAGAGACCGGTAGCTTGTCAGAGCACAGGATACACAGATGCACTGGGGATAATGGCTGATTTGGTTTTGATTATCTTGCTTACCTAATGATTTTTGCTCCAGCGCCTGGCTCAATTGCACTCATAGGGGGAGAGGCATTCTATTAGGGTGTCAAGGAGGCTGGAATTGTTATCTGAGGGAGGGAGGGCCCAATGCACAACAACCTCTTCGGCGCTAACAGTTAAATGGCCTTGGTCTGTGTGTGTGTGTGTGTGTGTGTGTGTGTGTGTGTGTGTGTGTGTGTGTGTGTGTGTGTGTGTGTGTGTGTGTGTGTGTGTGTGTGTGTGTGTGTGTGTGTGTGTGTGTGTGTGTGTGTGTGTGTGTGTGTGTGAGAGAGAGAGAGAGAGAGAGAGAGAGAGAGAGAGAGAGCGATAGAAAGAAACAGGGTGACATACCTAAACAGTGAGATTGATAGATAGATTAATAGTGCCTGGCTTTGCAGTGCCCTAATTAAAATGCCACATTAAAATAGCCTTTGGACAGAATCTGTCTCATTGACCTTTGCAGTGTATACTTTGCAGTGTGTAAACAAACACATTAGAGTTCAATTCAAAACTAGAAGACTGCAAAACTAGAAGACTGCACACTGCTCTTGATAGTATCACTGCTCTTTAATAAGCTTTACGTGATACATAAAGCTTAACAAAGAGCAGGGATACTATCAAGAGCAGTGTGCAGATTTCTTATTCAACTGTTACCATGCACCTGCAACAACGATAGCTCAGATTTGCGATTGCCATTAGAATTGTTTTACTCAAAGACTAAAGCACATAGGATGGGTATAAGAATAATACATACTTACACTTGAGACAATGCAAGGTCCCAGTAAAGTCTGTATATACCTACTGTGATACACAATCATTCGTGCATGCAGTGATGTCCAAATCTATATTCAGCATAATGCTGATCATATTTATATACTTTTGTCTCATTGGCCTTCTACCTCTCAAATTGTTGTTAAAAGGTGTATTGTGAACAGCCAGAAGGGGGCACAAAATCACTGTACCCAATATATAATGGTACATTGAGGCCCGTGTTGAACAGTAATCAACTCCCACTGTCAGAGGACTGCCGGCTTCTTCAGTAGACTGCAGGGAAACTACTCCAATTTTTATGACCAATTATCCCTTTTTAAAATGAATTTGAAACATTGAAAATGGAGAAAACACAAAAAGTGTTAACAATAGGTTAAGATTGTTGTATGCTTGCAATATTTATATATGTGTTTTTAGATACATGTCAATAGTGTAATGCCATACATCCCATATTATTGTTATTTCCTAGTGTACTATCAATATTATAAATAACGTATGTTGTATTCAATTGTATTTCAGGATAAGGAAAATATGATTTTATGCATTTCCTTTTTAGGGACTAGTATTTCAGAATAAGTTATGTTATTTTTATATATTGTTTGATACTATAATTGAGGCCCTCTTAACTATCCAAATCAAAACCTAGATACTGTGTATAAAAATACCTTCCAGACAATGATAACATTACTGTCTAAGTTAATTGAATTGCATTTCCTATATTAGTTGTGAAAAAAATGACTCCAATCATGGATAGTACTATCTTGTTATCATGGATATTGTAATGTGTAAAATATCTTACTCTTGGATTTGTAGAATAAACTATTTTGGTTTGATAAAACGAATATATATGTATATATATATTTATTTATTAATGTAAAACAGTATTTTATATAAAACATGTAAGCTTATGTGCATATGCACAGCTCTCCCTGTGTGTGTGTGCGTGCATGTGTGTGGTTGCGTATGGCATATATATGTATGTGTGTGTGTGTGTGTTTGCGTTTGGCATGTTTGTGTGTATACCTGCTTGCTTGCGTGTGCGATTGCATGCATACAACATGTGCGTGTGTGTTTTCTTGCATGTGCTCCTGTTTGTGTAGTAAACAATTTTGCCTGTGAATAAGAATCAGTGTGCAGGTTAAGTAGCTCAGAGGCCTGGATAAAGGCTTACTTCCTCGATGATTTTGTCACCTTTAGTGCCCAGCGCATTGGCGGGCTGAACCTGTCAATCAAGACTTTGAACAGAAGTCAAAACACCATGTTGTCCCAGCAACAGGACAATAACAAAGTAGTACCCAGGGCTTAACCCTTTAAGGGCATCTGGGACGTATTAGAGCAACAGAAACCCTGCGATTGTTCCCAGTAAATTCACCATGCAACGTACGATGTGCTATAAAACTGCTCGGAGACTGGTGCAAAGATGAGAAGGCAGGAACAATATCCTGGAAGTGGGTGGAATGTTTAGGACCTCATGAACATTCTCTAAACTTACGAGGTAGAGGTTTTGTTTATTTGAAAAAATAAACACACATTTTGTAGATTTTGACCAGTAAAGACATCTGTCTATTTCTGTGTTTTCATCAGTTGGTCTTTCATTCTAATAAGCAGTCTGACTGAACACACTCTCTTTAGGCGTTATTGATTTTTGTCGCATGGAGGGTGGATAACGTTTGTGGTATTTTGGGGTTGTGTTAGCTCCTCAAACAGACCAGGGACTGAAAAGAGGAAAACAGAGGACGGATAGCGCAGATTGAAAAAAAGTTCCTGCAGTTAGCCAAGCACAGACACATCAAAGTGAAGACTTTGTTTGGGAGGAACAATGGTTGTGGTCACACACGAGGGGTCTGAGTGTTGTTGCATGTTTGCTCCCCTGAATCCCTGCAGACAGCGAATTCACTGGGTTATCAAACCAGCAGATGCTACAGATCTAGAAGAGAGAACAATATTATTCAGACTGTGCTGAACTCCAGCTAGGGGATGTGTAACGGAACAAAGACTAAGAAGATTGAGGAGGAAAATACATGAGAGAGGATATCATCATTCTCACCGGCAAATAAAGAATCCTGTTTCACTTGGATTTGTTGCAAATATTCCTTATTAAAACTGTTGATTCAATCGTATTTCCTACAATGCAATTTGATAGTGTGAATGTATTTTACCCCATAGGTGACATGGACACATACAATTGCAGCATTACCCGAAGATATCCAGAATGAAAGTTAATGGATGAGCAATGAAATCTAACTTACTGAGGACATCAAATGTATTCTGCTTTTGACAGAGAAATATCTGTTTGGGAGCATATGGAAATGTCATTACTAAGTGATTTGCAGTGTTGACATTCTCATAACCTCTATGATGCTCCAGGCATTGAGGTCTAGGAGACCAACCCTCTCAGAGACACTTCAAAACCCCAACCAAGACCTGGGAGGATAATGTGAACCATAGAGTGAGGGAAAGATATATATATATATATATATATGAGAGAGAGAGAGAGAGAGAGAGAGAGAGAGAGAGAGCAAGGGAGAGGGAGAGAACAAGAGAGAGAGAAACAGAGAGAGACGGCGCGAGCGAGCTTTCTCCTTTGACATCAGTAGTACGTCCTAAAAGCGTGAGAGAGTACACTCCACACCATCACTGAATATCTCTTATTTTCAACTTTTCTGGAAGTAACCCCCCATGTAATATAGATTACTGATGTCAATGCATTATGGATATAATACTTACACTAAATGTTATCCTCGTCAACATTTTGTGTGATCCAGTGGAGGCTCCTCAATGGAGGAAGGGGAGGACCATCCTCCTCAGTGAATCTCATAAAAATGTAATAGTGAAACATTTAACAAGATACAATACCAGATATATTCACGACACCAAATAATTATGAAACACACTGTTTTGCAGTGAAGGTCTAAAGTAGCCTCAGCAGCACTCTGTAGGGCAGCAACATGCTGTAGCCGGGGGAAAGCTAGCTTCCGTCCTCCTCTGGGTACATTGACTGCAACACAAAACCTAGGAGGCTCATGGTTTTCACCCCCTTCCATAGACTTACAAAGTAATTATAACAACATCCGGAGGACATCCTCCAACCTATCAGAGCTCTTGCAGCATGAACTGACATGTTGTCCACCCAATCAAATGATCATAGAATGAATCTAGTAATGAAAGCATAGGCTACAGCTAGCCCGTACTGCAGTGCATACAATGTGGTGAGTAGTTGACTAAAAAAGAGAGAAAGACAACCGTTTTGAACAAATTAATTTCTTCAAAAAAGGAGGAGCAAGAGAGAGAGAGAGTAATATTTCATTTTTTTTTTCACTTTCACTTTCCCTTACTTATCTAGCAAATGGAGCTAGCTAGTTTAACCTACTCAAATGCCTGGCTCAAAAAGAGGGATGATATGTTACGTAGCTGGCTATGACTATCCAACACTGGAACTCTTCCAAGTCAAGGTAAGCTTTTGGTTTTACAAATGCACACCGGCCCTCCGGGGTAACTGCTAAACTGCTTACTGGCTGTACACTGTACTGCATGATTGTAGCGGGTTTACTAACGCATTAGTTCTATTAGCTACAGTATGTTGACTATGACTTTAGCTAATATGCTGACAACGATGTAGGCTGTGTGTAGCAGTTATGACATGGAGGTTTGACTGGGCAAAGTTTTTTCACCTCGTCACAGACAGCTGATGTGTTGTGCACTGAAGTCCACAAGCGAAGGGAAAAGGTGAGAGGAGGAGAGCGCATAGATGTGAGATGGAATTCAAAAAGCTGTTTATATGTGGCTGTGAAAGTGAACTCTTTGCGTGTGATCAGTGGTGTATTCATTCTGCCGATTCTGTTAAAACTTAAGGATCGGACCCTTTTATCAATTTTCGCCTAAAATGTCATACCAAATCTAACTGCCTGTAGCTCAGGGCCTGAAGCAAGGATATGCATATTCTTGATACCATTTGAAAGGAAACACTTTGAAGTTTGTGAAAATGTCAAATTAATGTAGGAGAATAAAGCACATTACATCTGGTAAAAGATAATACAAAGAAAACCACAGTCTTTGAAATGCAAGAGAAAGGCCATAATGTATTATTCCAGCCCAGGCGCAATTTAGATTTTGGCCACTGGATGGCATCAGTGTATGTGCAAAGTTTTAGACTGCTCCAATGAACCATTGCATATCTGTTCAAAATGTTGAATCAAGACTGCCCAAATGTGCCTAATTGGTTTATTAATACAATTTCAAGTTCATAATTGTGCGCTCTCCTCAAACAACAGCATGGTATTCTTTCACTGTAATATCTACTGTAAATTGGACAGTGCAGTTAGATTAAAAAGAATGTAAGCTTTCTGCCCATGTCAGATAAATCTATGTCTTGGGATATGTTTTGTTACTTACAACCTCATGCTAATCACATTAGCCTACTTTAGCTCAACCGTCCCGCGAGGGGGACACCGATCACGTAGAGGTTTTAAACGGATCCTACCACCATTGCTGTGATCATATAACAGTGCATACAGTACCTAACAATGTCCCTTGCTATTTAATTTGAAACTAATCCACCATTTCAATCCATTGAATTCTGGGTAGGGTGGTCGTGTACCGTAGCTTTAAGATATTGGCTCCACCGGTTCTTCATTCGATAACCACTGACACTAAATAAACCATGTCAATGCTTTAATTACCGAAATCCACTGTGGAAAACAAATAACGCCATTCCCCCACAACTAGCTCCTTGTCACTCCTCCCTGAAGAAATAGTTCCTTTGGAAGACAGACAGAAATCACTGGAGACGTCTGTCCACCTGAGTGTCCAGTCCACTCATTGAGGAGGAACTCAATAAGAGGACTGAGTGGATTGACAGATGGGTATCATCAGTGACTTGATCAGCTAGACCTAGCACTATAGGCCCCTAATCATTGAAGTCTAAGTCCCAGTTAACAGAAGCTACTATTGAATGGAAATGCCATTGATCTGGAAGGTCTGCTAATGTGAGCTCATTATTGAATTAATTAAGCCTTGGTTAGTTGAGACAAGAGATAGAGGGGAGAAGAGAGCCAGAGAGAGAGAGAGAGCCAGAGAGAGAGAGAGAGAGAGAGAGAGAGAGAGAGAGAGAGAGAGAGAGAGAGAGAGAGAGAGAATGGCTATGGTCATTAAAACAACATCTTCAGAGGATGGTGGGATCACATGGCATGACCTTTGGTTTATCTTACAGGAGAGAAAGATGATGATGAACTGTTTCCAGTGACTTGTGGTTATTAATGGTTATGAATGGGTGTTAGTCTCATAGTATAATGTCCCTGTCTAAATGGATATCCCAGCATTGGCTTTAAGATTGGATAGTAGGACCAAAATATTATTCCTCAGTAATGGCTCTCTTCTTTATATTTGCAGATCAGTAAGGGAAAGAGGATAATATTTGTATGTCTAGTCAATGGCATGTACTAAGCGTTTCAATTGATTGGTTCAACATTGATAGGTTCAACATTACATATTATTTTGTCATGTGATACATTTTGTTTGTACTGTTTAGAAATACTGCCATTTTATCATTTCCATTCAGTTTGAAAACCCCAGACAAATGCTCAAACCAGAACAGAAAGCCAAATGTAGAAGAGAGAGGGGAGACCAGACATATCATATATCATCGTATAGCTTTAGGTGTGTGGCTCGTGCTGCACTTTGTTGCAGACGTGCCCGCGACAGTAATGCTGTGAAGGGTTAACCGGCTGTAAATGGCGTTGAAACGGCGTTGACTACCCCCACAGGGGGCGGGGTTAAAGAGATAACACCAGGTTCTAACCCGAACAGCGGTAGGGGCCGTCAACGCCTCCGCCCTGCGCTGATGTCATGATTGGATATCCGTGACACAGCTCGCGCCTCGGCCACCCCCGACACAATATGCCGCTTTAATTAACCTAATCTCCACAATCACCGCATCTCCAAGACCAAGGCTGAAAATGTATGAGTTAAATGACCCTCTTTCATTGGAGCAAAATTGGTTTTTCTAAAAGATTACGGGATTAAACTCCCTGTTAAATCCTCAAAGTGCTCCAAACACCCCAAATATTCATTACACATGATACAAAAGGAAGACAGGAGCCACTCATAATGACTTACCTTCTAATCGTTTCTAACCAGGAGCTCACGATCTTACAAGCCACTGGTCATCATACAAGAGCCTTTCTCTCTCATTATCACAGGGGACATTTACATGACATAAGACCCTGGAGACACAACAGGCTGGAAATGTATGCATGAATGAATAAGGATTGTTTTTGATCACCAATGTAGCGTCCCCTGGCCGGATTGGAATACTCATCCCTGAGAGTTGAAAGGCAGCACTGTTGTCAATCGGCTTCAGCTACAATGAGGCTCCCTATCTTACTGATGCTAGGCTTAATCATTTCCTGATGTTAGTGGGTCTGATGCGTGTGAGGTCTGGCTCCCATAGATATTTTTGGACTGAATAATAAATCAATAGCTGAAGAACCATCCCACCGAGCAGACAGCTTGGGCTTTCCACCAGGGTCCTCTCGTGGAAGAAATGTCCTTTAAAAGGTTCCCAGAGAAGATTTTAATTGAAGGTGATTGAGCGCACTTCTCACCATGTCCTTTTTCCACCCAGCAGGTGGTAGCTTGTTCTCTGACAGCGAGAGAGAAAGATTTCTTACAGTGTGTGTGTGTGTGTGTGTGTGTGTGTGTGTGTGTGTGTGTGTGTGTGTGTGTGTGTGTGTGTGTGTGTGTGTGTGTGTGTGTGTGTGTGTGTGTGTGTGTGTGTGTGTGTGTGTAGAAAGGGAGGGGACGCTGACTTAACAAGAGCAGAATTTATGTTGTTTTGGGTGGAACGTCATCTTGATGGTTGCCTAGCGTTGCTGACATTCAATTCACAAAATATTGTGGTGGGTTTTAAAGGTCAGGACCAAGGGCAACAACCCACAACGAGATCTATGTGAATCCCAGGGAATTCTAGGGTATACTTAGTATACAGAATATAATTAAACTGTAATTTTAGGATTAAATGTATCAACTTCATATTAGTACGACTGGAAATGTAATTCAAACCAATGTATGTTTTAATACTCATAATATTCCAGTCAAACACCCACAGAAACAAACACATTTCAAAATAATACAAATAAATTATGTTCATTAATAGTATATGCCATTTAGCAGACTCTTTTTTCCAAAGCAACTTCCAGTCTGGGTGGTCCCAGGAATCAAACACACTACACTGGCATTACAAGCACCATGCTCTACCAACTCAGCTACAAAGGACCAACTAATAACAGTAATAGAAGAGATACTGTAAATCTACACAGCCCGTCTTGGGAGTAGGAGTCGTGTGGTAGCAATGATAGCAACTGGCAGGACGGAAATATAGATAACACGTTAGAGGCCGACTAGGGGATCTAGTGAAACCTCTAGTTGGCCCTCACACTGAAGGGTTAGGCGTTCTTTCCTATATTAGAAACTATGGCTCGTTCTTCCATCATGTTTAAATAGCTCCTGATGATCCCAATAACACCTTGTGTGGGTTTATGTGTGGGAGGCTGTACAAATTCAGACAGTGAATCACCCCTTAAACCAGTTAAATGTAACTAAACGTACTCGAAAATGTAATGTACGTCAAGTTGTGGAAACATCTCAAGGATGATCAATGGAAACAGGATGCGCCTGAGCTCAATTTCGAGTCTCATAGCAAAGGGTCTGAATACTTATGTAAATAAGGTACTTCTGTTTATAAATTTTAATACATTTGTAAAAAATTGCTAAAAACCTGTTTTCGCTTCGTCATTATGAAGTATTGTGTGTAGATTGATGAGGCCATTTTTCATTTAATAAATTTTCGAATAAGGCTGTGACGTAACAAAATGTGGAAAAAGTCAAGTGGTCTGAATACTTTCCGAATGCACTGTATATCACACCTCAGTCTTTCTGGTGAGTGCTATGTCTTTACATAATCTATACTCTAGGGATTCGGTCCAATATGCAAAACAAAATTGATAGGTAGTCTCAGAGTTCAAGCCACGTCATTCTTTCCCACATATGCCAGCCAATAAAATGTGTTCGTCACAGCCCCTCATTGTGTGAATGTATGAATACATCTAGGTCCCACTGGGGTCGACGTGGATCTGAGAGAAAAACTGGGCAACATTGGGTACGGAGCCGATATGATAAGACAGAGTGGCTGGGGGTTTGAGGTGGTGACTCTGTGTGTGTTTGGGGAGGTAGAGAAGGTCCTGGGAGGTCCCAGGGGGCCTCTTCCTCTCTCAATGCCCAGAAATGAAGAGGAAGCCTGGGGAGTTTTATCTCCCAACCCCTGGCGGTGTGCTGGAGATGCCAGGTGCACCGTTCGGCATTCAAAGGGACCCAGTAGATACAAAGGTGACATTTTAGCATTGAAAAGGCGGAGGGGGGGCAGAAGAGGTGGGGGGAGGAGGAGGTGAACGAGGCTGAATGGAGGGGCCGGATGCCCATACTCACAGGGGAAATGGGGATACGAACCCTCCCCTTTACAAACGGCGGCTCAGCCCCGGCTTCCTTAAAAGGTGAGTAGCAATATAATTAGAAAGATAAACCCGATGAACGCGGGGATCCTGAGATAAGCGCTAATGAGAAGGAGATGGAGGAGGCAGGATAGAGAGAGGGGGAGGGAAGGAGGGAGAGTGGGTGAGAGAGAGATGAAGGGAGGGAGAGAGAGGGAGGAGATCTAGAGAGAGAGAGAGAGAGAGAGAGGGATGGATAGAGGGAAAGAGAGAGTGAGAGAGAAAGAGAGATAGTGAGAAAGAGAGAAAAAGAGGGAGGGAGGGAGACAGACAGCCCAAAGGGTTATTAGTGCGAGATGACACTCTGGAGGAGGTCAGGGCCGCCAATCTGATCTCTCTTCCCTCCCGCTAGTAGATACTCCTTTATTTCCATCTGGGTACAACATCCACACACTATGAGGTGTCACTGATTATCTATATCACCCCTTAGAAAGGCCATCAGACGCCCCCTCACTGTTCCCATGGAGGGCCATCACCTGCCTCACACTGGCCCCCCTTGCCCTTACTGCCCACGGGACGTCATCAAAGAGGGACAATATTTAATACCAAACCAGTAAGTGTATCGATAAGAATGGCCAAACTGGTTGAGCTACCAGAAATAAGATGATCAATCAATGTTGGAGTCTCCGGTCACCTGTTTTAGCTTCTGCATTAATCCAATCACATTATAAGAGAATGTAATGGATTTGTGCACTCTAACAGAAAATGGTTTTGAAACCACATACAATTAGCAAAATAGTTGGGGAATCATAGCCATATCAACATAATGGGAAATAGCCCATGGATTTTAAATGGATTAGAGAAGGAAGGGGTAAATATGTATGGAAAGTTTTTCAATGTTAATTTATTTTATTAGGATAGACCATTCATCAAAAAAATTGAAGTGAACATTTTTGTATTGATTTTAATCTGTTGTTTATGCATTTGCTAAATTTCCCTCAAACTACTGTATTTTCTCTCTCAGTTTTCCTTTTGTAGAAAGAGTCAATAATGACCAGGTTAACCACTAATATGGGATATTTTATGCCATTACGGAATATATCATAACACATTTTGTTTGAATTTAAAGTTAAGAGTCTGTAGTAAATTGTGCTGGTGCATTTAAAATACGGTGTCAATCATTTCACATAGTAGACACAGACATAGAGTAGAGAGAGAATTCCGTTACAGTACAGTAGGCTCTCTCTCTCTCTCTCTCTCTCTCTCTCTCTCTCTCTCTCTCTCTCTCTCTCTGAAAAATCCATTCAAAATCCCAGAATTTCGTAGCACAACAGAGAAAGGGGTCAAATATGGAAATCCAAATCCCGTTATTAAACATGATGCCTCTTATAATTACAAGAAAGCTTCTCCCACCCTCCATAGCCCCATATCCTAACACTCCAAAAGTGTCGACTCAGCCCCTACTAATTCCTAATTCCTAATGCCGCCATAACGATGAATCTTTGGGCCCTGTATACAGACAGATCTACTTCTTTCCCCAGGCATGATTTCACAATGCATAATCTCTTCATATTCCTGCGCCCGTCAGCGTGTGACCTCCACAGGCCAGCGCTCACCGAATGACAGCGTGCCATGCTGTGTTAAATTCATGAACACGCCACACACACACTCACACACACATCTCCGGTGTAATGCTTGCGCTTTGACACCCCCAATTACAAGCCGCCACAAAAATACATCTCAAACAGAGATTGCCTGGTGAACGGTGTAGTTTTCTCTAGGGGTGAAAGAGAAAGAAAGACACCCACATCTTTCGGTTGAGGTGCGTCGAGTGTGTTGTTGGCTTTGATGATTTACTTTTGAATTGTTGTTCCTGTGAGAGGGGGATGATTTGTAAGGAGTTGGAAAGAGACCCAAATACATCAAGAGTTCTTTGATTTTGGATAGAAAAACAAACAAGTCAACTTTTTTTTGTGTGTTTCTCTCAAACTAGGGTCATGCGTGCTATGTTCACTAGAGTATCCAGTAAGGCACGTTTGCCCTTTCAAAAGCAGTGAGAGCGAGGTCTACTTCAATTCGCTTAAAACAGAAAGGGCTCCCACCTGAAAATGCTACTGGACTCACTTATGGGAAGAAAGGAGGGATAAAGGGAAAGAGAAAGAAAATAGTTGAGAAGCCCTCTGTCTCGAGTAGGAGAGAATTTAGCTTGCAAATCATCACCCTACTGCTGCAGACAGTCTCTCTCCCTTTCTCTCTCTCTCTCTCTCTCTCTCTCTCTCTCTCTCTCTCTCTCTCTCTCTCTCTCTCTCTATACCACTCCCCTTCTCTCTCTCTTTTTCTCCCTATATCTCTTCCTCAACCTCCCTCTCCCTTTCTCTCTTTCTCGCTCTCTCTCTTTCTCTCTCCCGCTCTCGCTCGCTCTCTCTCTCTTTCTTTCTCTTTCTCTAAGCCAGCTGGAAAGGCTGTTTCAGTCCTGTTTCTGTTATGGAGGTTATCTGACCTCACCGTCGCCACTAATCCGGCTTAGTTCACTTAATGATGCCACTTGTGGTGCCCCGAATGCCGCCGAGAAGTCTATAAACTGCTTCCATTAAAATGCAAATCCAACGGGCGGGGAGAAAAGCCAAGTGACACAAAAGTGGGAGAATTTGGCCATAGAGCCCCGCCGCGTCAGGCGCGCACGCTGCAAATACTCCTATAATAACTGATGCACTGATTATCATTCCGCCGGCACATTGCTGATGAAATAGACTCAGTCTGCCAGCTCGAGAATACAACGAGAAGGAGACAAATAAGAGAAAGAAAATCCCAACCTATTTCATTTTGGAGGGGACTCATACATTTTTTGTTGTTGTCAGGAAATGAACAAATGGTTATCAATGTAACGAGGGAAATCTCCTATCTATAGGGTCCCAGGGTTTTTCTTGCTGATATTATTTGCTCCATATAACACAGGAAATGAATTTTCTGTACGGCGATGGCTCCTCACTTTCCGTTACACCTTTCTACTTCCTCTTTTTATCTGGATGTTCCTGACAGAGAGGATTCTTTTTCTCTCTCTCTCTCTTTGATTCAGAGTAGTTGTCCCAAACAATAACATGCCTTCCACATAAAGACAGCTCTGCGGTGCAATGCACTAGTTTCAATTGACAGAATTATGTGTTGGAGGGTTACAGGAAGAATTCCTCTAGTTTTTGAGCTGGGATTAAGTATAATACAATCTTTCTACCTCTAGTGTTTGTTTGTGTATGTATGCGTGTGTGTGTGTGTGTGTGTGTGTGTGTGTGTGTGTGTGTGTGTGTGTGTGTGTGTGTGTGTGTGTGTGTGTGTGTGTGTGTGTGTGTGTGTGTGTGTGTGTGTGTGTGTGTGTGTGTGTGTGAGGTGGTAGTTTTCACAGGTTCCATATTTATTGCACATACTCTTAAATCAACTTTAGCATTTGCATGTAACAACAGGATATTGCACTGCAACTGTACGGCCAAAGAAAGTATTCACTGGTAAATAGCCCCCATCTTTGACACCAGAGATATACTCCTTTGTGATGATTACCTACTGTAGCCTACAATTGTTTCTTGAGCACAAACGCATGCGTATCATTGAAAGGGCCTCACAGCCACATCATGTTTTTTAACAGAGAAATGAAACATCCAACACTTCTGTTGATTCGATCCGTTTATAATATCTTAGACCATTGTCTATTATTCAATGAAAAAAGTGTTTTCAAATGTGAAAATAAAATGTCATGTGCTTAGTTTTTTTCAGAGAAAAATAAAACAAGGCAGCTGTACACCAGAGGTTAATTTTGTCCTGCTTCATAATTATTGAAGTCTTGAATTAATTAATTCATGGCTCATTCTCTTTGTGCTTTTGTTTCACTGCTATACAGATATATCTGTCACAGCAACACTAAAAGTAATGGAATGAATGTTAACACTTAGGTTTTGACTGATTTCTCACTTTAAAACTCACTGTAAAAAGTAGAAATGTACTTTCTAGCCTTACAATGGAATTCCCTACCTTATCTGTCCAATGTTTTCAGTCTATGAAATTGAAATCACTGTGCATGAGTATTTTTCAATGGAAACATGCAACATATATATACACTTTCTGTCCACTGTCTCAGACAAAATTATTTAAATAATTGAAAGACATTTCTGACCTGATTCTTGTGCTTGTTTTTGCGCGTGGGAAGTTAAGCCTCTCTGGGCTCTCTATCTATCACATTAGGTCAGAGAGCAGGGTGAGAGTCGTTGTGGGCCCCTGACTCTGGCTGCTGGGTCACTGGTCGAAATACCCAGACACAGGCTCTCACCACGGGGGAACGTTCTGCTTTACGCCTGGCAGCCACGCTTAGCACACGGCGCCTCTTAGAGGAAAATTGTGGAGAGCTTCATCGATAATCGACAATACACGGACGCTATTTTGTAAAAACGGATTTACGTTGTTCATGCTAGACATTAACATAAAAGGCAGTGTTTTGGAAGGGGAAGTCGTCAACAATGTTTTGGATGGATAGCCTGCCACTCTGCCTCTGTGACAGTTAGTTGTGGTTACAGCACGAGCAGATGAGAGGCTTTATTGAGTTTTGTGTAATCTAAAGGTATGTAAAGTTTGTTATGTTAATAAGTGTTCTACATTGTTTCAAATAAATACATTTTGAGGGTATTGATGGTAAAAACAGTATACTGTGCCGGCATATAGGTTAAATTATGCAAGTGTGAAATAGGCTACATTATAAATGTAATTCCCAATATGAACATTCTTGGCACGAGATTTGCACCACTTCCTAATGTTACAGATAAATGAAGACATATTCCCAAAGATGTGGCAGAATATATAATCACTCATTCTTGTGGCCCGATAATTGCCACTTTTTAATTAACAATAAACAACATTCTCCAAGTGATACTTCTCTTTCTATAAGAAAATGGCTGACAAACCGTACACTGCTCCCTATCAACAGCAACAAAAAAATCACAAAGAACACAAAATAATTAGTTCTCCACCATATGCGTGTTGCTTTGTGTGATTTCAGAAAGTAATTTTGCTGAAAACGGTCCTTGCCATTGGTGTACACATGTACGTGCAGGTTACCACTGAACAAAAGACGAGTGCTGGACCTGAAACAGCTGTAGATCAGAATTGTAGTCCGAGTGTCTTATGACATTGATACTAAATACTGAAGTGTATAAACTCCTGAGCTAGGCCCTGTAAATCACTCATGTCAGCGAGGGCTGTCGGCAGATACTGAGACCACTCACGTTGACAAAAGGTACCAAAGGTCAAATGGCAAAACCTCTCTCTTTCAAACCCACATCAGGAGTCTGGAACGCTGTAATCCAGGTAAATTACTGCTGTGTTGTTATTCTGTTCTGTTTGTCTGATTTGATTTACTAATGAAGTATTAATCCTTTGAATCGTTCAACCCTCTCTTTGAAACACAGTAAATTTCATTTTACCATATTCATCAACCTTTATTTGTCCAATTGCCATGTAATTGGCCATTATACCTGTGTAATAATACTATATCTCAGTATTTACTTTAGTAACAACATTGCATTTGTATGTTGGTACATAGACATTTAGTAACTCTCTGTACAAATCCATTAGTGTGTTACTGCACAAGTATAAACGCAAGTAAACATTTCCATCTGCGGTCCTCATGACGTTAAAATGAGGACAAAACCTGGAGCGAATCAGGATATAAATGGCATTGGGTCAAATATGTAAACACAAATAGAGTCCACTCAAATAGAGATAACTTTTCAAATAGAGATCCCTTTTCAAATAGAGATCCCTTTTCAAACAGAGATCCCTTTTCCATCAGAGATACCTTTTCAAATAGAGATACTTTGTGTTGTTGATCAGATAGATGAAACCTCACAACTTTGTCTTGAACTGAGTCCAATCAAAATCATTAACCTTACAAAATAAAATATTAAATAGGCGTTGCATGATCTTTGCAGATATAGGGACTGGGCTATACGCCCCTCTGGCTCAAGATATTGTATGTGAGAGCTGAAGCGCCTAGTGTAGAGGAAAGAAGACGAGACGACTAGAAGAGAAGACTAAAGAGAGGGAGAGCATCTGCTGGTGGTCATGGTGAATTCTAGCCTTCCTCAGGCCCCCCTGCTCTTTGAAAACGCACCGGGGTGAAAGAGACTTGGCAAAGCGCCACCATTCCCCGTCTCATTTTCATCTGCTACATTCATCATATCTTTGTGTCATCCCTCTCTCTCCCCTTTTTCACCGGCCTTGTTGCCAACCCCAGGGTCTCAAAGGGGTCTGCCTCGACTCAGGAAGTAAATAAAAGGGAATCAGCCGGACCACACTGGATAAAGAGTGTTTGATCCCAGGGTCTAAACAACCCCTTGGGATGGCGCTCACTCTCTATTGGTTGGTTGACATCACATCTTTCCCATCTGCTCCGGTGGCAGGGAGAGTCTGTACCTCTGTGGTCCAGACAGGGGGAGGAAGACCCCCCCTCCCCCTTTAACCTCTGTTTCCAACCTCCCGATGGTCTAAACTCTTAGATCTCATGACCCTCCCCCCCCGATACGATCTTCTCTTGCACATGCTCTAACAGTGTGTGTGAACGGTTGTCTTTGAATGCTCTCAGGAACTAAGGGAGCTAAAACAGGGAGCAAAGCAGATTAACTTGAAGACAACTTTGTGCCAAAAGTTAATGGTTATTATGGCTAGCTAATGGCTTTCCAGCACTGTTGACCATCAGCTTTTGTCTATATTAACACATATACATTTTAAAATAAATTAAGATAAAAGGTAGAATATTTATGGATGAATGATGAATGATCTTACAAAGTATTTCAAGAGGATTTCAGGAAACCAACCAAGAGTTTTGATAGAGGTGAAGCACATTGAACCAGTTTTATCCTAGATCCGTATGTTGATTCAACCCACTGTTATAAGTGGTTTTGCTAAGAATTCTGGGTAAAAAGGAATCGTCGGTTGGTTTCTAAATCAAACAGGGCTCCATCATCTCCCTGTCGCGGCCCCGCTCTGTTTCCAGGCTGGTGCTGGGGACGGGGCCTACTAAAGGGCACCAGGAGCCAGAGAAGACAAAGGCAGGGTGTTTGCATGTTAAAGGAGACGTTAGAGGGGATGAAGGTGTCTCGCCTAAAGGAGCGGGTCAATGTCTCTGAGGCACCCTGGTTAGTGGCGATAAGGCGAACACAAGCCAAGGCGTCCGACAGTGGAAGATGTATCTGGGATTAATTCGGCATTGTGCCCCACCCAGCCCCGCCCAACACCGCCTTGGGTCTATGGCGTGGGGAAGCAGCCTGCCAGTCTCCCCAGTCACTGTTAAGGAAAGTCGGTAACCCTTACCTTTCAACTGTCACCCCCTGAGACACACCGCTGGTCAAAACTGTCACCAACGTTTTAGAGTCCCAAAGACAACATGTCCACGCAACACGGCCACAAAGACGTCAACAGTTACAACTTACACACAATATTCTGTTTTTCTTTGTGCTGTTGGTTAGAGGGACTTTGTTGACTCCAGGGTCAACGTATGTGGGTATGATATGGCAGTGCAACACAGTGACATCGTAGTTGCATTGTCAAAGCTTATAATACCGCGGTTAGAAGACCTGTCTATGTGGTAGACTAGAAATAGGCAAAACAAGGTGGGAAAGGTCAAAGAGCAGTAAGACATGTCATTGGGTACACAAAATAGTGGGACTTTCTTGACATCAGGGTCAGTGTCTATAGTTATAAAAGCTGTTTCAAAATGCTGGCATCATAGATTATTGTGAAGGCTTACTATCACAATGAAAAGACCTGGCCATGGGGTAGAATATAAATAGGCAAAACAAGGTGAGAAAGGTCAAAGAGCAAAGAGACATCCATGTCATTGGATGCAGAACATACCAATATAATTGTAGCCCTTTCCTGCTGTCAAATTACCTAGTGGACTAATGGTTGGAATGTTATTCATCTTTTTCATAATGAGTAAATATTGTGTAAAAGAAACAGAAATTCCCGTGTTTCTATGTCAAATGGTTTTGTTATATTTCAATCTTCTGTGATGTAAATAAAGTGTAATATTGGGATGCAAACTCAAAATGTAATACATTTCAACTCTATATCTGACATGGTACTGGTGTCTTCTTTTTTTAAAGCCCATAACCATGTGTGTGAGGTGTACATTTTTGTTTCACAGTAGATTTGTTTAAGACTACCAAGAAACACTCTGATTTAGCCCACTGCAGTAATTAACCTTCTGAAACATCATTTTTGGTCTAAAGCCAAAGTGAATAGTACATAGGGTTATTACAATTATCCCATTAAATTATATGACAGCGCATATTCAGTAAAACAATGAATAGCGATATCAGAGAAAGAAGATAATATAGTTTGACTGACATGTTACAATTTCTTAATATATTTGCAAGAAAAATGCTAATGTTGTGCAGTTGTCTAATGAAGTGAATTGTGACTTTCCCTCATTACCCGAGGCTATGGTTTCATGTGTTGGAGGAGAAGCCAACAGATTATTATGATATTCGACTGAATCACTGCTTCTCAGGAAGAAAATATGCCGTATGTGTTTTCATCATTGTCAAGTATCATCTGAGCCTCACTTGTCCTCAGAAACATGTTATCCAAGGTGAGGAGTAGCTCTGAGCATCGCAGACGAGCTGAGATTGTGTGAGAGAAAACTCATCCTCTAAATTTTCTCTACAACCTCTCCTAAATGCACTGTCTAAGTATGGTTTCACATCCCCTTTTCTCCCTCTCTCTCTCTCTCTCTCTCTCTCTCTCTCTCTCTCTCTCTCTCTCTCTCTCTCTCTCTCTCTCTCTCTCTCTCTCTCTCTCTCTCTCTCTCTCTCTTTCTCTCGCTCGCTCGCTCTCTCTCTGTCTGTTTACCATTTTCTTCAGAGGCCTCATTCCTTCTTCTTTTGTGTGTGTTGTAGTCCTCTATTGGCCCGGTTTTTGTCCCAGTGAGTCTTCAGTTAGTCTTCTAATGTGTCGAGGCATGCCCATCCTAAGCCGGGGCCGTGGTGGCAGAACAGGGCAGATGGTTGCCAGGGAGGCTCAGCGCCTCGCGGCCACGCTTCGCCCGCGGACAATGGCAGAGCTGGGGCCACGCCGTGGCACCAAGCCGCGTCGCAATAATGCCGGCGCCGCTGAGGGTTGCGACCTGGAAACGGGGACGACTGTGATAACAGCTTTGTGGAGCGGCGGTAGGCCGCGGCGGGGGCGGATATCTCGCCGTCCGTGTCAATGTCGCCATGTCGAATCCCGTGAATGTCACTGTCCTTCCGGCACCTCTCACCCTGTCCACCCGCAATCTAAGACTCCCATCTGACGAAAGCAGCTTTCCATTCCAATATAGATCGTTTGTACTTTGATCTGTGCTGAAATCTGAAATCACAGAGGATTTTCCTGATATATTTCACAGCTATAGCTTTAGCTGTTTCGAATGTCTTGGGAATGTAAGCGTTCTGGATATTATAAAGACTATAATTTCTTCATATATAAAATCAAGGACATATGATGAGTAGTCTTAACCATACTTTGGCTGAAAGTCTGCCTGTTCTCAACATCGATTTATATTTGGGGTTGAGGTTCTCATGTCATAACCTCAGCGGCATGTCATCTTTTTGGAATTGTGTAGCATCAATGGCACTCTATGGAGTGTTTGAGAAAATATTCAAATCAAATGCAACATTTACCATTCACTACATTCGAACACCACACACACACACACACCCTCTCCGCAGCACAGTAACAGTGGGTAACATGAACAGACTGCACGGTTGGCACCCACTCTTACAGAAATAATACAACTAATGGACCACTTTCAGAACTCCTGGGAAGAATATCAAATGATGTCAACCATGTCATAATCCTGCTCCTGGTTTGACAGCAATAAATCCCCTGTCTTCTTGTTTTGGAGGGAAAACAATGTTAAAGTTATATGAGGGTATTAGACGTCCTCAGAGTAAGGAAATTATTTTTGGAAAGACTGAAAAGCAGAGAAAAGGTCTGGTGCGGTCATGGACATGGTATTTTAACAGGCCTAATGAAATGATCCTGAAGCTCTACATTAAAGCGCCTTGTGTCCATTTCATGGAGGAATCCTCTGGGCCAACTTCCTGGTTTCTGAGTCCAATAGCTCGCCTTGAAATAAAGATCGCATGCAGGTAAAAACTGAATTGTTAATTTTTTTTGGGACGTACGTCTTGAAGTAACTCGGAAATGTGTCTGGCTTTCCAGAGCTACTATTTATACTTGTTAAATTATCTCAAATTAAGAGGCGGTTCTGAGGAAGACTGAGTTCAGGTCCCAGATAAGTAGATCATTCATATATCTAATCGAGCTCATTCAAATATCTGAACAGTGTCAAGCGGCTCTCACTTCACATCTGTAAGTCCAGGCTGTATATCCCCTTAAAGGCCACCCTCCATCACGTGTTGAGGACTTGAATAACATTAGGCTACCGCACTGCTTATGTGAAGCACTCAGGAGAGCTGACCGTTGAGACTGACCGTTGACGCTCCACAGTTGCTCAGCAGGGAAGTGGTGAGAGAGCTCTATCATTAAATGAGGAACCTCCATGTCAGCTCAGAGAGGGGGTCACTCTAACCCTCTTTCCCCTCTTACCCCCCTGGCCATTCAGCCCTGTGACTGATGATGTCCCCCTCCTGTGGCAGCCGACAACAGAGCACAAGAGACCCCACAAAAGGGACTCTGGGTAAAACAAAACCTCTCTAACTGTGCCTTTGAACCGGTCGATGGACCAGCGGGCCGGTTGGCTGGTGGTCAGTCCCAGGGGTCGGTATGTCCAAAGGCTCCGGTTTGGAGTGCTGTTGTGTGGGGAGCGAAGGCAGGACGCGGCCCTATCCATGATAGATGGAGGACGCTTGTAGCCTGGTGTGGACATAGACACTCAGGCGATTTGTTCCCATTGTTGGGGTGGTATTGTGGGGCAGACCTGATGATGTGTGGGGTTAAATGGTGACAACTGATGGTGCCATATAGAGGGAAACACAATCAGTCATTGAAGTTTATATTAATAAATACATCACACATCTGAACAGCATTGGCTTATTTTTATTTCAGGTTTTATTATAGTAGGGCGTCTCCATGAACAGGTATTATTTCAGTAGAAAACTAGTGCAAATGGCACTAATACATCAGTGTTATAAATGTATGAAAAACATACATGTTTGGGATTTAATATCTAGCTTAATAAACCAGAATACACTATTTAAATGCTTTCCTGCCTCGGCTGTATTGAACTGGTAGCTGAACAAACTAGAAGCAGCTTCAGAAAATAATCAAGTGGCCCTCAGAACACAGCAGGACCGAAAGCCACTAGTATTTCCACAGTCCAGATTTAACCTTGATTTAGGACTTGTTTCTCCGGCATGAAATAATGTTTTCCAGTTCACACAATGTTCTCCATTTAATTACAAAACTTATTTTGTTTCATAGTGTCACAAAATTGGTTATGATGATCCAAATAATATTTTTGCTACAATTTTCACCATTAGGACAGTTACATTAAAAATATGTGTTTTAAGTCAGGAGCTAATTGTGTTCTTTAATTGTGTTCTTTAATTGTGTTCTTTCCCCAGGGCTCTCCCCCTTTTGCCATCCCGATTAGTTGTTGCTGTGAAAAGTGAACAGCCTTGCTGGTGTGAGTGCTATGCCGCTGCAGTGTCAGACAGACAGAGACAGGGTGGCAGTCTGCTCCTCTCCCGCAGGTCCCACACCGAGCGCTGCTGTGCTCTCTCAAACCACTAGAACGTGCTCTTTAACAGATTATCCACACACTCCTCCCACTCTCATCTCCCTCTCCTTGAGAGCAGGGCCCTGCTTCTAATTTGTAAAAGAGGCAGAAAGAATGCAATTTATAACTGTGAAAGCAGTATAAAACCAACACCGACGGTACTCCTGAGGTTCTAGAGCCAGAGCCGGTCTGGTATAAACATTCATAGACTGGGTCCATCTGGCCAGCACTGGACCCTATACCTCGATCTCCCCAGAAGGACTAAAGCCTTACTGCTAGATTCCCATAACACTGAGCTCTGGAAACAGAGAGGATGATGATGATGATGATGATGATATACTATACAGAACAGTCATACACTGATTTAGAGAGAACATTTAGAAAAAAATATGATTGTTATTAAAGACATATTATGATTGTTGAAGATAATGATATTTATACAACATAGGTAAAACCACAGAAATAGTTTTACATAGTAATTGTATTTCTATGGGGAAAACAATTGGAATGACATTATCAGACTTAAAAATTTGAGTCCCTTGAAAGAGAGGTGTCGTATTGCACCCATAATCTATTTTCCCCCACTTCACATGAGCTTGAAAGGAGCAGGAAGAGCAGATGACTTTGATTGACAGGCAGAAGGGGCTGTGGATGTATCAGTGTCTGGTTGGAGGGGAGGGAAGGGTAACTTCCCTGACTGACAGGCAGGGGGCGGGACTCTCCACATCCAGATGGAAAGAGTAAGGAACCAGCTATTGGCTCAACCTCTTTCTCTTCAGATGGCCATGTTCAACTAGAACCACTTTATGCCCTAAATGACACAACTAGCTTTTCATCCATTGATGTGTTTTTTCTTTTCTTATGTAGTTCTAGTTCAATATGCTGACATATAGGCTAGGTGTTACATTTCAGTATAGCACAGTAAGGAATATATCTACTTAATTAGAAACAATTATTACTCATGTATAAAAGAGATATAAAAAAAAGCCCTAAAAAAAAGCCCTATCTAATGTTCAGTTAAAATACCAAACCAAGCCCTTCTTCTTTGTTCCATATGTCCATATGGTGAGGATGCAGAAACGACCGGCACACCCCCCTTTTAGCAGGGTCATACATGTAAATAATGGAGTGAGAAAAGGAAATTAAGGGATACGCAAGACTGCACCGGCAATTGAAAGTTGCAGATGAGGACCAGTCCGAGGCACCAATACTGTTCTAGGACCGTATATCTTTGTGCTCATCAAAAGGACCAATTTAGATTGATCCATTTAGATTCATTATCTGCGTTCAGCTAGCCAGATGTGATTAGGGGCCAGTCCCCAGGGGATAGAGGATAGGACACTGGGCCAGGGATGATATCCCCCCATGCTGACTGACTACCCTGGCATCCACCACATCCACCATCATAATCCCCCAGAGTTGAATGGGTCTGAGCCAAAACTAAACACTACCTATAGGATTCACCCCCAAACCAGGAAGTGAGATGCGGTATTATTTGCACTTATTTGCATACATGTGGATGTTCATGGAAATGATTCAATTGGGTTCACAATGAGGGAATTGTTATGAGCAGAGATGGGGAAACACTGTCTGTAAGCCAATAGCATAAAGGGGGCTGATTTTCTGTTACGAGAAATGTTGATGCCAGTGGAATTGATTATCTCCCTGTAGCACAAAGAAAGTAATTAGTCTTAATTAAAGGGGTTGTGTCATTTGAGGTTTCAGGACTATGTCTCAGACTAACGCAAGTGACTCGGCTGTATGTATTTTTTAATTATCTAATAAATTCATTAGCTCATTCATTCAACATACCAAACATGATTAAATAATGCACGAGTGCTCAACATCCAAGAGACAAAAATGCAACACTTCTAAAGGGACGTCAACTGCATTTACAAGACATTCATAACGACAGTCCTAATTGGCATATATGCATCACAGTCGAGAAGAATACATGATGTCATCTGAAGGCATTGTGCTCATTTATCTCTGGTTATTGTCCACAAAGCACCGAGTCTAATAACGCTAGCTTGGAATATGAATGGTAAATATTGTGTGTGGCTGTGGGTTACTGAGGCATGGTACCCCCAAGACCCAGTGAGCTGGCGAACGCACACACACACACACACACACACACACACACACACACACACACACACACACACACACACACACACACACACACACACACACACACACACACACACACACACACACACACACACACACACACACACACACAGGGTGTGGGGAGCCGAGATGGGGATTTGTTTTAATATGGGGCTCTGCATGTGAAGTGAAGCAGAAAGTGGATCCTGCGTCTCAGAGGCCTGGGGACTCAAGCCTGGAGTTATCTCTATTATTCCTTTATATCCTCCATATTGTTCAGGGGGGATGGATGGATGCAAGATGCATGAGGGGCCTGGGGGGGGTTGAAGGAAAGAGGGCATTATTAAACATGATCAAGGCTCAGGGTACCAGGGGTCTACAGAGAGTCTACAAAGAGCATGGTAATTTACGGAGAGCTCAGGCTATGGTGCTTCTACAGTGGCTTCGACAAGCTTGGAACTCACTTTATGCGCTTTGTATTCACAACATTGCAACGAGATAACTTGTTGTCCCACTTTGATGATGTCACATCTGTCACACTTCTGTCTGTCTCCCTCAGAGGGTTTTTGATGAAGAGCTGTGGTTGGACTGACTAAGGACCACCATACGAAATCCATTTTAGGACACTTTTCAGTCTTCAAACCTCCCTGCATCTACTCTAACCTGAAAGGGTGTCCTTTCTTAACCCTGAAGGCATTAGTAATGCATTGTCTGCTGGAAAAGACTGATGTCCTAAAATGGACACCGTACAATTGTCTCTGCATGGCTTTATGCCTTCCTCTGGAAGGTGCCAAAACTCCTCCTCTTCCAGGACTACATTATCAATTCATACTGATCTCTCTGGATTCAAGAGGGATGTCCCTCTCGGACTCTTTCAAGTTCCACTTAACTGGCCACCTCTCTCACCATTGTTCAGGTGCACTCCAACTTTTACTGCTTAACACACGGACATTTTTCAATCGCACTAATTAAAGCAATTATGAGACCATAGAAACCGCTGATAGTAGAGGTGATTAAAGTACTGTGTGAAAGTCTGCCATTATCAGACTACATGATTTCCTCTTTAGTTTTGAATTAATTCGAATGAAATGTATGCCGCACTAGACACATAATGTGGATCCACTAATCTCTAGGCTTTGTAAAGGCCGAGATAAAACGAACCTTTTCCCTTTATACAGGTTCAAGTTAATTAAATTCCTTTTTAATTGTATTTTATGAAACATCATACATTTCCACCACTAATGTGTCTCCTCCGGTCCCCCACAAAAGGCGGGAGGGAGAGAATCAAGAAAAAGAAGAGAAAATCATTCTTCTTCTTTTTCTTCTTCTTCTTCTTCTTCTTCTTCTTCTTCTTCTTCTTCTTCTTCTTCTTCTTCTTCTTCTTCTTCTTCGAAGAACTAAACTGTCAGCGAATTCGGGGTGAAAATTAATTATTTCAGCTTGATAAACCTTTTCATCTCCTTGACTCCTTCGCACAGAAAAGCCAATTAATAATGTCAAACATGCTCTCCTCTCCGGGGACGGCCGCGGCACTGATGAGTGTGTTTACCGTTGAGGGCCGGTGCGGAATGAAACTTCCTAATCACGACGCACCTGTCAGGAGCTCGACTCATTATCTGTGTACAGAGGGCAAACCTCATTTTGTCAGACGCGGCTTTTCCCAAGAACTAACTGCCTTGGGAAGCATATATGACTGTCGACCAGTAGATGATTCACTTAATTATGGAATCGGGCTCGGGCTCTGGCGGAATGTGCATATCTAATGACTGTAGTGAGAGACATGACTGGGTCAAGGCCAGTGGATAATATGCTGTAGCTTCAGCCCATTTTACAGACGGATGGAAAGGTCACCTGTTTCTACAAGGCCTCTGTGTGATCTTCAGACAGAAAGGTTTCTGGGTCTTTCCACTAGTTTTGGGAAATAGTATTCAGTTCAATTCGTTTGTTTGGAGTTTGAAGTCTTTTCAAAGTTGCTTTTACAGGACTTCTCAATTTCAAAGATTCTGAACAGGAGTGGATATTTCTTATTTCTGTTCGGCAATGCCATATACAGCTGACAGGCGCATGAAAACATTGCATGCTTAGTGTATTCATTTATTTGAACCTTAGTATTGTACATTTTAATTTTAATTTTAAATGTAACCTTTATTTAACTAGGCAAGTCAGTTAAGAACAAATTCTTATTTACAATGACAGCCTACCCCGGACGACGCGGGGCCAACTGGGCGCCGCCCTAAGGGACTCCCAATCACGGCTGGATGTGATACAGCCTGGATTCAAACCAGGGACTGTAGTGACACCTCTTACACAGAGATGCAGTGCCTGAGACCGCTGCGCCACTCGGGAGTACATGTGTTATATGTATCTATTTAGCATCGTTTATTATTTTCTACCACAGTTCTACATGTGATGATGAAACAGATTGGTGACAGTTGGGGGGGCATCCTGTAACATCCCGTGACTTGTGACTGCTCTTTCAGAATATAGCAAGAGTGACGTTACGTGTGATGTGTGTGTGTGTGTGTGACTCCCCACTATGTATTTAACAGGCCCACTAATGAAATATAGACCTGGGCAAATGGTGCACTTCTGGAAGTAGACGAGCTGACGCTGATCACTGACAGGATAATAAAGATGTTCCTCGACTAGTGCTGTGGTGGATAAATAACTCCTACTCTCACCCCCTCTTGTATGTGTGCGTGTGTGTATGTCTGTGTGTGTGTGTATGCGTGCATGAATGTGTGCACACATTCTTCCATGTGTGTGTCCCGTCCCACCAGTAAGTACTTCAGCTAATCAAAAGTCACGTCCTCATTCGTTGGCCCAGCATGCAGGATCCTTATAGGAACCATGTGGAACAAACTGTCTCTGACATTACACTCATCATCTCACTCACTGGGCTGCCCACTGCACGGTCGTTAAACTTTCATTTGGAAAGGCTGGCCCGGCCTGCTCGCAGCATATTGACGGCATTAATGTGAGTCAGTTATGGGACGGATATTTATCTCGGGATGGATCTGAATGTGTGCGAGTGATTTAGTCATCAGACGATTGTTTGCTGCTGGTGCCGGTATGGGGAGTGTGTGTGTGTGTGTTTGGAGGGGTATTTGTGTTGTGTGTGTCTAATGTATCACTTTCGGAAAAGCCATCAACTTATCCACATAACGATGATGAAGATATCAGTTTTTCCATGGAAAAAAAGCTAAATCAGCTCACAGACAGAACCCAGCACTAATACAGTGCACCTCTGTATTACAGTGCATCTCTGTATTACAGTGCACCTCCGTATTACAGTGCATCTCCGTATTACAGTGCATCTCTGTATTACAGTGCATCTCTGTATTACAGTGCATCTCTGTATAAGTCTTGTCTATTTTAAATTTAACTGTGAGACACATTTTACTACAAGCATCACATTTTACTATCCTGCGCCTGGGTGCCGTGGTGTAGAATGACCAGCCTTAACAGTACCTCCCGTTACCTAAAAGTCCTCTGACCCTCTCCAACGTCAGCTGTAGTCCTATGTCATGGGCTAGGGGACTGGGGGCTGTGTTAGTTGGAGGGGATTGGGGGAAGTATCTGGGGTCAAAGACAGACCCACTCCTTTACTCTGTGTCTAAGTGGCGGAGACAGATACTTGGACCCCTTCCCTAGACCACTGGGAAGGGTGCCCTACACTTGAGCCCTTTTCTTATTTGCCCTCTCCACACAACTGCCACACAGTCCTATAGCATCAGCTGCATGGCTAACCCCTGACTAATTAAAACCCCTGACCTACCAGATTCAAGCAGACACCTTGGTAAGCATGTCGGTTAAAATATCGACAAGGCTTCCTCTGTTTAAATTATTAATAGGGTGCTCAGTTTTCATTGACATTCATTCACAATGTACACGAGTGACTTACAAATCCCTTGAAATGAATGTCAGACCTCTCCATCTAACCTTCTCTCAGCTCCGGCAGCCAAGAACTCTTACGGAGGATTGTCAGTAAATCAGAGCCTTGCCGGTTGCCAAAGCCCTGATCCTCTTGCTGACGGACGTCACATTCACTCGCTGGAGAAACCCGCAGATCATCACAGAGCCCCCGTGCCTCAGCACTGACTGTCGTTGGCATGTTTGGTTTAATGTGTCAAGACAGGCACAGTCACTGATTTGATTTAATTCTATGGCAGGACCTGTTCTCTTTTCTAGCACACAGCGCCGTATTCAATTGTGTGCCCGAGGCGCATTTCTACAAGTGACAGAAACAAACAACTGCAGTGTGTAGTTGGTGCATCTCCGGGCTCGACATGTAGTTGAACTCTGGCATAAAACTGATTCAGCCTTCACGGTGTCTTTAGTTCTTATTCCGTGATAAATCCCTTGTCCTAACATCACCCAACCAACAAATAACGTTATATTTACGACTTTGGTCAGTCAGCACCCATATCAGCAATGATTAGGTCCAATTGTTTTTCCTAACCATGTAATCTCAGCAGGAAAAAACAGAGATCTTAGGCTAGTGACAACAACTAGGGCCCCAAGGTTTTCCACACCCTACCTTGGAGACTTGCTTTTACTCCTTGTGTTTTTTACATCAGAAAGTGTTTTCTGTTAAAACATTCTACGTCTTAGTGTTCAAGACTTATGGGAAAGAAAGACCAACTAAAACCTCAGCTGGGACAAGACTGCCAATTTGTGGTGCGACATCTACATTCTCTCACGTCCGCTGTGACTCGTGCTAAGAGAGGGACCCGATTTGGCTTAGTTCATTTGTGTCTTAATGTTTGTGGCTCGATGGATGCTCCCGCCTTGACATTCTCACAAAATCAAATCAAACTTTTTTTGTCACATGCGCCGAATACAACAAGCGTAGACCGTACCGTGAAATGCTTACTTACAAGCCCTTAACCAACAGTGCAGTTCAAGAAGAGTTAAGAAAATATTGACCAAATAAACTAAAGTAAAAAATAATAAAAAGTACACAATAAAATAACAATAAAATAACAATAACAAGTCAGTGTGCGGGGGCACAAGTTAGTTGAGGTCATTTGTACATGTAGGTAGGGGTGAAGTGACTATGCATAGATAATAAACAGCGAGTAGCAGCAGTGTACAAAACAAATGGGAGGGTCAATGTAAATAGTCCGGTGGCCTTTTGATTAATTGTTCAGCAGTCTTATGGCTTGGGGGTAGAAGCTGTTAAGGAGCCTTTTGGTCCTAGACCTGGCGCTCCCGGTATCGCTTGCCATGCGGTAGCAGAAAAACAGTCTACGACTTGGGTGACTGGAGTCTCTGATGATTTTATGGGCTTTCCTCTGACACCGCCTATTATATAGGTCCTAGAAGGCAGGAAGCTTGGCCCCAGTGATGTACTGGGCCATACGCACTACCCTCTGTAGCACCTTACGGTCAGATCCCCAGCAGTTGCCATACCAGGAGGTGATGCAACCTGTCAGGATGCTCTCGATGGTGCAGCTGTAGAACATTTTGAGGATCTGGGGACCCATGCCAAATCTTTTCAGTCTCCTGAGGGGGGAAAGGTTTTGTTGTGCCCTCTTCTCGACTGTCTTGGTGTGTTTGGACCATGATAGATCGTTGGTGATGTGGACACCAAGGAACTTGATACCCTCGACCTGCTCCACTACAGCCCTGTCGATGTTAATGGGAGCCTGTTCGGCCCGCCTTTTCCTGTAGTCCACGATCAGCTCCTTTGTCTTGTACACTTTGAGGGAGAGGTTGTTGTCCTGGCACCACACTGACAGTTCTCTGACCTTCTCCCTATAGGCTGTCTCGTCATTGTTGGTGATCAGTGTTGTGTCGTCAGCAAACTTAATGATGGTGTTGGAGTCGTGTTTGACCACGCAGTCGTGGGTAAACAGGGAGTACAGGATGGGACTAAGTACACACCCCTGAGGGGCCCCAGTCTTAAGGATCAATGTGGCAGACATGTTGTTGCCTACCCTTACCACATGGGGGGCGGCCCGTCAGGAAGTCTAGGATCCATTTGCAGAGGGAGGTGTTTAGTCCCAGGGTCCTTAGCTTAGTAATGAGCTTTGTGGGCACTACGCTGGTGAATGCTGAGCTGTAGTCAATGAACAGCATTCTCACATAGGTGTTATTTTTGTCCAGATGGGAAAGGGCAGTGTGGAATGCGATTGAGATTGCGTCATCTGTGGATCTGTTGGGGCAGTATGCGAATTGGAGTGGGTCTAGGGTATCCGGGAGGATGCTGTTGATGTGAGCCATGACCAGCCTTTCAAAGCACTTCATGGCTACCGACGTGAGTGCTACGGGGCTGTAATCATTTAGGCAGGTTACCTTTGCCTCCTTGGGCAATCAATCAAATTTTATTCATAAAGCCCTTCTTACATCAGCTGATGTCACAGAGTGCTGTACAGAAACCCAGCCTAAAACCCCAAACAGCACGCAATGCAGGTGTAAAAGCACGGTGGTTAGGAAAAACTCCCTAGAAAGGCCAGAACCTAGGAAGAAACCTAAAGAGGAACCAGGCTGTGAGGGGTGGCCAGTCCTCTTCTGGCTGTGCCGGGTACAGATTATAACAGAATATGGACAAGATTTTAAAATGTTCATAGATGACTAGCAGGGTCAAATAATAATAATCACAGTGGTTGTCGAGGGTGCAACAGGTCAGCACCTCAGGAGTAAATGTCAGTTGGCTTTTCTTAGCCGATCATTCAGAGTATCTCCACCGCTCCTGCTGTCTCTAGAGAGTTGAAAACAGCAGGTCTGGGACAGGTAGCATGTCTGGTGAACAGGTCAGGGCACAGGGACTATGGTGGTCTGCTTGAAACAATTCAGGTTATTTACAAATAGACCAATTTTTTCCCCAAACTGGACACTTGTTCCAAAATAATCTACCCAAACTAAAGCTCCAGGAGTTAGATATGGACACAATGCACGTCACCAAGTCATAACTGTTTCCCTCAACTTGACTTCACCTTAAAGTTGCAATACAAATCTGGAAGATTGTGCATGTGGTATAGCTTCAGGGTTCATTTTGACTAACAGTGCTGTACTGTCTAGTGAACTTAAACATTTTAAGAGGACATTGCTGGATATCCTCAAAAGCACAAAGCTGCAACTGGAAAAGCATGCTGCAACTATAATCACCCCAATCATCTGTAGAGCAGGTGAGACCAAAGCCAAAAATATGTCAATCAAAATATATCCATCTAGAATCGAACAGTGTGGCACTGACAACCATCCTCCTACACTCCCCTTTAGCTTGTAAAAGACCAACCATTTGCCTATGAGCAAAGTTAGAGGTGTAGACAGTTAAAGCATCCCAACTTGGGACACTTCTCAATGCCGATCTCCCTGCCTGCAACAAAAGTCTTCTTGGAAACGGCATCAGCTTTCTCCAAGAAAACATCTAACTTTTTTTCGATTTGTCATGTGTGGTAGCCATATACTGCAGTCCCTGTCCAGCTCCTGTCCCAGTGGTAAACTGAAGAGGACCTGTGAATCCACAATGTGTCTCATTGTTCCCTATGGCTTCTCTTGGAATGACTAATATCTGGATGTTTGTGCAAGCTGCGTATGCATTTTATGAGCTCCCAAAAAGCCATAAAGAGTGACAGAATCATTGCTCAACAGCCAGGCAACTTGACTTTCCGGAAATGTACTTTGTGGATTTTTTCCGCTTGAACATTGGAAGAGTTTGGGGTTTATGTTTCTTAAGTCGCTGTCTAGCTCCGTTGCAACTGGATGGGGTTATGAAGCACTCCGTTCATCATCTAGCCACTAATCAAAGAGCACTAAGCTTTACATGAAACACAGCGGCTTTCCTGAGGGGAAATTGTGCAAGACTATCCCAGTCAGTCAAGTCTGGAAAAAAGTTTCTGTCTCAATATGAATTAGTTAATGGGTGAATTTCCCAAATATTACCACAACTATAAATTGGGAGAGTAACATGTTTGGGCATTTTGAAAGGGTACAAAGAAAGCAATACTTTTTTTAAATTGTTATTATTAAATTTTTTTACAGTCGGTAGCATGAAAGCTGTGCATTAGCTGTGCATTGACAAAGCGGCATTAACATCATGTTCCTCACACTGTAACAATATCTTGGCAGATGCTTTTAAAGAGTGAATACTTTACTACTTATGGGATACAGCACGTACAATTACAGAAATGTTGCCAGATGTGGGTACATAAAATATTAGTCCTGGAAATATAGTTGCATTCGGTCATGCAAAGGAGACTTGAACTATGACTGGGATTACAGTGACGATTTTGAAGATTAATGTACATTTTATCTGTCACTGTATTCTACAGGTAGCCTAGAGGTTTGAATCCAGGAACGGGCATTAAAAGATGGGATGGGAAACACATTGATTCTCTTTCAACATCTACGGCTTGATATGCTTATAAATAATATTTATTTAATATATAATATGCTTTATGCATCTAATTCTAGGGCCATCATCCCCCTCTGTCCATATAAGATCTTCTAGGATGTCCGATCTAAAATAGAAAGTATGGATTTCTTTTGTTTTCGTTTTTACAAAGACTGATATTTCTCTCATGCATCTCACCATGACAACTTCAATTAGGATGATTCCCTTTGATTCGTTCTGTCACACTTACAAATCTGGCCCGATGAAAAACACAGTAAAGATGCGGGGGCCATCCTGAAATCCAGACAAATGTTGTGCACGAAATCACACTCCATTTCTACCCAGCCAGCATGTCTGTCTGTCTTGCCGTGTATGCATTGAATTGTCACGTTCTCTGTGTCCTGTGTTCTCTGTGCAATTTTTTTATGCAAATCTTAAACGTTTGCTCTAGCCTGGCTGGAGATGGGCAGGATCTGGATTTTTGGGACTATTATATTGGTTCCATATAGCCAAGCAAGCTCAATCAAGCACAGATAAAGTGTAGGAAATGATTTCAAATAGTATTTGATCCCAGGTTTGGTGCTCTTACAGTGCCTCCTCCAACATACCATTGAAAGAAGATGGCATACATTAGGGAAAGTACGTTTTAGGTTCCAAAAGGAAACGTGTGGCACTTGCATGTCAATCAGTCCTATCGTATTTGTCGGCACCAGCCACTGTCAGTTGAATGAATTCTGAATCGTGGTAATAGCTCTCTCTTCATGGGTCAATATGATGTCTTTCTTTGGGTGTATACCATATGGAGGCAAAAGAAAACAAAGGCAGCAGAAACTCCAGAGGAATTCTGGGTAGGCAATTCTTTAATGCAACTTTGGAAGAGCAGAGGGGGGCAAACTCAGTGCAGTAGGACTCAGGCCTTTGATGTCTGCATGACAGACCTGGGCCCTGGATTCTCTCTGGCATATCAGAGCTGCAAATGCTCAAGTTTCATTATTTTGATGGGAAAATCAGACAACGTTTCAGGGCCTAGGTTTATTTTCAACCGTCAGACCCCTGCCAGAGCACAACTTTGGAATAGCTAGAGTTCACTTTAGATCATGCGATGGAGAACATGTTAATCTCTGTGCTCCAGGATGGAAGGATGAATGGAGGGATGGGTGGATAAAGGGATGTTCCGGCCTGTTTTCTATTTCGTTTTGTTGTGTTGTTATCCAGTGGTAGTTATGTTTTACTTGATGGGATCCTGTTTATTTTGCGTTCAGATCAGAAACACATGTGCTGGAAGATAAGCACGGTTTATCACTATTGGATGGATACTGCTTACAGTTCAATGTCATACTGAGAGCTGCTATTCAGTGTCCAAAATCAAAGCCTAAGCAATTGCATTTTGTTGGCTCGGAAAGCAGAGTTCCATTTAAACACACATTCTTCAAACTGAGCATCCTGAAATACAACTTTAATATGTCTGTTCATTGCAATATTAGAATAGAGTATGTCATCAATCATATTTTTTAAAAATCCCATAAAACCAGCATTTTAGCAATAGCAATGATAATTTCTGGTTTCCTCATTACCCTGTTAGTGTGCTTGACATAATGGTTTACAGATGTAGGACCTTAAAGCTCTTATGGATCTAACAGTTTTTTTCAATTTTCGCCTAAAATGACATACCCAAATCTAACTTCCTGTTGCTCAGGACCTGAAGCAAGGATATGCATATTCTTGGTACCATTTGAAAGGAAACACTTTGAAGTTTGTGGAAATGGGAAATTAATGTAGGAGAATATAACACATTAGATCTAGTAAAAGATAATACAAAGAAAAAACATGTGTTTTTGTGGGGGACTATCACCTTTGAAATGCAAGAGAAAGGCCATAATCTATTATTCCAGCCCAGGCACGGTTTTTATTTTGGACACTAGATGGCAGAAGTGTATGTGCAAAGTTTTAGACTGATCCAATGAACCATTGCATATCTGTTCAAAATGTTGTATCAAGACTGCCCAAATGTGCCTAATTGGTTTATTAATACATTTTCATAATTGTGCACTCTCTTCAAACAATCGCATGGTATTCTTTCACTGTAACAGCTACTGTAAATTGGACAGTACAGTTAGATTAACAAGAACTGGAGCTTTCTGCCCATATCAGATGTACATTTTCTTGGAAATGTTTTTGTTACTTACAACCTCATGCTAATCACATTAGCCTATGTTAGCTCAACCGTCCCGCGGGGGGGACACCAATCCCATAGAGGTTCATTTGGGCCAGTTTGCTGCAGCAGGAAAATAATCCTGCAGCAACAGGACATTTGAATAATTATGTGGATTATAATTAATTACATTTATTTAAGGGGTTTATGCATTTTTCGTAAGGAAAATCTAGTCTGAAATGTAGAATTTCAAACCTCAAACACACCAGAAGTTTTCAATGTCCTGCATTACAGGAAAGTTCTCCTGCAACATGGTGATCATATTAAGACCCTCCATCTGTACCCATTCAGGTGTTTTCAACTTCTCTAGTGTCTCCTACACGGGTTGTCACTTCACTTGAGCTTTCTCATGTCATTCTTGCAGAGCAGGTGAAATTAAAACATTCAGGTTCTCTCCATTTGACATGTTCTGCTGTTTTCATTCCTTTGTGAAATAGGTATGTTTACGTTATTTTCCCAAATGCCTTCCTTCAAGTTAAGAGCAGTTATTAACCAACATGTTATATTTAATGTTTACTTTTACATTGTTAATATTACTTGCAATATAAAAACAAAAATCAAGTCAGGGTTAGAGAGATTTGTGGTCCAACCGAGCATGTCTAGATGGGATACAGCTTTTGTCAAATAAAGTTGTTTTTTTGCCTTTTAGCTAACCCTAACCCTTTTCCTAACCTCAACCCAATTCTCCTGACCTGCTACTTTAATGATCCTAGCCTTCTGCATAAGTTCTCATAAACCTGCTACAAAAAGTCAATTTTGACAAAAGATGTATCCCTTCTAGACAAATCCGGTCCAACCTCTGTGTCATCCATTCTCTGAGGGGGAGGACACAGAGTAGAGAGGCCTGCTGGTGTTCTTCTGACTGACAGGATACAAGTCCTTATTAGCTACAATGTCGCTCATATTGTCACTCATACTGCTGTAGCAGCTGCAATTGATTTATCAGTACATATATGTTTTGGGGTTTGTATGTGTTTATGAATTGTGTGAGAGATTATTGTGATTATGATATAAATCAAATATATATTATATATTTTTGTGTTATATATTTTTCTTAAAGCATACATTGAGAAACGTAGTTATTCACACATACAAATTAGTGTCTAGATGTCTTTTTTTATATTTAAGAAATCTGTGAAATTGTTGTAAAATTAACAGTTCTTCTTTTAGCTAATGAAATGGCAAGAATTCAGCAGATCTCCTTCCCCCATAGTTCAAACAGGCCATATGAATGCATAATGTTTAATGGCTTTCCTCTGAGCCCTGGAAACATTCTGTTCACATCAAAGGTCTGCCAACAGTGGGAAGACACAGCGTTTAACTTATCCTCCCCCTAATCCTTCTCTCTTTAACCCCTCCCTATTGTTTGTGGGGATGGGTCCAAACCAGGAAAAACCTACGGTAAAGGTTAGGCCCAAACTGCACTGTGTGGAGTGGAATTAAAAGATGAACCAGGGGGTGCTTATTCAACATTAAGTGAAAGTGTCGGGATTAGAGGGGGTGTGGTAACATAAAGGGTTGACCTAATCCGTGAAATCTGCTGGGGGTCAGAGGTTAGCCTCCAACAGCAGTCAGTGTGAGGATTAAGGGAGTCGTGGAGAAAATGAGGGGAGAGTAAAGGGGCTTTATCCCAGCGACACTCACTTTACAGCCGCACACTGGGGACCACTCACCCAGGAAATGGAGAGGGGGGATTTGTTGTGTGCTCAAATACATAGGCACACACACACCTTTTGGTAAGCTTTACCTTAATTTCCGTCATAAAAAAACGGCTATATTCATACAGTTGTATGATCTTAATTTGATCACTCTTTCGTTGCTGAGAATTGTCATTTTTGATTGACATACTGTACGTTAACTGAACACCCATGCTAACACAGTTACATTGTGTTGCACTTTTCATGTAAACTACTTTTGGCAAGCTAACCACCGATCAAGCAACAGTGACTAAACGTTCAAATCCTGTTGCTGCAGGCAACATAGGTCAAATTAAGATCCTACATCTGTATCTATCAATGACCAAAATGTCAAAGGGATTTTGAATGTTTTACGGTATTGCTGGAGTATGCGATAAAATCTTGTTGCTTAGCCCCGCCTCCTTGCCCTTTAGATCAGCCAAAAATTAAAGAGGGATGGTGATGAATGTCACTTAGCCTCCATTTATCAAATAATTTCTATTCACATAAGCTGCCGTATCACATTGCCAGTGGCGTGTATTCATGGATGACAAGGGAAGCCAGGATTCCCCAAGAAATTTACCAAGAACAAAATTAAAAGATATACAATTATTTATATTTTGTCTCTCTGTGTTTCATCATTTTCTATCAATTCGCAAGAGGCTAAAAGTACCCTTGATAAAAAATAATAATGCCAATCAGCGTTGAGATGAACTGAGCGAGCTCAACTGTGAATGGTCCTGGAGCACCAAAAAAATGTGTCAAGGGAAGCCAACTTGGATTTTGTCGTCGTCACTCCTATCAAATCACATTGAGAGCATACAGTTGAAGTCGGAAGTTTACATACACCTTAGCCAAATACATTTAAGCTCAGTTTTTCACAATTCCTGACATTTAATCCTACTAAAAATTCCCTGTCTTAGGTCAGTTAGGATCACCACTTTATTTTAAGAATGTGAAATGTAAGAATAACAGTAGAGAGAATGATTTATTTAAGCTTTTATTTCTTTCATCACATTCCAAGTGGGTCAGAAGTTTACATACACTCAATTAGTATTTGGTAGCATTGCCTTTACATTGTTTAACATTGGGTCAAACATTTCGGGTAGCCTTCCACAAGCTTCCCACAAAAAGTTGGGTGAATTATGGCCCATTCCTCCTAGCAGAGCTGGTGTAACTGAATCAGGTTTGTAGGCCTCCTTGCTCGCACACGCTTTTTCAGTTCTGCCCACAAATCTTCTATAGGATTGAGATCAGGGCTTTGAGATGTCCCCTCCAATACCTTGACTTTATTGTCCTTAAGCCATTTTGCCACAACTTTAGAAGTATGCTTGGGGTCATTGTCTATTTGGAAGACCCATTTGCGACCAAGCTTTAACTTCCTGACTGATGTCTTAAGATGTTGCTTCAATATATCCACATAATATTCCTTCCTCATGATGTCATCTATTTTGTGAAGTGCACCAGTCCCTCCTGCAGCAAAGCACCCCCCACAACATGATGCTGCCACCCCCGTGCTTCACAATTGGGATGGTGTTCTTCGGCTTGCAAGCCTCCCCTCTTTTTCCTCCAAACATAACGATGGTCATTATGGCCAAACAATTATATTTTTGTTTCATCAGACCAGAGAACATTTCTCCAGAAAATATGATCTTTGTCCCCATGTGCAGTTGCAAACCGTAGTCTGGCTTTTTTATGGCGGCTTTGGAGCAGTGGCTTCTTCCTTGCTGAGCGGCCTTTCAGGTTATGTCGATATAGGACTCGTTTTACTCTGGATATAGATACTGTTGTACCTGTTTCCTCCAGCATCTTCACAAGGTCCTTTGCTGTTGTTCTGGGATTGATTTGCACTTTTTGCACCAAAGTACGTTCATCTCTAGGAGACAGAACGCGTCTCCTTCCTGAGCGGTATGACGGCTGCGTGGTCCCATGGTGTTTATACTTGTGTACTATTGTTTGTACAGATGAACGTGGTACCTTCAGGCGTTAGGAAATTTCTCCCAAGGATGAACCAGAATTGTGGAGGTCTACAATTTTTTTTCTGAGGTTTTGGCTGATTTCTTTAGATTTTCCCATGATGTCAAGCAAAGAGGTACTGAGTTTGAAGGTAGGCCTTGAAATGCATCCACAGGTACACCTCCAATTGACTCAAATGATGTCAGTTAGTGTCACGTCCTGGCCATAGATAGCCCTTTTGGCTGCTCATTTGTGTTTTTGGTCAGGACGTGATCAGGGGTGTTTTTTGGTCTATGGTCTCTTGTATTTCTATGTTAGTTGGTTTGGGTTCCCAATTAGAGGCAGCTGTTAGTCGTTGTCTCTAATTGGGAATCCTATTTAGGTTGTTTAGTCCCCCACCTGTGTTGTGGGATATTTATGTTTGTAGTTGTGTGTGTACCTGTGTGTGCCACACCTGCGTTACGGTCATTGTGTACTTTCTTTTGTTTTGGTGAGTTCTATAAATAAATATGTTTCACTCAACCCTGCACGCTGCGCCTTGGCCCACTTCTGTACAAGATCGTGACAGAATATCCCACCACACCAGGACCAAGCAGTGTGCAACCGTGCAGGAACCCTGGAGCCAGAAGGGGGAGTATCGCCGTCCCAGGGAGGAGTTGGAGGCAGCGATGGCAGAGAGGCTCTTCTATGAGCGGAAGTACGAGGGAACACGGCTGGCGAGGAAGCCCGAGAGGCTGCCCCCAAAAATATTTTGGGGGGGGCACACGGGGAGTTTGGCTGAGCCAGGTTGGAGACCTGGGCCAACTCCCCGTGCTTACCAGAGGGAGCATCGCACTGGTAAGGCACTGTGTGAGGCGGTGAAGCGCACGGTGTCACCAGTGCGTGTTCACAGCCAGGTGAGCGACATGCCAGCTTCCCGCATCTGTCGAGCTAGGGGGCGGGTGCAGCCTGGAAGGAGGGTGTCGGCTCAGCGCTCCTGGTCTCCGGTGCGCCTCTTTGTACCAGGATATCCTGCGCTGGCTCTGCGCACTGTATCTCCGGTGCGTCTCCACAGCCCAGTACGGCCTGTACCTGCTCCACGCATCAAGTCCCCTGTGCGCATCGAGCGCCCGGCACGTCCTGTCCCTGCTCCACGCATCAGGTCCCCTGTGCACATCGAGAGCCCAGCACGACCTGTTCCTGCTCCACGTACCAGGCTCCCTGTGCGTCTTCAGAGCCCGGCACGACCTGTTCCTGCTCCACGTACCAGGCTCCCTGTGCGTCTTCAAACCCCGGCACGGCCTGTTCCCGCTCCACGCATCAGGTTCCCTGTGTGCCTTCAGAGCCCGGCACGTCCAGTCCCTGCTCCACGCATCAGGTCCCCTGTGCGCATTGAGAGCCCGGCACATCCTGTCCCTGCTCCACGCATCAGGTCCCCTGTGCGCATCGAGAGCCCGGCACGTCAAGTCCCTGCTCCACGCATCAGGTCCCCTGTGCGCATCGAGAGCCTGGCACGTCCTGTCCCTGCTCCACGCATCAGGTCCCCTGTGCGCATCGAGAGCCCGGCACGTCAAGTCCCTGCTCCACGCATCAGGTTCCCTGTGTGCCTTCAGAGCCCGGCACGTCCAGTCCCTGCTCCACGCATCAGGTCCCCTGTGCGCATCGAGAGCCCGGCACATCCTGTCCCTGCTCCACGCATCAGGTCCCCTGTGCGCATCGAGAGACCGGCACGGACTGTTCCTGTTCCACGCACCAGGCTTCTAGGGTGTCGTACCAGCCAGGTTGTTTAGTCCCCCACCTGTGTTGTGGGATATTTATGTTTGTAGTTGTGTGTGTACCTGTATGTGCCACACCTGCGTTACGGTCGTGGGGTGTACTTTCTTTTGTTTTGGTTAGTTCTATAAATAAATATGTTTCACTCAACCCTGCACGCTGCGCCTAGGTCCACTTCTGTACAAGATCGTGACAGTTAGCCTCAGAAGCTTCTAAAGCCATGACATAATTTTCTGGAATTTTACAAGCTGTTTAAAGGCACAGTCAACTTAATGTATGTAAACTTCTGACCCACTGGAATTGTGATACAGTGAAATAATCTGTCTGTAAACAATTGTTGGAAAAATTACTTGTGTCATGCACAAAGTAGATGTCCTAACCGACTTGCCAAAACTATAGTTTGTTAACAAGAAATTTGTGAGTGGTTGAAAAACTAGTTTTAATGACTCCAACTTAAGAGTATGTAAACCGACTTCAATTGTAGGTAGCCTAGGACCAGTGGCAGTTCTAGACCATTTCAACTGAGGGGGCCAAGCTGGGGCCAGTTGTACTGTTAGAGGGGCCAGTTACATTAGACGTTATTGTTGTCATATCGTTTTCTTCACTGCTTTGCAGGCATTAGCAGGCAAAAGACCATGTCCATCTAGTAAATGGGTGGGTTTAATTAGTGTTCCTGTCTAATAACGGATGTAAAAAAAGAACGATAGCAAAAATTAGTTATGCAAAAATTATTTCATACTCCACATTTAGGGGGGTCACAAGGGGGTCCAAAATTGTTTATCACAGGCCCCCCCCCCAGAACCGGCAGTGCCTAGGACAACAAAAAATGCAGCGTGTCCTGCATGACAGAGTGATAGACAGTTTCATCAACATGAAAGAGAGGAGGATGGCATTGGCGTTTCTCTACAAGTAGGGTGAGTCAGATGTTGCTCTCCGGTTTTGTAATGAAACAAAGTTTGAATTTATTCTGCCGCTGTGTCTTCTTATTGTCTTGGCCTTACGCCTATACATCACGGTGGCAAGGCATGTGAACTAACATGTTACAGAGCAAACAACGCAATTATCACAACACATCGGTTCCCCAGTGATTTTACCCACGTAGGCTAGTCAGTGTGGATTCTCATTATTCAGGTAAGATAGAGATGGTAAGCTTGGCAATCAAATGGAAAACATCTATAGCAATTGCAACCACGTTGCATACAGCGAATGCCTGTTAAATGTAGATGTTTTTATCATTAATTATAACGTAGCATGTGATTCCCCTTTTAATGAGTCACACAGGCTTGTTCTGCAGAGCGTAAGATTTCTCTGATATGCCTTTAATAAGACAGTATTCTGCCTATAAACGTGTACTTCAAAGCCACAATACCACATTTATAGCACATTAAGTTATATTGCTATAAAAAACAATGGGTATATAATATTGAATGGGTCACTTCATCTCAACAAGACATCCAAAACAAACACAAATCATCTGGCTCAGAACAACATCGGTTGAGCTGTATGTTGAACTCACACACTGACAACAGATAGGGGCATGGTTACTCCAAGTGCAGTCAGCCAGTGCAGGTGCCTCAGAGGTCAGGGGGGCAGAGGTCAGGGGAGTCCTCCTGCAGTGGGATCACACACCAAGGTTTAAATGGTCCCCATTGGCCTTGCCACCTGTCACGTCTGTGGGAGGTAGGGAAAGCAATCAGGCCGGAGGGCTGGGGGGCGGTGGGGTTGGAAGGTTAGAGGGATGGAAGGGTTGGAGGGCTGGAAGAGTTGGAGGGCTGTGGGGTGGAGAGTTGTAGGGCTTGGCAACTGCAGGCCTTGCCTGGCTGGTAGATGGACACCAGCAGCAGTACCGTGGAAAAAGGGAAGAGGAGGAGGAATGCAGGGAATGCGGGGGGCGAGATGTCGCTTACCACCTTGACATGTGTTGATGTATGGGCAGAGAGGAGAGGGTAGAGGGAGAAGGACACCTTGCATGCTGCACCTGTAAGAGCCAGTTTAAATGACCTCCGTGGTGGATTACAGGGCTGGAGGTTAGAATGTGTGTTTAGTCTCAGACCGTGGTGGGCCACACACCACACCAGAAGACACACCAGCTGGGCAGAGGGGAAAAGAGGGAGCGAGGCTGAGGTTTGGCCCTTTACTTACATGTGGGTTGGGCAGACAAACAAATACACTCAAACACACACATGAGCATATGTATGTAAGTACTCACGCATGCACACACAAGTACACACACTTTCATTCATGCTAAAGACGTCCGCATGCTTTGGTTCGGCTGGTGCTTAGACAAACTCGGCTAGGCGAACCGAACAAGTGTGCTCGCATTCTCCCTTAAAAGACCTTCACTTGAAAAAACGAGAAAAAATCTGCAATAGTACTGTTTGTCTATTTTGAGACGCCATAGTCAGTATAAACTTCCTCAAAATATTCAGATTTAATCTAAAATAGCTCAAGATATTTATCATTAATTTTGACGTTTTGCATTAACACAATTTGTCACTCGTTGAACGACGACAAAAACTTTATTGAAGAATCCCGACTGTTGACCAATCAGCGGCGAATGGTCCTAGACTTTGGCTTGCCTCGAGAAACATTGTTGTGTGCACAAACAGCCAAGAAAACCTTTGCCGAAGACCAAAACGAACCAAAAACGTCACAAAATGTTGTCATAATATACAGTGGGGCAAAAAAAGTATTTAGTCAGCCACCAATTGTGCAAGTTCTCCATCTTAAAAAGATGAGAGAGGCCTGTAATTTTCATCATAGGTACACTTCAACTATGACAGACGAAATGAGAAAAAGAAATCCAGAAAATCACATTGTAGGATTTTTATTTATTTATTTGCAAATTATGGTGGAAAATAAGTATTTGGTCAATAACAAAAGTTTATCTCAATACTTTGTTATATACCCTTTGTTGGCAATGACAGAGGTCAAACGTTTTCTGTAAGTCTTCACAAGGTTTTCACACACTGTTGCTGGTATTTTGGCCCATTCCTCCATGCAGATCTCCTCTAGAGCAGTGATGTTTTGGGGCTGTCGCTGGGCAACACGGACTTTCAACTCCCTCCAAAGATTTTCTATGGGGTTGAGATCTGGAGACTGGCTAGGCCACTCCAGGACCTTGAAATGCTTCTTCTGAAGCCACTCCTTCGTTGCCAGGCGGTGTGTTTGGGATCATTGTCATGCTGAAAGACCCAGCCACGTTTCATCTTCAATGCGGGGGGTTTTCACTCAAAATCTCACGATACATGGCCCCATACATTCTTTCCTTTACACGGATCAGTCGTCCTGGTCCCTTTGCAGAAAAACAGCCCCAAAGCATGATGTTTCCACCCCCATGCTTCACAGTAGGTATGGTGTTCTTTGGATGCAACTCAGCATTCTTTGTCCTCCAAACACGACGAGTTGAGTTTTTACCAAAAAGTTCTATTTTGGTTTCATCTGACCATATGACATTCTCCCAATCCTCATCTGGATCATCCAAATGCTCTCTAGCAAACTTCAGACGGGCCTGAACATGTACTGGCTTAAGCAGGGGACACGTCTGGCACTGCAGGATTTGAGTCCCTGGCGGCGTAGTGTGTTACTGATGGTAGGCTTTGTTACTTTGGTCCCAGCTCTCTGCAGGTCATTCACTAGGTCCCCCCGTGTGGTTCTGGGATTTTTGCTCACCGTTCTTGTGATCATTTTGACCCCACGGGGTGAGATCTTGCGTGGAGCCCCAGATCGAGGAAGATTATCAGTGGTCTTGTATGTCTTCCATTTCCTAATAATTGCTCCCACAGTTGATTTCTTCAAACCAAGCTGCTTACCTATTGCAGATTCAGTCTTCCCAACCTGGTGCAGGTCTACAATTTTGTTTCTGGTGTTCTTTGACAGCTCTTTGGTCTTGGCCATAGTGGAGTTTGGAGTGTGACTGTTTGAGGTTGTGGACAGGTGTCTTTTATACTGATAACAAGTTCAAACAGGTGCCATTAATACAGGTAACGAGTGGAGGACAGAGGAGCCTCTTAAAGAAGAAGTTACAGGTCTGTGAGAGCCAGAAATCTTGCTTGTTTGTATGTGACCAAATACTTATTTTCCACCATAATTTGCAAATAAATTCATTAAAAATCCTACAATGTGATTTTCAGGATTTGTTTTCCTCATTTTGTCTGTCATAGTTGAAGTGTACCTATGATGAAAATTACAGGCCTCTCTAATCTTTTTAAGTGAGAGAACTTGCACAATTGGTGGCTGACTAAATACTTTTTTGCCCCACTGTATGCACTAACTGTTCCACACTGTTTTGGATGGGAGGCATGCGGACGCCTTAACACTTGCACAGACACACACAGATACATACTGCATGCAGATGTAGGATCTGAATTTGAGCTCCAGTAGTTTTCTTTAGCAGGAAAATAATCCTGCAGTAACAGAAAATGGGAATTATTATGTGGATTATAATTCATGGAGATTTTTGTAGGGGTTGATGCATTTTCGTAAGGGTAAAGGAAGTCTGAAATTTCGAAGTGAAAATTACAAACTTCAAAAACCTTTTCTAACTTCAAATCCACAACACGTTTAAAATGTATTGCATTGCAGGAAAGTTTTCCTCCAACAGGGGGATCAAATTAATATCCTACATCTGTACTCACACATGGGTTGGGCGGACACAAATATACATGCAAACACACACACACACATGGGTGTACTGTGCGATGGAAAAGGTATGCAGTCACTACTGTAAGTCGCTCTTGATAAGAGCTTCTGCTAAATGACTTTTTTTTTTTTATCTAAGTACTCACTCATGCATGTATACACACTCTCATTCATGCTAACACTTGCACAGACATGCACAGACACGTGCTGCATAGGCTATTTGCGATAGAGGGGTTTTGCCATTACATTTAGCCGTTAGCCTCTGCTGGGGCCCTGTACATGTCTCATCACCACTGATTTATGGCCCTTGAGATAGGAGATGAGATATCTATACGCCTGAAGTGCCCACGGATGCAACAGTGAGAAATGTATGTCACATGGCCTGGTTGAAGATAGTTATCCTATCCCAGCAAACATCTTCTTATCCAGATTGACATATAGTTTAAACAGTATGTACAACTTCAATAGCAGTAATATCTGTAAACTTCTAAAACAAAACAAACGTTTTACAAAGAAAGAAATAATGCCCCTACAGCAGCTTAATCACCATACACAGAGGTAATTGTGTGTTATCTGGGACTGAAGGCTCTCAGCCATATGATAGATAGATGTGAAATGGATGTTTTGACTGGTGAGCTACTCAGGTTTCCTCCCATGTGTTTCACTCGCTCGTTTGTTGACACTTGGCCTTCCTCTCTCTCTCTCTCTCTCTCTCTCTCTCTCTCTCTCTCAAAATTCACTCATTTTCATGCTAATAAAACACAAGCTCCTCTTCAGTCAGCACGGTGAAGGCTGTTGTGCTGTGCAACAAATTAGCTCATGTCAGTTTTAGACACTTTGCTTGAGACTGCAAGACAACACAATTTCATTTTACTCAAATCATTACATTACAAATCATTACAAACTGTGTCTCAATCCATTTGAAAGGAAGAGTAAAGATCCGAATTCCTAGGCACATGTTATGTTATTGAGATTATGTTGGAGAAATGTTTTGTGTTATTCATACGTATATTAGAGTTGACACTGATGCATTATTTTTAAATGGTAGGCTAGGCTAGCTAAATCAGTGAGCAGTCCTTGCTGTTAATAGCAACATAACAATCACAAGGTGTTATTTTTTTATTTTACTAGGCAAGTCAGTTAAGAACAAATTCTTATTTTCAATGACGGCCTAGGAACAGTGGGTTAACTGCCTGTTCAGGGGCAGAACGATAGATTTGTACCTTGTCAGCTCGGGGATTTGAACTTTCAGTTACTAGTCCAACACTCTAACCACTAGGCTACCCTGCCGCCCCATTATAAACACTTCTCCGTGGATCCTGTTCATTATCGGTGCAATAGCTGCACAACTAACATACTGCGAGCCAAAACAATTTGATGAAACTGAAAATGATCCACAAGCATATCTCTTAGGAATCGGATAGGCAAAACAAATTAAAAAGAAATGATGTGTGTTTGCTTACTTCTCCAAAACAGCGCCAGGCTGTGTGTTTGTGACACACTCTCAGCCATGTGGTAATGTCGAACAGCCCTACTACTAATTAATGACACCGAAGAAGCCGCACCAAACGCCTCACCCAGGGCGAAGCATAATCCGCCACCATCTCCTCAATGTACAAAGTGGGATAATAACAATATACTGTAAGAGAAGTATTTCACGACCCCGAGAAGCAGAGTGATTAAATTATAATCAGAGCGGATTAATTAATCTATAATATTTATTCCTTTTAGGGGTGCGACGGAGGGAGGCAAGGAGGCAGCGTCAGGAAGGTTATGTGTGCTCCGGCTCGTCTTTGTCTTGATACAAGGGTGGGCATGCCTGGGGAGCGACTCTCAACAAGCCCCCTGGACAACGCTAGGCAGAAGGTTATTGCTGATATTAAATGTGCTGAATGCAATTATCAGTCACAACAAATAATTAAGGGGGACGATAATAAGGGAAATTAACATTTTCATTGTGCACGTTTTATTGTCTGGGTGTTCATTGTAATGGAGGTATTGAGCGCCGGCTGAATAAATTAACGTGTGTGCAGGGCTCTCCTCCTGTGTGGGGTGGAGATGTAGCCAGTGAATGATAAGCAGGGAGAACGCTGGGGCACAGGGATGGGATGGAATGGGCTGTGTGTGTTTATGTGTGTGTGTGTGTGTGTGAAGGGGGTGTGAGGCAGAGACGCCGTCATCAATGGAACCGCCAAATGTGCAGATGTGACACCCTATCCCAACCCAAACACACACACTCCGCTACGGCCTCAGACTGATATTCTCCGAAAACCTCCCAAAAGTAGCTAGCGACGTTGATATGAAAAGTTTCATCTCACCATCATCAATGTGACAATTAACCCCCAAAATGAGGGTTAGGGAGTGTCATTGTTGAGACATGTTTGGACTTTTGGCTGCTAAACAAAATCCTGAATGAAAACAGTATAGCTGAAGTATGTCTATGTGTATAGATCGGTCTTGGCCCATAGTGTGGCTCCCTGTGTGGAACGGCTGTTTTCCCAGAAACTTGACCCTGGTTGCCTTGTGTTTTGACTGACACTTCTCAGGACGTTTCCGTGCTCACTGGAGTGAAGCGTTCCCGGCGTTCCCGGGTGGTAGTGGTGGGGGTATTCCCTGGCGTTTGAACTCTTCCCTGATTGGCATGACCGGTTTTGGGGTGGCCCCCCTGTCGGTGGCGATTGCAGGAAATTGTAACACCCCTACATGTTTAGGAAGCGACAGTGCCAGCGTATTGTTCCCCCACAATAGAGGCCAGACAGAGGGAAAGAAAGGTTGAGGGATATCAAACAATGATGAGGAGGAAGCCTCGGACGTTTCGGGCTCCTCTCCTTTCATGCGAGGTGTCTAGACAGCAATGTCCCACACAGCGTCAAGAAAAAGAAGGATCATGGCTTTAGTGAGCTACAGCCATGTCTGTGGTCTTTAGTGAGCTACAGCCATGTCTGTGGTCTTTAGTGAGCTACAGCCATGTCTATGGTATTTAGTGAGCTACAGCCATGTCTGTGGTCTTTAGTGAGCTACAGCCATGTCTGTGGTCTTTAGTGAGCTACAGCCATGTCTATGGTATTTAGTGAGCTACAGCCATGTCTGTGGTCTTTAGTGAGCTTCAGCCATGTCTGTGGTCTTTGAGCTTTGGACGCTCATAGGCCAAGGCAAGCTCTAAGAGACTGTGGACAACACATAAAAGATCCCGTCTACTGTTACACAGCAGGACTGACAGACCGGCCTACTAGTGATAATAAAACGTGATATTATCACTCCGGTTATAACCTCTTGAAAATTACAACGAGCTGCCATGTCAGTACCTGTCAATTGAAATAGACAGGTGCTTTGTGGATTTAAACCTATAGGCCACCTTCCCCCTGGAGTAACAGGATATCTGCTTGCCACATAGGGTGAAACAAGCACAAACATGAGGCCAGGCATAAATGGGCAGAGATTTACACAGAACAACAAATCAAATCAAATCAAACTTTATTTGTCACATATGCCGAACACAGCAAGTGTAACTTTACCGTGAAATGCTCACTTACAAGCCCTCAACCAACAGTGCAGTTCAAGAAGAGTTAAGAAAAATATTTACCAAGTAGACTAAAATAAAAAGTAATAATAAAAAGTAACACAATGAGAATAACAATAACGAGGCTATATACAGGGGGCACCGGTACCGAGTCAGTGTGAAGGGGTACAGGTCAGTTGAGGTCATTTGTACATGTAGGTGGGGGCTGTCCTATCCTATCTTCAGCTCTCAGGCAGGTGGGGGGTTAGGTGAGGGTGCATTGGAAGGGTGCGGGGAAGGGGTTCAGGCCCCTATTTTAGATGTGCACTAACTAGTTCATTCCAATAAACCTTTGACCCTCTTGTCGTAAATTGTCAAACAACTGCACAGCCTGGCCTGGTCCGTGCCACCCACTGCGCCGCCGGCAGCATGCGTAGAATGGGCATGTCGCATGCCAGCAGGGATGTAACTCAATAGCCTCTCTAGCTCCTGCATTTCCCATGGATGTGCTAGATGGCTAGAGGGAGAGGTGCAGTGGACGGGGCCCCTGGGTATCGTAAGCTTGAGCGTCGCACCACTAGCAGTAGTAGAGAGGGACATATTTTTACCATATTACCACATTTATACTCTCTCTCTCTCTCTCTCTCTCTCTCTCTCTCTCTCTCTCTCTCTCTCTCTCTCTCTCTCTGTCTCTGTCCCTCTCTCTCTCTCTCCCTCTCTCTCCCTCTCCCTCTCTCTCCCTCTCAATCGCTCACTTACTTTTCCACTTTGTTTATCTGTCTGTCTGTGTCGGTCTCTCTCTGTCTCGTGCAGTTGGCATATCACATCAAATTTGATATTTGTGAGACACAAAAATATTTTTATGACAATAGCGGTATTTTTTGAAGACATTTTGCCTCCTCTTTGACATGCAATTCGATCCCTATAAACGGGACCTCTTGTGCACAGGGACGTTTTTTGGATGGAAGCCAAGCGTGGTGATGACTAGTGGGGGAGAGGGACCGAACAGGGTTAAGTGACACCCCCAATTAGTGACGGTAACTGGTTCAAAAATCATTGCATTGACCACAAAGGGAGCATAGGAAGTCTATTATTTGTTTGGAGAAACGGTCAATGCTATAAAATATCATAGTCGTATTTCCATTTCAAGGAATATATTGCTAAAGTTTGTGGATGATAGAAGTGATGAGTTTTCTTTGCTCTTCGTTTCATTGGTTGGTTTGGGGTAGGGATAGAGGGAACCAGGCATACTTTCAAACAATGCCCTCTGTTGCTATAGCAACGGCTCAAACATCTCCGCATAATGAGAAGGATTAAATACTGGCAGCATGGTGGCTTGGATCTCTTTAGCCAATGAATTTCCAAAAAGAAGAGTCCAATGCATCCAACAGTCAATGGTAGAATACATTGTCAGATGCATTTTCCACTTGCATGTTCCTAGGAGATGTGATATCCTATCCTATTGTCACATTCGTTACTGCATAATCACAAAATTAAGATATTATGATTTATGCAAATGTTATTTCATTTTCGTTAAACATTTTGTCATTTAGCAGACAGTCTTATCCAGAGTGACTTACAGTTATTAATCTACAGACAGATATTTTACAGGTTTATCTATTAATTATGTTACGGCCCATGTGATTATGAGAGAAAACGCTATAGAAATGTAATTAAGTGCTTTGAACTGGACACGTTAAGGACACATTTTGGGGTGTATCAGGGTTGAAGGGTCAATGACTCAGCAGACCTATAGTATGTCTGACATTTCCAACATGGCATTGTTCAAACAATGGTAGCTATACAGACAGTATGCTCTTCCTCTCAGATGTAGGTGGAAATCTCAGAGTCCTTGTATTCGGGGACAATCTTTTAGAAGAGAAATGTAGATTTGTATGTAGTTTCCCTTGTCACGGATCAAGCGTCTATTCATCACCTCCCAATCCCTCCTCCCCTCCCTCTCTTCCTCCTTCTCTCCCTCCCTTCCTCCCCTCTCTACTTCCCTCCAACCTTCTGCTGTGGGTTGCTCTCTTTTTGGGCTGAAGCGGAGGCAGACGAGAGGCAGTCTGGGCCTCATTTGCATGTGAAAGTCTGGGGTGAGCCGCGCGCTCAGGGAGTCAACAGCAGGCTGGGGAGCTCTCCATTCAATTCTCATTTCCTTCTCTGACAATCGTCATTGAATCAATCATGTTTGCTCGGCCCTTTTGCCGCAGCCACCCCCAATTGCAATTGACGTACATTGTCACTCAGGGAACGCGGCCATGTCTGCCCCTCTTGAGCCTTCACCTCGAGCATTCACCTCAGCACAGCCCTGGACGACACACATGCACCCCCAACTCCACCCCCATACACCCTCCTCCAAGCCCGTCACCTCCTGTTTAGATCACATGATACCTGTCACTATCTGTCACATCGTGACAGCACTTAGAGGGGCTGATTTATCTAATTAGCAATCAATTAGCTTGTTACCACTGGCTGTAATGACCTTTTATAGAGAAAAGAGGAGTGCAGCTGGTGTCACTAATAAAACCTGGGTGACTGGGCCCTCCCCTCCCTCCCCTCTTGGCCTATCAGGCCCCCGTCTGACAGAATTATAGGCAGGGGCCCGAAGAGCAAACACCAAGGGGCTCTTCTTCCTCTGTAATGTGCTGAAATCCCCCTTTAATGAATATAGGGTCACCCAAATGGGGAAATCATAGGAAGGGTATAGGGCAGGGTTCCCCAACTGGCAGCCCGTGGGCCGAATTTGGCCTGCAGGTGGTTTTATTTGGCTCCCAAAGTTTTCTGAGGAAAAATAAATAAATGTTAAAACATGTTAATTGTTGGATATAAAACACTGTAAAAACACCAAGATATTAATTTCGAAAATCTGTTCCAAAGTATTCCCACGCATAATAGAGAGACACGTATACAAATGTAAGCAAGGTTTGAAATGAACATGTTTTAGTCAAATGTAATATCTGTTTATGCTTCTTGCGGTCAATTTGCAGTCTACAAATGATTTGTAATTATGTTCTGGTCCCCTGACCATCCGCTCAAGGAAAAATCGGCCTGCGGCTGAATCTAGTTGATGATCCCTGATATAGGGTCAGTTATGAGTGCTGCTTCTAAGTTAGTGAGGGTTGTTTCACTGATGATGTACTGATGTTGATGTTACTTAACCTTCAATATTATTTACACAATCAGTGAATAATACAATGGAAGACATGTCCAGGGTGTCCTCTCTAAATGCAGTATTAATGATTTCCCTGTTTCTACTATTGTTGTTCATTGTTTAATGCTGTCGACTGGCTCTGATGGTTTTTCTTGGTGGGTTTCCTCAATGTCTAATTGTTCTTCCTGTCTTTCATACAGTGACAATCTGTAATCCCAGGCTCATTGTCTTTACAGAGACACTCCGCTCAACACCTCCTCCTCAACTCTCCTTCTCCGCCACAGCATCCTCTTTAAGCAGAAGAGCGAATGAGACAAGGATGGGAAGCCACTTTAGACTGTTGAGAAGAAGCCATCGTCTTTACAGAGCTGTCGACTCAACACTTCCACCTTTCCACCTCTCTCTTCATCTCCATCACAGCGTCCTCAGCCATCAAATTCACCTCTCTTTTTTATTCATCCTTTCCATTCACCAAGACGTCTGCTTTCTCCCCACGACTATCCCTATCCATGCTTTAATGCCATGTATTAAAGTCTCACCATTCGGAATCCTTTAATCCTAATACAGGGCTTATCCCCGACCCATGTGAAAATATAATTCACGAATAGCACGGCTATATGGGTCTTATAAATATCTATTTTCAGCCATGCCTTACTCCATACTCCCAACAGCATCTGGACAACAATAGTCCCCCTCTGACAGGCAAGGTTAATCCTATATGTTCGTATTATGCAGGGTCAACCTCCAGCTCATATAGTTAGGGAGGTGTCATTCATTTGAAATGTCCAACCTGCTTGCACACATAGTCCCTGGGCACACAATGACTCGCTACATTAGCTAAATGGCCGGAGCTGGAGCCTCGGCGGTGTAATGAGATGAGTAGGTAAGAGTTGTGGCTCATTCATCATCCTGCTCGCTCCAATCTAAGTGTTCTTTTATCAGGGCCCCTCTCGGTGACGATGATCTCGCTGATGTCATCGCGCGTGACATAAATCAGGTGTCAGGGGACGCCTGCGCTACCCCATAATGTCCCATAATGCCCTATTAGCCGCCGTGTTCCAAAATCATTATCGACAAATGAATGAGCGGAGATGGCCATTGGACAGAGGAGACACGCCCAGTCTGGAGCTGTCACATAGTCGGTCTGGCCAATCGGATGGCAGGAAACAGTGGCCAGTGTAGATCAGAAGTAAGTATTGGTTGATGGGGAAGTCTGTCATTTGTTTGTATGAATACTGTAAAAAAAAAAAAAGCTTTTCTCACTTACACAAAGCATAGAAAAATGTACTGTCAGACATTAGAATTTTTGGATCAGCAAACAATTAAAAAATATCAACACAGAAGTCAGGATTGCTTTATTGTGTCTTCAGATTAGTTTAGATAAAAAGTGAAAGATCGTGAAAGTGAAAGTATTTAGTGCAGTAGGTGTCCTCAGCCTTAAGAACACTCATTCCAAAAGAGGCTAATCCAAACACACCCATGCGTGCAGTCTTGTCTCAGTGAACTCTCATTTTCTCTTTTAAGCTCTTCCTGGGGTCAGGAATGAGGTCATTTCCTGCCCTCTCTGATCAGACCTGGGGGAGCGGTTAGAAGCGGTTTGGACACTGCAGATGTGACATGAATGAAGAAAGACTAGTTTCTCATGATCCCAGAATCATGTGGAATCCTTGTTCGTGTTGTTGACCATTTCTCATAGGACAACATCAATACTGATGAGTCCAGCGGGCCCCTGTACCAGACCGATTTAAACTGCCATATGCAAAAGTAAATTTAGATTTTCATACAATTAAGTCAAATATGATACTAAGCCATATATTTAAACCTAAAAAGGCGAATAGATAGTTCTCTTGCTAAAGCATTACATTATAGATTTGGGGGCGACAGGTAGCCTAGTGGTTAAGAGCATTGGGCCAGTAACCGAAAAGTCACTGGTTTGAATCCCTGAGCCAACTTGGTGAAAAATATGCCGATGTGCCATTGAGCAAGGCACTTAACCCTAATTGCTCCTGTAAGTCGCTCTGGATAGGAGCGTCTGCTAAATGACGTAAAAGTGTTGTAATGTCCTGTGTTCTGCTACACTTCTAAGGATACAAAGCTGGAATGATTCTAAAGCACGTGTGTTACTAAATAAACATTTTGATTAAAGGGACTTATGTGCTCAAGTGCTCATGTATCCTCCTACCTAAATAGCCCTCTCTGAGCAGACAATACAGAGAAAGACTGAACATCCCTATTAATGTGAGGAAAGGAAGCTCCACTGACTGGAGGAATAACACAGCTGAGATGTCCCCATAATAGCCCTCATCCCTCATCCACAGGGAAACACTGGGACCTGCCAGTCAGCTCATCAATGGCTCTCTCATCCTGATTAATTGATTCTCTCTCTGGCTAGGCCCTCTCCTTAGCCACAGCGCAGCACAGCGCTCTCCAGTGAAATCAATCAATTCCCAAACCCATTCTAAATAGATAGCTTTTGCGCTGGAACCTGTGCCAGACAACAAGCGAACCGCCCCCTAAAAAAAGTAATTTCCCTCACGCTAACATTTGCCATTCATCATCCGTAACTACTACTGTTTGTGACGGCTTGTTGGTATAATAACCGGAAGGTAGTGTGCAATTATCTAGCTCTCAGGGACACTTTGCAGAAAGCTTTGCAGCCAGGTAGCTCAGACTATAGATAGGCTTTTTTGTTGCTGTCTTCTTATGGAATAATATACCTAGTTTCTAGTATGCCTAAGTTGCTTATTTGATGAGATGAAGAACAGCTCCCTCAGTAATCTACATGGGGGGTATGCATAGGAGTAAATAGTAGAGTACTATTGGTCAGTTGGATCGAATGTAGTTCTTTGATGAAAACATCAAACAACCCAAACTGGCTTTTCTGTCTCCGTCTTCCTCTGCCGTTTTGTTCATGCGTCTTTACCTCCTCCATCTCACCATCAGGGTTCTCTCTACAGCAGCATGTTTACCTGGCCATGCATGGTAGCAGAACCAGCCCCAGACAAAGGGCCACTTGGGAGAGCAAGGAAGAGGCACTGTAGCGGATGACACCAGCACATATCCCCTGAACCTGCTCACTGTGTCAGCAGCCAATCATATTGAAGGACTGGAGGAGCACCAGGCACCATGAGAACAGCTTTTCCAATCGAGCACTTTGGTCGGCAGCCAAGTGCACGTTGCCATTTGATGGCAAACTCACTGGTACACCTGTTCCCACCAGCTGGCAAACATAACCTATGTCACGGGGATATGTCAGAGAAATGCAGGTTCTCTCTGTGAGACGACACTTTGTGTGTGTGTGTGTGTGTGTGTGTGTGCGTGCGTGTGTGCGTGTGTGTGTGTGTATGTGTGTGTCTGTGTGCGTGCGTGTGTGTGCGTGCGCGCGCGCTTCCTCACACTCTTCTGTATGTGAGTATGTATAAGACAAGCCAAACAAGCGCACATAAACGGATGCCTTTTTCTGCACGTGTATGTTTTGCGCCTTACGTCCTGCTCCTCGACCACAGCTGCGTGCTGGCAGTGATAAAAACTCAGAGCCATAGAAGATATCCACCCTCAGTCTCCCACATAAACAGGCAAATTGCATTTGCATGGAGTAATTATGGCTGGCTGGCCCAGGCTTTGTACTGACAGTCACTGGGGTGCTGTTGAGAAGTTACTGTTCAATGGCTGCCTAAATAGGTGATAAATAAAGGGGAAAGAGGTCAGTTGGGCATGATGTTCTTTGCTGCTTGATATTCAGCGCTCTGTGATAAATTGAATTACACAGATGCTGTGTTGTGCTCAGAGGAAGGGAGCCGGTCCAGTTAATGGACGGAGATAATAATGCATAATAAACAAGATGGCGTATAACTTCCTAAGACAATGTCCAGTCCCCAAAGTCTGTGTCCTAGTATGGGCCCAATAGCACCTCTAGTGTTGACACTAACCAGATTATCTGACACTGTGATGCAAGCGCTGTGTAAAACTGTATAAAACTCTATACAACGGTGCACAACTGTATAAAACTGTATACAACTGTATCAAACTGTATCAAACTGTATCAGACTGTATCAGACTGTATCAGACTGTATCAAACTATATCAAACTGTATCAGACTGTATCAAACTGTATCAGACTGTATCAAACTTTATCAAACTATATCAAACTGTATCAGACTGTATCAGACTGTATCAAACTGTATCGGACTGTATCAAACTGTATACAACTGTATCAAACTGTATCAAACTGTATCAGACTGTATCAGACTGTATCAGACTGTATCAAACTATATCAAACTGTATCAGACTGTATCAAACTGTATCAGACTGTATCAAACTTTATCAAACTATATCAAACTGTATCAGACTGTATCAGACTGTATCAAACTGTATCGGACTGTATCAAACTGTATCAGACTGTATCAAACTTTATCAAACTGTATCAAACTGTATCAAACTATATTTTATGCAGAGAAATATATGTTCCTGTAGAAATATTCACCTTTTCTTTGATATTAAAACAAAATAGATAAATCCTCACAATATTGACATTTTGATTCAATATTCACCCATTAATGATACATATAGTAAATATCTGTCATTCAAAATGGGTCCAGCCCATTGCCAAGGCCCTCTCTCTATTACATTCCCAACAGAGGTTAATAATGTTCTAGACATGAGTGAACACACTCAATGGAGGCTGACGTTTAGGCATGCATCCTGACATCAGACGCCAAACAGCCTGTAAATGTAAATCTAGAGCAGTGTCTGACTGACTGTCTGCCCTGAAAATAGACTTTATGGAGAACTCACTCAGTCATCCAGCCAGCGCATTCCTAAATTATTATATTCATTTTACACTGAAACCCAAACCTTTGACCTGATGTTTTTATGGCCTATTACCTATTTAGCAACGTCTTACAACGCAAGAGTGAAATCCAGTCTCAGATAGCACGAAATATCAGATCCAAATGTGTAAACCGTAACATACCTGACATTAAATCAGGGATCTAGTATCTTTCTCACACAAACAAGCTCAGATGTTGGTCTGAAAAAGCCGTTTTAAGGACAGTATTGTAAAACTATGGACACCATCACCAAGGAGGACTCAATCATGTACCGTAATAATAAAACAATATTAGTTATATTGCAGATAGAAATTGATGTCGTTACATGCCCGTGCTGACTTGCGGTCTTGAATTGCCTGGTAATTTTCTGTTTCTGCTGAGCCTGAAAGTGCTGCAGACAGAGCTATACTGCATGTGTGTGTGTGTGTGCGTGCGTGTGCGTGTGTGCGTGAGTGCGTGTGTGTGTGTGCGTGTGTGCGTGCGTGCGTGTGTGCATTTGTGTGTGTGCGTGTGCGTGTGTGTGTGTCAGCATCATCGCTCCATCTCCCACACGGCTCCCAGGAGCTGACAACTGGATAATAGCCTTTTTACTTTTCCAGAGCAGGGGCCTGGAGAGCTAATGTGATTATAATTCATTATTCAAATAGAAAGGTGAGGAGAAGCTGCTCAGGAAAAGTAAGAGGAAGATAATAGCATCATTACATTTTATTTATAATTCTGATTTTTGCAAACGTGGCAAGTCACTGTAATGCGGGACTAGAGGGATTTCTCTTGGCTTTCTGAAGGGCTGGGTATGCATCAACCCATCGTGGGAGAGATAAAGATGAACAGATTTGAAAAGGGTACATTCCTAAGAGGGAGATTGAGAAGCTGGGATGGGGGTTGTGATATGGTACTGTATGTGCATAGTGTTGCGTCTGCCATTAAGTCAAAAACCCTAGCTGCTGTTGCATTCAAAGTGGTAGAGAGCAATTGGTTTCTGAAACTTCACCAGCAAGTGGATTTCCCAACGAGCCTAATAGAGAAGGAATCTCACATTTGTCCACCAGCTGATTCCCTTAAACACAAGGGGCCCAGCTCAATAACTTTATTTTTGGCCATCCATGAAGTTTATAAGGTCTAACAGATGTCACCATTAACTCTCTATTGCTCCACGCACTTGAGAGACAGCGGAAAGACAAGGCTTGTGGTAAAATTCCAATAGCGTCCTCTGCTTCGTTAGTATGGAATAAGTTACAATTAAAAATTAGGGAAGCGTGTGGGCCAACATGACTTATCCTAGCTGTTTAAAACGGACATTCTTGAACAAAGGCAGAAGAACTGTTTCCCCGCCCATACTAGCGCTTGCCATACAGGTACTTTCGGTCTACTCGTTCTATTGTCGGGTTAAAAGTACTACTTTGATTGGTCCATACAATTGTCCTTACCTAAAACAAGGCTAAGAAAAAGAAACATTCCATCCGTGCCTGGGATGACTAAATACAAGCTAAAATTGTCAACCCAATTACCCTTCCACCCCAGACCTCCATCCGCATCAAATCTCATAATAAACAACTACGACAAATCCCTTTCATGGCCATATCGAGGAGTGTTTCGAATAACCAACCTTTGGTTATTGCTGCCATCCTTTTCAACTTTTGGTTCCAGGAATCCAAGCTTTGACTGAGTAACCCCACCAACTGTATACCGAGACGTATAAGTATTCCCTTCACCTCAAGGATTGTAATAACATTAGCTAGCTGGCCACAGATGAGAAAAGGTACCGTCGGTTCACACAGAGATCTCACTATGGGGGTCTGACCGAGTGTGTATGAAGGCTATAACTTTGACCCATATTTGTTTGGATAGGAAATAAGAGGCGGATTCCCATGGTGCTTAGCTAGCTTTGATGTCAGTGATCTCCATAGAGTCATGCCAGAGAGGACATATTATCCTGAGGTTGTTGGTAGCGGGTGAGAAACTGGTAGGAAACCAAGTAAAGTCCTCTCCATATTTCCATACTTTAAAGGCATGTCCACAGGTTTTCTGTGGACATGCAGCCAAAGTGCATCTAAAAGGCAGCCAAAGTGCATCTAAAATATGACAACAGCAGTACAGTTTGGAAAGAGTAAGCTAAAACCGCTCATGTTGCGTAAACACTCACTTTTTGGAAATGACCCAGAAAATTGCCCAAGACTGTTCCCAGTTGTGTGAAGTAATGTTACCTGGAAGTCTAGACTGTAGTTGAAATCGGCTGATATGACGTTGCCTCTATATTTCTTCCTCTCCATTTGATCTTTGCTTTATGCCTGTATTTTGTCAATGTTTCCCGGTTGCATATTTCCCTATAATTACATCTAAAAAATACATGTTAGAATCCATATCACTTATACCCTGATTACCAATATGTCACATCCATGTCGCTTCTGTTGCCCCAGGAGATAATGGGACCCCATAGAAAGCAGCAAAAAGCAATGAAGCACGCAGATAGCATCTGTATCCTCTACACTGTCTCCCCCATCACTGACTCATGACACACACCGCCTTCAAAAGCAGCCGCCACCACCTGCACTGGTCCCGGAAACAGCACCACTGCTGTTAGGCCTAATAGTAGAAAACATTTATTTAATGGCAGCCAATTACAAGCAACAACTACTAGATAGGGCTTGAGTATAGTCTCCTGTGCAATTAAACAGTTAACAAAAGAGAGACTTCTTTTTGATAATTGCCACCTACGGTATCTGGATCCAGGATCCAAAGCAGACCATTTAAACTGAGAACACCTTCAGCTAACACAGCAGATACCAATCCAGACTCCTGTCATGTCTGGAAGGCCCTGACTGTAAGCTGTCAGTCTGGCCCGCTGGAGGATGATGAAGCAGGGGGGAACCTGACCTTGTGGCAGAGGGGGTGGAGGACCGTCATTAGCGTGGCACCAGGAAGGCTGTTCCTCTGCCCTGACAGCAGACGCTGTCCTGATAAGAGTGAGGGATAAGCTCTGGACACCCACCCCTGATCCCCCATTCCCCTATCCCCCTACCTCCCATCCCTCAAGCAGGCTGTCCCAATCTAGCCCCGACATGCACGAATGGACCAGATCTTATCTACGGACAAAAGTACAGGTGAAAATAGTATCATCCTCTAAAGATCCCTAAAAAGTAAGCTGGGGGGATTTTTGTTGTGTTACCTTATTTCTTTTAGAAAAAGCCAGGGAGGGTAGAGATGGCTGACCAGACCTAGACATCCATGTCCTGTTTGATCGGTTGATATCATGTCTTTCCCATGATTGAATCAGATAGCGAGACATCGTAACTGAACGCAGGCTAGCAATATAACGTTTGAAACCTTGAGTCTCAATCACACTCGTGTGTTGTGAGTTCCAGTTTGTTTTCTTGCACTAAACATGAGAAACGCTGCCAAGTAAAGCCCCAGTAAGCGCCATCAATACAGGCGGGATGGGGAGGGCTCAGAGACAGGTTGGGAAACAAACAGACTGAGGAGGTTGATTCAGATGGGGGTTGCAGTCTAATTACAGTAATCTAATGGCACAGATAGGTGTTTCCTCTGATGACTGTGAAGTGTTGAGCAGGGACGTCGTCATGCAATGCAGTGGTACCCCTCCAATAGTGGGGGAGACTCTAGTCGTGCCTGGCTTCCTCATAAGCATCCTCGCACCGCCCCTGCCGCTACTCCCCCCTCCCCCCAGTCCCACCGTGCGCACAGGGAATTGTGGGAAGACTGATGTCTGCCCCACTTTAGCTAATTAATCATTTTGTGAGTGAAACGGCGCTTTTTGCGGAAGGGAGTGGAGAACCGGGAACGCGTGGCTGGATGAGAGGCTTTTCCACAGTGGAGATATATCATTGCGCATGGGGGTGACACCGAGGAGGAATGTGCGCCCCCATTTTCATCGAGATCCTGACTCCGCTATTGCCATCTTTCTCCACGTCAGCCAAGCATCCCCTTTAACACAGTACATAACTAAATGCACAAATCACATCAGGCCATTGTCTGTGAAGTTACGGTATATACCCAATATATCTTGTCAGAGAGCCTGCCAGGTAAGAGCTTGGCCTCATCCTGTGGGGATGGCTATATGAGCCTTCTTGGTGTTGAGCCCTCCAACTGAATCCTACCAGTTGTGTTGATTGGTTCCAGCTGCGGTGGGGTGAGGAGAAATGTAGTTTGGAACCACTGCAGGGTTCACAGGACCAGAGAGTTATGGGCCGTCCCAAAGCAGGACACCCCCTATGGGCTCCTCTAATGAACGTCACAGGGTGCTTGTAGACTAGAGGAGAAGATAGTCGGAGAGAGGAGGTACTCTGGCTGCAGTTCAGAGACAGAACGAAGTCACTCGATCTTTCATTCAAGGAAGATATAGTGCCAAATACCATCCCTCAGAAAATAGGAGGGGTTGATGATACTCTGTCTTTCTTCTTTTTTTTGTATGTTTCTTTTGTCTTAGTCCATAGAAACACAATACATAGTGTGTAATGTGAATATTACCCAGATTAATTAACGATTCAAATGTATGGATTCAGTTAGCTAGCTAGTAGCTAGTAAGCTAGCTACAGTAGTAGCTAAATGTTACATGTAGCTAACTGATTCAACTTCTGTAGCCAAGTTAATCAGCAAGCGAATAAACTGATTGGGTGAAAGCATTGTTAGCCTCTCAACCTGTAATTTATCAGAGCACTGGGCCAATTGGTGCTGCTTTAGCAGGGTGGCTAGCATATTCTTCTGACACCTCTTAGTTCTTACATGTTGTTGCATCTCCATTGACTCCACGCCACACTTACAAATCCCCAGAGCAAAATCTACATTTACAGCTTGTCCACCGTAAACCTCCGTTTCACTTTAGAAATGGCCAGTACTGAGCAGTACTGAGCTCTCTTCATTCCTGATTCAATAAATCCTCACCTCTTCCCATTGGATCCCACCATGTTGGATTGATTTTGGCCTACAGCTGACTCCTAAACTCAATAAACCTGAACCACACAGTGATCAAGGCGATATCTAATTGTTGCTTTTGGCTCCCTGTTCAGGGCGCGAGGCTTTGATGTGAAATCACCAAAGGGCCTTGGGTGCTAGAATAAATATATGCCGTTCATCCCCGCTCTTGTTCTGTGTTTGCAAACTTTTCAGACTTTTCTACACCGACCCTAGGAGTACCGTTGCCTAATGAAAATCTGCAGTCAGTTTGTGATTGATTGCACGCACAGCCAATTGGATCCCCACTATTCTCGAAATTGATTTCACGTAAACCAACAGTTCTTCATTACACAAAATGGAGAAGTGATTCAATCATTCCCTTCTTCCATCTTATATTGCATAAAAGAAAGAGCCATGTGGCGGAGCACAGCGCTGTATAGATTCTTCTAAACCATATGTGCAACAGTGTAGCGAACAGTTTCATTTTTCCCTCCATTGAAAAAATGTGTGCCAGACGAATTAGAGAAATATATATCAGAGAAATTGACTTCTTTACAAAGCCTGGGTCATGTACATTTGTAGGCTTTAAGAAGCCTCCGTGAGTTATCATGTTATCATTCCTTCTTGTCAGTACATTACTATTCAGAGGATCGCTGATGCTTGGATTATGTTTCACTCCTTGTTTCTTCTGGGCCCTCGGTTCCTGACCCGCTGAGCCCACTCATAACCGGGAAACTTTTAGGACTTCATAAGTTTTCCCAGGAAAAGCCGCAAGACTGATTTAGCTGTAATCGTATACAATATCTTTATAGATGCCAGATCTTCCTCATTGCCAGGCCAGGGGAGATTCAGAGATAGAAGCCTATGGAAATGACATTCTCCTCTCTTAAATTACGGGGTGACTGAAGAACAGAGCCATTGTAAAGTGTGTGAAGGGAGTGAAAAAACTGCCGTGAGACAGCGTTCAGTCATCAGCCGCCTCTCCATTGAGCTGGACAGTTAATGCATCAAGCACAGAAGAGGATATGGGATAGTTTAGGGAACCCAGGGCTTCAGATATATATATTCATCTGTGATCCTGTGCCGTAATGTTAGTCAACTTGTAATCTAATGGGCAGAGGTTCATGTTTGATGATGACTCCGAGAGCATGAGTGAAGAAGACTATTGAACTCAGAGAGAGAGAGAGAGAGAGAGAGAGAGAGAGAGAGAGAGAGAGAGAGAGAGATAGAAGGAGAGATGGAGAGAGAGAGAGATAGAAGGAGAGATATGAAGAGAGAGAGACACAAACTATACAGAGAGAGAGAGAGAGAGAGAGAGAGAGAGAGAGAGAGAGAGAGAGAGAGAGAGAGAGAGAGAGGCAGAGATATGGAGAGAGAGAGAGAGAGGCAGAGATATGGAGAGAGAGAGAGAGAGAGAGAGAGAGAGAGAGAGAGAGAGAGAGAGAGAGAGAGAGAGAGAGAGAGAGAGAGAGAGAGAGAGAGAGAGAGAGAGAGAGAGAGAGAGAGAGAGAGAGAGAGAGAGAGAGAGAGAGAGAGAGAGAGAGAGAGAGAGGGGGAGAGGGGGAGAAGCAGAGATATGGAGAGAGAGAGAGAGAGAGAGAGAGAGAGAGAGAGAGAGAGAGAGAGAGAGAGAGAGAGAGAGAGAGAGAGAGAGAGAGAGAGAGAGAGAGAGAGAGAGAGAGAGAGAGAGAGAGAGAGAGAGAGAGAGAGAGAGAGAAGCAGAGAAGCAGAGATATGGAGAGGGGGAAAGAGACATAAACTAGACAGAGAGAGAGAGAGAGAGAGAGAGAGAGAGAGAGAGAGAGAGAGAGAGAGAGAGAGAGAGAGAGAGAGAGAGAGAGAGAGAGAGAGAGAGAGAGAGAGATAAGTGAGAGAGAAGGGGGGCGACCGCAGTCCAGACCCATGCTGCTAAATAGTTTAGGGCACATGCTGAAAGCAGGACATTGCCAGACGGTGTACTTGTTTACTAGTGATGAGAGATGATTTCATTGGACTTGACTGGGGAAAAGGGTCACCTGATATGCCTCATACCAAGAGATGAAGTATTAGTCCACCATAATCATGGCACGACTCTAATGCTATATCAGTCTGGGATACACCACGAGCCATTGGTTTATATTGTGCAAGGTTTCAATTTGTAGGTATATCTTTTGGGTTATGTAATTCACCTGAAAAAATCTATATATTTTAATAGTAATTTATTTAAAAATAACTCATTTATAGTTATTGCTCTGGAAAAAGCTTGCTTGTATTCAAATTGTTTACTTTCTTGTTATCGGATTGATCAAAATCTTGGTCATAACAAACAGCCAGGAAGTGAAATTGAGTCTGTAAAGACTGCATAAACGAGCGATGTACTGTAGACTATTTAGTGTGTTACCAACGCAGATGTCAGAACCCAGCTTTCTAAGGTATTACCGCAGGTTATTTGATCCGACACAAAACATGGCAGATCTATCTTGGTAATGTACAGCAGAGAAGTGAAACAAAATGATCCCACTGAAAATAACTTGGGGAAGATATTGTATTAAAGAGGCATTCTCTTCATTCCCCTCTAATAGTATCAACGTGGACATTGTTGTTTTTATTGACATGTGTTTGATTTAGGAAAAGTCAAAGCATGTTTCAAGGGTTGTGCAATATGGTTTTGAGTTAAGCGCTCTCTTAGTTGTGGCTTGAAACAGGCAGAACATGCTGGTATACCTATGTACCATTCAGCCTTCATACAGTCGGCTCTGAATAGGCCTTAAGAGTCTGTTAGCGATGCTAATGGCTAGTACAGTAGTCCACTGATAAGATGCTACGGTTGTTGTTTCACTATAGTGTTAGTCTTACTCTCTGGTGACATGTCAAGAAGGCAAGCCATTGTGTTAAAGGTTACAGTATATAATCATGGACAGAGTATGTAATATGACACTACCTTCAGCTATTTGTAGCTATTGGTTTTTACCTTATGTTGTCCAAAGGCTTATGAACACAGAAACCACAAGCCATTTCAGTGTTTTTTATAGACTGAGGTTGGGCTGGGCCCATATGGCGTCCATCTTGAATGTACTACATAATTCTACTCAAGTTGACAACACTGGATCAAGACACCAAACAAACCGTCTTCCCATACTACTGAGGGTGCTGTGAAGGTTGTCTCCATGAGTTTGGTTTGGCCAACATAAGAACATACACAGAGACGTCCTTCAGCACCGCCTGAATCCGTCCATAAGAAAGAGAGAGCTGTTTAGTGGTTGTAGACATGTGAACTTTGGCTGAACCCCAGATTTTGGCAGCCTCCATTACTGCCTGCTTGGGATGAGGTATTTGGGTTTGAATCTGAGAAGCTGACATCAGGCAGACAGCAAGACGTGATATCTTATTTTCCTGAGTTGCGCTGACACAAATTCAACACCACGTATTATTTTCTTATGCCAGTAAAAGTTGCACCAAGAAGTTTGACAGTCCGCGTGCAGATGGGAACAGGCTGTTGGCTTCAAATAATTGTTTTCATGGAGGAGAATAAAGACATTCTCCGTGTCATAGTTCAGACTTTTTGATTGAAGAAATCCTTGACCCCTCGAGAGCCATCAAATTAAACGAAAGGAACTCCGATGCGTGTGCATGCAATTTTATCAGCCAATCTTGGTTGAATATAAGACATGTGGACAGTCCTTCATTCTGTGCCTTTCGTCTTTCTCTGTGTGTGTGTGTGTGTGTGTGTGTGTGTGTGTGTGTGTGTGTGTGTGTGTGTGTGTGTGTGTGTGTGTGTGTGTGTGTGTGTGTGTGTGTGTGTGTGTGTGTGTGTGTGTGTGTGTGTGTGTGTGTGTGTGTGTGTGTGTGCGTGTGTGTGTGCGTGTGTGCGTGTGTGTGTGCGTGTGCATGATAAGGGAGAACAAGTACAAGATAAATGTTTCATAGTTATAGGGAATCTAAGAACATTGGAATTCAAAAGCATTCAATTGGCAATCAGGTACTGTATGTGGTATATGGTAATAATAATGAAGTAATTGCTTTGATGGGAAAGAGTCAAGTCAGTTGGTCAGTCAGGGTGACAGGGCGTAACTGACATTAACAGATAGGGCTGAACATTTTGTAGAAATTTGACATGGTAATTTCCCACGGTGTTTACCCAACCACTATTGAATTGTATTGTCCTATGCCAATAGCTCCGTTGCAGCCACGCTTCCTTGCTTTACTGACAGTGACTCAGACATTTAAAGCTGAACAAACGCTGCTCTTCATAAACCGAGTTGAAATTGGCCCTCTTCGGGCATATCCATTTGAATAGATGTGTTGATTAAGAGAAACATCTAATTTCATGCTGTAGCAGACCCCACTAACCCAAACTTGCAAAACCGGTAGTTGTGATGATTGTTTTGCCAGCCTACAATGCTGTGTGATCAATGGGAATGTATTGGGGGGGTTTGAGTGAATATCATCTAAAAACAGGGAATATGTTGTTCACTATTTTGTCTATGCTTTTTTAAAGCTACAACAACCTACCACAATATATGGGCATTGGGTGTACTGTTTATGAATGGCATTGAGTCATTGTATGCCTCCATTTCTATTGCCTGAACTTTTCGAGAGTCTATATAGCTCTTAGCTATATTACTATAATTAGCATGGTAATTCAGGTCTAAGTAGTCTCGAGGCTGTATTCTTACATAGGTTCTGTTGGGAAGGAAAGATTGATATGGATATGGAGCTCTTTGGGAGAAACATCTTTGGGACATTGCGACCCACTTCTATGCCACAACTACACATTCCACCACGAGCAGCCCTGGCAAGGCAAGAATGCCACGCGAGGCTGCTAAAGCGATGGGAATTAGCATAAGTGCCATGTTCGATCCATCAGCCAGGGACTTTACTGATTTCTGCTCCTCTCCTCCTCCCGACTTGGCCTTGTTTGCCGAGAAAGTCGTGAACCCGGAGAAGTCGAGAAGACTCGAAGAAAGGGAGCGGCATCTTGTTTAAATTGATATTGCTCTTCAAGTAATTTGGAGCAGACTTCTGGATTCGGAGAGAGAGGGAGGATTGGGTGGTAATTTCCTTTCATGCTCATCTTCTATCTCTGAAGTCACTCCTTACAGAAGCATAAGGACGCCAGATGCAAAAAAATAAGGACTTCTCTATCATTACATGTTTTGTGTACACAACCCCAGAACGCAGCCTGGCAGGCTGAAGCCACTGACTGTCACACTCCCGTCTCCATCTCTCTGTCACTTTGATATTTTACTGAAGTAGAGTCATCCTACTTCCTACTTGTTGACTATGGAAATGTAGTTGGAAAAGACAACAACAATAGCTATGAACCAATCCCGCTTCTGCCGAACGGCTGAGATCCAAACTATATTTAGATGGGATTTGATTGAAATATTCCACAAATGATGATGTTTTGAAAGATCTGGACATACATGCTACTACTATTGTGAATAACAGATGATTTTACATATTTTGCCATATTTTGCCATATGTACAGTATATTGTCAAAATGGGTCCCACACTAAAGAAACTCATTTAATACATTCTATTCAATCTGTATCGCTGAAGTGTTACAGTGCCTCTTAACCGAAGACGATGTGGGCAATGAAACTATGGAAAGCCATTAATTTCCAATGGAAAAGAAGCGAAGTGGGCGAGGGATGCCAGCATGGGCAAGGGACGTGAACAAGCCGGCACCAAAGTCGGGGAAAGCTGAACTTTATGCAAATACTTGCGCTTGACCTATCAAAGCTCACTGTAGCTTCCATCCCCTACTGGATACTTAGCGGTACCTACCTTGCTTGCTAGCTTGCTAGCACTCCCACAAGGACAAAGCTAGCATGGCAAGGAGGAATACAAGTGCAAGTCAAAACGTACTGTTACAGCGATAGAAATGTATGAGTAATTTCCGATTGAGCCGACATATGCAGCGTTTACCGTAAATGAAGTCTACGCTAGCGCGGGAACATTGCCTTCAAATTTGTATCACATTGTAAAGTTTGAACTTCCACGATATGTATTGAATGCAGCCTAAGAATTTTCTACCCAGGCTAACATGGGTTAAGCACAGCTATCTAAACCTAGTAGAAAGAGCTAGACTGACCATGGCATGAAAACCTAGCCTGGATTTAGCTATGCGCTACAGTTTATGGTATGGAAAAAGTGGGCTAGCTTGACGCTATCACATGGCTAAGAGCCAGCAGTCATCTGTTAGTGATCTGTTGGCTTGTTAAGGGATTCCTCATAAACATCTCTCGCCAGGTCATTAGCATGTCTTTTTCCCATTTGGAATTGGGCCGTGATGAATACAGTGTGGCAGAGTCACTCATAGATCCCTGTGTCCGCTCAGATAAGCCAGGCCTGTGATCATCCTCGAGCCTGGATAATAGACTCACCCGTTCCCCAGGCTTCTGCAGCACATGAAGGCCTCACAGCCTCACAGCTTCTCTCAGTTTTTTCTCCTCTCGGAAGAGTTGATCATACATGTTTGGATTGAAAAAGGATGAGGAACACCTTGCTTAGTCAATCATTTTCATTGTGAATGCCCCCCCAAAATGTTCTGTTTTCTGTTTTTGTGGAGACTTGATGCTATTCATGGCATAAGCCTACTGTGTGCTTGTGTGTGCATTCATGCCTGAGTACACGTGTGTGAGTGCTTCTGTGTGAATTTGAGTGCATGTGTGTGTGTACTGTACGCTCCCCCTGACATCATCAATGCCTTGTTCCAGCTCGGATGTTATATGGCCCAGGCCGACAGCCATGACTGTTCTGCCTGTTACGCTATTAGAGACGTAGATTTGTTAACGAGCCTGCAATCCTGTGTGTCCGATTCCTATTCTGGACCGTTTCTGTGTCTGTGAAACGTTCAAGCCCATTTGCCGAAGATGATGCACTGCCACTGGCAAGACACGTGAAATCCTTCACTGGTTGCCAGTCTCAGTGGTCAGATGAGTAATGGGGGAATTTTACACTATTTTACTGTGGTAAACTACATTGCTGTGACATGGCACCTAACATCAGGTCAGAATAATCGCCAAGTACTCATTATCCAAGAATTAGACGTATTAGAGGATTACTAAACATTACAATGTATCAGTCTACTATGCACATTGTAGCTATCGTTTAAAGCTGAGATCTGCATCAGGTGACGCTGGTCGGCCCAGGCACATGTTTTACTGTTTGTGTGTCTGAAATGGAGCAGAGGAGGATCCAGAAGTGTGGTTCCATCACGTGTGCAATGATGTGATTTGATGTCAGGGGGAATAAAACAGTGTTCATTGTTTCAAGTGACGTCTTTGTTGTTGTCAAATCCCAAACGGCCGTGGCAGTTTCACCACTGCGGATTCCAGCTTTTTAAGAACTGCATACACAATTTTATTATTTTTGATTAAAGGGTTTGTACACAATAGTGTGTTTCTGCATACACAATCCTGGTGAAATTGTCCAGAAAATAAATCTCCACAAGAAACATATTGGCTGTATTAATACTTACCATAGTCTCGCTTGTCAGCCAAGTGCTACGACTACTAGCAACTAGCAGGGCTATTTCCTATGAAGCCACAGGGCCTGCTGTGGAGCAGCAGCATTTGTTCATGGAGATCCAACATGGTTGCCCAGTCACACCTCCCTGCTAGCTTGGCCCCTCCATGTGGTTTGACTTTGCACCCACTTTCCCACTTGAGGACTTAATGCAAACACATGAGCACACCTGCCTTCCATTAGAGTTTCTGTCATCCACCTCACTACAAAAAGATAACACTACTTCAATCAGCTGATATGTGAGACACGGGGCTCTTAAGAAACAGGACACACGCTGAAATGAAAGATGTTTGTCTACCTTTTACTTCAAGTGTTTTAATTCAAACAAACGTATAGCTGACACATTTGTTTCTACAATATGGGAAACATTTGTACTTTTGTCAAATATATAAACATTAACATTTGTCAATATACTTTCACATATTGGTGACCATTTGCATTGCTCCTACTCAGGTAGAGTAGATAAAGCAGAAGTGATATGTCTTCCTCTTTCATAACATACATATGTTCCATGTTTCGTCTCTCTGTCTGTGAGCTCTCTCTCTCTCCCTGCACCCCCCCATCTCTCTCTCTCCATCTCTCTCTCTCTCTTTGTTTCTTTCTCTTTCTTTCTCTTTTTTCTTTTTCTTTTTCTCTCTCTCTCTCCAGTATCTTTTCTCTCTCTCTCCCCCCCCCACACACGTATAGGGTGGATTAGTCCAAGGGGAGGAGCAGAGGGTAATGATCAGGAGATGGTTTGGTCCTCGCTGGATGAGGGGAGTCTGTTTGTTTGAGACTGAGCTGATTGGACATGGGCTGCTATCGAGGTTGTTGTTTGCGTGGGGTGCAGCAGGTTTGCGGGATACGGTTTCCTGTCTCGGGGCACAAGGGCAAAGTGGTCCGCGTGCTGCCCCTGAAACCTCTGAACCGCATTGCTGCCATTCTGCTGTGTCAAAGCAAGTGCAGGGCTGCGTCTCAAATGGCACCCTATTCCCTATTTAGTGACAAAAGTAGTGCACTATATAGTGAACAGGTTGCAATTTGGTATGCCTGCCAGGATTAAGGATTGGCTGTGGTCTGGCCACGGATCTGTGTGCAGAGTGCACAGGGCCAGGGTAGGGCAGCGAGGGTTCAAGAGAAGTCATCTGTCCTGGCCTGGAAAGATTTCACGCTTCTGCCTGTCCAGATGATTTGTGCCGACCCAAGCTGACATACAGCTAGCTACCTGCTGGGAGCCTCTCCCAATGGGTTAAGTTAACGCAGATGTATCCCCCATGCTATCGATGAACACACACAGACACACATGCATAGGGGCACATGCATAGGCACACACGCAGACGCACCTAGCTGGGGCCGAGGGGACGAAGCGCCCACATGATTGGAGCCACACACGTACAAGGCCGTAGAGGCAGGAGCACACAAGTGCACTCACAGATGCACATTTTCTACAGACAGGAAGACAGATATAGGCACATACCAAACAGACGCAGTGTGAACATGTACTCCCACAACTGGCTAAACACAAGCAACTGGGATGTATTGTGGATATTTTTGGACACACAGACACATTATGTAGATTGTGATCTTCAACATACAGGTTGATCACAACCTAAACAAACCAACCAATATCAGACTAGAGCCAAGAGAAGTTCTTATGCAATTGAAATAATAATTAAACCATTCAATGTAATTACATTTTATTGTAATGAAGATTGTTGATGGGCTTCTCCGCAAAGTTATCCTTTGCAAGGAAGGAAATCCATAAACGTTTTCCAATCAGATTTTGTCTTATCTCTCTGAAACAATATACTGTTATTGTATTAAAACACTTTGATTTGATTGAAAACTACATTTCTTTAATTATTTCAATCAATGTAGTCTGTGCGAGGTAGATTATAAGCCAATGAGACAGACAGACGTTATGCACAGTTTGATATTGATTAAATCCTGATACTATCCTTACTCTCAGGGATTATCTTGCTCTGTTTTTATTTTAAAAAACACTGTTCATTATTTAATTAATATTCATCCAATCTGCATTTCAGTTGTTTCATTTCAAATCCAGTTCCTCAAAAGGCAAAGCACATTACCACTGTCCATAGAAAAGACAGATTTAAATCATATGCCCATATACCAAGGCTGTGTTATTGTATGGGCAGTCTTATTGACTGGGTAAACTTCCTGTCCTGAAGTGGCGGGGATGTGTTCACATCTGGCTGGGAGATCAAGCAACGCCTCCATGTCTGTGAGAGGCACGGGAACATCTGTGCTTTCAGACACCACCACTACAGCTGGTGAATCACCATTCCATTTTTGTTTGTGTGTGTGTGTGTGTCTGTTTAGTTTTTTATTCTGCAGAGATTACTTTAACAAATATTCACAAGCAAGTCTGCATTGTTCCTTGCATCTCAGAGGATGAGGACGATTCTGTTTGCTGCTCCATTTTAGGATCTGTCATTTTGTCGAGCTGCCCAGGCATAAAGCATGTCTCTGTTTAAGGTTGGCTGGCCCTGCTTTTAGAGGATAATGGAGTTTTCTTGCATCCCTAACCTCCACCGATGAGTGTGCATGCACGCATACACACAAGCATGCACACACACACACACACACACACTGACACATTCACACCAGACACAAATACACAGATTACAAAATATTGTTCCAATAAGCATTTACGAAGACATGTCACTTACATTAATATAAACTGAATTCCATTCATATAATTACTTCAGGTGATACGTTTGCCATAGTTTCAAAGGAAAAGGGTATCTGTTTGTATCTGTTGGATAACAGTTTGTATCTGTTGGATAACAGTTTGTATCTGTTGGATAACAGTTTGTATCTGTAGGATAACAGTTTGTATCTGTTGGATAACAGTTTGTATCTGTTGGATAACAGTTTGTATCTATTGGATAACAGTTTGTATCTGTAGGGTAACAGTTTGTATCTATTGGATAACAGTTTGTATCTGTAGGATAACAGTTTGTATCTGTAGGATAACAGTTTGTATCTATTGGATAACAGTGTGTATCTATTGGATAACAGTTTGTATCTGTAGGATAACAGTTTGTATCTGTAGGATAACAGTTTGTATCTATTGGATAACAGTTTGTATCTATTGGATAACAGTTTGTATCTGTTGGATAACAGTTTGTATCTATTGGATAACAGTTTGTATCTATTGGATAACAGTTTGTATCTGTAGGATAACAGTTTGTATCTGTAGGATACCAGTTTGTATCCGTTGGATAACAGTTTGTATCTGTTGGATAACAGTTTGTATCTATTGGATAACAGTTTGTATCTATTGGATAACAGTTTGTATCTATTGGATAAGAGTTTGTATCTATTGGATAACAGTTTGTATCTATTGGATAACAGTTTGTATCTGTAGGATAACAGTTTGTATCTGTAGGATAACAGTTTGTATCTGTAGGATAACAATTTGTATCTATTGGATAACAGTTTGTATCTATTGGATAACAGTTTGTGTTGTTTGTGTCTGTATCTGTTTTTATCTGTTGAATGACAGTCATAAGCGTTTCTATAATTCAGCATGTGTGAAAAGAAGAAAGATCAAGACAGATTCGGAATTGTTTTAATGTTTCAAATGTTTTCATTGGCTATTAAATGTTATTTGAACTTAAATGTTATTTGAACAGAAAACATCAAAATTACAATACAATAAAATAACAGCAATGTTCAACAAGTTCATTACAACTATAATTGTAATCACACAATTATATAATCACATTGTTAAAACAGTTGTATTAAAACAATCTTCCTAATTAGGGTTGGAGCTAATTGTTTTTAAGACCACAGGGAGGCTTCGAAGCCCATAAACGTATTACCCCATTACCCAATAAAACCCAATTTAGAAGTACTTTGTAAGCAGCATAGGACTCTCTGTGTGTATTTATGTGTGTGTGTGTGTGTGTGTGTGTGTGTGTGTGTGTGTGTGTGTGTGTGTGTGTGTGTGTGTGTGTGTGTGTGTGTGTGTGTGTGTGTGTGGGCGTGCGTCTGTGCGCATGCGCGTGTGTGTGGGTGTGCGTGTGGATAAATAAACAGCTTCAGGGAGCTTCTTTAGTTCTCCTCAGGGAACCCTGGCTTTTAAAACAACCTCACCACGGGACTCTCCAAACTCCGGTGGTGCACATTTGTAGTTAATTACATTAAGCTGGTGGGATAGAATGAGAACAGCATCGACCTGTTGGATAAATGTGTATCAGTAGGTAATGGAAAAACAATTAGTTAGCTTTCTCCACCACATAGCAGATATGGGAGTTTGCATAAGCACACTATAATATGGACAATTTATTAAAAGGGTTATAGGGACCACAGGTTTAAAGGTCCAGTGCAGTCCAAAATGTGATATTCTGTGTTTTATATATATTTCCATACTATGAAGTTGGAATAATACTGTGAAATTGTACAAATGGGGATAATGCACTTTTAGTGTAAGAGCTGTTTGTAAAGAACGCCTGAAATGTCAGCTTGTTTTGGTGAGATGGAGTTTTGGCCTTCCTGGTGACATCACGAGGCGGTAATTAGTTAATAGACATATAAGAAAGAGAGTTCCGAACCTCTCTGCCAGTAGCAGCTCATTTTCTGTTTTCTCCTCCCCAAAATAATTGCTGGAGAAAATGCTCTTTGCTAAGAAGCAATTTCTGTTTATTTTTTTACCATTTTAATTTAAAACAGTCACAGTAGGGTACTTAATTGTTACCCATAAATTATTTGATTTTGAGTAAAAAAATGGGTGCATTGGACCTTTAATTTAATAATTTCTCCTAGCTTACTCACTTAAATAATTGTCTAATTTCCATTTGTTGATGATGGAGGCTGTTTTAACTTGAACAACAAAAGCAAGAGCCTAAAGTTACACATTTGTGTGTGCATGGCTTTTTTCTTTGTGCGACACTGATTTGTTTGGCCTCCTCGAGCGATAATTTTTGGGGCTGTCTCCTCGGCGCTCACACAGGATGTGCATGCTTTACAAAACAAGTTGACAGGTAATTACAAAAAACTCCTGTAAGCTCCACACACTGTCACTCTGCATAATGCATCACTTTAGGACCATGACTCAGAAGGATTTTACACTACTGGAAGTCTAAGGATGCTAAGAAGGAAACTGAAATATGTGTCTCATGGCTAACTTACTGATTGAACCCATGACATGGTAGCTGAGCTGACCCTTACAGTGTAACCATGGGGACAGCAGAGACAAACAAAATGACAAAACATTCCTAGGTCAGATTGCCCCTTTCACACTGCAAATATAACCCAGAATGCCCTCCCTTATCATATATTCATAGTTTGGTACAAAAGTAGCTTATATCTTGGTCAATTGTGTGTTTTTTTTTATAGCTGAGGACAGAAATTCAGATTCAGAAGTTTAAACTAACTCGCACAGAGCTGGATACAATTCGTTCTTCGCAAAGTCCTAAGACACTTGGCTGACTCTCTGCTGAACTTGACTTATCTGGCCTTCACATGCCAATGATCATCTACAGCTGATAGGCCCTGTCAAGCTCTCGTCAGTTTTCGTCCAAGCCTTGAAGACGGACGGGAGAAACCTCTTACAGCCCAAAGTGATTTGCTTTCTGACCAATTCCTTGGAAACACATTTCTTGTAAATGAATTGTCGCCATCTTGAAATTGTGTTGTGGCTTCATCTTTTCCATCTCTCTTAATACAGTTGGAGCCCGAGAAAATGTTGATCTAGCACAGCAGGCTGATCTATGCAAATGAACTGTCAGTTTGTGATCTGAGTATCTTATGTACTGCTTTGTGATAGCATCTGAAGGTACTGTGAACAGGTGTCCATCTGAAGATACTGTGAACAGGTGTCCATCTGAAGATAATGTGAACAGGTGTCCATCTGAAGATACTGTGAACAGGTGTCCATTTGAAGGTACTGTGAACAGGTGTCCATCTGAAGATACTGTGAACAGGTGTCCATCTGAAGGTACTGTGAACAGGTGTCCATTTGAAGATACTGTATACAGGTGTCCATCTGAAGGTATGTAGCTTTTGTGTTCCATGGGACTACTCTTTCACTATTCACTGGCGTGTGCAGAGTAGTTTCTCTACAATGCCAAATGTTCACTCAATCGTATTTGTTTATAGTTTTCCAGGACAGATGCCTATCTTTATACCCTTTTTATATTTTCACAGGGAGAAAACTGGTTGAATCAATGTTGTTTCCACGTCATTTCAACCCAAATAATCTATGTGATGACGTTGAATCAATGTGGAAAAAAACTCATTGGATTTCCAAAAAGTCATTAACGTAAGAGCATTTCGTCTTTTTTTCACCCAACATTTAACCTAAATCCAGTAACGTGGTGATTTTGTATTGATTTCACATTGAATTCATGTCAGTTGACAACTCAACCAAATTGAAATCAAAACTAGATGTTTAACTGACATCTGTGCCCTATGGGACCTGTTCACTGGCCTGCAGTTGTTGCTGCAACCAAACTATGGTACTTCCTGTTTCTTGTGCACTGCTGCTTTAGTGGGGGAAAATTAAAGAAGACATCCTAAAAGCTGGCTGTGTCTCCCTTTTCCCTTCATGTCCTACCATACACAGATTGTTTTGAGTGTTAATATCGTGATGAGCTGCTATTTATGAAGCATGGCATATTTATAATCCCCAATACACTTCCAGGGAAAAACACTTCCCGCAAAGCACATTGATTAAATTTGTAATATCCTAAAATTCCAAAGTTTCACAATATACAATCACTTAAACACAAATGTGCATGTCAACAACATGTCAGAGAAATGTAATCTTGACAGAATTGTTCACAGACTTTGTCACAGCAGTACTACAGTAAGATTGAATAAAGTAATGATTGTTGTAGATAGTAGAGTACATACATGTTTCATCGTCTGTAGGCGTTGTATGTCAATGTATACAATAAATCACACGCAATCCTAGTACGCGGCTCACTGTTTGTTTTGCCTGTGATTCCCCTCTGTCGGTCGTGCACACGCACAGCCCATCTCTTTCCTATAGTGGAACGTTTCCCAGGTGACTATATGTCTTTAAGCTAACTCAGCCTCTCCGGACTCCCTGTTCCATCCGCTAAAGCATCTGGGGCTCCACTGGAATAGCTTTGGGTGCTGAGGGTTGAATTGGCTGAGGGATGAGGGGCTGGAGGGCTGGGGGACATGACGGTAGCCCACCACGTCTTCATCCCCCTAGCTGGTGACTGGCGGTTGGGTCGGGCAGAACAAAGACCTGGGTCGCTTGTCCCAGGAGACTGGGCTGTGGTCTGGTCTGGTCTGGGGGCTGCAGCCACACTATGTGCAGATCAAGGGTACAGCAATGGGTAAACAGTCATATATGAATATTTCTGCATGTATGGATTTTTTTTTTACATGGTTGCACTAAAAACTGGGGAAATTCAAAAGATCTGGCCTCTCATGTGTTACTTATATGGAGCTTTACTAGAATGTATTTTGTTCTAATATATACTCTTCTTATTTTTTATGTTTTTTTTTTGCTGCAGCTCTGAATAGAGGGCATTTGAGCCTCTTTTCCACTCTGATGGCCCTTTGAATTGGGATGAATTCTCTCAATGGCTGTGTTTGTTCTGCCTCTTATTAGGCAGTCATGGTCAGTTCTGCTCTGGTGTTCATTTAACTGCAGGTGTCAGATAAGAGGAGCCATAGAGAGAGGGAGACAGAGAGACAGAAAGAGAGAGAGAGCCCTAGCGTGGCCGGTTGTGCTAGTCTTAAACACAGATTGATGGAGCAATGTCACGGTGCTCTGAAGTTCGTCAAGGCCGGTAGGGGAATTGGGAAGCCAGGATGTTTCCCAAGTGTTTCTGGATTCAACCTACGACAACCCCTTGTATTTCTAATATGTGATTTCATTTCATGTCTGAGAGCACAGATTCAATGATTCGTGGTACTGGCATGAGACTCGAGGAGGTTGTCCACTCATTGACAAGAATGTTCTCTCACCAGCTGTGTGAGTCAACTTATCTCATCCACAAACATCTGTGGTTCATCTCACCCCATTTGAAGGAAATATATGATTTTACCCTCTGTCTTTCCTGTTGTCCTCTTCTGGCGTTTGTTTTGCTTATGGCCCATCTGCTCTGTATAAAATGTGGAGGATTGTGTTAAATGTACAGACGTAGCATTTAATCTGAGTCATTTGTTATAGCAGGAAAATAATCTGGCAGCAACAGTAAATGTGATTTATTATGTGGATTATAATTCATGGACATTTTTGTAGGGGTAAATCAAGTCTGATATTTTTAAGTGGAAATTACAAACTTTTGAAATATTTTATAAAAACCTAATACACTACAAGTTTACATTCTCATCAACAAAAGAGTGATTAAATTAAGAACCTACATCTGTACAGATGCAAAGGGAATAATACCAAAACAACTGTGTACTGATGTCCAAAAAAGTATCTTCTATTTGTTGATGACTATATGACCAGGAACATGGTAGTTTAGAGTAAGATTTCTACTGTCGAAATGACATACTAGTTTACACTTTTCAAATAAACCATGTAGCACACATAGGATCCGGTAGCTATCAGGGCCACTTTTTTATTTGAGTTAGAAGGCAGAAAAGCAAGAATATATACACAATTCAGATAGATTTTTTAAACATTATTTTCCAGGGCAACTTTAACGTTCTAAGTATCCCATACCAGTTCCTCCTATTTGCAAGCAGAGGGTGAAACCGACTATACAAGTATTTGCTATATCCTTCTAGTGACCATAATAAAAAGTCTCAAACTCCTCCTCATAAATGTCTTCACCAACACACCCGGTAGATAGTTTTACACCTTACCGAGTGTGACTGCACCACTCAATAACCCATAGTAAGTCCATTCAACTTTCAGATGCCACTTCTTTCATGGTCCATGCCTGTAATTGCACTGCTTGTGCTTTTCAGGCCGAGTGCCCAGGTGTCCACGCTCACAGCACCTGTTTGACTGGGACAGACAAGTATGGATAGTTGGATAACCATCACTGCACACACATTCAAACAGAAATGCTTCTGCAGTGTGTTATGCTTGCTTACTATTATACTTTCTTACCATTTGCATAACATTATGCTTTGAGTATGAGAGTCCGTTCTCACAGCTGTCTTGCAATGCATAGTGGACATGCACACAGACACACCATGTGTGTGAGTCCACACATGCAAACACACAGGCTTTAGATGGCATTCCACAGACCACACATCGCGCTGGGTGTGTGTTAAAACAGTTATTCATGGTCTACATGCTACTCAATTCCAGAGATGTCTCACAGTGGTAACTTGAACTTTTGGCCAGTGCATCTTCGATGAACAGTGTTTGCACAGTTGAATTGGTTAGTGTGTTAAAACTGCTGTCCATGACGTGCATAGTATGTGTTGCCTTGTGGGTTCTGAAAGGCTAATTCTAGGATTATTATCAGTGGTGTAAAAAAGTACCCAATTGTCATACTTGAGTAAAAGTAAAGATACCTTAATAGAAAGTGAAAGTCATCCAGCAAAATACTACTTGAGTAAAAGTCTAAAAGTATTTGGTTTTAAATATACTTAAGTATCAAAAGTAAAAGTACACATCATTTCAAATTGTACATTTCACATTGTAGGAATTTAAAGTGATGTTTGCTCTGATCGTTCTTGAATTAAACAAACTATTGTTTTTCTAGATTTGAAGATGAATACTCACGCTAATTCAGTAAACTGTACACATTCATGAACGACTATTCTTTGGAGGAGCAAATTCAATTGGTTGCGAGACTTTTCCTTCAGCTCTCTGTGACCAATCAGATCAACACAAGAGGACCTGCACCAATGAGAGTTTAGCAGCCAGCCTACACCGTCTCTAACAGACTCTTAGCCATACCAGCAGAACACTTGACTCTTACAGCATTCGACTGTAAAACTGACTGCCGGCTCTTGACCCTTATCAGTGTTGCGGGTCGTATTTGAGGTAATGTTTCCACTGGTGAAAGCCAATGCCAGAGACCACCCCTTTAGTCCAGCACTCCATCTATCTCTAGTACATATTAATGTTATTTTCGGGTCATTTAACTTCCCTGGGTGAGAGGCTGTGGATGACACATGGCAGTAAATCACAGACCAGCAGAATGGATGGGTGCCATAACAGATTATCATGAGGCTTCCAGCGTGGCCCAGCAGCCATGGAAAGCACATAGAGGGATATAGGAGATACACATGCAGATACACAATAACACGTATGAATGGATAAATGTTGTCACACACTTGAACATACAGGTACACACATACGCATACACACACACACACACACACACACACACACAGAAGCATACACACACATAAACATACAGGTACACACATATGCATACACACGCACACACACACACTTACATAAACACACAGGTCACAGATCACACACATCCTCCTGAGCAAATACCGTACCTCTTCTTTCATCGTCCCTTTTCTATCAATCTCCATGACCAATACACAATATACAATATATTGTATACCAATGTACAGTATCCCTTTATCTCTGTCTCTTCATCTCATTTAGACAAAGAGGCAACTGCTGCCAATGACATACATATGTATTAGTTATCATAAGAACAACACGTTCTATTGTTTTTCTTCAAAAGACATTGACATTTGTCTAGAGTTATTGACACATGTTAGTTTGAATTAGCTTTGATAGATTTTATTTTATTTTTGTGGGGGGGGTGGCATAGGTATTAATACTGGATCCTTTTGGAAAGTGCAAGATAGAGCTAGCATGTTTTTTGTATATTTTTACATATTTTTCCAAATGTAATCTACAACACAAAGTAGATATTGTTCCCTTTCATTTCATGTCAGGACTTAGGCATTATTTTTGCTATCGTACGTCATGTGAGGATCTAGTTTGCTGCGTCTATACGTACATCATGTGAGGAGCTAGTTTGCTGTGTCTATACGTACATCAAGTGAGGAGCTAGTTTGCTGTGTCTACGTACATCAAGTGTGGAGCTAGTTTGCTGTGTCTACGTATATCATGTGAGGAGCTAGTTTGCTGTGTCTATACGTACATCAAGTGAGGAGCTAGTTTGCTGTGTCTATACGTACAGAATAACTCCCCCATACTGTTTGGTCACAGAGGGCCAATTTAGCAATGACATCACTAGTATGTAACGAGAGCCCATGACAAGCGTATGTAAATTGTATATAACTAATCGCCTCCCGCATCACCTCTCGGCACCTCCGAGCCGGGGCGATGAAAGACGGAGCGAGGGAGAAACCTACCCAACAGCCCCTGCTTTTGTAGTGAGGAGGCTGGGGTGAAAACATGGCCAGCCAAGCTGCCCGCCCACGCCACTATCCCCCTAGCCTCTCCTCCACCATCCCTCCATCTCTCCACTTTCACTTCATGCGATGGTGAAGTGATTCCATATGTCCAAGGCATGTTAGATGAAGGTGATGGTGACCACCCATACAATATGCCTCTATGATAATCCCAGATCCTACTCTTTATCTATCTGTGTACATAATACTGGACCTTAATTTAAAGAGAATGTCAAGATGAGTCTGGACAATGTGAAATGTGCACCACAGATGTCATCGTGGATGGAGTTAACATTTTACTACCAGCCTTCAAAGTGTGTTTTTTTCCTGTAAGGAATATAAATGTGTCACCTCTGGAGTAATGCAGCCATTGTCGGAGGATGAGAGGCAACATGAACTCATCAACTCAAGAGGTTGTTTGTGTCTTTTTGTGTCTGTCTTCCCTCAAGTGGAACGGTCTAAGGAAAGCTGTTTTAACATATATTCAATCTGGGTACTGGTGAACATGATTATAACGCTATTTCTGATTGGTCATGGTTAGGCATGTGGTTATGTTGATGGCATTCTTAGCCAATTATAAGTGTTGCATTTCTCTGTGATCTATTTTTGTAACTCATAATGCCTTTCAACAAGTTTCTAAATCTCTCATAACATTTTGTGAGATCTAAATTGAATAATGTCTATATACATTACATATGTATTGTATATTTATAAATACAGAATGTGAAATCCAGAGCTAGCATTTCTACATATAAATTGAAACCTTCAAAAATGTACTACAGAAATATTGTATGTTTTTGTTTTGTACAGCTATAATACACAATGATAATGTACATAATGTACAATTCCACAGTTCTAAAATCATGACTAATAGCCTACTTATGAAACAGTACATTCACATTCACAGAATTGACCGATTTTACTATTATTTTCTTTACCCGGGTATTTGTGCCTTTTATAGAGGTGGCAGGTAGCCTGGTGGTTAAGAGCGTTGGGCCAGTAACAGAAAGATTGCTGGTTCAACCCCCTGAGTTGACTAGGTGAAAAATCTGTCCATGTACCCTTGAGCAAAGCGCTTAATCCTAATTGCTCTGGATAAGACCATCTGACTGAAACGTAAATGTTTTACATTGCGAGCGTACTATAACATTGTATTTCAGATGCTGATTGATATTGTATAGATATCAGACCATAGCTTCTGTATTTTGACGTCGATCCAACAGTAGAGTGGATAAGCTACTCCGTAATTAACCAAGACTCTCTCTTAAGAAACAGATCAAACCTTAAATATTATTTTGGTTTTTCTTCTAGCCTCGACTTAAGTGGAAGAATACATTTTGTGACTGTCACATAGCTGTGGTGGGACATACTATAGTTTTAAGTTGCTTCCTTATTCATTAAAGACATATAGCTGTCCAAAAGTATCCTGCCGACCAAAGAGCCCGCTCGGAGTAGCGAATGGTAACCTTAAGACCTCTTCATTTTCCTTACGAATGGCATGGTACGCCTCAGAGAGAGTAAGAGAAGGTTATGGATACTGGGGTTATCGAGGACACTGTGTCATATTCTTGGAGACTGATAGTGACAAAACAAAGCATTTTCATCACTCAATGGGAAAATAAAAGCACTTGATATTACTTTGGGTAGTTGCATTATTTCAATTAGTTAACGATAAAACAGCAACAGTTTTTCTGTTGTATTTTCAATAAAATAATTATTTGAATTTAGCTTACTTGTTGAATTTGTAGAAAATATACTTGTTTATACTCAATACAAATATACTCTCACCACCTGCAAATGGGGAATGACTCTTTGGCCATTGGTGGTTATTTTCTGCACAGAACAGGACTTATCCCCTTTCACAACAAGATGTGACCATACTATTGCCATAGGCTTCTCTCCAAAGCTGAGAGTTTCCCTTCCCTCACACATAAGCTGACATGTGCAAGTCTGTGTTTCTGCTGCCGGAATTCAGGCAGCAGAGAATTTGACTTGCAAAACAAACAAGTGGCGCTGCCTATATCCGCCATGTAATTTGTACTTATCTGTCGGATATTTACGGCTGTTTTTGCCCGGTGCCCCCAGACCATCTCAGCTGCGCCGTGGGAGGTTCTCTGTCAATGCCACCTTTGTTGTGTTGCTCCCAAAGATAGAGCGGTGCAATTGACAGGCCATAAAATGCAGTGAGTCATCTTCCCGTCTTCCCCATGTCCTCTCTGCCATGGAGATCATGGCACATGCATGCTCCTTAGAGCCCCCTCCAGCCTCTTGCTCTCACTCTCTCCTCTCTCTCTCTCTCTCTCTCTCTCTCTCTCTCTCTCTCTCTCTCTCTCTCTCTGTGTCTGTCTCCTCTCTCTCTGTTTCTGTCTCTCCCTCTCTCTCTCTCTCTCTCTCTCTCCCTCTCTGTCTGTCTCTCTCTCTCTCTCTGTATATGTCTGTGTCTCTCTCTCTCTCTCTCTCTCTCTCTCTCTCTCCCTCTCTGTCTGTCTCTCTCTCTCTGTATATGTCTGTGTCTCTCTCTCTCTCTCTCTCTTGCTCTTTCTCTCTCACTTTCTCTCTCTCTTTCTTTATCTCTCTCTCTCTGACAACAATCCTGGGGGCCGAAGGGGAATCAACTAAGGGCAATCCCTCACTTCAATCCCTCACTGACACTCACAGCCACAACCTTCTTACATTTCTAAGAGTGAGAATCGGTTACATCCACTTTGAGCCTAGAAACTTTTCTGAAACTTCTTTGTTTCCACTTGTAGAAAGAGTTTTCATGTTTCCATTTTACCACCAAACATGATTTCCTGTGCACATACCATTGCCTTATTGGTTATCAGTTTAGTTTTCAGTCCTGATAGTGGTTCATCTCGGGATGTAAAACAAATAATCACTTTCCAATGGGTGGGAGAGAAGAGAGGGTGTTGAAACTGTTGGCCTGTGTCTCCCTAAACCCTCCCCTTCCCCCCAAAGAGGAATCTCCCATAATTCAGGAGGCAGCAGCTGGAAGGGGATTACTCTAAGGTTCTGTACTTAGCAGTGGGATGGTCACAGGGTAGTGATCTAAGGAGCTCTTTTCAACTGCCTGCCTGCCTGCCTGTGTGTGTGTGTGTGTGTGTGTGTGTGTGTGTGTGTGTGTGTGTGTGTGTGTGTGTGTGTGTGTGTGTGTGTGTGTGTGTGTGTGTGTGTGTGTGTGTGTGTGTGTGTGTGTGTGTGTGTGTGTGTGTGTGTGTGTGTGTGTGTGTGTCGATGTGTGTGTTTTGTTGTGTATGTGAGTGGATTTGTCTGTGTCTGATGCCAGGTTTCTGTGTGCGGCTGTCTGTCTGTCCATGTGTGTTTATCTGCATTTGTCCGAGGCCCTATTATGGATTTGAAATAGGTTCCTAACAGTAAACACAGGTCAGGGAAGATGAGGAATTAAAACAAGACAGGCCCTGGACCCCTGAGCCTCCATCCACATTGTACTCTAACAGGATTAAAGCTCACTTCGCCGGAGCATTTGCATACTTTAGCCCTATTCAGGGTCACTTGATGTCTCCGCATCACTTTGATTGCCCTAGCGTGACTTTGCTGGTCAGGGAGGAGACACAAAAGGGACACCATGCGAAACTGCAATTCTCCTTGGTGATGCAGCCTGCAACCTCAAAAGGCCCCAACTATATTCCCAATCCATTCTCTCAAAATTGTAAATAACAAAACGATGTTTGTTTTCTTTTTTATTATTCCTCATTCTGTATCCTGCTAGTACACTCAGCATCCAGTACACTCTACCTGCAAAATCTTTTTTTACAGGAGTAATTTCCAGCGTCTTCTTTTATTGCTTTCATTTGCATATAAATTAAATGCATATTGTAGCTGTAAGGCAGACTATGCTAAGTATGCACTGAATCCCAGGGTTCCATTGTTTTATACATAAACCTCATGCATCTGCTAAATGACTAGGTGGGGAAAGTATCCTTGTCAGTTTTTAATTGGCTGAATAACTTCCCCCTTTGCGTCACTCCGTGCTATTCTAGGGCAATGTATATTGCACCTTGCGATTCCGAGACCTTTTCGTAAATTCTTATCCGGGTTTGCACACATAGCATGTCAATTAATCAATATATTTTATCTTCAGTGACTTTTTTTTCCAACTTACTGCACTGTGTGTTGTCAGATCAATTGAGGATGAAGAGGCAAGCATGTCACGTCACTTAATGTAATGTCAAGTCAAATGACTACCTGTCAGCTGTGCAGCTCCCGTAGGCCTACTGATCATGCTGGGAACTTCACTGCACTTTGAGTGGAAGTTCAATGTTGTATTTGAATATTAGGCTATGCATATTACATTAGTCCATTGATAGTGGAACATATTCTTCTTGAAATTGCCAATGCAAACAAAAAAAGGATAGCATTAGCTAACGCATAGACAAAGTGGCAGAAACAACCATAGAGAAAAGGCGTCACCGAGTTTACTTGAAAGAGTTGTTGAATATGACCTTACCATTATATTTTTCTGCACCAACCACTGAGCTGGATAACAATGTATTACGCGTATAGGTGCCGTGTGAACTGTGTCCCTCTACCTATAGATGTCTTATTAAGATGTCATAATGCATTGAACTGAAATGTCTACATTAACTAGACTACATTAATAAGCTTATGGTGGCTGGAAATGTCCTTAAAAAGTCTGAAATGAATTAATGCTGTACATTTTTCATTCATTGCCAGGCTATTCCACCCATAATTTAAGTCCAATGTTAACAGAAGGTATTCAAATAAATGATGCATGAGTGGTGTGCGTGTGTGTTTATTAAAACTCGGGGAGTTAATTGAACGTCGAAACCCAGAGCAGTTCGAACAACATTGTAAATAATTAAAAACAAAACCGAGGAGAAGCCCAGGGGCCGTTAAATGGTTGGGCTGCTGTCCTCTCCAGAGAAGTGGGCAACCGTTAATTAAATCCGAACCCATTTCTGGTTACGTAACAAACAGATAGGCTTGTATTAGGACCAAGGAAATAAACCAGGTACATGACCATGTGTTTCAATTGAATAGGCTTTATTGTGTGTGTTGGACGGAGCCAAATTAAGTTGGAAAATCTGGATTATGAATTAATGATTAAATGAATGAATTAATTAATTAATGCAATTGCACTTTCAGGAGTATGCCCAGTAATCAATACGGCTATAGGCCTATAGAAGATCAATTGGTATGAAAAAGGCATTCATATCCTGACATTCAAGGTTTGTTTTTGTCAATTGTTCATAGTTTACCATTTCTATTGTGTTGGACTTGTGCCAGACTTTCTGCAATACGCAGTCATCCTTAATAATTGATTGAGTAAGCAAGTATCAAAAAGTAATTTTTAACAAATAGGGACTTATGTATCAATTTAACAATAGCCCTCAAAACGGTAGAAGCGTTTAATCTTTAACGGAGAGGAAATTACGAACAAATCAAATCATATTATATTAATTTAAACTTTGTCCTTGTTTTTCTGCACTATGCTACGAACCACGTCCGTTGTCAAGTAGTAAAATAATGTTGTTTTGTGGTAATGCAAAAATATGTGGTTTTCCATATTCAATAGCATACACTTATTCTGAGAAACTGTGAGTTATCTAGACAATATAGGTCCCAGTGTAGGCTTGTTGTTGAAGGTACATTACACTTAGAGACATTGATTTAATTAATTAACCATTTTCATTGGGTATAAAGATAAAGGCAATGTAGGCTATAGGCTAGGCTACATATTTGCAGGGAATAGCAATATCCTGGCGTATTTTGTCGCACAGGGAAGATTTTAAAGAAGATAATGCTGCAAGCCTACGCAGGAAAGCACATAAATCCTATAGACACCTGCAAAGCATAGTGTTCACCAATTGATAACTAAGTTTAAGGTATTTTGGAGAACTAAAACAATACCCTAATATTCGATAAAAGTGGATATTCGTCCAGCGCAGTCGTATTATGTAGCCTATTAGGTAACCCTAATACGTGAACAAGTTCAAACGAAGGCTATATAAAAGTGTGTTATGTGTGTTTAGCTACTAGGCCTACTTCTTCTGTCCATGAAGTAGGCTGGCCTAGACTCTATTTAAACAAAAGTTGCAAGATGTTATAGGCATTGTTCGTACTACAACTATCGTTTAATTAAGAAGCCCATGGCGTTTAGTTTCTTCGCCCCTCACTTTCAGAATAACCTATGTTGGTTCCTTTCGGGCAATTTAGATTGTTGGTAGGGGACCTCTTCACTGAGGAATCTGGTTGTTTTTTATGATTGTGTTGTTTATATTTACCTTTGTGTTTCCTATGCTCCTGCCATGATTGTGTAATTGCTTGGTCTTGGGTTCCTTCGAAAAGAGACCTTGGTCTCAATGGGACCCTGTCTAAATAAAGGTTAAGTAAAATGCCAAACTACTATAGCCGTATCATACTCCGGTCTTGGATTGGACTGTACAAGCTTTTTAGTAAAAAAAATCTTACCTTGTTCTATTACATTTTTGATACATTTCTACTAATTTCTACTTTGTGAATGTGTGTCCTTCAGTGCTAACCTGGGAAAGTTAACAAATGTTTTTGTTAGGCGTATGTCCGATAAACGCAGTAACCGATTTGATCATCATTACACCGAGTTAAAATGTCTAAATTGTAACATAGAAAGTTAACAAAGAAAATAACAAGTATCGCTGTCTTCGAATTTAAATGAACGTCTGGTAGGCCTGTAGTCTATAGGTTGTGCTATAAATAGAAATTACTTGTTTTGACTGCCCGGTCTGACCTATGGCTTGCCCATGGGCTTTGAGACGCAGACACAAAGGCCGGTGCTGCCTCGTCGGGACATTTAAGCCATTGGCTATCCCAATGAGCAACATACTGGCATTGAAAACAACGCGTGTCATGTCGCAGGGTGCACAGGGAGGCTTATCAAACATAAACGGAGGTTACAGGCCGAATGGGAACCTAGTCCAAAAGAATCACGTAGGCTAGGGTAGGGCAAGAGTAGCCTATATAGCAACTAGATTGAATGGAAATACGTCCCTTTACGCAGAAAGACTGATGAATTTGAGCTTTGAACCTGATAAGAGTGCACGGAAAAGGTGCCAACTATACATAGTTTTCATTTTTTTTATTCCATAAATATGCTCTTTAAAGATCTGCTTTTCCTCTGACCAATAAAATGTCCCGTTCTTAGATCTTCTGCCTCTTTTGGCGTTCCTCCATACCGCCTGCGTGCTTAATCGAATCTTGTAAATGCCGAGAATAGTTTAATAAGTGAAATGATATCCATTCTGGAAAAATAACTACCATGTGTTAAGATGTCCGGTGACGGTGGCAGCGGCAGGGAGCTAGACAAAATGACAACCTAACTCTTGTTCGAGAAAGTACCCCAGTAACAGGAAATGAATAAATATACATAACATGTCTTTACCATTAGGCCAAGTTATCAGACAGTATCCTATACAATACTATCATACAATACAGTGTGTGTTGTGTTGTGTTGTGTTGTGTGTGTGTGTGTGTGTGTGTGTGTGTGTGTGTGTGTGTGTGTGTGTGTGTGTGTGTGTGTGTGTGTGTGTGTGTGTGTGTGTGTGTGTGTGTGTGTGTGTGTGTGTGTGTGTATCCGTCTGCTCATCCGTTGCAAAAAGCTTTAGTTTTTTTTTCTTAAGCATTTTAACTCATATGGTGAATTCTTGCACCTTGTTCACTATTCACGTCAGTGGAACTTAATCTTCTGTTACATGTATGTTTATCGCGAAAAGCTTTTAATACTGTTGTAGTCATGTAGTCAAGGCTTTAAGTTAAACAACCCTAAGCGTGTCGACTTTATTATCCTTATATATTTCATGCGGAGACTGAACGGGCTATTTAAAGCACAACATAGCCTGCACAGAGAATTAAGCCACGCAGTTTATTGGAGAAGACACCAGCCACCATATACCAGTGGTGCTAAGTACTTATGTAAAAATACTTTAAAGTACTACTCAAGTAGTTTTTTTTGTATCTGTGTACTTTAATTTACTATTTATATTTTTGACTACTTTTACATTTACTTCACAACATTTTTAAATAAAATAATGTACTATTTACTCCATACATTTTCATTGACACCCAAAAGTACTCGTTACATTTTCAATGCTTAGCAGGACAGGAAAATGGTCAAATTCACTCATCAAGGAAGTGATCTGGAGGACTCACTAAACACAAATGTTTCGTTTGTAAATGTGTTGGAGTGTGGCCCTGGCTTTCCGTAAATTAAAGAGAGAAAAGGAAATTGTGCCGTCTGGTTTGCTTAATATAAGGAATTTGAAATGATTTATACTTTTACTTAAGTATATTTTAGCAATTACATTTCGTTTTATATAAAGGCATTTTGTATAAAGGCATCTTTTTTTTAAGTATTACAATTGGGTACTTTTTTCCACCACTGCCATATAGAAACTTCATCACCATGTCTTATACTTCTAGCCTAAATGTAGACATACAGTGTATCCCAGTGATAAGGGCCGAGGTAATGCTTGTACTCATAGTAATACAATATTATTGAAGAAAGAACAATAATAATAGGTATAGTGATCGTAATACTACTACTACTGTGTCGTCATCGTCGTCGTCGTCGTCCCCCTCCCCCAATAAACGAATAATAAAAAATAACTTCCATGCGTGCACTGTGACCTTGACGGATATAGGCCTGCCTATAGGTTCCATGGTTTCCGTGAGTATGTATGTCGGCTTTAAGGTAGGCTAGGCTACATATAGAGACGCACGCCTGGACTTTCTGTCCTATTAACAAGCAATGTTTGTATTACAAATGGCATAGCTCCTGGGAAATATATGCATGTCAACATTATCTGAATGAACTCACTAAAAAGGTACGCGTAGTCTATCACTGGTTCGTTGATGAAGAATATGTCTTAGATATCAGAACACAATTTTAAAAGGTAGGTATGTTTTGCATTACAGGAAATAATTATGTCACTGAAGTTTTATGTTTGTCCCGAAAGCTCACAAAATACCCCATATTAGGTCATTGTCTCTTCTGACTTTATTTAAACGACATTGTGTTAGTCCTGGGAGTTGAAAGCTAATAGTTTTAATCGATTCACAAACTACGCTTTGTGTATAGCATTTCAATAACGAATGAAGCTGTAGCACATTCTACATTTTTTATTTATTTCAGACTACATATTCTCTGAACATATTAAAATCTTTGGCATGGCGCGTCGGTTCAGAAACGCAGTCTGTAGAATTGTGAGAGATTGGGGAGAGGGGCGACAGAAATCACACAAAAAATCTATGAGTCAGACACTTATACTAAAACAATGGCCAACAACATCATAAGAAAAAGACAAGTTTAAATCTCCAGCAAGTAGGGATTGATACAGACATAACCTTACCTGAAATTAAATATATACAACGTCATATTGTTTTGGCTATATATAAACTTTAATAATGATCGTATTTTATATAATTATGTCCATATACTGTATCATAAACAGAAATCGGTTTTAAATAGCATCTGTCCCAGTCAAATCGTATTTACCTCTTTCGTTTTCAGTTCACAAAAGAGTTCAAGCGTCTATTTTGCCCTGCACGAGGGGGGGTAATTACTCGCTATCATCCTTCTCCTCTTGGACGGTGGTTGTGGAATGGTTGTACAGTCCTTGGGCCATGAGTTGGAGAGCCAGGCCGTTCTTGTAGCCATTCCCCTTTTTGATTTTTGCTCTCTTATTCTGAAACCAAATTTTTATTTGGGATTCATTGAGATTCAGTTCTGTGGCCAGTGACTGTCTCCGTTGTTCCGTTATGTAGCGATTTGCCTGAAACTCGGACTTAAGTCTCTGCAGCTGTTCAGCCGTAAAAGCGGTTCTGGGTCGCTTGTCTTCTTTCTCATTTTTCTTCTTTTTCAATTTCCGTGTCCTTGGGCCTGATGTAGAAACAACAGTGAAACGAACACGTAAATATCAGTTAGTCCTAGGCCCAACAAACATTAATTTATACATTACTAAAACAATGGAGTGTTGCAATGTAATAATACTGTTCATGGCTAAATGTGTGTTTGCAGTGTGTTTGCAGTCATTGCGACCATTTTACCCAGGCGCAAGGTTCAAGCAAGGCTAAGGTTCAAACAGTTGTATTGACATAATTTATTCATTTGAATATTCATAAATTAAGAAATGCAGTAACATATATCTTCCAATTACATAATACAGAACCACAAACATATAAGCAATGTCAAAACAATAAAATGTAGGGCTAGCGGTGTGAAAGACCGTTATCCTCTATTACGTACATATTTTACCCATATGTTTTGGCCTGGGCCATACGTCGTCTACGAATTTCATAGTTTCCTAAGACAGATAATACCAATAATAACAATCCAATATCAAACTACATGCCTATACTTACTAACAGACTATTGTTGATTTGCATTCCTTTTTTCTGTAGGCCTACCCTGCAGACCGGTGCAAGCACGAGAACACACAGTATGGTGTTAGTCCTCCTTTAGCACAAGTAGGCCTATGCCCCAGCTCAGCCACTATTCCTCCGTCAGTTAACGTGCTCATTCCATCAATGTGTGTAATAAAAACTCGGTGCCATAAAATGTAAAAGTAAACAAACTAAGGCAACATATTTGGTTATTTACTATTTCACTAGGCTATGCTTAGACCTACATTGCAATAAGTCTATCTAAAACGCCATTGCACTGGAACGTAAGGCTACTGTTTTGCAAGTTGGTCCTTGGCTATTCTATCCACAGCCATGTAGCGTGCACATATAGCGTGCACATAATTCTATCCACAGCCATGTAGCGTGCACATAATTACATCTGAGAGGTTCATAATGTAGCATATACGCGGTGCTAATATTGAGATAAAGAAGATACATGGATATAGCCTAATTAATAATTTATCCTTTAAGACACACTTTCTGCAAACATGTTACCTAACAGCTATATAGGCCTAGCGCATAGCTAATATGGGCCTACTATTCATCCATTCGATTGACTTCTCCAAAAACGCAGACAACACAACAAAACGTAGGCTGTTATTTCAGAAAATAAAAACAGTTTCTATGGGCTAAGAAAACACAATTAGGTCGTATATTGCAAAAACAACCTGCGGATCCCAATTCAGTCAGTGCATTGTAGGATACGGTTTAAATCAGTTTGATACTGTATTGTGTGAAACTCAACTATATTCTTCTACTGCTTTCATAAGCATAAAGGCTAGGATATATAGCCTTATACTTTTTAATTGGCGGGATATTTTTATTGGACATTTTCATCCGCGTTGTGGACTGTAGCCCTACGTCATCTTTATTTTGGCATTTGGAACAACATGGGCCAAAATAGCTTAACATGTAACGACAGGCGGTCACGTTTACCTGCAGATCTAGGCTACATTCTGAATACAATAACAGTAGTAGGCCTACAATAGCAAGCACATACACAGGCAGGGCCTACTTACCGAAAATATAACCTAGGCTATTTTATTGGCTAAAAGAATTATATAGTATGTCGGTTAATTCCATTTTCGTAGGCCTACATTGTTTTACCAGATATCATTCCTGAAAGATATCGAAACCAATAGGCCTAGTGTTTTTTCCCCAAGTCATTTGTCCTAGGCCTAAATCGTATAGCTTAATCTGTCAATCAATCACTTTAGTAAATCAGTACATATTTTCTGAATTCTGAATCCCATGTCAAATTCAGAAAGATTGTGGAAAATAAACCCCCAAACATATTGACAAGTCAGTCTATACAAACCCCTGACTTACACCATAGGCCCATCAATATGTTCGTCAGGTCAAAAGAAAGTAAACTATTGTAGCCTAATCGAAGGACATAATGGTTGGATTATGTAGATAATATAGACTAAACTATTTAAATAATCTATCGTTTTTTTATTTCGTGCATATTTTGCAATTTGGGTGATTTGGAGGCCTACATCGAAGTCTTGACTAATAGTTAACAGTCAGTATAGGCATATGGTGTGATGTAAAACAAGATAGTAAAACCAAACAACGACAGTTATAGTGGACGTTTCGGTGTCCACTTCTTTCAAGTTTGTCTTGTCCATGCAAAACCTTTCAATGAGTTTTACATAAACAATGTGATAACATGGAGGACCAGTTTTCGGCATTGTTTTTTGTTTTGAGGAGAATAATAAAAAAGTAGGGAGGAGAATCAAATTGCAGCCCAGTTGGTCTTCCGTTCTGCCAGGTCTTATTCATCGTTTTGTTTGAAATGCTCTCACCAAAACAAAGTGGCAATTGTGTGTGTGTGTGTGTGTGTGTGTTATTGTTAGAGAGATTATGGCAAGTACTATAGGCATATGTCTAGCCTACTATGACAATCCAGGCCTATCATCATTTGTTGTTTTGGCTGTTGTTATTATTATATGTTTCTTCATTTAGCCTACCGTGCGTAATGCTCACGAATTAATTTACAAGGGAGCGAAGCGAAAGAGAAAGAGAGGGGGGGACACACACAAACACAGAGAGAGACAGACAGAGAGAGAGAGAGATGTTTACGATGTTCAAATTGACCTACAGGCTAGGCCTACTCCAAACATAACCAAAATAACGGACTTTCACAGATGTGCAGTAAATTATTCGGAAACTAGCGCCATACCAGATGATGGTCGATCCGAATATCTCGTGCAGTAAACCCACGCAGGCCATAACATCGGCGTAGATTCTTTAGCGGGTGGAGATCCTCCATTACTGGCATTCACAACCACAATTGACGCGGTGTCTCCATATCTCGTTGTGGTAGTCCCATTCCCTTCACCTTGTTTTGTCGAGCTCTGTTTCGAAGACGGCGAGGACGATGAAGAAGAAGTACTGTCACTACTGCAGTTGGAATCCTGGCAAAGGCTGCTCGCGTGAGATGGCCTGATTACCAAGGGGTTGACGTTTTCTCTGCCGGAGGTCTGCGCCCGCTCCCGACTCCCAAGCTCCTTCTTGCAGCCGAAGTCTGGCCGCAGAATATTGTCAATAAAAAAGTTTGTGGTTCTATGTACTTGCTGTGCTGCCTGGTGTGGCAAAATTGGAGGAGATGGTAGATTCGGGGAGAGGGACACGCTCTCTCCCTCAGTCGAATCACGGCTGTTTTGATCAATTCGCTCTTCCATAACTGGAACAATTTTGGCTGGAGCGCAAACTCTCCACGCCAAACTCCACTTGTTGCTCAATGCCGTATCCGAATAATAGCAAACAAAAAAAGATATCTAACTATATTATGAAGGAAGCCTACATAAAATACTTTTTGATAAATGTGACAATGTTCTACACTGTCGACATGTTGTCTACTAAATCGATCCAAGTGTCACAATAGCCCTGCGCTACCACGACTGACTACACATCGCGCGTAGCAGCGTCGTTCCTAGCTTTCTCTAATGTATGTCGGCGCGATCTTTCTAAACTCTCCTAAAACCCGTTATCCCTCGCACACTTTTTCCACACCAACCGGAAGCACGTGAGTGCCAACACACGTGCAATAGACCAATCACTTGTGCAGATCCGCGCTGTCAGAAGTGACGACGTCCAATCGAATTTTACGAATCTCAGCAAATAAATAATAGATGGCTTTTAGGCACAAAACAAGGGGTCTCAGCGGTGCGCTCTTCTTCCATACCAATTGACTGTGCTCATCACCGGTAGAGGAAAGCATGGTAGGGACATTGGGCTTGTACATAAATATTATAGGCTACCTATACAATTAGGCCACCAATGGTTCCCGTTAATTTGTCTGTCGACTTGATTGCCACCCACTCTCCTACCACCGAAAGGTGATATGAGTATGCTTTTCTTAAGTCCTCTTCCTCCACATTTGGAAGGAACCGTAGCCTAAACAATTGACATGCAGTATTAATTTTTTTGCCACTCTAGTTGATGTTTTTCCTATTTTATATCTAAAATAATAGGTGTGTCAAATTGGCAACCCATATCTTAAATGACGCTCATCTAGGCTACAAACCCCCTATGATATTTGTATAATTACGCATGCGTAATTTCTGTTTTCCAAATGGATAACTTACTTGATAAACGCTTGTAATCAACCTCACCTGTGCATAGCCTGACTTTGACCGGTTACGTGCTTGTAGGTATAGGCTATATTTACATTGCTAAAAAGAATCAGGGGGACAAGTTAAGTTAGGTTAGTTGGAGGTGGTAGGAGGTGATGGAGGTGGTCTGTTTGTTTCAGACATATAATAAGAAGTATTAGGCCTAATGGTGACGTGGTGACGCAAAATATCGCAAATCAGGCTAATAATCCATAAACCCATTCCAAGGTGGGTTTATTGAAAATTGTTTATGTTCACTCTAATTTTATTAAGTTTAAACAGGCATACAATTTGCATTGCTATAGGCCTATATCTGTGTCACTATTTTCTATAGGCTACACCACAGGTGCATTTGGGTGCTGTTAGAGAGTCTAATTAAAAATCACTACAAATCCAACATTACAACCCCAGATTGAAATATAGATATAGCAGCAAACAAAACAAAACGAAACAAACACACACTGGAGACATAGGCCTTTTATGTTTGTTAATTGAGAACCTCATATTTTTTGCAACAAGGTAGACGCTCGAGCTTCTTTGTTGTGTGACAACTTTTGTCCATGCTTAGGGATACAATAAAAAATGACACATAAATAAGAGTAATTAGTCACGAAATAACGTATTCTGCTCGAAACTAAAGGACTGATTCACATTCAACATGCTACTATTGAAATCTTTATCCCAAAAGCTATAGTGTTAGTGTGGGTAGTTAATTAAATTATAATTGGGACACTATCAATATGCTATTTAGCCAAGTAGCCATTGTGGAGACGTAGTCCCTTTTCAGGCGGTAAATGAGGACTCCGGCTCTTATCTTGCCCACAAAGAGACGCCTTGAGAGGGGCCGCAAAATATAATTTATAGCTTTTAATTACTCTTCATTCCGCCTGATCAGCTTGGCGTTCATCACAGTAGAGTGAATAAAAGCCGGTCAAAAGCACTGTCACTATTCCCTGGCAAGGCGCTTAATCAAAGTAAGCAGGGCAATATTATGCGCTCAAGAGGACCGCGCGTAATTTCCAAGGTGCTGATAAAGCCGGTTGAATAATGCGGCGAGTCTTCTGAGACACCATTTACAGAAATGACTTTATTGACGGCTTAACGTTGGTAATTCATTTTACCTTTCATGTATTGGGCCTGGATTTGTTGCAGTAATAGGATGATAAATGCACTGACGGCCTGCAGCTCATATTATTGATATGGTGGGCTAGGGTGCAACACACACACACACACACACACACACACACACACACACACACACACACGCACACACACACATGTCTTCCTCTCTCTCTCTCTCTCTCTCTCTCTCTCTCTCTCTCTCTCTCTCTCTCTCTCTCTCTCTCTCTCTCTCTCTCTCTCTCTCTCTCTCTCTCTCTCTCTCTCTCAAACACACACACACACACACACACTTCTTCCTTCACTAACGTTAGCTGAAAAGCCCCCAGATAATTTCTAAACGAATGCTCCAACACTTTTTGAGGCCATGGTCGAATTGCTTTCATACATTTTCGGTACCTTTACTATTTTGCAAAAAGACAACAGACTGGAAGAATACATTTGCTTTTTTGGTTGTGAGACTTGTAGGTGTGTGTTGGAGTGAAACAGCTGGCTGGATACGTTCTTGACCACTAGGACAGACAGCCCATATGAATAGAAACGTTCAAGGGTATGACCTCAATATACATTTGTCTCTTGCATCCCAGTCTAAGATAACTTGTGGTTTCGTACAATTGAATATAAATGGAGTGGAGTCAGCTACACAATAACAATTAGGCAACAAAAGGTCAACCTGCACCTTTTCCCAAAGCAGTCAGAACAGAAACACGCAGAGCACGTCAGCGCACAGCACTTGTAAAATCCAATGATCGTTGAGGGCATTGATCAGTGATTTGGGCTATCGGATGAAGTTGCAACGACAGTTGAAAAACATTGGTTTATTCGGTAATTTGTGGAATCTCAAAACACTACCATTTAATGTCTATCACATAAATTAGTCGAAAAAACAAACAAAAAATGTCTGGGCAATAATTTACAGAATTCATTCCCGAATGCATCGCTACCGTATGATGAAGGAAGTTGTCTGATAAATTACATTTGGCAGTATTTTGACATTTATATGTCTAGCGAGTAATAATCATAAACCCAGGCTACTGGCAACAGCAATATCCGTTTGTAATATTTCCTAAAACAAAGGGTTATCTGCAGTCAAAAGAACAGAGCACAACGGCATGAAAAACATTATTTTATTTGAACAAAATATCAAACTTTGTAAAAAATATTTGAAATAGGTAGCCTAACTATAATACAGCGAATGAATAACGGTACTGTCTCTCTGCATCTTGACTCTTTTCCTGTTGACAGGATGACCATGGTCAGCCGCTCAAGCATTTGCAATGTTTGTCTTTTTAGTACAGAGAAATATGCAAGACACCGTAAAGCAATTGGCCTACTGCGAAATAACTGTAAAATCAACTTTTATTTGTTGAATAACTTTGCATTCAAAGAATATACACTATAAACTAATGTGAAATTGTATTATTTTATAGAACTAGTTTATTATATACAATTATAATATGCTAGTATTACATTTCATGTGATCTAATCCTATGTCATATGATATTATATGATAATGTATTTTCTTATAATACATTAGCTATAGCCTACACATTTTAGATTAAAAAGTATTGGGTAGATTGATAATCAAAATGCTTATCTCGAAAGCTAGTGTACTTTAATTAAGAAACGATCCATAATAAATTACCAATATGCTATTGAGACAAATAGCCATTGTGAATTGTAATTATTCACGACGGTTGCTTCATATACAGAAGACCGAAATTAGCTGTTCAGAACCAGGTCCATTGCAATTGTGTGTTGCCTATATCTAGGCTAGCTTTGAACAATATTTACATTCGGCTATATACAACCATTTTATTACCAAAAAAGTACATGCATTTTAAATTATAAAATTGTATACTCCTTGTAATGATGAAATTAAGTCACCTCTTAAGGAAACGCTTCATCTGCTAGGCTTAGTCATATGCAGTTTATAGGCCCATATAGGCCTAGGCGTATTTCATGTAGACACTTATCAAGTTTCAGATCGGTTACACGTTGTTTCTTCTATTCTAGAGATTCGAACTGGGTGTTGATAAGTGTTCTTCCATTTCTCTGATAGGCTACAGGGCGAGATACAGTGCGAGACATTTAGATTACAACACCGGAATTGTGCTGTCCTCCAGTGGCCACTTCAAGAAATGGTCTTCTGTCGTTCCCAGTGAACCCATTCAAGTCACGTTCAACTATTCATAGTAATGATGACGCTAATATAAAAACCATAAACGGTGTCACTGTTGAATAACGTGTAAATCATATACTGTATGTTGAAATACTTTACTAGGAAATGTGTAGACCTAAGCCTACTTTTTCCCTTCAAACAGTGGACGGATTTTTTTGAAGTTTAAGTTATTTTTGTTTAGTTAGAATAGATGGATGTGAATGTTATGCAGTTCAATATCTATATATTTTCTTCTGCAAACAGTTTCTCTTATCAATGGTCATGTTGGACTTTTGGACTATGATTGGAAATTATTATAATTATTTATGCATCATCATCGTTGTCTTTATAGTCGTCACTGTTTTTGGCCTACACACAGCTTCATGCAAGTCTTCGCAATTTAACAATTACATTAATATGACAATCTTGGGCGACATCTCGTGGTCATTCTTGTAAGTGGGCTCCTCTTATGCACAGAAGGAAGGAATGAAGGAGGGATAGAACGGAGGGAGGAAGTAAGGAATCGAGAAAGCATAGGGCTTCAGAAATTCAAACAGGGATTTTCTTGTCATGCCCAGTAGATGGCAGACAATCGCTAATAAGCGTTAATCAGTTCAGCAGCATGCTCTCAGTTGAACGTTTTTGCAGTGGTAACAGCCATATACCACAAGCAAACGTAAGATGCAAACAAGCATGTAAACTATTAAGGGAGTAAGCATTATTAAGCATAGCTGTAAGTTGCTGTACATAAAATAACATTTCTGTACATAAAGTATATTGTTTCAGTGTGTGAGACACATACATTTCATAATGGAACTAATGATGAGCAAGCATGCCCCACGACAGGCTTTCAATCCCTCCTATTGTAATTATTAACCCATTAGCCAACAGAGCAGCATTGATAATTAGGCTACAAATAAAGACATCACAGCATCCCAAATGGTTCCCTATTCCCTATGTAGTGCACTACCTTTGACAAGAGCCCATACGGGATAGGGTGCTATTTGGGACACAGACACACACATTTACAGAGATATTCCAAAGATAAGATGACATTTGTCATCAAGTCATGCAGATTGAATGATACCCTCTCACTGCCCCACAACCACTGTCTTCCTCTGTTGCTCTTCTCAATGATGACCTTTATTTCTATTTCATGCCATGCCAATGTTGAGTAAATGTACATTGTGTCAATACACAGGACGACTGTAGAGCCTTGAGTTGAACATGCAGAACGTGCATGGAAACCACGTTTGATAAGTTCGATACCATTCCATATATTCCGTTCCAGCCACTGCTATTAGGCCGTCCTCCCCAATTAACCTACCACCAGCCGCCTGTGATGCATACAATCACTATCATTTGGGTCATATTACTGTCAGATTACATTTAAATGATCTGTCTGGATTTTTTGTTGAAGATGTCTACACAAACATACAGAATTGTAAAAAATAAATCATATTCAAAACCTCTCTCAGCCAAGGTTGTCACAGCCAAGGTTTTTACACATCCCACTGTCATCATCCACCTCTGATAGTCTCGCCACACTCTTGAAATGCAAGCATTATGCACACAATTCCACATCTCAGCCCTCAGGCATTTATATGCCAGAGAGGTAGAGGAGATGTTTGCATACTAAATGGTAATTATCATTCTGTTCTCTCTCTCTCTCTCTCTCTCTCTCTCTCTCTCTCTCTCTCTCTCTCTCTCTCTCTCTCTCTCTCTCTCTCTCTCTCTCTCTCGTTCTCTCACTCTCTTGCCGATCTCCACCGCTCTCTCTCTCACTCTCTCTCACTCTCCCTGTTCTCCATCTCTCTCTTGTGCTCTCTCTCTCGTGCTCTCTCTTGTGCTCTCTCTTTCGTGCTCTCTCTTGTGCTCTCTCTTGTGCTCTCTCTCTCTCTCTCTCTCTCTCTCTCTCTCACTCTCTCTTTCTCACACACACACACACACACACACACACACACACACACACACACACACACACACACACACACACACACACACACACACACACACACACACACACACACACACACACACACACACACACACACACACACACACACACACACACACACACACTCCATCTCCAGAGGGCTCGCTCTAAGCACTTCCAGGAAATAAAACATAAAACATGTATTAATCAGTGGGAGCTGGGCGCACAGTGATCTTTGACCCCCACACCTATTATGTATAATTGAGCAGTTAATGCAGATAAATAATTAAGCTATTTAAATGTATTTCAGACTAAATGTGTGGTAAGGGATAGGGTCCCTCTCCTCTTCTCAATATTTATTTGGCAAGAAAGACGTGGGGGTCTGGCAATAGATTTTAGGTGATGAAGGAGAGCTTGTGGAGTTTGTCGTAGAGCTTAGGCTGAAGGGTCGGTCTGACAGAGCAATGGAAGGGAGTGGAAATATGGATGCACACTAAACATATTGTATTCACTGCATTTTATACTTTCATATAACACATAATGAAAAATGTCTTCATTGTTTTTTTTTATAGTGCTTGTTTTATTGCATACCCTTGCCTGTGAAAAAGAAAGGCCACTTTCAATCTTCAATAATTTCCAACTGTCGTCTCCCAAACGTCGTTCAGAGGAAGAAAACTGGTGGTCGTAGTTTCTGTGCCTTTCACCACTGAACACAAGGTTACGGTTGTTGTGCTTTTCAGCCACCTATCATGGCAGGTTTTGACCTTGTTTACAATGGGCTGCTGTTGTGACTACCACAGCACTCATCACTGTGACACTCTGCTACGTGACTTGGGTCATGGCTTTCATTTCACGCAGTACCGTTCTTATTCTTCAGCCTCTCTGAGTATGTGCAGCACCCAGTTTATGGTATGAAAAAAATCATTAATTTAAAGGCACAGTGCGGTCAAAAATCTATATATTTCCACACTGTGAGGTTGGAATAACACTGTGAAGTTGCGAAAATTATGATAATGCCCTTTTAGTGTAAGAGCTGTGTGTCTGTTGGTTTTGTCTTGATTGTACACACCTGTTGTTCATTTTCTCCCAATCACGCCCCTGTTATATTCCTTCCTTTCCCCTCTTCCCCTTGTGCGTGATTGGTATTTGTTATGTGTTTTTTCTCAGTCTGTGTTACTGAGTGCTGTTATTGTTCTCGTTGTTCTGGGTTGTTTTGTTCGCCCATTATTTTGATTGTGTTGGTAGTTTGCCACACCAGTGTTTGTTTGCATTTGGTATGGTGGTTGCATTAAATTACCTTTACACGCATCTCAACCACCTGTGCCTGACTCTTTTCACTAACGGAACCACAGCCGTAACAAGCTGTTTGAAAAGACCGCCTGAAATTTCAGCCTGTTTTCGGTGGGAGGGAGTTTTGGTCGGGGACAAGAAAAGCCCACTCTAAAATGTGCAATCTACCATAAGCTGCCTCCAACATTGCTTTAGAGAATTTGGCAGTATGTCCAACTGGCCTCACAACCGCAGACCACGCGTAACCACGCCCGCCCAGGACCTCCACATAAAGCTTCTTCAACTGCAGGATCGTCTGCAGGTGAGCCACCCGGACAGCTGATGAAACTGTGGGTTTGGCACAACCGAAGAATTTCTGCACAAACTGTCAGAAACGTCTCAGGGAAGCTCATCTATGTGCTCGTCGTCCTCACCAGGGTCTTGACCTGACTGCAGTTCAGCATCGTAACCAACTTCAGTGGGCAAATGCTCACCTTCAATGGCCACTGACACGCTGGAGAAGTGTGCTCTTCACGGATGAATCCTGGTTTCAACTTTACCGGGCAGATGACAGACGTCAAGTATGGCGTCAAGTGGGCGAGTGGTTTTCTGATGTTAATATGGTGAACAGAGAGTCCCATGGTGGCGGTGGGGTTATGGTATGGGCAGGCATAAGCTACAGACAACAAACACACTTGCAGATCCTGAGGCCCACTGTCATGCCATTTATCCGCCTCCATCACCTCATGTTTCAGCATGATAATGCACAGCCCCCATGAAATGTCCCAGTTCTTCCATGGCCTGCATACTCACCAGACATGTTACCCATTGAGTATGTTTGGGATGCTCTGGATCAACGTGTATGACAGCTTGTTCCAGTTCCCGCCAATATCCAGTAACTTTACACGGCCATTGAAGAGGAGTGGGACAAGGTTACACAGGCCACAATCAACACCCTGATCAACACTATTTTAGTCAATGCCACTCTGACATTGCTCAATCTAATATTTATATATTTCTTAATTCTATTATTTTGCTTTTAGATTTGTTTGTATTGTTGTGAATTGTTTTTAGATACTACTGTTGGAGCTAGGAACGCAATCATTTCGCTACACCGCAATAACGTCTGCTAAATATGTGTATGTGACCAATCAAATTTGATTTGATTTGAGGAGATGTGTTGTGCTGCATGGGGCAATCTGTGTATCTGTGACAACTACACCCTCTTCAACCCCTCTCCTCTTTCTTAATTTCTTCCACGTGTTTTTTATTCTAACAATTTCAACACTTTGCCCACAGTAAGGATTGGTGAACAGCACACTGTTTTGATTCGTTTTTGTTTGTGGGATTCTTGTGTTTTGTGATGTCGTTTCAAAATGTGACTTTTTTCTCATTGTTAGACATGACGTCTGTGGACGTGCTTGTCATATTTTGATTGCTGACCACGAAAGAAGAAAATATGTGCCTCATTGGCAGTAGTTGCATTAGTTGCCGTGCTTAGATTGGTTAAGGAACTGTACCCTCTTCAAACACAATGCCCTCAGATAAAGAATGCCCACATCATCATAGTGAGAAGTCCTGCACAGACCAATATTGCAGTAATTTGACCAAACCTTGTTCCTTTCTGAATCCTTTTCTTAATTCATCAATTCTGCAATTAAAAGCACAATCTGCGACTTCAATATTGGATGTACTGATCAAGAGGAAATATTCCCTTCCAGATAGTCCGTTGTGTTGGTGAAGTCACGATTTGAATGGCAAATCCCAGATAGGGAGGTTTAATTTGCTCTTACTAATCAAAACATATTTTGTTCTTTAGCTCTTGAGGCTCATTAGTAGCCTGTGGAAGTGGGACCTCATCTCCCATTCAGCATTGTGGAGCCACTAACCTTTCTCAATGCCCCTGGAGGAGCAACTCTCTCATTTGTATACAAGCCATGTCAATTTCAATGCTAAAGGGCGGCTAAATGCAGTTTGTGTTGAGGTGAGCTTTAAAGCAAAGGAAGTGGAAGTGTCTTTGTCTTAGTTTCCCTAATACATGTTTGGGATTTGTTTTACTTGTTTTTCTGCTAGGCATATTGTATCCTGATTAGGGTTGCACAATTCTGGTAACTTTCCCAAGATTCACAGGTTTTCCAGAAATCCTATTTGGAAGTTTACCACAAGAATACAGGAATCTTCCATCCAGGGTTTTGGGGAAAACAGACATTTTGCAATCCTAACCCTGATCTGATTGAGTTGATGGTGTTGTAAGAGTTCAGTGTTTACTTTTATTCGTCCTTTTCTTTCTCCTTTTACCAAACGTTAGATGCATTTTTACTCAAACTCCTGTTTGATTATCAGAATGAATTGTTTCATCTCAATCAGGAGGAAAAATTTGAGGAAAAAATAAAATAGAATGATGAACGGGCCACGCAAGCGTGATCATCTCAAAGCCGGAAAACTCAATGTCAAAAAGTTGAAGACTTGCAGAAGCTGAACGATTAATGTGTCATACCCAAGTGATGATGATCAGAGTGCCTGAAGAGGAAGAGAAAAGGATGAGAGAGGGAGGTGTGTAGAGGTGGTTGAGGGCCATGCAGAAGGCATAATGACAACCCCCTGAACTGAGATTCTGAGAAGAGTGAGTGAGAGCCCCCATTGGTAACCCGGGGGGAGGAAAAGAGGGATGGAGGGATGAAGGGGGATAAAGAGAAAGGGATGAGAGAGGGAGGTGTGTAGAGGTGGTGGAGAGTGCAGAATGAGTGATGGGGGGGTGATGGATCGAGGGGTGAAGGGAGGGGATGGGGTGTCATGATGGATCACCGTGTCCCTCTGAGCTCCTCATCATGCACAGGGTCCAACCTAACAGAGATGTGCTTTTTGACAGCTCTATGCCATGTGGCACATTCCCTACCCGATGAATCATCTGATCTCTGTCTCCAACAGGCAGCACAATGCAGATTGAGGGACATAATTCAGAGGCTTTGGATCTCCAGAGTCGGACCGTGTTAGGAGAAAATTAGGTGCCGGGACAAGGTGTGACAGTGGTGGCTGATAAGTGTCCTCAAAGACCAATGCTACAGAATGCTAAAGGGGGTATGTGATTTTAAATGAAACCTTGTAGAGAAAACTGGGAAGCTGTGAAAAGTGTTAATTTAACAGTTGCAAGTGAGGATGATATAACCACTGAAAGGGTTAAATTCAACAAGCTCACAACGTTGATATGCATTTGAAGACTCTGTGATGTCATGGCACATTGTGTTGCTGAGTCGAAGCGACTACACAGCAACTTGTTACGGCATCTGTATTGCGTTGTTGCAACGAAACAGGTCTTTCGTTAGTGTGCAATGCACGGGATCCCAGGTCTGCCTTTCGAGTCGTAATTTGCAACCAGTAGCACTGTCTTTGGGGTTCCGTCCTTTAAAGTCTCTCAAACAGAACAGAAGTCAGAGTGAGACTTGGAAACCACAGAGCAATGAGAGCGTGCATCGTAATGATTTTGAATTGCAGCTATCCTGGCTACTGTTAAGATCTGAGCCGTCCCATTGGAACCAGTAGAGGTCACACTATATTTCTGGATGTACGATTAAATAATTCTAAAACGAGAGATGAAGACAGACACTAAACTCCCCAGTGATTGGCTGTACTTTATTTATCAATCAAAATTTCCCTCCATTGACTTTGAAAAGCAAATAAAAGTCAGAAGGAGAGACAAACTGATGTATTGGATTTGTATAATTTATTGTTGAGATATGTGACAGTGAATCTGAATGATTTCCGCCCAGAGACTAAACAAAACAAACTTTATTTGAATCCCTCAATCAGAAATAATCCCAAGCTTGATTTTGGTGTAGGTGATGCATTTGTTTTCTCCTTAACGAAGAGGTGAAAATGGGATAAATATTCTCTGCCTCTGTTTGTCTGTGTATCTCTTGATTAAATAAACCCTTGCATTCATGCAGCATAGTTTAATATGAGATGTTCTGTAGGGGGGTATAATGATCAGCTTTTAATAAGCCAACACCATATGTCACAGGTATGCCTATAATTTCCACAGGCACCTCATGTGACCCGTCTGGATGTCACCCGTCTGGATGTCACCCTGCCATCCTACTACGTATCGACTCAAACTGAGAGGCGTTTAGTGAAACTGACACTTATCTGAAAATAATGTCAGACTGATAAACGGGAAATTGATATTTCCTATTAGTAGCTCAGCCCGTAGGAGATTGGAGTAAATGCATCAAATTGACAACTCTAATGGTCTTGAGCAGGGCCTCCATCTTCCAAACAGAAGTTAAAGGAAAATACTACTCAAAAACGATCTTTTGGTATATGGTCCTAAAATGTTTTTCATGACAGCAATCAAGTGTTCAAGATATAGAACTTTCAAAATGCATAAAGTGTCACAGTATCATCATCAACAGGATCATCGTACTGTGACACTTTCTGTATTTTGAAAGTTCAGTATGTTGAATCTTGACTGCTGACATGCAAAACATGTTGGGATTGTATCAACAGTGGACGAATGAAACAAATACCAATTATTTTAGAGTGGTATTTTCCTTTAAGTACTTTGCTGCATTGTGTGTATGTATGTGATACCTAGTACTGTATTTACATGATTCAAAATGCATTTCTCAATTTTTAGAGCAGGAGAAGACCAGTCACAGTCAGACTGTCTCACTCACGAGGCAGTGCAGCGGGCTAGGGGCAGAAGCGATCATTCCCGGGACAGGACAACATTGCCTGCAACTCAAGCCTGTCAGACCGAATCACATCAGAGCAAAGAGCCAGACTCGTCCTTTCATCTATCAAGGAGCTTTACCAGACTACCTGTCACCCTCCAATCTTTCACCCTCATCCAGGAGGGCTCCTTCTGGCCCTCCATCTTGTGGCAAGTGACACCTCCTTGCTGTTGTTGATGTCTCAATTGGAGTGAGGGAGAACATTTCTCCCTAATGTTTTGTTTTTAGTGAGCGACTGCAGTTGAGACAAGGTCATCGTAAGGTTTTATAGAGGGAATGTATATGAGTGTTGGCCAGTTTGTTTGAGTATATGGTAAGTTGATCAAAGGCCTATAGGCTCAGTGGGCTAACGTGGCCTTGAAAAAATGCCTTGGTTCTTTACCCGGTTTTGAATACTTACCACACTTAAGTAATTTATCTGTTACCTGAATGTTTACTGACATCAAACTCTTTTGGTATGGAGATCTTCCACACTATCATCAAACACCCCCTGAACCTAATTTACTGTCCAGACTGTTGTTTTTCCCTCAATTTCATGCCTCTAACTGTTTATGCTTCAACAACAGAAGACAGACAGCTCAGTATCTCTGATCTCAAATCTGTCTGGCCGTTTGTGTTTTTCCTCTTGAAAACCATGTTGATATGCAAAATGAGGACACATCCCTGTGGCAACTTATGCATCAACAACAGGACTTTTTGAAGAGTTCCGAAAATAGAACTCCCTGTGGTCACTTGTGTCATTAGCACTTTTTGTCACCTTGTTAGCTGCCTGCCCCCTGGCTTCCACCATACTTATGAGTGTTTTGGCAAACCGTCAGGCTCTCAGTGTATCTCTATCCATGACATTACACCAGGACGTTTACATAGCCCAAAGTTCTCCCGGATGGGGTCTGTATAGCTACATACTACGTACAGTTGAAGTCAGAAGTTTACATACACTTAGGTTGGAGTCATTAAAACCTTTTCAACCACTCCACAGATTTCTTGTTAACAAACTATAGTTTTGGCAAGTCGGTTAGGACATCTACTTTGTGCATGACACAAGTAATTTTTCCAACAATTGTTTACAGACAGATTATTTCACTTATAATTCACTGTATCACAATTCCAGTGGGTCAGAAGTTTACATACACTAAGTTGACTGTGCCTTTAACAGCTTGGAAAATTCCAGCAAATTATGCCATGGCTTTAGAGGCTTCTAAATTACATAATTTGAGTCAATTGGAGGTGTACCTGTGGATGTATTTCAAGGCCTACCTTCAAACTCATTGCCTCTTTGCTTGACATCATGGGAAAATCAAAAAAAATCAGCCAAGACCTCAGAAAGAAAATTGTAGGCCTCCACAAGTCTGGTTCATCATTGGGAGCAATTTCCAAACGTTCATCTGTACAAACAATAGTACGCAACATCATGGGACCACGCAGCCATCATACCGCTCAGGAAGGAGATGCGTTCTGTCTCCTAGAGATGAACGTACTTTGGTGCGATATGTGAAAATCAATCCCAGAACAACAGCAAAGGACCTTGTGAAGATGCCGGAGGAAACAGGTACAAAAGTATCTATATCCACAGTAAAATGAGTCCTATATTGACCTGAAAGGCCGCTCAGCAAGGAAGAAGCCACTGCTCCAAAACCGCCATAAAAAAGCCAGACTACGGTTTGCAACTGCACATGGGGACAAATATTGTACTTTTTGGAGAAATGTCTTCTGGTCTGATGAAACAAAAATAGAACAGTTTGGCCATAATGACCATTGTTATGTTTGGAGGAAAAAGTGTGAGGCTTGCAAGCCGAATAACACCATCCCAACCGTGAAGCATGGGGGTGGCGGCATCATGTTGTGGGGGTGCTTTGCTGCAGGAGGGAATGGTGCACTTCACAAAATAGATGGCATCATGAGGAAGAAGAATTATGTGGATATATTGAAGCAACATTTCAAGACATCAGTCAGGAAGTTAAAGCTTGGTCGAAAAATGTGTCTTCAAAATAGACAATGACCCCAAGCATACTTCCGAAGTTGTGGCAAAATGGCTTAAGGACAACAAAGTCAAGGTATTTGAGTGGCCATCACAAAACCCTGACCTCAATCCTATGGAAATTTTGTTGGCAGAACTGAAAAAGCGTGTGCGAGCAAGGAGGCCTACAAACCTGACTCAGTTACACAAGTTAAACAATTTAAAGGCAATGCTACCAAATACTAATTGAGTGTATGTAAACTTCTGACCCACTGGGAATGGGATGAAAGAAATAAAAGCTGAAATAAATCATTCTCTCTACTATCATTCTCTCTACTATTACTACTAGTTCACATTCTTAAAATGAATTGGTGATCCTAACTGATCTAAGACAGGGAATCTTTGCTAGGATTAAATGTCAGGAATTGTGAAAAACTGAGTTTAAATGTATTTGGCTAAGGTGTATGTAAACTTCCGACTTCAACTGTACCTATTAGATTCGATTGACTCTTGAAATGTGCTTGTGTGCATGGTGATGTGTTCGGGTGAGTCGATGCAGGCAGCTCCACTTCCTCCCTTAATTAAGAAGTGATGAGGCGGGGTGATGAGAGGTATCATTACCACACACCACAACACTCTCCAGGGGAGGTTCTGTGTGTAATATGTGTTGGTAGCACTTTGATGCCATTGGTAATGAGTAGGATACATGAAAGGTGGATACATTATAGTCTACATGTAAAAAGGAAATAGACAAAGGTTTTCCATATTGACTATTGAGTGTATTTGATAAAACCATGCCAGAAAGACTTTTATCAGGGTGGTTATTTTGGGGATAGTAGTAGGGTATGAATTTAGTCATCTTGAACACAGCGAAATAAATCAACAACTTAGCCAGAGCCATGTTGAACCAGACTGGCTAATATTTGTTTTGCATGATTGCTGTTTAATTGATAGACAGCTGTTCAATCTGTCTGCCTCCAGGTGGAAAGCTGGTGAAATCATCACTTAGAGACACAACACAGTCATCCTCTTAGGAACGAGGTATGCTGTTGGCTAGACATGGTTCCTCCAAGGACTCTTAATGACTTTTCAGTCAATTCCTATCCAGGGGTATGTTCAGTTGGAAGAAAATGTTTTGAAACACTTTGTGACAGGGAGATACCATCAGAACTTGACCAATAAGAAATGCTCCTTTTTGTTTTGCTATGGTGTGCCCTACTGAACACGACCCAGGTCTACACACATCCACCATCATTCACCTCCCATGACTGATTGCATTTGGATGACTGATACAGAGTTATTTGGGTTTTCTGACATTTATAGATTTTTTGTTTGAAGTCTTGATTATTTGTGTTCTTGTTTGACATTCTACTGCACTGTTAGGAGCTAGTAACACAAGCATTTCGCTGCATCCGCTATACCATCTGCTAAACTGTGTACGCGACCAATAAACATGGTTTGATTTGATGATACGTCACAATGAACTCATCGTATTAAAGTGAAAAGACACACTCAACCCGATGTGCCTGGCATCTACTACCATACCCAGTTCAAACCACTTAAATCTTTTGTCTTTCCCATTCACCCACTGAATGGCACACACACACAATCCATGTCTCAATTGTCTCAAGGCTTTCATCTCCTTCCCTTCATCTACACTGATTGAAATGAATTTAACAAGTGACATCAATAAGGGGAATCATAGCTTTCACCTGGATTCACCTGGTCAGTCTATGTCATGGAAAGAGCAGGTCTTCCTAATGTTTTGTACACTCAATGTAGACTGTATCATGTATATTGTACTGTAACTCACTCACTTGGATCAGTAGGGAGGCCACATCAAAACAGAGAAAAAACATCAGACGAGTGAAAAACAGGCATATGTGACTCATGGGTTTGTAATGTTTGAATTTATGTGTGACCCCAATATAAAAAATATACTACAGTTGTTATGGTATAAGTACTATAGTATTCTGTAGTGTTTTTGCAGACATTACTGTAGTATTCAGTCAAGTCTGTAAAAACACATCAGTGAATACTGTAGTATTTACTGTACTATTTACAGTTAACTAGGTAGGTAGGTAGGTAGGTAGGTCGGTAGGACTCGTGTCTGAACAGATGTTGCTGTGAGTTTAGAGCTTCTGCTCTTTTCTATAACCTGTAGTGAACACAATATATGACCTATACTTGGCATGTAGGTTTCTTACTTATGGGTGGCACAAATTGCAAAATGGGTGATGGGAATGGGTAAATGCTAATTAAACACTGTAGTGTTTAATACAGTTTTAAAAAGTGTTGTGTTTTTGTGGACTGTAGTGTTTTTGTGGACATTACTGTAGTCATTACTGTAGTATTTACTACAATGTTTTTTGGGGGGGAAAATGCTGTAGTATTTGCTATAGTATTCTACAGTATACTACAACATTCTATAGTAAGTATTACACATGATTGAGGGATATTACAGTGTGTAATATCGTTTTCTACAGTATACTACAGTTTACTATATAATTCTATAGTAAGTACTGTAGTATTCTATAGTAAACTGTAGAATGTTTTCATGTGGGCCTCTGAGTCAATTTATGAGAGCCCATAACCCTTAACTTTACCCCAACTTTAAACCACATTCCTAACACCAACCCTAAACTACAAACGAAATCTAAACAAACCTGCGGCCTCGGGTAGTAGAATGGATAGATTATTATCACCTTCTTTCAGTGGTGGAGAAAGTACCCGATTGTCATACTTGAGTAAAAGTATAGATACCTTAAAGTTACTCAAGTAAAAGTGGAAGTCACACAGTAAAATACTACTTCAGTAAAAGTCTAAAAGTATTTGGTTCTAAACATACTTAAGTATCAAAAGTAAAAGTATAAGTCATTTCAAATTACTTATACTAAGCAAAGCAGACGGCACCATTTTCTTGTTTTTACAAATGTACGGATATCCAGGGGCACACCCCAACACAGACATAATTTACAAAAGATGCATTTGTGTTTAGTTGGTCCGCCAGATCAGAGGCAGTAGAGATGACCAGGGATGTTCTCTTGATAAGTGTGTGAATTGGACAGTTCCCTGTCCCGTTAAGCATTCAAAATGCAACAAGTTCTTTTGGATGTCATGGAAAATGTAGAGAGTAAAAAAGTACTTTATTTTCTTTAGGAATGTAGTGAAGTAAAAGTAAAAGTTGCCCAAAATATAAATAGTAAAGTACAGATACCCCCCAAAATTACTTAAGTAGTACTTTAAAGGAGTGTTACTTAAGTACTTTACATCACTGTCTTCTTTGTCAAATAGCCACAAACCCTGTGGAGATTGAGCAAATAAAGATCCTCACCATGAACTAACCTTAAGGCTGTGCACTTCTTTTGAAGTGAAGCCTTAAGGAAAACATGAAATGTGTGAAGGAAAATCACACATTTCAGTCTTGACTCTGATGATAGAATGTATAAGCAAGGAGCACCTTCACTAGTGCTAGTATTGGATGACAGGTTGTCACTCTAACCTGCAACGTTGCTCCATAAGACTCAGCCATGCTGTGGTCCCGGGTTGTTCAGTTGGTAGTTGCTTGTAACGCCAGGGTTGTCGGTTCGTTTTCCACGGGGAACCAGTACGAAAATGTATGCAGTTCCTACTTACTGTAACTCGCTCTGTAATGTAATATTTGAAAAAACATTCAATGAGACATACTGTAAAATAATATTTATTGGTACATCAGGACAAAAACAAATGCACTATTGGCCTAGCGATGTAAAAGAAAACACAACTCTGGACTCTGAATGTACCGAACACATGAGTTATATGATTCTATCTCTGTGCATTTGACCTTAGCTATATATAGGCTACTTCCCCACATAAGGTTTTCCTACTGAGTAAAACGAACTGCTGCTTAATGTCATTTTACCACATTCAATCAAACGACCTCAACTGCTATATAGCCTATTTATCGTATATATTATTGGTAGTTAGAAGACCATTACAAGCACCCTGCTCTTCAAAGGAAATGAGAGAGCGAAATTAAAGATGAAGTTCTGTTTGGACCTCATTCGGAGGTAGAGTCATGGGTAGCCTAAAACTTGTCAGGCTATTTAATCTGGATACAAAATGAATCCAGAGAAGGTGCTGTACTTGTTGTTGTTGCCTCCATGTGCTTTGCCACCGTCCAGTTTGACATAAATCTCATCTCCGGAGTCCAGGTGTAGAACCACGCTGTTACCTGCGTAATCGTAGTTCTGGTCTGCGTCCTGTGCAATAGCACTTGCCCGAACCTGTGTAATGGAAGGGATACACAACATAAATGTAATCCTCATTAGCTTGATATTTTCTGGTTATTAGATTTTACTCCACTAGCACATTGTAGAATAGATTATATTATGTCACTTTGGATACCACAGAAGGGGGAGCAAGGGCATAACCAGATTAACGTTCAAGCCTTTCTTTACTGTGGCAATCTAATGCATAGCCTTCCCGATTTAACTGAGTTTACCATTGCTAAGCAAATGCGAAGGGACCTAAATGTCCTACTATAAAGCCGAAAAGTGCACTAGCCAAAATGATATAAAGTGACTGCGTAAAATTAGTGCGTAAAGTATACGTTTTTCTCCATACCCTTTTGTTTTTTGCATGCATTTATAATATTTTATAGACATTAATTGTTTTCAAATAAATTCGTGAATGAGAATACAATATTTTCGTACATGTTAATTGAATGAAATAATGTTTACCTGTCCGTTTTTGCACAAGTCTGCCCACATGCTTGTCCCGTCGCCTCCTCGCATTAACACATGGTATGTGAAAAAATAAATTCCGGACACTTGGCAAGTGAACTTGCCATTGGTTGGGTCGTATTGATTTCCCAAGTTTGTGACAACATCGTCGAATTTAAGCACCTCGTATCCTTCGTGTGGGTTCTTCAACCCGACATAGAACGCAACCTTTGTTTCGCTGAGTGCCATGTTAACCTCGTCCGTGTCCGTTTCGGTTTTTGCAGTCCCTGACGTTACGGCGGGGTAACCAGCTTTCCCGGAATCACCCCTGTCTCCAGGTGGTCCTCTTGGGCCGGGGGGTCCTGGTTCTCCCGCTGGACCCCTTGGTCCCGGTTTCCCAGGTCGCCCTAATTCACCTTTGGAGCCTTGCGCCATTGGCGGCGGGATGGCATTCAGGTCCTGCATGAGCTCCATGGCCGTGGCGCTGGCGGGTTTCGAACTGTATGGATCACAGATCATTCGACAGGTGCCCATCATCTCATAGTGAGCCGAAGTCTTGGTACTTTGCACAAGCAGCGGTATTGCTATGATAAGGGCCAACACCATGACGATGCCAACCACAGCGGCCACAAGTCGCTTCCTCTGGACTATCCGAGAAGCAAGCGATAGAAAGTCAGCCGAGCTTGGAGGAGTAATAGTGGAAGGTTTGCGTGGGTAATTAGAAGGAAGAAAACTGACACCAAATATATTTTCTTCCTCAAGGCAACTATTTTGTTTTGTCCATAAGCCTTAGGCAGTCGTGTCAGAGCAGACAGACGAAGGGTACAAATATTGGCATGGATGGGCGCTCGCTGGTTCTCAGCACTGATTTGGAGCTCTCCCATTCTATTCCAGTCCTACGGGGGTCACTGACGTAACACATGCGGAGTAAAGCCTTTTGCAATTTGGATTAAGATCGAAACAATAATCAGGCATCTTTATGTATGAATTACAAATCCTCATATTAGAGCAAGGAGGATATGGAATTAGAAAGCATTAAACACTTTGATCCCGCGATTTATATTTATAGAACAGAATAGCCATTATTTTTGCTGAAACGAAAAGCTCTATGTATGGGGCAGGAGCTGTCCTTTCAGCATCACTCCCAATCATTAGGACGCTGGCGCCACACTGAAAATCGACATGAATCAAAACATTTAGCCTATGGATCAATGCGCTTTTAAAGGAATTTAACAATTTAGTAATTTTACTGTAGGCATATCTAATATTTGCTTTATGAAATAATAGTTCTTCACCTCCTTTTTGTAACAAATTGCACACCCCACACCATCCATGTCAACTTACATTTACATTCACACATTCTTGTATTCTGTCTTCAATCTCTAAGAAAGTGACGATTTCAGGTCTGAAACAGATCTGTTAATCCTTCTGTTCCAGAGCTAGGGTTTAACATCACACACCCTGTCTCAGCAGCTAAGCAATCAGCTAACAGCAAAGCTAACATTTATTCCCGGTCATTCCTTGTTATTGAGTCTGTCATTATCCGCTACCAATAGACACTGGTAATGCAGACATATTAAATATTTCCAATGTACGTTCCCTATGGGTGTTCCCATATGCTTAAATAGAACAGAATAGTAATGTAATGTGTTGCTGTGAGTGTTCCCTTGAACCCTTTTATTTCTTGTTGGCTAGGCCTAGGCTACTAGATTTTCAACTTTAAACAAACACAAGGAAGTGGCCAAATATTTAACGCAAATGATGTCGATAGTGGTCGCGTGCAGTGTGATTACTTGCATTATGACTCAAAGTTGTGTTACCACATTTACATAATGAGTTCCAGAATCTCTATGAGTTCCAATCTGACGATTAGTATTGTGACGTTTTATAGCCTATAAATAACCCCGAGCAATCAATGTTAGTTTATTAGTTGCAACGACTTGTTTCTAGAGACTACTACTTGGATCACTCTCTGAAACCATTAAGGTCTGTTGTTCCGAATGTTGGAGACATTACCGGAAATTGTACCGGATATGTTGGATGGTGCAGTGCGTCTGTGTTGAAGATTGACTAACCATGGATCCAGCAACTATGGATCCATATAATGTGAGTAATCAAACACTTCACCCGCGGTAGCAAGTAGCTTATTAGCTCTGGTCCAGGGCGGTAGTGTGCGTTCCTCCACACAATTGCCATAGACCAGAGTTAGCAAGTACCCAGTGATTTTTGCTGTTGTTGATTTCACCTTAGTTGACAACTTAACCAAAATTAAGTCAAAACGAGATGTTGAAATGATGTCTGTGCCCAGTGGGTTACTTAAGCAATAAGCCCTGAGGGGGTGTGGTATATTGTCAATATACCACTTGTCAATATACCATATTGTCAATATACCACTGCTAAAGGCTGCTCTTAACATGATGCAACATGGAGTGCCTGGATACAGCCCTTAGCTGTAGTATATTGGCCATATACCACAAACCTCTGAGGTGCCTTATTGATATTATAAACTGGTTAGCAATGTAATTAGAGCAGTAAAAAGACATGTTTTGTCATACTTGCGGTATTTGGTCTGATATACCACGGCTGTCAGCCAATCGGCATTCAGGGCTCTAAAATTCTGGCAACATTCAAAATGTTTCCTTTAGGTCCATGGAATGTCAGTAGAATTATGGTACGGTCAGAACATTCCAGGGACATAGGCCTAGGCCTGGAAATGTTCCAGTTTGGTCCCTGTTTGGTTGTGAGTAACTGAACATTGGGATCAGGAGTTTTTCAAGATATTCCCAACATTAGCTGGTTGGTTCCTTAAAGCTTGAACCCTAGTTATTTATTAATTAATGATATATACCCATTTGATTCTTATAGAATATAACTTATACATGCCTCATGATCTTAATTAAATTGCCAAACGTACCCCATCAGAACCAAAAATATAAGCCTGTTTTAATCCAATGTGTGTAAACAATGTAAATGTAATGAAAACAACACTGTATAACCTTAAAACATGGTTAAAACTAGAGTGGTTACATTTCTCCAGGCCCATCCCTCAGTTATTTCCCAAAACATCTCTGCATTGTTATTGTTTAAATTAAGGATTCTAGCTTTAAAAGGTCTCTGTATAATGTTTCCCCCAAATACATTTTGAGAACATTAAAAGGGATTCAATTTAAACTGTACCTTCTAGCTATTTTGCTTTGATAACAGGTTTTACTCTTTAAAGTTGTTCTCATTTGACTGTCTCCATGTTGATTATGTTGTTAAGGCTAATGCGGAAGGGTTTTACAAGGGCGATGATTATGGATATTTCCACTGGAATGAAAAACATGGCCAATGGGGTAAGCATTTCACACCTCTGTTGGGACTTGGTTGTATAATTTTATTACCTTTCCTTTATGGAAATGAGAGGATCAAGCTTCTGCTCTCATTCTTTTTACAGAGAGGTGGACCCTAAACAACAATGAGTACAACTATGAGTATGCGTACAAGTATGAGAACGGGAAGGTCTATTACAACCACCAGCATAAACCTGGTCAAGGGGCCAGCTGGGAAATAGAGGCTGGTTCTTCTCAGATTGTCGATGCTCCTGCCCATCTCCCCCTCCCTACATCCTCTGATCTCCCTCAGCAGAGCCCACAGGAGCAGCCTGGAGTCCTCGCAGCATCCCCTGGGCCTCTTGCAAAGTAAGTACTTTGTTCGTTAACACAGCAACGACATCTGCACAGCTACGCTGTCCGCCAGATACATTCATGTTGGGATTTGGAGTGCTATGATTACACTGCCGTTACAGGGAAGTTGATTGAGATATTGGACCAATGTAATGGAGTTTCAGATTACCTCGATTACTCAGAGTACCTAGATTGAGTTCAGATCTGAAATGTAAAGACCGTTTCGTATCCACGGTGTGAAGCCTCCTTCCACCCATTCTAAACAACCTGGTGTGTTTCCTCTCCTGTAGCATTGGGACTCTTGAGGAGATGATTGAGATTGCATGGCAGAAGTGTCAAGAGTACCAATCTAAGTTCTTCATGTGGTATTGTGTTACCCTGTTGTGCACACAGAGTAGGGCACAGGTACGTTTCTTCATCAGATGAGACAGCATGAGTTAGGATGGATGATGAGGGAGGGGATGATTGTTATGGTTTGCATTTTCATAAGTAAGAAAACAGGTATGTTTTAGGGCATGTGTCAATTACATTGTAATTGATTTGTGGTGTTTCTGGACTAACTTTCTGTTTCTATACCACTATATATAGCCCATCTTTCCTTCAGTGAAGCCCATCGTGGTCGAGCGTTCCATCTTTCCACCAGTGAAGCCCATTGTGGTTGAGCTGCCCATTTCTCCACCAGTGGAGCCCATTGTGATTGAGCTGCCCATCTCTCCACCAGTGAAGCCCATCGTGGTTGAGCTGCCCATCGCTACACCAGTGAAGCCCATCGTGGTTGAGCTGCCCATCTCTACACCAGTGAAACCTATAATGGTGGACCTGCCCATCTCTCCACCAGTGAAGCCCATAATGGTTGAGCTGCCCATCTCTCCACCAGTGAAGCCCATCATGGTTGAGCTAACCATCTCTCCACCAGTGAAGCCCATCATGGTTGAGCTAACCATCTCTCCAACAGTGAAACCCATCATGGTTGAGCTGCTCATCTCTCCACCAGTGAAGCCCGTCGTGGTTGAACGGCCAATCTCTCCACCAGTGAAGATCATTGGTGTTGAGCTGCCCATCTCTCCACCAGTGAAACCTAAAATGGTGGACCTGCCCATCTCTCCACCACTGAAGCCCATCATGGTTGAGCTGCCCATCTCTCCACCAGTGAAGCCCATCATGGTTGAGCTGCCCATCTCTCCACCAATAAAACCCATCGTGGTTGAGCTGCCCATCTCTCCACCAGTGAAGCCCATCGTGGTTGAGCTGCCCATCTCTACACCAGTGAAACCTATAATGGTGGACCTGCCCATCTCTCCACCAGTGAAGCCCATAATGGTTGAGCTGCCCATCTCTCCACCAGTGAAGCTCGTTGTGGTTGAACGGCCCATCTCTCCACCAGTGAAGCCCAACGTGGTTGAGCTGCCTATCGCTCCAGTGGAAGCTGAGTCGCTTCAGAGATTTGAGGTAGGCTACTCACTCCAAACGGTCCCTTTCAATTTGTAAAACATGGTCCTATTTTAACTCTAATCAGCAATTCTCACGTTTATATGTAAAGGGAAAGGGGTATACCTAGTCAGTTGTACATCTGAATGCATTCAACTGAAATGTGTCTACCTCATTTAACCCAACCCCTCTGAATATGGGCTTAATGTTTTTACTTTAGCTTATTTAGTGAATATTTTCTTAACTCTTATTTTCTTAAATCTTAATTCTGATTAAGCATTTCACTGTAAGGTCTACACTACGCATGTGACAAGTGCAATTTGATTTGTTAATGTCCTCTTCCAGTTTTCCCCACCACCTCGGAAAAATAAGCCACTGAAGGGTCTGACACAGCGACATAGAAAAAGACAGAAAGACATGGAAACTTCAGTTCCACAGCCCAGAACTACTCAGCCTCCTCCCTCCCTATCGGATAATTTCCCTCCACCTACACCACAGAGATGCCAAAGGGCCCAGGATTTCTTCCCTCCACCTCCAGTGGAGCCCATCGTGGTTAAGCTGCCCATCGCTCCACCAGTGAAACCCATCGTGGTTGAACTGCCCATTTCTCCACCAGTGAAGCACGTCATGTTTGAGCTGCCCATCTGTCCAGTGGTAGCTGAATCTCTTCAGAGATTTGAGGTAGGCTACTCACTCCAAACTGTCCCTTTTTAATATGTAAATCAAAGTCCTATTTTAACTGCAATCAGCAATTCTCATGTTTATATTATTTGTTTATGTCCTTTCCCAGTTTGCCCCACCCCCGCAGAAAAATGATCTGCTGAAGGGTCTGACACAGCGACATAAAAAAAGACAAAAAGACACTTCAGTTCCAAAGGCCAGAACTACTCCACTTCCTCCCTGCCAATCAGATTTTTTCCCTCGACCACAGGGATGTCAAGGGGCACAGGATTTCTTCGATTCACCTCCACCACAGGGTTGCCAAACGACCCAAAATGGAGTTAACCCATATTCAATGAGAACAGGTGATTGTGCTTCAGCTAGCTCACATTTCACAGAGAGAGAGATTTCAGCTAGTCATTTACCTTATATAACACTGATTTCCATTAGTAACAGGTGCTCCAATGAGCAAATACCCAGGTTATCCATGTACAACTACCAAAGCTGGGTCTGGAATATCAGATGCTGCCCTGGCTCACATGCTCAGACCTCTCTCACCGATGTGGGTGCCGGAAGGTAAGTGCTCTTTTGAACAGTAAATATCCTCTCTAAACTCGTAACATGCCTGATTGGGCAAAATAATGTCCACCATTGACTATTCTAAATCCTAACTGGGTTCAGGCTTCAATCAAAAAAAATTTGGTATTACATGGTTTACATTTAGTTTAACAATTGATTAAGGCTCTCCTGAATTGTGTTCAGATGATGGTGGATGGGACTCTGCTGGGGATCACATGTCCACCCCTGGGACTCCCTTCTACATGGGTTGATTCTTCCACTGGACCTTTTAAACCCTTTAAGGTACTACATGACTTAATCCAGCTCACCTTTTTGACACAACAATCCATATTAATCTATTTCAGTAAATGTAATTCCAGAGGTTGATATACTGTAAGTGCACCTTTTCAGCAGTAAAGTATGTTTGTGGTAAGGGATGTCACAAACTTTCTCTTTCTCCCAGAAGCTATTTGGCCTGAAAAAAAGGACGCAGTGGAGCATAGCATATTTCTTTTTTAAATAAACTCAAGCATACCCCGCTTGGTCTTATTATACTTTGAATAAAATCCAATGATACCATGTTTGCTTATGCCTGTTATTTATTAATTCTAACTACAGTAGATTTTAACCTAGCAATCCCACACTATCAGTCCATTGGATACAGTAGCCAGTTTAGATGTTTGTATTGCTGTGACATTGGTAGGTTTTTCTAAGAGGAATAAACACACGCAATTAAGGTGATGGACATGTGGGCTATGTAATCAAGATCAAGGCTACATAATCAAGATTACATAGCCCACATAGTTGATGTCCTGCTTCTTCCACCATTGCAAGTGAAAAAGTTATCTCTATCTCAGACACAAAAAGGGTGATTCAACCCAACACTATCAGAGTCCCATTGTTGATAAACTAACACGCGGAGGACATGAGCTGATGCTGGCTGCTGGCACACTGCCAGATCCTGACATATCCCTTAGGATGTGGGTGGACTTGAGCTATAATTTCATCATCAACAGGCCTGGGTATCTCCAAGACAGATTCAATCTGATGTTATCACTTTAGCTGTGTGAATATCTCTATAATCTCGATAATCCAAAATGATATAGTAACAGGTCACTGAAAACATACACATAAAGAGATTAGTGGTCATCAAAGTATGTAGGTTTGTAGTAGTCATTTCAAGTCAAGACGAAACAGTTCCTCAAAAAGAAGGACAACATGACATGGTTTACACACATTTGAGTAACTGCATAACTAAGTTTCTGAGTGGCCGAAGAAAGGGCAGGCTGCTGTGTTCGAAAAGGAAAAAGAAATATGGTACACTGGTTCTTATACGATCCACAATGTGTATAAAGGATCTCAAAACTCCCCCTCTGTTTTCTATATATAGCATCCATTACATTTCAACCAATCAAAGAAATACACCACACCACTCACAAAAGAATACAAGTCAAATCTATGAGCTTTTATCGGATTGTGTAGATCTTGAAGAAAAACGAATGTGAGGATCAATTTTATATTAAGTTGGACCTGTTTCATATAGCACAAGTGAAACCGAACTCTTTCTGTGCTCCATCCAGTTCAGTATAAACACATTTGTTTACATCAACAAAGGCTAAATGCTTACTGCCTCATTACTCACATGGCTGCTGATGTGACCTTTCCCAGGGATTTGAACAATACACCTTTAGGAGATAACAAAACAAGGGAAAGAGGAGGCAGGGCGCACCACTATCCATGCTATGGAGGTCATTGCAATGAACCGACCGCTGCCCTGTAGTAGAGTCATAGGGTACAATTTCCCGAATCACACAACTCGTTAGGAGTATGCTATGTTTTCAGAGGCCAATGGAGGTAGAGGACTCAATCAAATGTCACATAGCCCAGTACAGTATATCCAACCTTAGTTAGGAACATGCAGACTGATTTAAAGGTACAATGCAATAGATTTTTTGAAATCATGTGACTCAAAAGAGCAATGCCCATTGAAATATCATCAGCAAAATCCCAGGTAAACACAGAATTTGACGTTGATCTGCGCTGCTGTCTGTGTATGTGTCCAATTTTGAAACACCAAAGTGTTCCATTGTCAATACGTTGACCATGAGTTGCTACTGCTGGCTATACATGTCTGCTCCCAGGCTCCAACTCTAGCCTGACCCAGTTCAGCCCAGTCTGTTATCTGATGCAGTGAGACTGACTCACAGAGTCTTGGTCCCCTGGGCTGCATTAGTGCCCACTGCCCAGCTCATAATGACAACACATCCTCAGTTTGGGAGACAGATTTGGGCAGTAGTTGATGTGGTGCCAGTGGATGACGTGGTGCCAGTGGATGACGTGGAGGAAGGTTTTTAGACTTGGCTGGATCTCTGTTGACCTTTGACCCTAAAGGTCACAGAGTGACCGGTAGTCCCTTGTTCTGTTACAAATCAAGTCTTTACATTATAAACTTAAAACATGTTGTAGAAGAGAAATAACTTAGCCCCTCACTGTAAGTAAACTGAATGTGGCAATGGTTTTCTGCTGCTGGTAGGCAAATGCATTCTTACAGTTGTTGGCATGAAGGGAAATCTTAAATGTTAAAATAGATGTATATATGTATACAATCTTCATGAAAAAACGTTGGTCCTGTATCAAAGACAGTCATTTATTTCCAATAAATCACATTAAATGCTCTGTGATTTATAGATTACAAGATGGATTAGTGTGATATTACACTCCAAATCAGTCACGGACGAGTCAAAGGCTGCCGATGGTCATATATTTGTGTGATTCTGTGATCAAGGCTGAGGCTTTCCACAGAAATCCCAGCTTTACGCGCTCATCTTGACCGATGGAGCCGGGAAGGTTACAGTAATGCGGCGGAGCAGCCAGGGCTTGGGAGCAAGGCAGGCGGGGAAATGGTTCGGACATGCCTGGCATCCAACATGAGCCCAGATAGAGCTGTCGGCTGAGATGAAAGTTAACCACAAACACTGATGCCATAACGGATCTCGGAGTGTAAAGTCAGAGTTTAAAGTGGCCTTAAATGCTGCTGCAATATATGGCGATGGCTGACATAGGAGTGGCATGGCAATGGAGTCACATAACATTTAGATGTAGCCTACTCATGTCAAAACATATTGTGCAATCAATGTCACATGACTTTCCAAAATTAGATTACAATATCTCCAATATCTCTGGAGTAGCAGGTAGCTTAGTGGTTAGAATGTTGGACTAGTAACTGAAAGGTTGCAAGATCGAGTCCTCGAGCATACAAGGTAAAAATCTGTTGTTATGCTCCTGAACAAGGCAGTTAACCCACTGTTCCTAGGCCATCATTGAAAATAAGAATTTGTTCTTAACTAAATTGCCTAGTTAAATAAAGGTTAAACAATAAAGACTCATAGGTCAAATATGTTATTTAGAAAATGGACAAATGTAGGTTTTGTGAGTAAAGAGAGACAGGTGAAACCATGTAAGCCTGAAGGTTACATTTAACCTTCTACAGCTGGCAAAGGCAGACTGATGAACAAGTGTTGACAGCCTCTGACCTGCAGTCAAATCTCTTTTTTTACTTTTAGTGGGCCTATGTTTTTAATTTACAGTAAATCCCAGGGATGACTTTTAACAACAGTATTTAAGATCCCCATGGAAAATAAACGTGTGATACAGCAAGCCAAACATCCAATGTAAAAGTAATGCAACACAGAGAACATCTCGAAAGAAGAATCCTAAATAACCACAGACACTGCAATCAATTTTACATAAGAGCCAGAGTTTTTCGAATGTTAATTATGGGTTGACTACTGTCTTCTTGATAGGAATAACGTACTCTAGGCCAACTCTCATGTCAGTTTGGGGAAGAACTTATCTTCTTCACACAGAGGGGGCGGTTGGGGCGGGGACGGATTTCTGAGTCACAAAGTTATCAGCACAAGACAAAAATACACAGACGTCAAGAACGGAGGTGAGCCAAACAACTTGAATTCAACTATAATTTCTGGCTACTGTTTTGCTGTAGCTAGTTAGTTAAAGTATACATAGGACATTTTTAGAAGTTGACCAAGTTTGTCGAAAATAGTTGGTAGTTCTATGTTCTGTATTTTGGGGGCAAAAAGCTAGCTAGCTAGCAAGCACTGCGTTCACCCAAGCAAGGACAGTTAGGTAGCCTGCTCAGCTAGCTAACCGTTAGCTAGCTAAGCAACGTTCGCTCTTCTTTGAGTAGGAGTAACGTTAACTGGCTAGAATATCAATATGCGCAGCCCTGGCTTCAATACCTCAATGTCTAAGTATTGAGGTGTGCACAACTAAAGGATGTCTAGCTAGTAACTTCGCTAGCCTAGTAGTAGTAACAACGTTAGTAGTAAGTTCGCTAGCTAGTTAGTTATAGCAGTCATAAAGCAAGTTGCATTAGCTAGCTAGTTTGCCAGTTGAATCAAGTTGTACATCAGTGTTAGTTTGTGTCAATAGCAAAATCATCTTTACATTGAATGACATTTTACAAATTTAGCGACCTTTGGTTTTTTTTCAGCTCAGGACAGGATGCCCCAGGAGGAGATGAAGAAGCCTCTTATACTTGGTGGTGCCAGCCCCAGACACCTCAAAACCTCAATTTCTGATCCAGGTACTCCCTTGGTTGGCATCCTGGGCACAGGTGACTTCTCACGCTCCTTAGCCACCAGGCTGGTAGCCTCTGGGTACCGGGTGGTGGTGGGCAGCCGCAACCCCAAGCGCTGTGCCTCCCTCTTTCCAGAGGAGGCTGAGGTGACCACCCAGCACCAGGCTGCCACCCAGGCCGACCTGGTGTTTGTGGCCCTTTTCCCCGAGCACTACTCCACCCTGGCTGGGCTGAGGGAGCCGCTAGTGGGGAAGACTCTGGTGGATGTTAGTAATGGTACTAAGATCAACAGGGATAAGCAGTCCTACGCGGAGCAGCTGGCCAGTATCTTCCCAGAGAGCAGTGTGGTGAAGGGCTTCAATGTGATCTCGGCCTGGAGCCTGCAGATGGGGCCAAGGGACGGCAGCAGACAGGTAAAGCCTAAGTCCTCTGCACACACAACAGTGCCAGAGAAGACAGACAGACATTACTACTCTGAATGACATTTGGACGTACTGTTTTACCGTTTTTTGCTCAAAACCGGACAATGTCCACGGTTTATGTAATGTTACATGTTTCACACATTCTAATGTTGCAACCATATTATCACAGGTGTCGGTCATATGGTGTTATTGTAGCTAAACTATGTGATGTAGGCTATTGGTAAAGTATTGTGTCTCTTCAGTTGGGTTCTCCTTGGTGAAGATTCCCTTCCCTGGCACTCTTCTGTGACACTCTCCTCTTTACTATCCAGGTTCTCATTTGCAGTGACAGCAGTAGGGCCAAGAGCACTGTACTCCAGATCTGCCGCAGTCTTGGCTTCATCCCTGTTGACATGGGCCGCCTCTCCTCTGCCCAGGAGATAGAGAACACCCCCCTGTACCTCTTCCCCTCGTGGCGCGTCCCATGTCTCTCCACCCTCGGCCTCTTCCTCTTCTTCTACGCCTACAACTTCCTTCGTGACGTCGTCCACCCGTACGCCATGGCAGGGAAGATCACATTCTACAAAATTCCGGTGGAGGTGGTAAACGTGACACTCCCCTCGGTGGCCTTGGTGACCCTGGCTCTGGTCTACCTGCCCGGCCTTGTGGCTGCCTTCCTGCAGCTGTCGTGGGGCACCAAGTACAGGCGTTTCCCCAACTGGTTGGATCGTTGGCTGCAGCAGCGGAAGCAGTTGGGCCTCTGTGCCTTCCTCTGCGCAGCGCTGCACGCCGTCTACAGCCTGTGTTTGCCCATGCGCAGGTCTGCTCGCTACAATCTGCTCAACGCTGCCTTCAAACAGGTGAGAAAAGCATCAGTAAACTATTTATAAATAGTTTAACCTACGTAGTATTAATAAATTAGTATTGAATTATAAATGTATAGGTCTAAAGCATTAAAAACATTACAACTCATCAGCATTTAGAACGTTTTCAATATGGTAAAACATTTGTAATGGCTTATTCATAGTGTAACCACCTGACATCACAGTAACAATGTGTGTTTACTGTGCAGGTGAAGGTAGGCCAGGAGGACTCGTGGGTAGAGGAGGAGGTGTGGAGGATGGAGCTGTATCTGTCTATAGGCATCCTGGCCCTGGGCCTGCTCTCTCTGCTGGCTATCTCCTCACTGCCCACCGTGGGAAACTCGCTCAACTGGAGGGAGTTCAGCTTCGTACAGGTCAGCACATTTGCACAGGCACCTTTTCTGTGTACATGAGCAGTAGTTCAATGAAGCAGTCAAAGACTGGCAAAACAAATGAACATTGCAGCCTACTGTAGAAAGACAACATCTGAGCTGTGTGTGTCAACTCTTCTCCTCTCATGCTGCGGAATTCGTAAATGGGGAACTTTACTATTATGGTTCCATTTTCCAGGGATTTGTCCTTCTTTGGAGCGTTTAGAACTTTCCCTTCATATGTATGCTAAGCTGAACCAGTCGGCGCCAGATTAGTCACATGCTGCTAGTCCCTGTGATAAAAGGCCTGGGTTCTGCTTGGCCTGTCAGAATGGCCTGTCTGCCTACAGCCCGAAGCCGCTGTAAAACATTTGAGCATTATTCTCCATCAAGATTACAGTCCTGCAGTCCCTTAAGCTTGCAGCCAGCCAGACTTAGTGTAGTGAGTTCAGTCCGGCTGATTCGTAGTGCGGACGACAGACGGACATCGCTTTAAGTGAGTTAGGCTGGTATTAGGAACTGTTAACTCGCACTGACTCTTAACAGAGCCTTGTATAATTATTGGTAAAATTAGATACATTAAATATTTTAAGTAATACACATGTATAAAAATATAAACACGTACAAAAATATAAACACAACATGCAACAATTTCAAAGATTTTACTGAGTTAGTTCTTATAAGGAAATCAGTCATTTGAAATAAATTCATTAGGCCCTAATCTATGAATTTCACATGACCGGGCAGCAGTGCAGCCATGGGTGGGCCACCCACTTAGCAGCCAGGCCCAGCCAATCAGAAGGAGTTTTTCTCCACAAAAGGGATTTATTACAGACAGATGCACCCCCCTCAGATGATCCCGCAGGGGAAGAAGCCAGATGTGGAGGTCCTGGGCTGGCGTGGTTACACGTGGTCTGCGGTTGTGATGCCGGTTGGACGTATTGCCAAATCCTCTAAAATGACATTGGAGGCAGCTTATGGTAGAGAAATGAAGATTAAATTCTCTGGCATTCCTGCAGTCAGCATGCCAATTGCACACTCCCACAACTTGAGACATCTGTGGCGTTGTGTTGTGTGACAGAACTGCACGTTTTAAAGTCTCCTTTTATTGTCCCCAGCACAAGGTGAACCTGTGTAATGATCATGCTGTTTAATCAGCTTCTTGATATGCCACACCTGTCAGGTGGATGGATTATCTTGGCATAGGAGAAATGCTCACTAACAGGGATGTAAACAAATTGTGTGCACAACATTTGAGAGAAATCTACTTTTTTGGGGGGTATGGACATTTTCCTGATATTTTTTATTTCAGCTCAGAACCAACACTTTACATGTTGCGTTTTTATATTTTTGTTCCGTGTATATTTAGGGATGAGGATGAAATGATGAGTCACGACTGAACCTTCCCACCTGTCAAGGGTAATTATAATTCAGCTGCTCTCTGTAGTGCCCTGTACTGTGCTAATAATTAGAGGGAACACACACACACACACGGACACAGACACACACACGCGCTGACTACAGGGGCTCATTAAGGACAAATGTTGAGCTTGTAGGTCATACTGTTCCCTTGGGCCTCTTTACTACACTTGTGCTTCCATGATGAGCTAATATACTGCACATATAATATACCACTCAAATCACCACTTCCTTTCACCTCACTAAGATGTTGAGTTATGTAGAAGGTTCAAAGGTCAACAATCAGCTCCCAGGTGTTCTGTACATCTGGGTAGGCCAACTTAATTTGCATTTAATCTTTCATAAAGGGGTTGGATTGGCTATGTATGGAGTATTGGGGGGAGTTTATAATAATTTCAAGAGTTTAAGTGTATTTTTTTTTTAAACGTTTTAATATAATATTCACTTTAATGCAGGCAAACTTAAATCAGTTTTACAAAATGTGCAACCAGAGGAAAATAACTCTAGACCACCTTTACTCCACACACAGAGATGCATACAAAGCTCTCCCCCGCTCTCCATTTGGCAAATCCGACCATAATTCTATCCTCCTGATTCCTGCTTACAAGCAAAAACTAAAGCAGGAAGTACCAGTGACTCGCACAATACGGAAGTGTTCAGATGACGCGGACTGTTTTGCTAGCACAGACTGTGTTCCGGGATTCATCCAATGGCATTGAGGAGTATACCGCCTCAGTCATCGACTTCATCAATAAGTGCATCGATGACGTCATCCCCACAGTGACCATACATACATATCCCAACCAGAAGCCATGGATTACAGGCAACATCCGCATCGAGCTAAAGGCTAGAGCTGCTGCTTTCAAGGAGCGTGACACTAATCCGGACGCCTATAAGAAATCCCGCTATGCCCTCAGACGAACCATCAAACAAGCAAAGCATCAATACAGGATTAAGATTGAATCCTACTACACCGGCTCTGACGCTCGTTGGATTTGGCAGGGCTTGAAAACTATTACGGACTACAAAGGGACACACAGAAGTGAGCTGCCCAGTGACGCGAGCCTACCAGACGGGCGAAATGCCATTTATGCTCGCTTTGAGGCAAGCAACACTGAAGCATGCACAAGAGCAGCAGCTGTTCTGGATGACTGTGTGATAACGCTCCCGGTAGCCGATGTGAGCAAGACCTTTAAACAGGTCAACATTCACAAAGCCACAGGGCCAGATGGATTACCAGGACATGTACTCAAAGCATACGCAGACCAACTGGCAAGTGTTTTCACTGACATTTTCAATCTCTACCTGACTGAGTCTGTAATAGCTACATGTTTCAAGCAGACCACCATGGTCCCTGTGCCCAAGGAAGCGAAGGTAACCTTCCTAATTGATTACCGCCCCGTAGCACTTATGTCGGTAGCCATGAAGTGCTTTGAAAGGCTGGTCATGGCTCACATCAACAGCATCCTCCCGGATACCCTAGACCCACTCCAACTCGCATACCGCCCCAACAGATCCACAGATGACGCAATCTCAATCGCACTCCACACTGCCCTTTCCCACCTGGACAAAAGGAACACCTATGTGAGAATGCTGTTCATTGACTACAGCTCAGCGTTCAACAGCATAGTGCCCACGAGCTCATCACTAAGCTAAGGACCCTGGGACTAAACACCCTCTGCAACTGGATCCTGGACTTCCTGACGGGCCGCCCCCATGTGGTAAGGGTAGGCAACAACACTTCTACCACGCTGATCCTCAACACTGGAGCCCCTCAGGGGTGTGTACTTAGTCCCTCCTGTACTCCCTGTTCACCCACGACTGCGTGGCCAAACACAACTCCAACACCATCGTTAAGTTTGCTGACGACACAACAGTGGTAGGCCTGATCACCAACAGCCTATAGGGAGGTCAGAGAACTGTCAGTGTGGTGCCAGGACAACAATCTCTCCCTCAATGTGAGCAAGACAAAGGAGCTGATCGTGGAGGCCCCATTTAACATCGACCGGGCTGTAGGGAGAGGGTTGAGAGTTTTTAAAGTTCCTTGGTGTCTACATTACCAACGATCTATCATGGTCCAAACATACCAGGACAGTTGTGAAGAGGGCACGACAAAACCTTCTCCCCCTCAGGAGACTGAAAAGATTTGGCATGGGTCCCCAGATCCTCACAAAGTTCTACAGCTGCAAGATCAAGAGCATCCTGACAGGTTGCATCACCTCCTGGTATGGCAACTGCTCGGCATCTGATCGTAAGGTGCTACAGAGGGTAGTGCGTACGGCCCAGTACATCACTGGGGCCAAGCTTCCTGCCATCCAGGACCTATATAATAGGCGGTGTCAGAGGAAAGCCCATAAAATCATCAGAGACTCCAGTCACCCAAGTCATAGACTGTTTTCTCTGCTACCGCACGGCAAGCGGTACCAGAGTGCCAAGTCTAGGACCAAAACGCTCCTTAACAGCTTCTACCCCCAAGCCATAAGACTGCTGAACAATTAATCAAATGGCCACCAGACTATTACATTGACCCCCTCCATTTGTTCTGTACACTACTGCTTCTCGCTGTTTGTTATCTATGCATAGTCACTTCACACCTACCTACATGTACAAATTAATCTGTACCCCCGTACACTGACTTGGTACCGGTACCCCCTGTATATAGCCTCGTTATTGTGTTAGTTTTTATTATTTTTTACTTTAGTTTATTTGGTAAGAAAATATTTAACTCTATTTTTTTAACTGCACTTTTGGTTAAGGGCTTGTAAGTAAGCATTTCACGGTAAGGTCTACACTTGTTGTATTCAGCGCATGTGATAAAGTTTGATTTGAAATTGGCCTTCACCATCAGATATCACGACCTGACATTTTGTTGAATAAAAAAGCTGGATTTCAAACCAAATTAACTTATAGTGAGTACATCTGAAGCCGGCTATCACCCAGATTCAGTTAAACTCAAGTAAGTTATTAATTATCATGGTCCTCTCTCTTTCTCCCCTCCAGTCCAGACTGGGCTACATGGCCCTGTTGATGGCCACCCTCCACACGCTGACCTACGGCTGGGACCGGGGCTTGGACCTGGAGCAGTATCGCTTCTACCTCCCTCCCACTTTCCTGCTGGTGCTGGCCCTGCCGCTGGCTGTGCTGCTGGGGAGGCTGGCTCTGTCTCTGCCGTGCGTGGCTCTCCGGCTGAGTCGTATCAGGAGGGGCTGGGAGAAAAGCCGAGCCATCCGGTTCACACTGCCTGAGGACGAGTGTAACGGGCCATCACAGGATGACATCAGTAATGTTTGAGAGAGATGCTTGGTTTAGTCTTACATGCAGGATTGAATGAAGGAAGCATGGAAGACACACACACACACACACACACACAGGCAAGTAAGTGGAGATGGGAGAGAAGTACTGACTGTCATATTAACAGATGTAATGTCACCAACAGTAGCCTTATGCATCAAAAGCAATTTAGGGATTTCATTGGCCTTACTAGTGAATATACTTCTTGTTTGGTAGACATGTCATCTATAGCACTACCATTTAACTTGGTAGATTTATCAAGAGAAATTAACTATGGTTCTATTGCTTACTAAGCCTCCGGCACATGTACAGTGATGCATTTTGGAGATTACTATTATAGTGCTGCTTTTAATTTGCTGCCACTACTCCCTTTAACTAAACTGGAAACCAGACATTGTCATTGTCTTTCTACTGGTTTCTTAGCCAGTCAGATACTGGGCATCCAATGCAATCGGGTAAAAAAAAAAAACTTGTACTGTCTCAGGCTTTCACTTCAACGTGAGCAAAGCCTGGGCATCCGACACTGTAGTTGTAGTGCTGTTAGATGCCTCCGCTCTGTCTGCCCTGCTCGCGGCTGAATCTGGCTCAGCTGTTTGATTTGCCTGGCCTGATGCTATGGTCAGTCAGCGCTAAAATGTCATCGGTTGTTCGGTGGTGTCATCCCTGCTTCTGCTGTGTAATCACTTCTTACTGCATCGGCGATGTGTTAAAAAAATAGACCTTTATATTTTTTGCCTTAGGCTATTGTTGCATTGTTTTGATGCGTCAATGAATGCACTATAATGTTTATACTTTACCTGGTCAGAGTCTTTCAAAGATCAAATGTGTGCCAAAGATTGTGAAAATATATTGTCGAATATTGTAGAAATGTACTATCAAGTCTCAAATTATTGCTGGCACCAAACCCAATCGAGGATGGCTCATGTTTAGTTTCTGTGTTGAAGTTACACTGTTATAGGTATAATTTAAATATGCTGACATTGTATAAAATGCACTAATTTTATTTTATGATCAAACTAACCTGCTGTCATGGTGACTACGGTACATGTGAAATTGTAAGAGCTATTTTATATTCTGACTGTTACGTTTTTTCTTCTGTTAAATGCAATAAGTTCCATAGGTTTATCCACAAAATGAAATCAAAGACATGTATATTTTGATAGTGCTTATTGGCAAAATAAACACACTATTTTCCACAACTTACCCATTATTTGTTATGCAGAAGTTCATGAATGTGTTTATTTTCCACTCACTATCCTTACTGACCTGGAGATCGACTGTGGACACATGCTGTCCTCTTGTGGTAGCTATAGGCTATTGCATTTGTCACCTCCCCATTTCTTCCGAATTTCCAATGGAATTTGAAATGTCACCACCTACTCAAAGGTGAAAGGTAAGACGGAATCGCGGAAGTGAGCATTTCCCACATGCAAGGAGTAGCTGGCTGAGTCTTTTTCTGCGGAACAACATGTCTATGGTAAGCAGAAACGTACTTATTTTTATTTTATTTTTGCAGTATCTAACCCAAAGTCATCTGTCACTGATACCTTCCAGGTGTTCATACCTGAATCTATTGTGCTTTTTTTTTTTTGCAGTTTATCTGTTATGAAGCTACTGCATGTAGTTTAGTGTAGATATACATTTTCACTGTGTGGCACATGGGATTGACTTTGTCATAGTGAGATTTTTTTTTGTGTTAAGGTATTCATCCTATTTTCAGTCGGATACAAATATTTTTAACACATGGCACAATGTGGTGTGGAAGTATTTTCTTTGGCATCAGCTAAGTTGTTATACATATTGTCTGTATATATGGATTTTTGTATATTTTTTTTTAAACTATCCTTCTGGGTACCAGAAGTCCTCACAAAGATTGTAAAAGAAGGAACATTTGAACAAGTGGGGACCTTTTGTCGCCCCCCCACAAAAAAAAATGTTAGGTATAGGGTTGGGGTTTGGGCTTATGGTTAGGTTTAGGGGAAATAGAATTTTGGATGGGAATCAATTCTTTGGTCCCCACAAAGATAGCAATACAAAACTTCTTTATTTTTTTTCTCAAGGCTGAATTTGAAAAGGCTGCGGATGAGGTGAGGAGGCTGAAGGTACAACCTAGCTACGCTGAACTAGCAGTAGTATATGGTTTGTACAAGCAAGCGACACTTGGCAACGTCAACACGGGTGAGTCATTCTGTTTAACCTGTTCTACAGGCTGCACCTCTCTTTCCGGTACCACTTTAAGCATCAATATATAATTACATATAGTGTATTCGGAAAGTATTCAGGCCCCTTGACTTTTTCCACATTTTGTTATTCTTATTCTAAAATTGATTAAGTAAAACATTTTCCTCATCAATCTACACACACTACCCCATAATGACAAAGCGAAAACAGGTTTTTAGAAATTGTTGCAAATGTATTAAAAATTGAAAAATAATACCTTATTTACATAAGTATTCAGACCCTTTCATCCTCTGTGGGGACAAACCCGAATCAATCGCTCTGCCCTCATCTTCCGGACTTGTCTCGGTGCTGTTTGTTACTACTTTGCTATCTGACAAACTTTTGGGGTTTTACTTTTAATACATTTACCAATGTCTGTTTTTTTCCTCGCTCAACTTTTTCACCCTGGACGCTTTATCTGGACATGGTTCTACAGGACCTCCACCAGCCGAAAAAGCGAAGTAGTTACATTAACACTGCCATCTAATTGCAGTCGCTGTACTCCTAATATACACGTCTATCCTCACCATATCACCTTATGAGGAGGATAGACGTGTTGCAGGCACAGCTTCAGATGCAGTCGTTAGGCAAGGGCAATTTTAAGTGTAGGAAAGGATGAAACCGCATCTGTGCCACCTGTTAAGTACAGAGAGTAGTATAAGTCCCCCGCACAGTCCCCGCAGCCAGACAATTTCCCCAAGGCTTCTGGAAAGAAATGCTGTCGGCATGCTCAACCGCTTGTCCCCATTAAGCTGCCGATGCCTCCCACCATTAGCTGACAAATTGAAAACCCTAGTCATTGGACAAATTGAAAACCCCAGTCATTGGACAAATTGAAAACCCCAGTCATTGGTGACCACATTACCTCAATATTAGACTTAAAAAGAATCATCCAACGATCATACACTGTTTACCAGGGGTCAGGGCTACCGACGTAAAGGCTAATATGAAGATGGTGCTGGCTAAGGCTAAAACTGGCGAGTGTAGAGCTTAAAGGGATATTGTTATCCACGTCGGCACCAACGATGTTAGGATGAAACAGTCAGAGGTCACCAAAAGCAACATAGCTTCAGCATGTAAATCAGCTAGAAAGATGTCGGCATCGAGTAATTGTCTCTAGCCCCCTCCCATTTAGCGGGAGTGATGAGCTCTACAGCAGTCTCACAACTCAATCGCTGGTTGAAAATAGTTTTTTGCCCCTCCCAAAATATAGAATTTGTAGATAACTGGCCCTCTTTCTGGGACTCACCCACAAACAGGACCAAGCCTGGCATGCTGAGGAGTGATGGGACTCCATCCTAGCTGGAGGGGTGCTCTCATCTTATCCCTCAACTTAGACAGGTCTCTAACTCCTCTAGCTCCACAATGAGAGAGGGTGCAGGCAGCCAGCTTAGTGGAGTCTGCCTCTAGCACAGTCAGTGTAGTCAGCTCAGCTATCCCCATTAAGACCGTGTCTGTGCCTCGATCTAGGTTGAGCAAAACAAAACATGGCGGTGTTTGCCTTAGCAATCTCACTGGAATAAAGACCTCCATTCCTGTCATTATTGAAAGAGATTATGAGATCTCACATCTCAAAATAGGGTAACCTAATGTCACTTCCAAGGCAGTCATAGTCGATGAACTAATCACTGATCATAATCTTGTTGTGATTGGCCTGACTGAAACATGGCTCAAGCCTGATGAATTTACTGTGTTAAATGAGGCCTCCTCTTGGTTACACAAGTGACCATATCCCCCGCTCATCCCGCAAAGGTGGAGGTGTTGCAAACATTTATGACAGCAAATTGCAATTTACAACAACAAAAAAATGATGGCGTTTTCATCTTTTGAGCTATGCAGCCTACTCAATCACTTTTTATAGCTACTGTTTACAGGCCTCCTGGGCTGTATACAGCATTCCTCACTGAGGTCCCTGAATTCCTATCGGACCTTGTAGTCATGGCAGATAATATTCACATTTTTGGTGACTTTAATATTCACATGGAAAGGTCCACAGACCCACTCTAAAAGGCTTTCAGAGCCATCATCGACTCAGTGGGTTTGTCCAACATGTCTCCGGACCTACTCATTTCCACAGTCATACTCTGGATCTAGTTTTGTCCCGTGGAATAAATATTGTGGATCTAAATGTTTTTCCTCATAATTCTGGACTATCGGACCACCATTTTATTACATTTGCAATCGCAACAAATAATCTGCTCAGACCCCATCCAAGGATCATCAAAAGATGTGCTATAAATTCTCGGACAACCCAAAGATTCCTAGATGCCCTTCAACTCCCTCCACCTTCCCAAGGTTTCCAAAAATCGGTTAACCACCTAACTGAAGATCTGAATTTAACCTTGCTTAATACCCTAGATGCAGTCGCACCCCTAAAAAAAACAAACATTTGTCACAATAAATTTTCTCCCTGGTATAAAGAAAATACCCGAGAACGACTAGCTTGGAAAGACCGTACCGTGCAATATCAAAGAGCCCTCACTGCTGCTCGATCATCCTATTTTTTACAACCTAATTGTTCTTATTCTCCTCAATCTCCCAAAAAATGTGATACTGTTACAAAGCTAACTAAACAGCAACATTCAACAAGAGGATAGCTTTCACTTCAGCAGTGATAAAATCATGAACTTCTTCAATGAAAATATCATGATCATTCGAAAGCAACTTACGGACTCCACTTTGAATCTGCGTATTTCCCCAAAGCTCAGTTGTCCTGAGTTTGCACAGAACTGCCAGGACCTAGGAACAATGGAGACAATAGTCATGGCCTCTAAACCTTCCAGCTGCCTACTGGACCCTATTCCAACTAAACTACTGAAAGAGCTACTTCCTGTGCTTGGCCCTCCTATGTTGAACATAATAAATGGCTCCCTATCCACTGGATGTGTACCAAATTCACTAAAAGTGACAGAAATAAAGCCTCTCTTGAAAAAGCCAAACCTTGACCCAGAAAATGTAAATAAATATCTGCCTATATCGAATCTCCCATTCCTCTGAAAAATGTTTGGGAAAAAGCTGTTGCACAGCAACTCACTGCCTTCCTGAAGACAAACAATGTATACGAAATGCTTCAGTCTGGTTTTAGACCCGATCATAGCACTGAGACTGCACTCGTGAAGGTGGTAAATTACCTTTTTAATGGCATCAGACCAAAGCTCTGCATCTGTCCTCATGCTCCTAGACTTTAGTGCTGCTTTTGACACCATTGATCACCAGATCATTTTGGAGAGATTAGAAACCGTAATTGGTTCTTGCTTGGTTTGGATCTTATCTGTCAGATATCAGTTCGTCTCTGTGGATGGTTTGTCCTCTGACAAATCAATTGTAAGCCTCGGGGATCCTCAAGGTTCAATTTTAGGATCACTGTTTTCACTATATATTCTACCTCTTGGGGATGTCTTTTGGAAACACAATGTCAACTTTCACTGCTATGCAGACGACACACAGCTGTCCATTTTGATGAAACATGGTGAATCCCCCAAATTGCCTACCCTGGAAGCCTGTTTCAGACATAAGGAAGTGGATGGTAGGATATCTTTTACTTTTAAATTCAGACAAAACAGATGCTAGTTCCAGGTCCCAAGAAACAGATCTGCTGTTGGATATGACAATTATTCTTGAAGGTTGTACAGTCATCACAAATAAAACTGTGAAGGACCTCGGCATTACTCTGGATCTATCTTTTGACGAACATATCAAAAATATTTAAAGGACAGCTTTTTTCCATCTTCGTAACATTGCAAAAATCTAACTTTTTGTCAAACTGATGCAGAAAAGCTAATCCATGCTTTTGTCACTTCCAGATTAGACTACTGCAATACTCTCCGACTACCTGGATAAACCACTAAATAAACTTGAGTTAGTGCTAAACACGGCTGCTAGAATCCTGATTAGAAACACAAAATGTGATCATATTACTCCAGTGTTAGCCTCGCTACATTGGCTTCCTGTTAAGGCTAGGGCTGATTTCAAGGTTTTACTGCTAACCTACAAAGCATTACATGGGCTTATGATGGAGTGTATTCTGGCCCAGGGGTGTGAAGGTGAAAGGCAAGGCACTGGATCGACGAACTGCCCTTGCTGTCTCTGCCTGGCCGGCTCCCCACTCTCCACTGAGATTCTCTGCCTCTGACCCTATTACGGGGGCTGGCTTACTAGTGCTCTTCCATGCCGTCCCTAAGAGGGGTGAGTCACTTGAGTGGGTTGAGTCACAGACGTGATCTTCCGGTCCGGTTTTGCGCCCCCTCGGGCTCGTGCGGTGGAGGAGATCTTCGTGCGCTATACTCAGCCTTGTCTCAGGGTAATAAGTTGGTGGTCTGTTGATATCCCTATAGTGGTGTGGGGGCTGTGCTTTAGCAAAGTGAGTGGGGTTATATCCTGCCTGGCTGACCCTGTCCGGGGGTATCGTCGGACTGGGCCACAGTGTCCCCTGACCCACCCCTGTCTCCACTATCTATGCTGCAATAGTCTGTGCCGGCGGTCTAGGGTCAGTCTGTTCTATCTGGTGTAATTCTCATGTCTTATCTGGTGTCCTGTGTGAATTTAGGTATGCACCCTCTAATTCTCTCTCCCCTTCTGGAGGACCTGAGCCCTAGGATCATACCTCAGGACTACCTGGCCTGATGACTCCTGGCTGTCCCCAGTCCACCTGGTCGTGCTGCTGCTCAAGTTTCAACTTTTCTGCCTGCGGCTATGGAACTCTGACCGGACGTGCTACCTTGTCCCGGAACTGCTGTTTTCGACTCTCTCGCTCTACGGCACCTGCTATCTTGACCTCTGAATGCTCGGCTATGAAAAGCAACCTGACATTTACTCCTGAGGTACTGACCTACAACCAATGTGATTATTATTTGACCCTGCTGGTCATCTATGAACATCTTGAAGAACAATCTGGCCTTAAATGGCCGTGTACTCTTACAATCTCCAACGGCACAGCCAGAAGAGGACTGGACCCTCCTCAGAGCCTAGGTTTCTTCCTAGGTTCCTTCTTTTTATGGAGTTTTTCCTTTCACCGTGCTTCTGCATTGCTTGCTGTTTGGGGTTTTAGGCTGGGTTTCTGTATAGCACTTTGTGACATCTGCCGATGTAAAAAGGGCTTTATAAATACATTTGATTGCTATGAGACTTGAAATTGAGCTCAAGTGTATCCTGTTTCCATTGATCATCCTTGAGATTTTTCTACAACCGGATTGGGGTCCACCTGTGATAAATTCAATTGATTGGACATGATTTGGAAAGGCACACACCTGTCTATATAATGTCCCATAGTTGACAGTGCATGTCAGAGAAAAAACCAAGGCATGAGGTTGAAGGAATTGTCCGTAGCGCGCCGAGACAGGATTGTGACAAAGCACAGGTCTGGAGAAGGGTACCAAAAAAACTATGCAGCATTGAAGGTCCAGAACACAATGGCCTATATCAATCGGGGGAGAAGGGCCTTGGTCAGGGAGGTGACCAAGAACTTGATGGTCACTCTGAATGAGCTCCAGAGTTCCTCTGGAGATTGGAGAACCTTCCAGAAGGACAACCATCTCTGCAGCACTCCACCAATCAGGCCTTTATGGTAGAGTGGCCAGTCGGAAGCCACTTCTCAGCGTTAGGGACTGGGAGACTAGTCCGGATCGAGTGAAAGATAAACGGAGCAAGGTACAGAGAGATCCGTGCGCCAGATTGCTCAGGACCTCAGACTGGGGTGAAGGTTCACCTTCCAACAGGACGAAGACTCACACAGTCAAGACAACGCAGGAGTGGCTTCAGAAAAGTCTCTGAATGTCCTTGAGTGGCCCATCCAATCCCAGACTTGAACCTAACATCTCTGGAGAGACCTGAAAATAGCTGTGCAGCAACGCTCCCCATCCAACCTGACAAGAGCTTGAGAGGATCTGCAGAAAAGAATGGCAGAAACTCCCCAAATACAGGTGTGCCAAGCTTGTAGCGTCATACCCAAGAAGACTTGAAGCTGTAATCACTGCCAAAGGTTCTTCAACAAAGTACTGAGTAAAGGGTCTGAATACTTGTATGTAAATGTCATTTCATTTTTATTTATTTTTTAAATAAATTTGCGAGAATTTCTAAACCTGATTTTGCTTCGTCATTATGGGGTACTGTGTGTAGATTGAGGTAAAGCAACATTTGAATCTATTTAAGAATAAGTCTGTAATGTAACAAAATGTCAAGGGGTCTGAATACTTTCCGAATACACTGTACTTACAACTTCTTATAAGTATGGCCAGCATTTTTGGGGCACTTTGAGGCACTGTGCTTTTACTGATATTTCCAGCATTGTCCACTAGTGCTGCTGCAGGTAGGAAATGTTCTGTAATTGACACAAGCTGTCTCCACTTAATCAATATTTCTGGTTGGCGTGGGGATCGCTTAAGCTAGGGGAGGCGTAGCTCTGTGAATCTTAATCACACAAAGCCTATTATTTGGCAGGGAATACTATTTGTACACCTCACTTTTCTCGTACTGATCCTCTCCAACGGACTTGGAAGTTGTAGCACATTTTTGTAAATTAAGGGAAGTTAAAGGGGAGAGTCATTGAAACCACCCATGAAAGTATATTGAAGTGAATTCGGGGAGTAGCCCCAACCAGGACTCGAACCTGGATCCAGCGACTGTCAAGCCAGCACCTTAACTGTACGCTCATGGCGTAACAGTTGTGTTGGCTTGACATTCACAGGTTCAAGTCTCGGTTGGGGCTACCCCTGAAGTTTGCTACAACATATAGTACTTCCATGGTTGGTTTTATTGTCTCCCTTAAACTGCCCCTAATTGATAACTTTAGAGTCCGTTGGGGAGGATCAGTTTGAGCAAAGTGAGGTTTAGAATCAATCATACAAACAGTAGCCAAATAATAGATTTTGTGCGATTTAAGATTAGCAGAGCTACGCATCCCCTGGTTTAGGCAATGTCCCTGGCAAACACACACACACAACTGGATATGGATTAATTGGAGACAGCTTGTGTCAATTACAGAATATTTCCTAGGATTTCCTACCTGCAGCAGCGCTAGTGGATGATGCAGTAAATACCAATAAAAGTAGTGCCTCAGTGCCCCAAAACTTCTGACACTACTTAAAAGCAGGTATCAGCCTTTTATAGTGTCATATTATAAGGCTTATAATTTTGTCTTGATGTGCATTTCTCAAGAGTTACCAAATGTATTGACTTATCAATTGTTTAGCTGCCTTTTTGTCTGTAAGTAAACCGTTTAAAACCATTCAGGGATTGACATGAGGGGTTGTCCTATTTCCTGCGGCAAGTGACCTGAACAGTTGCACCAGTTGAGCATGCTGAGGTTGCCCCATTGGGCAGGTAATTTAAGAAGTGAAAACAACCAAATTGCAAAGAATTCCAGTAAGGCTGAAACTGATCTTTGTGAAAGACAGACAATGTATGGCGGTCGGGCAAGTTGAGCCTGCTCTGAGAATGTATTTACTGATAACAACCTTATTTCAGATTCCTCCCCTGTGTATGTGAAAGGCAAGCAATATATGACACTTATTAATGTAAATATACTGAGGGAAAAAAAATGCAAGATGTAAAGTGTTGGTCCCATGTTTCATGAGCTGAAATAAAAGATCCCGGAAATGTTCCATATGCACAAAAAGCTTATTCTCCCAAATGTTGGGCACAAATTTGTTTACATCCCTGTTAGTGAGCATTTATCCTGACAGGTGTGGCATATCAAGAAGCTGATTAAACAGCATGATCATTACATAGGTGCACGTTGTGCTGGGGACAAATGCCACTCTAAAATGTGCAGTTTTGTACCTCAAATTTTTACTGAATGTGCAGTTGGCATGACGACTGCAGGAATATACACCAGAGTTGTTGCCAGAGAATTTAATCTTCATTTCTCTATCATAAGCTGTCTCCAATGTCGTTTTAGAGAATTTGTCAGTATGCCCAACTGGCCTCACAACCGCAGACCACGTGTAACCACGCCAGCCCAGGACCTCCACATCTGGCTTCTTCACAAGTAAGGATGGTCTGAGACAAGCCACCCGGACAGCGGATGAAACTGTGGGTTTGCACAACCGAAGAATTTCTGCACAAACTGTTAGAACCATCTCAGGGAAGCTCATCTGTGTGCCTGTCGTCCTCACCAGGGTCTTGACCTGACTGTAGTTTAGGCAAATGCTCACCTTCGAGGGTGACTGGAAAAGTGTGCTCTTCACGTATGAATCCCGGTTTCAACTGTACCAGGCAGATGGCAGACAGCATGTGTGGGTGAGCGGTTTTCTGATGTCAACATTGTAAATAGAGTGCCCCATTGTGGCGGTGGGGTTATGGTATGGGCAGGCATAAACTACGGACAACGAACACAATTGCATTTTATCGATGGCAATTTGAATGCAGAGATACCGTGACGATATCCTGAGCCCCATTGTCATGCCATTTGTCCGCCGTCATCACCTCTTGTTTCATCATGATAATGCACGGCCCCATGTCGCAAGGATCTGTACACAATTCCTGGAAGCTGAAAATGTCCTAGTTCTTCCGTGGCCTGCATACTCACCAGACATATCACCCATTGAGCATGTGTGGGATGCTCTGGATGGACGTGTACGACAGCGTGTTCCAGTTCCCGCAATAATACAGCAACTTCACACAGCCGTTGAAGACAAGTCAGTCAACAATCCACAATCAACTGCCTGATCAACTCTGTGGGAAGATGTCGGGCTGCATGAGGCAAATGGTGGTCACACCAGATACTGACTGGTTTTCTGATCGACGCCCCTACTCATTTTTTTAAAAATTTTTTTTAAGGTATCTGTAACCAATAGATGCATATCTGTATTCCCAGTCATGTGAAATCCATAGATTAGGGCCTAATTTATTTATTTTCAATTGAATGATTTTCTTATATGAACTGTAAGTCAGTAAATTCTTAGAAATTGTTGCTTTTTACATTTCTATTCAGTGTAGCTTATTTTTACATTAACAATCAAGTGATCATAATCTTCAGGTAACCAAAAAAGACTCCTGACTTGTCCGATGGCAAGTTTCTTTCAGACTGCCAATACCTGCCAGTTAAAGCAATATTTTTTGTTGTTGTAAGAGTAACTTTAAGATGTATACGTTGTGTCCACAGAGCGTCCGGGAATATTTGACTTCCAAGGAAAATCTAAATGGGATGGTTGGAAAGCACAGGAAGGTAAATATTTTGGACAATGTATTATTCTGCTTTTCCATTCTCTCTTTTGAATGTAACACAAATCTTCAATGTGTCCTGTTTCTATTTTCAATCCAATAGGAAAGTCCAAAGAAGATGCCATAAAAGAATATATTGCCTTTGTGGAAGAAATGAAAGCAAAGTATCCAATGTAGAGGTTATCTTTAGGAAATTAGTGTACATTATTCTTAGAAGAACCATTTTATAATTAAGCAATAAGGCCCAAGGGGGTGTGGTATATGGCCTCCACTTTGCATCGTGCCTAAGAACAGCCATTAGCTGTGGTATATTGGCCATATACCACAAATCCCAGAGGTGCCTTATTGCTATTATAAACTGGTTACCAATGTAATTAGAACAGTAAAAATAAATGTTTTGTCATACCTGTGTTATAAGGTCTGATATACCATGGCTGTCAGCCAATCAGCATTCAGGACTCGAACCACCCAGTTTTTATAAGTTACAATGAACAAGAAGAAAAGGGACCAAATCTGACATTTACATGGGTAAAGTGTTGAGGCAACCAAGATGACAGTTTTTGACCACTCACCAGAAATGTGTTGTTATCCTGTTGAAAAGGTGCAGCCCTTGATCTTGGTATTTATTTCAGAAAATGTCACATTTTGAGAAAATACAGTACATTGGTGCAAAAGAACAGTAAATTATGTTTAAGATCTGTATTCAAAATATAATAAAAAGTGAGAATTTTCAATCATGCTGATAAATTCTCTGGACAACAGGCTGGTCATAACCAGACCTCTTTCCAGGATTTATCTTTCACATGTTGATGATGAAGATCTGCGTCCTACTTCCCCTTTTTGAATATGTTCCTGTTTCTTAGGATTTCCACTGAACCCAAATGTCCTAGCTCTTCAGGCCTAGTCCACTGTCCATAGTCCAAGAAATGTTGCTTGAGCTTGAGGGAATGGCACAGAATCACAATACAGTGCTGTTTCCCATGCCATGTCCACGTCTTCAAGAGTGGCCAAGTGATTCTGTGAACCATTTCTCAAGTTCAAAAAAGTTCCAGAACTTAAGTTATTTTGATGTCTTGAGAGAGTCATCTGTATAAGCGTTTTTAACCGGTATGTCTAGGAGATCTCCAGTGATTTGGTGGGTTGAGAGGGGGGTCAAAGGTCATGCCAGGCTGGCCGGTCCGGAACAGGGAAGCAAGGAGACCTGGGTAAGGGGAGAGCCGCTTTGGCTCATGGAACCATGTTGTCTGGGCTCCCCGTGTAGATGCTGCTTCAGCCTCCACCTGCGCCATCTCCTCTGTACCTCGTACTGTACCTGTGTGTGGAGGTTTGGAGGGGATGGAGATAGTGTATCATCGAGCACTAGTTAATCAGGGCTGCTGCATAATATTAGCACATTTATACCACTTATTTCAACTTGCATAATAGTTTTGAGAAATGGGACAAAAACCTACCTCCCCATTTAGAAAACAGTAAAGAACAGCAACTCCAAAGCCCTGGAAAGGAAGAAAGGGGAATTTAGACATCAAATAGTATTCCCGCAAAGTAAAGAAAGTCAAAGTCAAAATTACCTGTGTTGATGCAAGAGCCAGCTCAACAAAGGTCCATATTTTGTAAGTTAAACCACTGACTTTGATGGGTAAGAAGGCAAAGAGGATGTAGTACAAACCAAAGAGGGTCACCAAAAGAAAAGTCGATTTGGTAAGTCTCCTGAAAATAACAAGGAAAATATGCAATTTTACAATAAACAAAAGACACAAATCAATACTGTACACGTTTTCAGAGATTCCATTAGTTTGCCGTTGTGCTGGTCTTTCAGGTTTGACTGGGCAACGCTTACAGAAAGTAAGCACAGGTACTGTAACACTTGTAAGCAATTAAGTGTTTTATTTTAGCCTACAGAATAAACATCCTTGAAATCCTTTGGTATTAGTACAGTATGGTCATGGTGACAACTCACTTGTATTGGCTGAATTCATTTCCATGCATGTCTGGCATCCGCAGTTTCCCCACCAGAATTCTTATGATACTCATAAAAAATACCAAATTAATCTGCAATGAAATGGCAACAAATGATTACCGTAGGGAGTAAAACTAATATTTACATTATCAGTTATATAATTAGTTTTTTATATGTCACATACACCAGATACAATGGGTGGAGACTAACAGTGAAAATGCTTGCTTGCGAGCCTTTTTTTTTTTTTTACGTTACAGCCTTACTAAAATTAATTAGATTCCCCCCCTCGTCAATTTATCTACACCCCATAATGACAAAGCAAAAACAGGTTTTTAGAAATGTTTACAAATGTATAAAAAAATTCACTGTTCACATTTACATAAGTATTCAGACCCTTTACTCAGTACTTTGTTGAAGCACCTTTGGCAGCGATTACAGCCTCGTCTTGTATGGTATGACGCTACAAGCTTGGCACACCTATATTTGGGGAGTTTCTCCCATTCTTCTCTGCAGATACTCCTGCGTTGTCTTGGCTATGTGATTAAGGTTGTTGTCCTGTTGGAAGGTGAACCTTTCGCCAATGTCTGAAGTCCTGAGCGCTCTGGAGCAGGTTTTCATCAAGGATCTCTCTGTACTTTGCTTCATTCATCTTTCCCTCGATCCTGTCTAGTCTCCCAGTCCCTGACGCTGAAAAACATCCCCACAGCATGATGCTGCCACCACCATGCTTCACCGTAGGAATGGCACCAGGTTTCCTCCAGACGTGACACTTGACATTCAGGCCAAAGAGTTCAATCTTGTTTCTCATGGTTTGTGAGTCTTTAGATGCCTTTTGGCAAACTCCAAGCGGGCTGTCATGTCCCTTTTACGGAGGAGTGGCTTCCGTCTGGCCAATCTACCATAAAGGCCTGATTGGTGGAGTGCTACAGAGATGGTTGTCCTTCTGGAAGGTTCTCCCATCTCCACAGAGGAACTCTGGAGCTCTGTCAGAGTGACCATCGGGTTTTTGGTCACCTCTCTGACCAAGTCCCTTCTCCCCGGATTGCTCAGTTTGGCCGAGCGGACAGCTCTAGGAAGTCTTGGTGGTTCCAAACGTCTTCCATTTCAGAATGATGGAGGCCAATGTGTTCTTGGGGACCTTCAATGCCGCAGAAATGTGTTTGTACCCTTCCCCAGGTCTGTACATCAACACAATCCTGTCTCGGAGCTCTACGGACAATTCCTTCAACCTCATTGTGTGTAGATTGATAAGAAAAATGTATTTAATCTATTTTAGAATAAGGCTGCAATGTGGAAAAAGTCAAGGTGTCTGAATAATTTCCAAATGCACTGTAGCAGGGAGTACCAGATCAATGTGCAGGGGTATGAGGCATAGTATTTGAGGTAGATATGTACATGAAGGCAGGGTAAAGTGATTAGGCATCAGGATACATAATAACGAAAGTCAAATAAAGCACAGAGTAGCAGCATATGTGTGTGGTTTTTCTTGTGTACAAAACATTAAGAACACCTGCTCTTTCTATGACAGACCGACCAGGTGAAAGCTATGATCCCTTATTCATATTAGAAAAGTGTTCCTAATGTTTTGTACACTCGGTGTGTGTATGTGTATATACAGTACCAGTCAAAAGTTTGGACATCACCTTGAATGCATTTCAATTAACAGGTGTGCCTTGTTAAAAGTTAATTTGTTGAATTTCTTTCCTTCTTAATGCGTTTGAGCCAATCAGTTGTGTTGTGACAAGTTAGGGGTGGTATACAAAAGATAGCCCTATTTGGTAAAAGTCCATATTATGGCAAGAACAGCTCAAATAAGCAAAGAGAAATTACATCTTTAAGGTCAGTCAATCGGAAAATTTCAAAAACTTTGAAAGTTTCTTCAAGTGCAGTCATGAAAACCATCAAGCTCTATTATGAAACTGGCTCTCATGAGAACCGCCACTGGAAAGGAAGACCCAGAGTTACCTCTGCTGCAAAGGGTAAGTTCAAGTAAATGCTTCACAGAGTTCAAGTAACAGATACATCTCAACATCAACTGTTCAGAGGAGACTGCATGAATCAGGCCTTCATGGTTGAATTGCTGCAAAGACACCACTACTAAAGGACACCAATAAGAAGAGACTTGCTTGGGTCAAGAAACACGAGTAATGGACATTAGACCGGTGGAAATCTGTCCTTTGGTCTGATGAGTCCAAATTTGAGGTTTTTGGTTCCAACTGCCGTGTGTGTGAGACGCAGAGTAGGTGAACAGATCAGCTCTGCATGTGTGGTTCCCACCGGAAAGCATGGAGGAGGTGGTGGGATGGTGCTTTGCTGGTGACCCTGTCAGTGATTTATTTAGAATTCAAGTCACACTTAACCAGCATGGCTACCACAGCATTCTGCAGCGATACGCCTCTCATCTGGTTTGCGCTTAGTGGGACTCATTTGTTTTTCAACAGAAAAATAGCCCAACACACCTCCAAGCTGTGTAAGGGCTATTTGACGAAGGAGAGTGATGGAGTGCTGCATCAGATGACCTGGCCTCCACAATCACTCAACCTCAACCCAATTGAGCTGGTTTGGGATGAGTTGGACGACAGATTAAAGAAAAAGCAGCCAACAAGTGCTCAGCATATGTGGGAACTCCTAGACTGTTGGACAAGCATTCGAGCTGAAGCTGGTTGAGAGAATGCCAAGCGTGTGCAAAGCTGTCATCGAGGCAAAGGGTGGCTACTTTGAAGAATCTCAAATATATTTTGATTTGTTTTACATTTTTGTTGGTTACTACATGATTTAATGTGTTTTCATAGTTTTGATGTCTTCTCTATTATTCTACAATACAGAAAATAATTTTAGAAAATAAGAAACTGAATGAGTCAGTGCAAGATTGGGTCAATGCAAATAGTTAATTAAATGGTTACCCGGACTATTTATGGCTATTTAGCAGTCTTATGGCTTGGGGGTAAAAGCTGTCTCAGGGGCCTGTCGGAGAGATGATGCTCCGGTACCATTTGCCGGCCTGTAGCAGAGTGAACAGTGAACTTTGGTGGGTGTCTTTAGCAATTTTTTGGGCCTTCCTCTGACACTGCCTGATATGGAGGTCCTGGGGCCAGTGTTGTGCTGAATTCCCCGGTTCTAATTTCCTTAATTTTGTGGCTAGAGTCAAATACTTTCTGTCGCACACATAAGTGTCAAATACTTTCTATAGAACAAACTTCACGTCAGGATAGGCAACCGAAATGAATAATGAATTTATGCCTGTTATATTAAACATAGAGGAACCGAAATGAATAATGAATGTATGTGTGTTATATTAAACATAGAGGAGGGAATAAAACGGTGGCAAGCAATAATCTACTATGGCTGAATTATTATTCTTACACTTTCAAAAATACTAGTCGAATAAGACATGGGAGAGATTACGAATTTTGTCAAAGAGATTTATTCATAGACTAATACAAATCAGTAGTGGATTTAGGTACGGACGACATGGGCAGCTCTTGCCTTGGGCGGCACGGGGCGCACCCGGGTGGGCGCTGAAGGGGGGTTTGCCCAGGGTGCCATATAAGCTTTCTGCTACTAAGATCAGTGAAATGTAGGCTGAACTGACAGGCGCAGAGAAGAAAACTCAACTAGCAAGCAAGTCGCAGCAATGAGGAACGCGAACGGGGTGGAGACTTCTGGCAGGGGGGAGATTTTCGGCATAACACCGGATTCACAAAACATTACTTACGAAAAAAACTTAAGAAGTTTCTTAAGGGAAAACATAAGAAGTTCATAACATAGTTCGTAAGTGCAATTCCTCAAAATGTTCTTTGGAATTCATAGTTTTCTTAGGAACTTCGTGAATATCTTTCCTAAGAACTTCATCAATATCTTACGTGGCATTGACATTAGTGACATGCTTGAAACCAGTAAATACGCCTATGTGACAGGGATAAGATTTGGCCCACTATAATAGTGTTGATATTCACATTTTATTACATTTATTTATTTGCGTTATGTCTATTTTTTGTTGTTGTTGGCTCGCGAACGCTTTATGCACAAAAACAAACGTCCTTTTTTCACACATAGCCATCATAGCTATATCAAAACCAAAAATGGATAACCTCAATATGGTTGGATGGTTCAATAAAAACTTAAGGCAAACAAGAGCTTGAAGTGATGGAGGAAATAGCAGCCATGAAAAGGTTGCGGTTGGGGACAGTCAAATTGCGGCGTCACTGCAGAGACCAAAAAGCTGCTAAGAAGAAGGGAGCTGAGAGGCCAGCTGGAGGATAAGGTGTTGTCAATGATAGGAGAGACGGTGGTTGAGGGACAGCACGACCAGTTAGTTAGGTAGCTACGTTAGCTAGCTGACGCGTAACGACATTATAGCCAACTTAGCTAACAACTTTAACGTTAGCCAAGTTCTTCTTTGCAAATTGACAAGCTAACGCTAGCTATGTAACACTTCTAGAATATTGTAATATATTATTAATTACTAGCTAGCTAGATAATGCGCATTTAATTCGTTTTCTTGCTGTATTTAAATGTCCGGTAGTCAACTGTGTCGGTGGCAGTGGCGCAAGAAAACATTCGTCGAGAGACAAGAGCTTTAAGACAGCTAAACCAAGTACATTTCCAAGAAGAAATCCCCCAAAAATATTTTCAAGAATCCCATTTATTTTTAACTTTTTTATGAGGAAGAAACATATGGAAAACATTTACATTTCCAATAACTTTGAGGAATAGCAACTTTGCTTAACTTTCCTCATAAGTCTATAGTTAAGGAAAAATTGCAGTTAAGAAGGAATTTCTTCTTAAGAAGGTTTTGTGAATCTGGCCCATGGATGGCAGGGAGCTCGGTCCCAGTATAATACTGAGCCTTCCGCACCACCCGCTGTAGCGCTTTGTGGTCGAGGGCGTTGCATTTTCCATACCAAGGGGTCATGCACCCAGTCAAAATGCTTTCTGGTACAGCTGTAGAACTTCTTGACGATCCGAGGGCCCATACCAAATATTTTTGTCCCAAGGGGGAAGAGACATTGTTGTGCCCTCTTCACGACTGTGTGGGTGTGTGTTTACACCATGTTAAGTTCTTAGTGATGTGGACGCCAAGGAACTTGAAACACTCGACCTGCTCCACTACAGCTCCGTCATTGTGGATTGGGATATGCTCTCCCCTCTCCTGCAGTCCACGCTCAGCTCCTTGGTCTTACTGACGTTGAGGGAGAGGCTGTTGTCCTGGCACCACACTGCCAAGTCTCTTACCTCCTCCTTGTAGGCTGTCTCATCACCATCGGTGATCAGGCCTACCACCGTTGTCGTCAGCAAACTTGATGGTGTTGGAGTTGTGGGTGAACAGGGAGTACAGGAGGGGACTAAGCACACACCCCTGTGGGGCCCCCTGTTTTGAGGGTCAGCATGGCGGAGGTGTTGTTGCCTACCCTCACCATCTGGGGCTGGCCTGTCAGGAAGTCCAGGATCCAGTTGCAGAGGTTCAGTCCAAGGGTCCTGAGCTTGGAGGGGAATATGGTGTTGAATGCTGAGCTGTAGTTTATGAACAGCAATCTCACATAGTTATTTCCTCTCTTGTCTAGGTGGGAAAAGGCAGTGTGAAATGCAATGGAGCATAATCTGTGGATCTGTTGGGGCAGTATGCTAATTGGAGTGGTTCCAGGTTGTCTGGGATCATGGTGTTTATGTGTGACATGACCAGCCTTCCAACACACTTCATAATTACAGATGTGATGTGCTACAGGGTGATAGTCATTTAGGCAGTTTACCTTGGAGTTCCTGAGAGCAGGTACAATGGTCAGCTTGAAACATGTTAGGATTACAATCTGGGACAAGGAGAGGTTGAAAATGTCCGTGAAGACACTTGCCAGCAGGTCTGCGCATGCTCTGAGAACGCGCCCTGGTATTTAGTCTTGAACAACCTTGAACAATGCATAGGCCTAATCATCAGTTATCAACAGCGATTGATGCACTTACGATTATGAAGAGTAGGACTGGTAATCTGAGAATCCACCAAACCCAGTCATGTACCCTTGTCTCCCAGCAGCTTGAGGAGAATGGGAAACATATTCATCTATGTGAACTATGATGATGCAATTGTCATCTGTTTAAAATAGTCTATGACATCCCATTCATCTGTATCTTACCCTTCATCCTCATAGAAGTATTTTGCAAAGGCCCAGGATGCAATGACAATCATTGGCAAACCTATGTAGAAAAACAAAACAAAAACGGTTTAGTTAAATCCAATCCCTCTCATTTCAGTTAATAGTTCACTATCAAGTCTGTCTATTAACAGATCAAAATGACATGACATTGCTAGATGACAATGACATGGTATCAGTAGTGTTGTTGTAATGTAGAGGGGACAGGTGTCCGTACCCCAGCCCAGGATGATGTACCACCAAAGGTGTTTCTTCTTGGAGAAGAAGGAGACGCTGACCAGGGTGTGGAGGTAGTGTCCCTCCACCAGCAGCCAGCTGTAGTTAGCCATGATGCAGTAGTTGGAGAACATCACCACTAACTTACACACCACCTACAGGATTTGATGAGAAAAGATATATTCATTACATGACCAGAAGTATGTGGACACCTGCTAGTCAAACATCTCATTCCAAAATCATGGGCATTAATATGGAGTTAGTCCCCCCCCCACCCCACCCATTGCTGCTATAACAGCCTCCACTCTTCTGGGAAGGCTTTCCACTAAATGTTGGGACATTGCTACAGGGACTTGCTTCCATTCAGCCACAAGAGCATTAGTGAGGTCGGGCACTGATGTTGGGCGATTAGGCCAGGCTCGCAGTCAGCGTTCGAATTTATCCCAAAGGTGTTCGATGGGGTTGAGGTCAGAGATCTGTGCAGGCCATTCAAGGTCTTCCACACCGTTCTCGGCAAACCATTTCTGTATGGACCTCGCTTGTGCATGGGGGCATTGTCATGCTGAAACAGGAAAGGGCCTTCCCCAAACTGTTGCCACAAAGTTGGAAGTACAGAATCGTCTATAATGTCATTGTATGCTGTAGCGTTAAGATTCTCTTCACTGGAACTAAGGGGCCTAGCCCGAACCATGAAAAACAGCCCCAGACCATTATTCCTCTATCAAACTTTACAGTTGGCACTATGCATTAGGGCTGGTAGCGTTCTCCTGGCATCCGCCAAACCCAGATTAATCCGTCAGACTGCCAGATGGTGAAGCGTGATTCATCACTCCAGTTTCCACTGCTCCAGAGCCTAATGGCGGGGGTCTTTACACCACTCCAGTCGACGCTTGGCATTGAAACCCATTTCATGAAGCTCCCGACAAACAGTTGTTGTGCTGACGCTGCTTCCAGAGGCAGTTTGGAACTCAGTAGTGATTGTTGCAACCGAGGACAGACAATTTTTACAGTTGACCGGGGCAGCTCTAGCTGGGCTTAAATTTGACGAACTGACTTGTGGAAAGGTGGCATCCTATGACAGTGCCTCGTTGAAAGTCACAGACCTCTTTAGTAAGGCTATTCTACTGCCAATGTTTCTCTATGGAGATTCCATGGCTGTGTGCGCGATTTTATACACCTGTAAGCAACAGGTGTGGCTAAAATAGCCAAATCCACTCATTTGAAGGGTTGTACACATACCTTTGTGTGTATATAGGAGGGGTATTTTAGTATGTCCATATCATGTTGGAAGATGAACAACTTTTTTTTTCAAGAGTTACAAAAGTGGCTTATTCAACTTTCACACACAAATTTTTCTAATTTCTCTATCAATGTGTTCATCCATTCACACATGCATTGACAGTCACTACAAAGTACAGTAGATACGTACTGGGTAGTCGTCACAGTGGTAGAAGTCTTCATCGGTGAAGAGCACAGAGTCTTTGATGAAGATGAACGTAGCACGCAGGATGAAGGAAACAAAGAGTTGGATGTGGATGTAGTTTCTGGTGCAGTGCAGTTTCCTAGACAACAGGAAAAGTGTAAAAGCAGTATGAAATGTCCTCCTTGAACAACATGCTTTTGTAATATGTTTAATCCCCCACTGAGACCCAATATTAAGATACACATGTTGGTTACAGTGTAGTTTATTGGGTACCCAAATGGATTATCATATTTTTATCATAACAGTTCTTAGACTTGGTTCTCTGTTTCTCACCTAAAGAGACAGAGGATGGTGCTGGCGATGGTGAGAGAGATTAGAGAGAGAGCGTAGCCTGCAGTGTACATGGTCTTCACGTAGGGGAAGTACATGTGGGAGTCATGTGACTGGGAGGAAAAAGAGGCCAGGGGTAAGAATTGTTTTACATAAATTGTCCATGTATTTTTAAATCGATGCTCAACACTTGTATGGCTTTCCCTTATTTTTAAGTAATTGTCCTGAATCAAAGACAAACCCATTAATGTAGCACATACTAAAAGTACACATGTACCCACCTCTCCAAGTAAGTGTAAGGTTTCGTTGAAACATGCATGCTCATAAGAAGGGAATGGGTCCGTCCAGCCCGTGTCCGTGCAGTTCCGGTACACTTTACCTGGAAAATCATACAGCCTCATCAATAATTACTTACTGTACTGTTCAAATAAACTAATTATGGCCATCAAAATAGTCGGCATCAGAGTAAAAAACCTTGACCATAGAACAGACCTAAGATTTTCTAAGACCTACATAGTACGCAGTTTCAATCTCAGGTATTTTAGTGCAGGCAGTAGTTATTGCAGGCTTCATTTGTGTTATGTAAGGTTGTCATAAACCACTTCATGATGCCGCTGTGTCCACAAGCAGACCTTTTATGAACTCTATACCACTCCTCTGTCCTTTTAGTCTATCGCCTGTATGAGCATCCATCAACAGTTTATGGTAGAAAGACAAACATTTTTGTATTGAATGGAAACAAATGATCTTGGTGGTGGATCATTAACTAACACACACATAACAGCCAGGGGTGGGTTGGGGGTCTAACACATCATAACAGCCAGGGGTGGGTTGGGGGTCTAACACATCATAACAGACAGGGGTGGGGTGGGGGTCTAATAACACATCATAACAGACAGGGGTGGGGTGGGGGTCTAACACATCATAACAGCCAGGGGTGGGGTGGGGGTCTAACACACTGTAACAGCCAGGGGTGGGGTGGGGTCTAACACACTGTAACAGCCAGGGGTGGGGTGGAGGTCTAACACATCATAACAGCCAGGGGTGGGGTGGGGGTCTAACACATCATAACAGCCAGGGGTGGGGTGGGGGTCTAACACATCATAACAGACAGGGGTGGGGTGGAGGTCTAACACATCATAACAGCCAGGGGTGGGGTGGGGGTCTAACACACTGTAACAGCCAGGGGTGGGGTGGGGTCTAACACATCATAACAGCCAGGGGTGGGGTGGGGGTCTAACACACTGTAACAGCCAGGGGTGGGGTGGGGTCTAACACATCATAACAGCCAGGGGTGGGGTGGGGTCTAACACATCATAACAGCCAGGGGTGGGGTGGGGGTCTAACACACTGTAACAGCCAGGGGTGGGGTGGGGGTCTAACACATCATAACAGCCAGGGGTGGGGTGGGGGTCTAACACACTGTAACAGCCAGGGGTGGGGTGGGGGTCTAACACATCATAACAGCTAGGGGTGGGGTGGGGGTCTAACACATCATAACAGCCAGGGGTGGGGTGGGGTCTAACACATCATAACAGCCAGGGGTGGGGTGGGGTCTAACACACTGTAACAGCCAGGGGTGGGGTGGGGGTCTAACACATAACAGCCAGGGGTGGGTTGGAGGTCTAACACATAACAACCAGGGGTGGGGTGGGGGTCTAACACATTGTAACAGCCAGGGGTTGGTTGGGGGTCTATCACATTGTAACAGCCAGGGGTGGGGGTCTAACATATAACAGCCAGGGGTTGGTTGGGGGTCTAACACATTGTAACAGCCAGGGGTGGGGTGGGGCTCTCTCACCTTCTGATTTGAAGAAATTGGGACAGTTCTGGGATGCAGATTCCCCTACAAAAGCAGGAGTCCAGCAATTCAAGTGGTCCCACATACCCTTGCAGTCTGAATAAGAAAAACAAATCAGGTACTGTTTTCTTTTTTCTCTCAAATTCTAATCAAAGTGTGTAAAATGTTGTTTTGGGGGAGCTATCTATACATGTGTTTGGTGGTTTGTTGTCATGCATTATAAGGCAAACAGTCCTTGTTTGATCGTTGTGAATAATTTACATTTGAGTCATTTAGACGCTCTTATCCAGAGTGACTGACAAGAGCAATTGGGGTTAAGTGCCTTGCTCAAGGGCACATCAACAGATTTTTCACCTAGTCGGCTCGAGGATTCGAACCAGCAACTTTTCAGTTACTGGCCCAACGCTCTTAGGCTGCCCGCCGCCCATTGTCCAATAACAAGAGGAGCAAGACAAACAGCTCTGATAATCTGATGAACTGTTCTCACCAACATGACAGTAATGTTGAACTCAAAGGGGGTAAGTAACTACAACAATAATACTGTATGTTGAGATGTAACCTACTCTATACTGCCACTGTAGGGAAACCTAGTCCACTGTCAAACTGGCCTGGTTCCCAGTGATGTGCTGATGTTTGGTGCTGTTTCAGATTTTGATACCTGTGGGACTGGAAATGTTTTTACTCTTATGGTGTATGCATATCATATAATGCCATTAAATAAACAAATTCTAATTCTATTATGGAATAGAGAAGGAACATGTTAACCTATATTTGTTTAGCTTAAGAAAACATGACAAACCATGCTGGGTATGAATTTCTAAGGGTAAAAAATAGAAACGGCCTCATCTCACCTGGTTGGGGAGTTTTGGAAACATTATGCAGTCGCAACTCATGAAGGCACCGCTCCTCCTCTCTAATAAGAATGATGTACGGCTCACAGTCTGCTTGAACCTTTAATAGTTCAAAAGAAAAATAATGTGTGCATGTGTCATCTCCCCATAGCCTACAGTGCCTTCAGAAGGTATTCACACCCCTTGACGTTTTCCACATTTTGTTGTTAGACTGTATTTAGAATGGATTAAATCGCTGTAGGAATTAAGAGGAACTATGTTTTTCTTTTTTTTATGTTTACAAATGAATAAAAAGCTGAAATGTCTTGAGTCAAGAAGTATTCAAACCCTTTGTTATGGCAAGCCTAAATAAGTTCAGGAGTAAACATTTGTTAACAAGTCGCATAATAAGTTGCATGTTTATTTATTTTTTATGACTACCTCATCTCTGTACACCACACATACAATTATCTGTAAGGTCCCCCAGTCAAGCAGTCAATTTCAAACACAGATTCAACTACAAAGACCATGGAGGTTTTCCAATGCCTCGCAAAGAAGGGCACCTATTGGTAGATGGGTAAATATGTTAAAAACAGATATTGAATATCCTTTTGAGCATGGTGAAGTTATTAATTACACTTTGAATGGCGTATCAATACACCCAGTGACTACAAATATACAGGCGTCCTTCCTAACTCAGTTGCTGGAGAGGAAGGAAACCACTCAGGGATTTTGCCATGAGGCCAATGATGACTTTAAAACAATTTGAGTTTAATGGCTGTGATAGAAGAAAACTGAGGATGGATCAACATTGTAGTTATTCTGCAATACTAACTTAATTGACAGAGTTAAAAAGGGGAAGCCTGTACAGGACAGAAATATTCCAAAACATGCATCCTGTTTGCAACAAGGCACTAAAGTAATACTGCAAAGAATTTATCAAACAATGTGCTTTTTGTCCTGAATACAAAGTGTTATGTTTGGGGGAAATTTAACACAACACATGGAGTGTACCACTCTCCATATTTTCAAGCATAGTGGTGGCTGCATCATGTTATGGGTATGCTTGTAATCGTTGGAATGGGCACAGGCAAAATCCTAGAAAACCTGGTTATGTCTGTTTTCCACCAGACACTGGGAGATTAATTCACCTTTCAGCAGGACAATGACAAAAAACATAAGGCCACATCTACACTGGAGTGTTCCTGAGTTGCCGAGTTGCAGTTTTGATTTAAATCTTCTTTAAAACCTATGGCAAGATCTGAAAATGGTTGTCTAGCAATGATCAACAACCTATTTGACAGAGATTGAAGAATTCTGAAAAGAATAATGTGCAAATGTTTCACAATCCTGCTGTGGAAAACTCTTAGAGACATACCCAGATAAGACTCACAGCTGTAGTCTCCACCAAATGTGAAAATAATATACACTGAGTATACCAAACATTAGGAACACCTTCCTAATATATATACAAAATGTTAGATTTTTCCCCCCCCACTTTTATATTAAAGTATTGTGTAGATCGTTGACAATAAAAAAAAGAAATGTATCCCACTTTGTAACAAAACATTTTGGTAAAGGTCACGAAGTGTGAATACTTTCTGAAGGCACTGAGTGCACAAAACATAAAAAAATAAGTAATCCTTAGTTTCAAATTTTCGCGAAATCTAAAGGCATAACCTTCAACCTAGATTATTTTTCCATGACATAGTAGACTGACCAGGTATAAGCTATGATCTATTATTGATGTCACCTGTTAAATCCACTTCAACTCAGTATAGATGAAGGTGAGGAGACAGGTTAAAGAATGATTGTGAAGCCTTGAGACATGGATTGTGTATGTGTCAATTCAAATGTGAATGGGCAAGACAAAATATTTAAGTGCCTTTGAACAGGGTATGGTAGTAGTTTGAGTGTGTCAAGAACTGCAACACTGCTGGGTTTTTCTACGCTCAACAGTGCGTAGAAAACTAACTTGACACAACTGTGGGAAGCATTGGATTCAATATGGGCCAGCATCCTTGTGGAACGCGTTCGATACCTTATAGTCCATGTCCCGGCGAACTGAGGCTGTGCTGAGGGCAAAAGTGGCTGCACCTCAGTATTATGAAGGTGTTCCTAATGTTTCGTACACTCAGTGTATATGTATGTACCTTTGCCAAACATGCCCAGCTTTTTCAGACACGCGCGTGCATTCTTACCTTCAAGTACATGCCCAGTAGGATTCCAATAATTCCAATGTGCATTTTGTCAGTCACAAGCATCATTTACCAGAAAAATGTAACCTAATTATAAACTGTAAACTGAATTTCGGTACTAAAAGTCTGACATAATCGTCCTATTCAAAGCAGCAAGTCATCAATCAGCATCCACGTCCAAACCAACTGCATGCGTTTTGTGTGTGCAGTTATTACACCTGACCTTTTTATAATAGACTAGTACCAAAGACAATACAGTATGAAGATAGGCAGAAACTGCTTCTCCAATAGAAATCTCCGAAAACGCTTGGAGGCGAAGTCATGGCGATGTTGGCTCGCTAAACTCATGCGCAGATATACGTCATCGGGTCTAACGGTCGTCTCACGCTAAACTGCGCATGTGCATGCCGTCATATCAAATGCACTTTTTCGATATAACGTTGTTTTCACTTTCACGAGGTTGTAGTAATACCATGTTCAACTGCTTAATTAATTGGCTCGAATCTAGGTTGTGCCTTTAGATAAATTAACGAATAAAGAATAATTTTTCGCTTCTCTCATTCACTTCTCAAACCCCGGTTTTGTCCGCTGGGTCTGTTTTGCAAGCGTTCCCAGAAGTCTGGCGATGTTGCGCCTCTGGGTTTAGAAACTCTTTGCCAGTACTAACCAGGTCCCACGGAAGCATTACTATGGTGACGAGAGTGTTTGGTGTATGTTCTGTTGGTGAAACAACAGGTACGTGCCGTTTTCAACCTTGAAAAGCACCTACACCATGCAACGAATAAAAACGTGTGTTGTTTATGAGCTACCAAATCGAACCTAAAAAAAACTGTTTACAGACTAATATATCCAGAAAGTCGCACGGTTGTCATGTAGTTTGATAACAAGCTATAGTATCTAGCTGTTCCTCTTTGCTAGCTGCTCCTCTCTGCTGGGCTAGCTTCCACTCTCTCGTTAACCCGTCCCTAGCTAGTTTGCTTACTTTCCAGTGTCAATCACTGTAGCTGCACATGCACAAAGTTGGCTTGCTAGCTTTGTGTCATTTGGTTATTAGCATTATCATATGGACAACATTGCATCATTGAAATGCAAGAATTTACATATCTGATGTGATATGAATTGTGATATTGTTTGCTATCTTCTTCAGCCCTGTTTTTGGTGGCACACTCTGCATCAGAGACATTCACAGACAGTCAAAGGAAGAAGACCCCTCTACCCCTGTGCCAACTGGTGGAGGACAGAAAAAGAAGTCCCTCCAATGTCCCTCATCACCTACTAGAGACCCATAGGATCCTTACACTTTAACAATTTGATACATCTCAATCATATATTTAACAGGTTATATTCAGTCAAGAAGAATATGTTTATTGTAGTAGAGTGCTTGGGCTAGCATGCTCAGGATGCTATCTGAGTTACCATAGCCTACATTATACAGTGTGTGGCTCCTCAGGCCTTTTGGTTTCTTATATTTACATTTTAGTCATTTAGCAGATGTTCTTATCCAGAGCGACTTACAGTAGTGAGTGCATACATTTTCATACTTTTTTTTGTACTGGTCCCCTATGGGAATCAAACCCACAACCCTGGCATTGCAAGCACCATGCTCTACCAATTGAGCCACATGGGACTAAGCAGATGGTGAATACATATATCTAATTTATATTATACTTATACCTTCCAGAAACCTATACCAAACTCAAGAGCAACAGTGCAATCCAAGCAGAACCTTCAGCACTTCACTTCAGTGGGGAAGGATTATCAGAGGAGCTTGGTGAGTGAAGCAATGAGCTTCAGCAATGTGTTGACTGTTCCACGAGAACAAAGACAAAGCACTGACTTTAGATAAATTGTCCAGTTATATGCACTTCATCTACCAGTACATTCTTATACAAGGCATCATGTAATTCATCTTTGTTTTAATCTTCCTCAGAAGATTATCAACATATCATCTGAAGTGATCAACATTCACATTATCCCCACCCAAACAAAGCATTTCAAAACAAAATATTTAAAAAAGGTATTTGTTTATTACTGTTTGATGTCATGTTATGCATTCCGTCTATAATCTTTGATTTGTATGTGTGTTACTGTTGATGCTTAATTCCTCCATTTTGATATTCTATGCAGCATCGTCTTGTCCCCAGACTGTCCTACACAGTGAAAGTACACTTCTGTCCTGACGAATGGCGCTACTTCTACGACTGTATTCGGGTTCATTGCAAGGTTGGATTCCAGTGCTATGTTAGTTTCTAATCAAGTCCCCTTGTTGTCATGCCTGGCAGTGATCTCTTCAACTTCTACTTCTAATCTATTCAACTGTCAATCAAAATATGGATTTGCTGTGTTTATTCGTCACATGTTGTTTGTTGTCAACGTTTCTCTCCATAGTTTCTGCAAGGTAAGCCTGGTCCCAGATCTGTTTGTGCTGTCTTGCCAACTAAGGTCATTGTCACTCCATGGCAAACTGATCTGGGACCAGGGTACTGCTAGAAGGTTTCCTCCTGCTTAGAACTCCAGGAAATGAATGCATCAGGGAGCGCGGAATTTTCTCTCACAATCTCTCACCAGGGGGAAGAGAATTTACAGGTTCCAGTCCATGCCTACCCCATCATCGATGACTTGCACATCCCAACACACATCACCATACCAGCTGTCCCACTGGGCCAAAGGTGAGGTGAAGTGGACATTTGTGTCTCTCTGCATCTAGTCTTTAACCCCATCAATGAAACTTTATGAGAGGATTGTACATGAGTTGCATGGCCACTCATATCATTTGTGAAATCATGTGTTTTTAGAACACTTCACATATGATCACGTTTCCACATGTGTAGTTTCATGTTCTCACAGGTTGCTTTAAATGTTGTCACATTTTATCATATTAACTTCACATAAGATCACATATGATGACATGAAAACATGTGTTTTTGGAACACTTCACATGTGAAATTCATGTGTTTTTTCCGTAAGGGATAGGAAACAGCAACAGCGTAGTCTGCTTAGTGTTTGCTAAGTGCACCAGTTTCTGAATTAGTCTGCCAGATAAACATGATGAGTGGCAACAAAGGCTTGTTTGTGGAATAAACTCGGTGTGTTATTATGGTCATGTAACGCATCATAAATGTTTGTTTTTAATAATCTCTAAAGACACTAATGATGTGGTGAGCAGTCAATATATTAGAGTCCATTTGCACAGGTAGATAGCTAGTCGTAGTTCTCTAACTAAGCCGCATGCTGGGGTATATGCCTGGGTCAGTAGTATTTGTCTTGCATATTCAACAATCTTCAGTTAGAACAATACGCTTGGAAAGAGAATACTTCACAAATATCATAAAATAAACATTTGTAGAGCCATAGAGATATAAAAATTGTTTACATTTTACAGATTGTGACGCAATCCACTTTCCAACTGAGTGGCTGACTGAATTTGATTTAGCTTTACATTGTAGGTCTCAATGAACATGTAGGCTGTTGTCCTTTCTCTCTGGGTCTGTGCGATATCTATGCTTGTTATCTTTGAACTTTGACTCGTCTTTGACCTTCCAGTGTCAGCCATGTGATCCCTCTGAGCTGCAGCTGTCCCATTGACTTTGAGTTCCAGGTGTACATCATCCAGCCACACAAGGCCTTCTCTGTCCGGCCCCTGTCAGGTAACTCCAATCAACAGACTTGGTAGCACTTTACATTAGGCCACTGCATAAAGTGGTAATAACACCATTATGTTAGAGTTCTGATGACAGATGATAGAACAAGATAGCAACAACATCCTCACAGCTCAGTCATACAGACAGTGAGGATAACACCTGTATTATTTTATCTACAGTTGGTGAATATTCTGTGATTCATGTATTAAGCCCATGAGTCTTATTGCCCGATGTGTATCAATTTATTTTTTATAAGTATTTGACGGTAGGATAATTTCTGGTTCACAATAAGGTTCCCGGTTTTGTTTTTGTGTTAGTTCCTTGAGGTGATTAGTTTAAACTTTGAACCACATAATCGTTTCTTTTTTGCTGACACCCAGACTAACCTCTATGAACTCACGTAATATTATTAGCTCATTACCTATCCCTGACCTGTGATTCCTCAACAACAACATCATGTCTTGTGCCTGAATTACTGTGGAAAGATGGTCATAGTCTGCAACAGCCACATTGACATAAAGCAGTCAGGGACTCAGTGCATCTAGCACAGGGGGGAACTGTGCTGTTTTGCCTCTGGCATTGAGGGTGATGCTTTCCAGACAATGAGTGATGCTGGATTTCCGGGGTTACGCAAATAGCCTAGTACTCAGACTGGGTAGAGAGATCTGAAAGACTATCTCTCTATGTTTTCCGTGGTTTGATGGTTTTGAAGTTTTGAGTTTAGGTAGGCCTACGTATTGTTTTCCTTTCAAAAATGCATTATTGGTCAAAATTCTGAGTTTGACCGGTATAATCCTTTGTTTGTGTTTGATTCTAGGAGTGATTTCAGCCAATGGGAAGGTGGAGGTGACCGTCACATTCAGGCCGTTCCAGTATGAAACGCCCCAGGTCACTCTACAGGTGGTCATCTCCCAGTTCAACTCCAAACCCTACGTCTGCACCCTCAGCTGGTCCTCTTCGCCCCACCTGGCACTCAGGTATCCCAGAACCATTTTGAAATGTTAAAGGTTAATTCAATAAACACTATATTGAATTATGCAATTTTTACCTGGTCATAGTTACAATTATATACATATTTGATATATGGTCAGCAAAGTTCCTGTTTTCTTGGTTTGTGTCACGTTATTGCGTGTTATTTGGTGTCATTGGGAGTTCCATCAATTGATGCACTGAACCAAATATATTTCTTAACAGATAAGAATGGAAAATATGTGATTGTTAAGTGGTTACAATATCCTTCTGTAAACAATGCTTACGCACATTTCATAGAGCGAGTGCTATTATGAGAGAGACCAAGTGCTGCACATGTACTGTATAGAAACTCTCTGTCTGCAAACTTTGAAAATAGAAATTGTACAAACATTTAGAGAGATAAAAATGAACCCTTGCAGCGAAGAACCATACAAGTGCATACTGTTCCATTTTCATATAATCAACTGTTTCTCTGTTTCTAAGTGTGTATATACCACATTAGGAATTTTACGGTTGATAGATACTTTAATAATCCCCCAAAATGATAATGATGTATCATGTTTATCTACATTTCTTGAAAATGCACATATATGGTGCTTCTGCACGATTATAATTATGATGATATCCTTTTGTTCCATTGATTTCTGTTCATGGCTAACTTCTTTGTTTAGTCCTGGGATACAGACTCAAAACCACAGACAGTCATTTATACTGATAAACAGGTTGTTCTTGTTTCTAGTCTGTGTATAAACTATAATTTTTGATTCAGTTCCCATGAGAAAATGGGTGTACTCCATCACTGACAGTGGACGAGTTTTACTCCCCTGTGTTATGATTAAGAGAAGTTAATGATTTATCAAGCAAGGGAACTGCAGTCATATCAAAATTCATTGGTATCCAATCCATTCAATGTGTGTGCTTTGGATAAAATATTCCCATGTTTACTTCTCCCTGGACTCGCAATAAAAGATATGAAGATAAGATATGAATGAGTTAATTGAAGAATTGGTGGATTGAGTTGCACCCTCTTTTGCCCGAAGAACAGCCTCAATTCATCGGGACATGGACTACAAGGTGTCAAAAGTGTTCCACAGGGATGCTTGCCCATGTTGAGTCCAATAATTCCCACAGTTGTGTCAATTTGATTTGAAGTTGGCTCGATGTCCTTTGGGTGGTGGACCATTCTTGATACACACGGGAAACTGTTGAGCTTGAAAAATCCAGTAACATTGTAGTTCTTGACACCCTCAAACCGGTGCGCCTGGCACCTAATACCATACAAAGGCACTTACATCTTTTGTCTTGCCCTTTCATCCTCCGAAATGCACACATATACAATTCATGTCTAAATTGTCTCAAGGCTTCAAAATCCTTCTTTAACCTGTCTCCTCCCCTTCATCTACACTGATACCATGGGAAGATTATTGTTTATTTTGTTCAGCAAATATTGATAGGATATATCTACTCTTACAGTGCCAACAGCCCCAATGACAGTATCGAAGTCAAATTATTAGCTAAGTACACGATTAAGTTATTAATGGCAGATAAAGCCAGGTAAGGGGCGGCAGGTAGCCTAGTGGTTAGAGCGTTGGACTTGTAACTGAAGGGTTGCAAGTTCGAATCCCTGAGCTGACAAGGTAAAAATCTGTCGTTCTGCCCCTGAACAAGGCAGTTAACCCACTGTTCCCCGGGCGCCGAAGACGTGGATGTCGATTAAGGCAGCCCCCTGTACCTCTCTGATTCAGAGGGGTTGGGTTAAATGTGGAAGACACATTTCTGTTGAAGGCATTTGGTTGTACAACTGACTAATAATGGTGACTTTGAAGTTATTAGTCAACTATAGCTATGTTGAGCTCTGGAGGTCTTCCTGCAGGCAGTCCCCAAGGTACAGTACTTAGCGCTCTCTCTTTTACTCCATTAGCATTAGGTTTGTGCCCTTGGCCTAGAGTGATGGAAACAAACTATTATTGACATTTTACTGCAGTGGGCTATATCAGGGTCACACAGAGTGTTTCTTGGTATTCTTAAACAAATTTACTGTGAAACAAAAGTTTACACCTCACACACATGGTTATGGGCTTAAAAAAAGAAGACACCTGTACCATGTCAGATATAGTTAAAATGTATTACATTTTGAGTTTGCATCCCAATATTACTGAAATATTACAAAACTGTTTGACATAGAAACACTGGATTTTCAGCATTTAAAACATAAAGAATGTTTATTAATTATGAAATTACAAAAAAACTATGTGAATAACATTCCACAGATGAAGCCACTAGAGGGCAATTTGGTCATTTGACTGCAGGAAATGTGCTACGTACATTTATTGGTGTTGTTTCTGACCCAGTCAACAGGAGAAAGACATGGGACATGCAAGAGAAGTTTTGTTTGTTGACAGTCGAGGGCCTCCACCTGTCTCCTTGATACAGCCTCTGACCAAAACCAAGCAGAGGTCAATGCGGACACCTAAAAAGTCAAAGGTACTGCAACCATTTAACTCCTGCTGTACCAAGGGTGCTTTTCCAGAAAGCCTTCTAGCTGACATCACACCTTATTTATCTTGAAAACCCAGCTGCACAGAGACAAGAGTCATACTAGAAATAAAGGACAATGTTAGCTACGGGGCTTTCGAGAAACTCACTCCAGTTCATTTAGCTATACTATTTAGATATTCATTTAGCTATACTATGATGTAGGTAATGAGGTAATCATATGAATATGAACATATCTGGTGTGTGATTGGTATTGTATGATTTCAATAGACTGTAAGTGTCACGACTTCCGCCGAGTAAAATATTACGTGAATACTCATCTCTGTTGTCCTGCGCCTGACTCTGCCTACCTGCTCACTGAGATCCTTGACAGTAAGGGAGAGAAAAGAGAGTGATGTGAAGCTGAGCCTGAAGACAGCAGTTGATGTGTCCGCCCCTGCTGGAGTGGTCAAGTTACTGATACAACAGACTGATAAACTGAGCTCTAAAGACCTGAGGGAAGGTACCTGGACAAGTTTTACACCAGTAATCAACTTTCACACCAGTAATCAACATACATTAGATTTTCTTAAGAGATGAAGGAGTGTCATTCACTATTGACCTAATGTAAAGAGGGGAGAAACCGGGTTTGTCGGATGACTTGTTTGCTAGTATGACTGAAAGCTAACTCAGATGATTCAAAGTCTGGAATGCTTAATTCATTGCCATTTGGGACTGCTGCAGACTGTATTTGCTGTTACTACAGATATACAGTTGAAGTCGGAAGTTGACATACACTTAGGTTGGAGTCATTAAAACTTGTTTTTCAACCACTCCACAAATTTCTTGTTAACAAACTATAGTTTTGGCAAGTCGGTTGGACATCTACTTTGTGCATGACACAAGTAATTTTTCCTACAATTGTTTGCAGACAGATTATTTCACTTATAATTCACTGTATCACAATTCAAGTGGCTCAGAAGTTTACATACACTAAGTTGACTGTGCCTTTAAACAGCTTGGAAAATTTCAGCAAATGATGTCATAGCTTTAGAAGCTTCTGATAGGCTAATTGACATAATTTGAGTCAATTGGAGGTGTACCTGTGGATGTATTTCAAGGCCTACCTTCAAACTCAGTGCCTCTTTGATTGACATCATGGGAAAATCAAAAGAAATCAGCCAAGACCTCAGAAAGAATTGTAGACCTCCACAAGTCTGGTCCATCCTTGGGAGCAATTTCCAAACGCCTGAAGGTACCACGTTCATCTGTACAAACAATAGTACGCAAGTATGAACACCATGGGACCACGCAGCTGTCATACCGCTCAGGAAGGAGACGCGTTCGGTCTAGAGATGAACGTACTTTGGTGCGAAAAGTGCAAATCAATCGCAGAACAACAGCAAAGGACCTTGTGAAGATGCTGGAGGAAACAGGTACAAAAGTATATATATCCACAGTAAAACAAGTCCTATATCGACATACCCTGAAAGGCTGCTCAGCAAGAAAGAATCCACTGCTCCAAAACCGCCATAAAAAAGCCAGACTACGGTTTGCAACTGCACATGGGGACAAAGATCGTACTTTTTGGAGAAATGTCCTCTGGTCTGATAAAACAAAATAGAACTGTTTGGCCATAATGACCATCATTATGTTTGGAGGAAAAAGGGGGAGGCTTGCAAGCTGAAGAACACCATCCCAACCGTAAAGCACGGGGGTGGCAGCATCATGTTGTGGGGGTGCTTTGCTGCAGGAGGGACTGGTGCACTTCACAAAATAGATGGCATCATGACGAAGGAAAATTATGTGGATATATTGAAGCAACATCTCAAGACATCAGTCAGGAAGTTAAAGCTTGGTCAGAAATTGGTCTTCCAAATGGACAATGACCCCAAGCATACTTCAAATGTTGTGGCAAAATGGCTTAAGGACAACAAAGTCAAGGTATTGGAGTGGCCATCACAAAGCCCTAACCTCAATCCTATAGAACATTTGTGGGCAGAACTGAAAAAGTATGTGCGAGCAAGGAGGCCTACAAACCTGACTCAGTTACACCAGTTCTGTCAGGAGGAATGGGCCAAAAGTCACCCAACTTATTGTGGGAAGCTTGTGGAAGGCTAACCGAAACGTTTAACCCAAGTGAAACAATTTAAAGGCAATGCTACCAAATACTAATTGAGTGTATGTAAACTTCTGACCCTCAGGGAATGTGGTGAAAGAAATAAAAGCTAAAATAAATCATTCTCTCTACAATTATTCTGACATTTCACATTCTTAAAATAAAGTGGTGATCCTAACTGACCTAAGACAGGGAATTTTTACTAGGATTAAATGTCAGGAATTGTGAAAACTGAGTTTAAATGTATTCGGCTAAGGTATGTGTAAACTTCCGACTTCAACTGTATATATATATATATATATATATATATATATATACAGTGAGGGAAAAAAGTATTTTATCCCCTGGTGATTTTGTACGTTTGCCCACTGACAAAGAAATGATCAGTCTATAATTTTAATGGTAGGTTTATTTGAACAGTGAGAGAATAACAACAAAAAAATCCTGAAAAACGCATGTGAAATATGTTATAAATTGATTTGCATTTTAATGAGGGAAATAAGTATTTGAACCCCTCTCAATCAGAAAGATTTCTGGCTCCCAGGTGTTTTTATACAGGTAACAAGGTAACAACACTCTTAAAGGGAGTGCTCCTAATCTCAGTTTGTTACCTGTATAAAAGACACCTGTCCACAGAAGCAATCAATCAGATTCCAAACTCTCCACCATGGCCAAGACCAAATAGCTCTCCAAGGATGTCAGGGACAAGAGGTATACTTTTGTATATATAGTGTATTATGTTATTTTTCTTAGAACTGCATTGCTGGTTAAGGGCTTGTAAGTAAGCTTTTCACTGTTGTATTCGGAGCATGTGACAAATACAATTTGATTTGTTTTGAAGTCAGGCTGTGCTACTGTATTTGAGTTTTATTGAGAACGGCCAGTAAATGTATAAAGCCAACCGTAGTGACTTTACAATAGATATACAACATGACGGTGTAATGTCAGGGAGAGCTGCTGCTATTGCTGTTTCTTATAAAGGGGAACAGATGACAGATCTCTCCCAGGACACTTAACAGCACTTCCTCTCCCCTCTCTCTGTTTATTGGCTGTATTTACTCTGTTTACAGGCCACCATTGTTTTTAGAGAGGCCAATCACTCCACTTGGTGATTGCATAAACTCCTTTCATGTGTCTTCTCTGGAATCTGGAGCTCAGGCCAGGAACCAAAACAGCCTTTACACCTCTTCCCTATGCCTTGTGCTCATCTGTGTTTCATACGTTTGTGCAACAGAGGTAGTTTAGTGACCATGCTAGTGTGATGATCAGTAACCTTACCTGAGACTTGAAGAGTAAATGCCTAGGCTTTGGCTTAGTGGGCTAATGCATTCTCCCGGGATTGATCCCTGTTAGTCACACTTGCTCGTATTCTAAACATGACGAACGTCCGTCTTAATTCCAGGTTAGAAAAGGAGAGGTGAGGAAGGAGAGGGACTTTGCTAGAGGCCAACCTAAGCTCTCTACCAGACGCGTCCTGCATACCACAGGCCAGGTAAGCATGTCGAAGTCAAAACGGACCTGTTTTCCTCTAAAATTGCATCAAATCAAATGCATATTGCTTTTTCCCCCAAGTATGAGAGCTGCTTTCATCCATTTTTATTTTCACAATCAAAACGTCTGTTCTGTTTGTACCTTCCAGGCACCGGTGGGCACTCCTTCCTTTCGCATGTACTCCAGCAGTCATCTGGAGATCAGGCAGAGAGCTCTGAGGCTCTTCCAGCAGGCAGCCCGCAAGGTACAGTACTTAGCCCTCTCTCTTTCACTCCATTGGCCTTAGGTTAGGCCCTATAGGCATCGAGTGCCTCATCCCAGCCCACTCAACACAATGGTTTCACTCACAAACCACAAGCCAAAACCCTGTGAGACGGTGTGTATACTTTCTATGATAACAATCTTAAGCCATGTCATAAGAATGTGTAGTAGTCCCTGTAGTATGTCTGGGTTGGGAATTCCTAAGGTCAGCTATATTTAATGACGTAGCCTACATTCAACCAAATGCCAAACTGTATAACCAGTATGTTATACAATACCTCATTGGCAGTTTATAAAGCTGACAATGTCCAAGTCCTGGTTCTCTTTAATATCATATTTCTCCCAATGCATACTTGAAAATATTTTTGGGTTTTGTATTTATATCATTCTCTATTTGAGCAAGAAAGATGTACTGTAACAGATGTCATACAGCACGAAGAGGGTTTACTTATAAACATGCATAACCTTTCTAAACAACACGACTTCTAAGTGAGTGCACCATGTGTTTCAAGTGGGGATTCAATGTCCTGTGAACAACAGACTTGTCTCGTTGAGGCAGCTGACTCAAAGCTCGAAGCGCCTGTCCAAAGGAGTAAGAGGTATTGCACTGTTGAGACCCCACAGGGCAAACGTGTTCTCTATTTGACACAGGCATATGATCAAAATACAAACCTGAACGATGCAGCACACACATTTGTTGTGCCAAAATAAAAAATCAATCTTAGTTATTTGACCGACCCCCAAGTCATTGTGATGTTGGAAGCGAGCAAGATGCATGCGTTTTTCTGTTTCAGTTGAGGAGGACACCTTTCATCCCCCAAAGAGCTCACCAGACAACGCGATTCCTTTCACATTCCTTATCTTCTCTCTTCCTAACCAGTCTGATGAACTGGTAAGTGCAGTGCACTTTGATAAAAAGCCATCTTGTTCTTGCGTAGACTACTTGCAAAGAATGAACACTGATTTGATATTCCCAGTAGCTTGTATTCATTGAAATGATTTAGTGAAAATGACAATAACGTAGTGTTGGCCTTGCACTGTATGCCCAGGCTCCCAGTGCATTGGGTGCCGTCCCTGTTAGGCCTGTTGAGGTCCTGGTCAAACGACACACTCCATTCTTCAATCTGAAGGTACATTTACATGAGAAGTCTTTGCCTGAATAAAGAATCGTTGATGTTGCTTGTACATTGTAGCTCTAACAACTAGCTATTTTTGCCTTTCAGTCACTGCTGATGATGACAGGGATTTTGCTTATAAATTGTACAGCAACATGCTCACTTCTGTCCTATTACTTGTGTTGTTTTTCAAGGTTCCCCAGCACTACAAGTTAATGGGGTACCAGCCTGTTTCGGCCTTTGAGGCTGCAGCTAGCTACATTCCCCCAACCCAGCCCAGGACGCTATGCACTGGGGCACAGCTGAGCCAAGAGACTCACCACCAACACTGTGGGACGCTTACGTAGGTGGTGTGTAATACACAGACACATTTATACAAAAGCAAATTAATCAAAGTCAATCTTTTAAGCCTTTTATGAGATGATGTACAAGTGATATAACATAAACAATGAAATAAAACAGCAATAACACTGAGAACTCTGAATGGTTTGATTGATTACTTAATGGTGTCCCTGTCAGAGACTAGGATCTGCTCTGCTCCTCTGACATCCAATAGCGTGTGTGTCCTTGATCAAACTGATACAGCAATAACCTCATTGTTTATGTAATCAAACCATTATTTTAAAAAATGTTCCTATAGTTTCCCATGGTTGACAAGACCGTGACAAGACAACCGTTAATCACCCTTCTCCAGAGCTCATGGTCCCCACTTAGCTCCCATCATACAAACACTTACTCAGTTGTGGGCAGCTCTCCATAGCAAACTCTTTACCACAACATTACTTATTACAGAAACATCCTACAACTGTAAGATCTGATCTTACTTTAGGACAAAGTCAAGTAGGATTTTTGCAATTGCAGAACTAGAGTTTCTAATAGATTGGCCCCATCTCATTGATATGATGTTGATATCAGCATATGATGTTGTATAACAGCATGGCTGTTATACAAGACTGATACATCTTATAATTTTTTTCTCTGCTGGGTTATATTCATTAGGGAACACTGTAGGAAAACATTTTGTAACAGAAAACAAAAATGTGTGTTTGGTATTGAACAAGTTCAGGTTGTCTCTCCTGTTTCAGTGTTTCGTTTGGCTTCCTAATGCACTGGTTGCTTATGTGGTTGTGTCCCTGTCTTTCAGGATGAACTGTTGCCCAGGGTGATCCGTTCTCCTTCGGGGTGTGCAGTGGCCGAGCCAGAGGGCAAGGAGGATGTGGAGCAGGAGGACGAGTGTCCCAGTCTGAGCTTCACAGCCCCCACCGCCCTGATGAAGCCTCCATACGCACACCCCCTCAATATCACAGAATATTATAGAACACATGTATTTATTTATTTACAGTATATCAGTGGAGGCTGGTGGGATGCGCTATAGGAGGAAGGGCTCATTGTAATGGCTGGAATTGAATAAATGGAACGGTATGAAACACATCAAACATATGGAAACCACGTTTGACTCTGTTCCAATTATTCTATTTCATTCCAGCCGTTACAACAACCATGTCCTCGTATAGCTCCTCCCACCAGCCTCCACTGCTGTATAAATGAATGTGTTCATCATGCATATATACAGTATGGACCACGTCTGTCATATCTCTAGTAAATATCTCCAGGCTGTCCATTATAAGGATGTATACAATAGATAGTCGTAATGATTGGTGTTATTATCATGCATTGTGTTGGAAATGTTTTGTTGGAATCTCTGTCCTGATGATTCCCACAACAGCTGTTCCTTTTCTCAGTAGTGGAATCATTCACTGGGCCTGAGAATATCGATAATTGTGGATAATTTTTTATTGATCATTTATACTGTTCATGTTCCATGTTGGACTTTGTTCTGCTCTGTAGAACCCAGCCCCCGGTCTTCAAAGCAGACCCCCTCTACCTAGAGTGTGACCTGGAGTTCCACCTGTGTCCACTTCCCCGGTACAACATCCCAAAGCCCTCTGTGTTTGGAATGCACACCCCCAGCACTAGACCGAACAGTAAGTCTCTTTCAAATCAACAGAAGTTATTAAGCAAAAACTCTTACATTTTTGTGTAATAGCATTGCATTTCTATATAATTAAAATATAATTAAAAATAATAGAATAGAATACCTTGATTGTTCACACAATGTGGACATTTGTGGTAATTGAGACTAAAGCCAAAGCTGTTTTTCCACCAATTACACAATTCTTTATCCTGATCAAATTGCAGGATGTGATCCGAGGCGTGATGACCTGGAAGAAGTTCCCATCGGCTGCCCTGGCCTCTCTGTCCAACAGTCCCACGCTCACCAGTTACAGGGCTCCTGCCACACATATAAAGCGACCGCTAAAGTGACACTGTCTTAACGGATCATGATGTACTAACTCATCTATACTATGTGTTCTTGAGCAAACAGTACAAAGTGTAAGCCGTTGTTCTTCACACACAACTGAACACTTTTTATTATGAGCTTATCTTGTTTGATCGTCTTGTTTGACCAGCTCACAGCCGAGGTTTCATGGTAACTGGGATGCTATGGGTAGGTAGATTGCACAGGAGGTTGGTGACACCTTAATTGGGGAGGACGGGCTCGTGGGAATTACAGGAATAGAATGAGTGGAATGGTATCAAATACATCAAACACATGGTTTCCAGGCATTTGGTGCCATTCCATTTGCTCCATTCCAGCCATTATAATGAGCCGTTCTCCCCCTCAGCAGGCTCCTGTGGGAGATAGTTAGTTAGGATTGTTTTGCTATTATATGCAGATTTTCCATTGATTGCATAGAGCTTCAATGAAGGCACCGCACGCAACCAGTAAGTTGTACTTAAAAAAACCTCCTACCCTTCCTCAGAGAATTTTGACTTGACGAACGTGGAAAACCTTTTTGCTCCTTAGGAAGTACACTGTAGGTTATAGGTCATCCACAGACTTCCTCCTGCTGGCTCAGTGTGTTTGTGTGTGTTCACTTCTCCCAAGGATGTTCTTGCTTGCTTCATCTCTGCCTCCAGATCATTTGAATGGCTAAGGCTAAGCTGTAGCACGTTAGCTACAGGTCCAGACCAGTGCAAGTCTCACAGACAGACTTATGAATGGAAACACAGTGATTTACTTAATATTTACAGGGTGAGTGGGTAGCACTCTGTTCCTTTGTCTAAGATCTATGGCCATGGTGCAGACTCCTTTCTGGAATCCATTCCAACACCAGGGTTACTAAGAGCCAGCACTATATCCTCTGCTTTGTTGAAGTAGTGTCCAAACAAGTCCAAGTGAAATGTTGCCTATACAGTTAAGGTAGGCATCTACAACAAACCATAGGGCTGCCTAGTCATCTGACGTGAAGATATTGCAAACATAAACAGAATGTTAGCCTGTATGTTTATACGCAGCTGTACAACATGGGCTGAAATTGTGTTACCTTTATAAATACAGTTGAGATAAGAGTTGAGTCATTGAGTCAGTCAATGTACCAGTCCTTTAATGATCTCAGAGTCTCTACCACCTGACCGTGTGTTCCACCAGGTCTGACCCCTTCAACAGTGACATTCTGCCCACCGTGGCGCCCACAGCACTGAATGGCCTTCCAGAAGATATGACAGAGGAGCTCCTGGATGGACGGTAAAGCACTAACACACGCTGGTAGACAGACGGACTGAAAGTAACAGGAATCCATTTCAGAGGTTTGTGTGACTGATGTGTTTTACCAGGTCTGAAAGCACGGGAGTATCTCTCACGCCTGAGATCATCCGAGCCGAGTTGCCCCTGCCAGAGAATGTACCTTCCTCTCCCAGACAGCTGAAAGACGACAGCTCTAAAGATGAGAGCAGGTATACTTTTTGCACGCACACATGCACAAACACACACACACACACACACACTGCAGGACTAGGAGAATCATGCATCTGTGTTTCCACTAAATTAACCTCTAATCCCTATGAGGAATACTGGCATTTGATTTAGTCTACAACTCAATCAGTGTGTCTTCCCTTGAGTCCTTGCCAATTGTCATCAATCAATAACTTGAATTAGCATTTATGTCACGCACTCCATTTTCTTTTTCTTCCTTCATGTTTGGTTTGTCATTATCTCTGTACTTCTATTGATGGTGTGGCATGCTAATTGTTTGTAATTGGATTTGTAAAAAATCATATTATAATCAAATTATCTCTTCTAATTTGTCTAAAATAATGACTTTACATCAGCATGATGCAGAATTAGTCAAGAGATTCAGAATTATAATGATATTGCTGTACGACTGCCCCCTAGTGGCCCGGTTGGGATTGTAAAAGAGGATGTTTGATAAAGGTAAGATAAAGGTGGAGATAACAACAGCTCATTGTGCTTCTCCTCTACTAGTTCCCTGAGTCCCTGTAAAACTCCCCAGATGATGCCTGTCAGTACAGCAAACACCTCCAGGTGAACACAACACTGTTCCTTTCCCTCCCACTCAGCATCTGGTGTTAGCATCAACTACTATCACACACACACACACTTTATGATTCTTTCTCTTCCTAATCTAAGACATATCTCTTTTTATGTAATGGAAGATTTCAAAACCAAGAACAATGGGTATGGTTATTAATATGTGTATTACTTCTACAGGGAATCAAGAGAGCAGCAGCTGGAGATGTTTCTGAAGTCTCAGACCAATAGACTTGGTGTAAAGGTGATGGCGCGACTCAACCACCTGAATATTGTGGGCAAGGCTAATTCACCCTCTACACCAGAGAATAAATAGTGCTATATTTGGTATGAGGCACTAAGGTTGATGCAGGAAATATCAGATTACTGTCAGTGAGGGTCACAGATTCAGTTGCAGGTAAAAGAGTGTTTTATTTTGCTCTCAAAAAGGTTCAAGATAAAATATAACAGGAACCCCCAAAAAAAGAGAAAGTCCAAAAAATATCCACTGGGTCAGGAGAGCACTTCTCAAAAAGAAACCAAATACAGCATCACCAGATGCAGTGTCCGAGTCACACTGATGGTCTGGGGTAGTACATCCAAATCCCAACAGGAAAGAACGCCTGGGCAGACAGTCGAAAATAAACCAGGCCAGGTCACGAGAAAGGCTGCACACACAACAACGGTCTGACAAAAGACTGAACACAAAAGGATCTAAAATAGGGGAGATAATGAGGAATAAATTGACAACAGGTGTGAAGTGAACAAGGATAGTTAAGGATAACGAGTGGGAGGAGACGCCACAATAGCAGCAGAGCTGTCAAAACAAAGCACATGTGCTCAAAAGACAACAACACACAGAGACAAGACAAAAACACAGCAGATCAGACCGAAGTCATGACAATTACAGTACCAACATACATTGACTGATATATTTCCTATAATACATTTTACTGTAAAATATATCATTACTGTAGCAGCTAAGTGCTATTGTACAGTTGCCACACCACTGATGCTGTTCCCATTGTTCCCAAGGACATTTTGATTTAAAACAGTCTTTATGCACTTTAAAGTTTGGCTTCTTGTTTTATTTAAAGAATGACAGGCCTTTCTGGCAAATAAAGTAATTGATAAAGAAATGATTCAAAATTAATACCTGTATGTCACAGATCCACAGTTAAAGCAATCTCTATTGCACTCCACACTGCTCTTTCCCACTTGGACAAAAGGAACACCTACGTGAGAATGCTGTTCATTGACTACAGCTCAGTGTTCAACACCATAGTGCACTCCAAGCTCATCACTAAGATAAGGCAAAAAGTTCTACAGCTGCACCACTGAGAGTATCTTAGAGCATCTTGAGTATGGCAACTGCTTGGCATCTGACTTGTAAGGCGCTTACAGAGGTTACATCACTGGGGCCGAACTCCCTGCCATCCAGGACCTCTATACCAGGTGATGTCAGAGGAAGGCTCGAAAAATTGTCAGACTCCAACCACCTAAGTCATAGACTGTTCTCTCCTACCGCACGGCAAGTGGTACCAGAGCACCAAGTCTGGGACCAAAAGGCTCCTGAACAGCTTCTACCCCCAAGCTATAACTGCTGAACAGTTACTCAAATGCCTATCCGGAGTATTTGCATTGCCCCCCCTTGTTTTTGCACTGACATTCTTGCACAGGCTCTATGCACACTCAATGGACTCTACCCACACACTCACACATACTACACTGACACTCCAACACACACACACACAAACACACACACACACACACACACACATAAAAACTCACATACTACATACGCTCACACACACAAAACACACACACGCACACATGCATATTTTAGGAACATTTAGTGGTCCTAAACGGAACCTTGAGGAACACCGAAACTTACCATTAATTTGTCAGAGGAAAAACCATCCACAGAGACAAACTGATATCTTTCCGACAGATAAGTTCTTGCCTGGTTTATATCTTTTCTGTGTAGACCAATTAGGGTTTCCAATCTCTCCAAAATAATGTAGTGATCGATAGACAAACTGATATCTTTCTGACAGATGAGATCTAAACCAGGCAAGAACCTGTCTGCCTACACCAATAGGGTTTCCAATCTCTCCAAAATAATATAGTGATCGATGGTGTAAAAAGCGGTACTAAGGTCTAGGAGCACGAGGACAGAACCTTGGGCTGACGTCATTAAAAGGTACCAGCTTCACAACATTTATAAACCTTTTGTTGAGAGGAATGGGAGATTCGATATAGGCCAATAGTTTTTTTTTTACATTTTTCAGGAGAGGCTTTATTACCACCACTTTTAGTGAGTTTGGAACACATCCAGAGGATAGGGAGCCGTTTATTATGTTCAACATAAGAGGGCCAAACACAGGAAGTAGCTCTTTTAGTAGTTTAGTTGGAATAGGGTCCAGTAGGCAGGTAGAAGGTTTAGAGGCCATGATGACCATTTTCGTGAATGTGTCGAGAGATACAGGATAAAAAAAAACTCTAGTGTCTTCATTGATCCTAGGTCCTGGCAGTTCTGTGCAGACTCAGGAAAACGGAGCTTTGGAAAAATACACAGATTCAAGAGGAGACCGTCATTTGCTTTCCAATGATCATTATCTTTTTGTCGAAGAAGTTCATGTATTTGTTCATCCTCACTTGGGGAATGCTGCTTTTCTACAGCATAAAAAAATAGATGTTGGATTATTTTTATTCTCCTCAATCAGGTTGGAAAAGTAGGCTGATCGAGCAGCATTGAAGGCTCTTTTGATATTGCACGGTACGGTCTTTCCAAGCGAATTGGAAGACTTCCAGTTTGGTGGAGCGCCATTTCCATTCCAATTTTCTGGAAGGTTGCTTCAGGGCTCTGGTATTTTCTGTATACCAGGGAGCTACTTTCTTGAGACAAATGTTTTTTGTTTTTAGAGGTGCAACTGCATCTAGGGGTAAATTTAGATCCTCGTTTAGGTGGTTAACTGATTTTTGTACTCCGATGTCCTTGGGTAGGTGGAGGAAGTCTGGAAGGGAATCTAGGAATCTTTGGGTTGTCCGAGAATTTGTAGTGCAGCTTTTGATAATCCTTGGTTGGAGTCTGAACAGATTATTTGTTGCAATTTCAAACATACTAAAATGGTGGTCCGATTATGAGGAAAAACATTTAGATCCACAGTATTTATTCCACGGGACAAAACTAGATCCAGGATATGACTGTGGCAATGAGTAGGTCCGGAGACATGTTGGACAAAACCCACTGAGTTGATGATGGCTCTGAAAGCCTTTTGGACTGGCTCTGTGGACTTATCCACGTGAATATTGAAGTCACCAAAAATTTGAATATTATCTGCGATGACTACGAGGTCCAATAACAATTCAGGGAACTCAGTGAGGAACGCCGTATACAGCCCAGGAGGCCTGTAAACAGTAGCTTTAAAAAGTGATTGAGTAGGCTGCATAGATTTCATGACTAGAAGCTCAAACGATGAAAACACAGTAATTATTTTTCTTTGTAAATTGAAATTTGCTTTCGTAAATGTTAGCAACACCTCCGCCTTTGTAGGATGCACGGGGGATATGGTCACTAGTGTAACCTGGAGGAGAGGCCTCGTTTAACACAGTAAATTCATCAGGCTTGAGCCATGTTTCAGTCAGGTCAATCACATTAAGGTTATGAATTATGATCAGTGATTAGTTCATTGAATTTGACTGCCTTGGTAGTGAGGGATCTAACATTAAATAGTCCTGTTTTGAGATGTGAGATATTATCACAATCTCTTTCAATAATGACAGGAATAGAGGAGGTCTTTATTCCAGTGATATTGCTAAAGCGAACACCGCCATGTTTTGTTTTTCCCGACCTAGATCTAGTCACAGACACGGTCTCAATCGGGAAAGTTGAGCTGACTACACTGACTGTGCTAGCGGCAGACTCCACTAAGCTGGCAGGCTGGCTAACAGCCTGCTGCCTGGCCTGCACCCTATCTCATTGTGAAGCTAGAGGAGTTAGAGCCCTGTTTATGTTGATAGATAAGATGAGAGCACCCTTCCAGTTTGGATGGAGTCCGTCACTCCTCAGCAGTCCAGGCTTGGCCCTGTTTGTGGGTGAGTTCCAGAAAGAGGGCCAGTTATCTACAAATTCTATCTTTTGGGAGGGCAGAAAACAGTTTTCAACCAGCGAGTCTGCTGTAGAGCTCATCACCCACTAACTGGGAGGGGGCCAGAGACAATTACTCGATGCCGACACATCTTTCTAGCTAAGTTACACGCTGAAGTTATGTTGCGCTTGGTGACCTCTGACTGTTTCATCCTAACATCGCTGGAACCGACGTGGATAACAATATCCCTATACCATCTACAATCACCAGTTTAAGCCTCAGCCAGCTCCATTTGTAGGACAAACACTTCAAAACCTTATTCCTTATGATGTATTTTCTGTCTTTTTTGCCATTTATGACTGTGTTATTCAATGTGTTTCTATGGGCTATACTAGTATAGGCCAAATAGCTAAATGATCCATGGTGTGACCATCTTAAGACAATCCCCCCCACCCCATTGCAGGCTGTTTTTGGTTAAGGATCTATATATGTACCTGCAATAGTTATTGGCTTCCAGAGTTTTTCACCTATTGTGCATTTGTCTATGCAGTGACGGATACACCACTGTTGTCCGCTTTAAAACTAGTTTCCATCTCCTTGATGACTTTGTCTTTCTCTAGACACGTTTCAACCGTTCTATCTCGTTCTTGTAAATGTCCTCCATCTCTTTTATTTTCTCCTCCCTCTCTTTGATAGATTCCTCATACTCACCATTGTCCTTAGGTTGTCCTCACATAACAGTTTTCGCTCCAGGTTGCTTTCCTCTGCTTGCTGGTACATTGTGAGAAGGAGCTCACTTTCGTACCCTACAACAATCTCAATCTTCCCCAGCTGCTCAGCCACCTGTTGGCTATTCACTGGGTTTTCATTCTCCATGACGTGGTACCTGTTCCCACTTTTCTCCACCAGCCACCGGAGGGCATCCCAGCTCTCGATGTGCTCCTCAGGGGTGACCTTTCGGGAAGCAGTCCCCCATGGTGAACAGTACCAGGGTGAGGGTTCACACCCCTAGGACCAGTAGCTCCAGATGTTGCTCCAAAGCTTGCCTGTCGCTCTCTGTGAAGGTCATGTCACCCAAGACCACGAGGAGGAAGGCGTGAGGCTCCGGAGGACACAGATGAACGCTGCGTACCACCTCCCGCTTCACCCGCTCAGACTTGTCCTGCACGGAGCGGCAGCCCCAGCCCAGAGTGTCTACCATGCTACCGCAGAGCTTTTCCCATCATATTTCCCCCCCCTAGGAGAAAAATCCTTAGCTCTGTCAGTCTGTAGGTTGCTTCTATGAGTGAGACAAACACAAGATCTCATCCAAAACTAACCAAAATACAGTGGACAGAATATGTACTGTCTATTTGGTTGAAATGACAGATTGACAGAAATTACAGAAGAAGAGCTCTGAGTGTCTATGTCCCTCTTTGGGCCCTCTTCAGTCTATCATCTGCCCTTTTTTCAATCTCCCTCCTCGTGTTCAACATTTTCCCAGACTGTCATTGATTTCAAAGCATCTGCCATCGTTTCCCGACGTCACCTCTATCCTCTCCAGCAGCCTTCTGACCTGTGTGCCATCATCGTCCCCGCTCACATTGTCAAACACATGGTACCTGTTATTGCATTTCTCCACCAGCTGCTTCCAGCTGACTTCTCTCTCCAAGAGCTGCTCTATGCTCGAGTCCTCCTCCCTCAGAGCGTCACAGCGTGAACAGCAAGATGGTGTATCGTCAGATACTTTCGATGGGAAACTCCAGCTGCTCTTCCACCATCCACTCCTTCCCCTTGAACGTGTCCATGACTAGCAGGAAAATGTGTGGTCCCCTGGAGGACACATGGACACGTTGTACGCCAACCTCTGCTTAGCGCTCTCCAGGTTAGTCCAGGGGGAATTAGCGCTCCCTCCAGGCGGGGATGTCCATCACAGTGACCCTTCTCCCAAATACTTCCACTTCTTGCCTCACACACTCCTCGGTTTGGGCTCCGACGGCGAACTCTTCTCGGCCTAGGACGGTGTTTCCTGTTGAACTCTTCCCAGAGTAGCGGCTCCCCAGGAGGACCATTCTCAGCTCTGAGAGACGACCTTGGTTGCTGACTGTAGAACAGATCTAGGATACGTTCCTCCCCTGTCCATGTGATATTATTCATTGTGATCTAAAAGGCAAAACTGATCCTAGATCAGCACTCTGAGAGGCTTTATGAATACAGGCCCAGGCATATTTTACCTTCAGCTTACATCTAAAAAATCACATTTTCTTACTGGAAAGAAAAAGCCATATACTGTACTATAGCCACCCTGCCAAATATGACCATTAACACTGTTATTGTGACATTAGGTCTACTATGTTGTAGGCCTACACATTATGCAACCCAACAAACTGTGATTAGAATGCAGGCTTACTATTGTCACAGTCAGGTTCACACATTTTGTTGCACTCCCGCTTTCCTCCAAATAGTAGAGTCCTCTAATCTCGTTAATGTTGATGGTTTAATCAGTCATTCAATTGTCAGGAATGGCTAAATTCCGGTATACGGCATGTTATGACTAGCAGTGCTGTTGTCAGCACCACTAGTCTATTTTCACTTCTTGTTGCAGTGCAGTCAAAAACGTTTAGGCTTTTATGAGTCTCAAAAGTCCCTCACTCATTTATCTCTGGAGGAGGGCCAAAATCATATCATTTAACTCTGGAGGAGGGTCAATATCATATCATTTAACTCTGGAGGAGGGCCAATATCATATAATTTAACTCTGGAGGAGGGCCAATATCATATAATTTAACTCTGGAGGAGGGCCAATATCATATCATTTAACTGGAGCCGGCATAGGTCTGGACTGGTCTCACGCACCACTGGACTCTGAGTGCGTGTACCCGGCGTAGGTCCCACCGGACTGATGAGGCACACTGGAGGCCTGATGTGTGAAGCCGGAACAGGACGTACCACGCTGGGACGACGCACTGGAGGCCTGATGCGTGGAGCCGGAACAGGACGTACCACGCTGGGACGACGCACTGGAGGCCTGATGCGCGGAGCCGGAACACGACGTACCGGGCTGGGACGACGCACTGGAGGCCTGATGCGTGGAGCCGGAACACGACGTACTGGACTGGGACGACGCACTGGAGGCCTTATGCGTGGACCTGGAACCTGGCTGGGCAGACGCTCCTCTCGGCGCCTGCGCTGCAGCTCCTTCCTTGCCACGACCTCTCTCTCGTATCCCTCCTTAAACTCCTCATAACTCCTCCATTCGGGCTGTGGCTCTCTCCTCAGCCCGACCGATAGCCCCATGTGTTTCAGGACAAGTCTTTGAGTGGCCCAGCCAGAGCCCGGACTTGAACCCAATCTAACATCTCTGGAGAGACCTGAAAATAGCTGTGCAGCAATGCTCCCCATCCAACCTGACAGAGCTTGAGAGGATCTGCAGAGAAGAATGGGAGAAACTCCCTCAAATACAGATGTGCCAAGCTTGTAGCATCATACCCAAGAAGACTCAATGCTGTAATCGCTGGCAAAGGTCCTTCAACAAAGCACTGAGTAAAGGGTCTGAATACTAATGTAAATGTTTTTTTTATAAATGTGCAAATATTTTTTTTCAACTGTTTTTGCTTTGTTAATAAGGGGTATTATGTGTAGATTGATGAGGATAAAAAACAATTGAATCCATTTTAGAATAAGGCCGTAATGTGGAAAAAGGGAAGGGGTCTGAATATTTTCTGAATGGACCGTATATCTCAATGTTATGGTTGTTCTAAATTATTCCCCTTTGTCTTTTATGCAATAGACTAGATGTGCAACATGATCAACTCTCTTTTTTGTAAAAATGTTTTTTTAAGTGTAATATAAAATGTACCAAATTGAATTGAGGTCCGTTGGCTAGTTGAACTATTCAGGATATTCACTCCCCCCCAAAATGTCAAGAGATTAGTTTGATTTAATCCCTCAACTTCACGTTTTAAACCCTTTATCATTTGATATCTCATTTTTTTTAGTGACAGCGTATTTGGACCTGTGCCTTAAAGCATTAACAATACAATACAACAATCCTTCACACAAGGCTGTTGTTGTCAAGGATCTCTAAACCACATATCTCCACAGCTCATACCCTTATGCATCACAGATAATGAATATCAATGAGTTGTACTTTTCCTTTTGAGTACCTCCGTTTAAAGAGGTGTAGTGGGTACATCAACACAATTGTGTTTTCTGTTAAATCCTTCAACCGTTTGACTGTACTACGTAAGTATGATGTGACTCTATTTAAAATGCACTGGCTATTAGAGTGGAACAGTGGTGATGAAATATAATTCATCAATCTGGCAGTCACACAAGTTTTGTGTAGATTTTGTACTGATGGTTGTTGTGTTGACAGCCTCAAACTAGTGCCTATGCCACCCCTATCCTAAGAGGAAGTACACAAAAATAGCCCTTTATTTTAGGACTTTATTTACACCGATTTGAAAGGCTTGGAAGGCATGGGGGCCTGGCTGGGGTTGAGGTCATTTCCGATCTTTCTTTTTAATCACGTCAAATAAGAACAGAGAACAGATGATTCCTCTGGTGGTGTGGCACAGAGTGACCCAAGCCAGACGGTGAACTTGGGTTGGCAGATGGGGGCACTGCATGCTTCTGTCTCGCTCAAATCACTCCATCCATCTGCACAGGCAGAATATATCTGATTTTAAAAGTGGAACCCACATTCACAGCTGTGGCGTGTTCATTGGGGAGCTACTAGCTAAACTTATCCAATAAAGAACACCATTTTCTTTTGTTCAGTTGCAAAATGTTTAACTATGGTGTGCCCAATTGACATGCAACTTCAGATATGTACAAGGACTACAGTATCTGGCCACCTAGTGGCGCCAAAGCCCTCAGTTGAGAATACATACTAAACTGCTAGTGCCTTGAATGAGACAGCCAGGCCTAGTACCCCACACAGAGCACAGTGGTCAGGTGCTTTGTCTGCTAGCTGGCAGAACACTTCATTATTTTGGAGAAAGATCAGAATAGGACAGCTGTTGACGTATTAGTTGGATGACACTTTCATTCATTAGGGTTAAATTGAAACAATAAGAATCACAGATGTGCCCAATCATTGCTTTTCACAAGGGAACTGAAGACAGAGAACGTTCTGTAATAAAAACAACCCTAAGGTATGCCTATCCTGATGATAGTTGGGATTAAATATAATTTTCCCTTTCTTAGATTACTCCATTCTTAAAGCTGTAGCATTTATATTAGTGCTGGTTCCCTCTGTTGCATTGCAGCACCAAACTAATAATTTTAAAGCGTTTGTTCATAGAGTCCCACAGTGGAGGTGTCATAATACCCATAAAACCTATCAGTCAAACAGGGAAATGTTTCCAATCGTTTTTCCACCATTCCTTTTTCACATAGGGGATTTTAGAAACACTTAAAATAAAGGTCTGTGTTTCGTGTAGGCTTACTCTCGAATGACATTTTGAAAACCATATAAATCTCTCTCGGACAAGGTGACTTTTATCAATATATTTGGCTCTATTTACTCTCAGACAATCGAAAAATGCTAATTAGCATCAAAGTATACATCATGCAAAACTATGAATCCCTGCAAGCTCCTGCATGCCATCTCTAGCTGATACCTTTGCTAACAGGTCATTTGAAACTTGCATAAGACGGTTCACAGAATTGTATTCATTACTACATTTAGCTAACATTAGATAGTTAATCCAGAGATTCTTACCTTAGCATTGATTAAGTCTCATCCAGATCATCATGGGATTTGTAGTTCTTTATGATAGCCACACAGCTAATTAGCATTTCTTTTTTGTTGGGGGAGTAAATACAGTCAAATATATTGATAAAAGTCACCTTGTCCTAGAGAGATTTACACGGTTATAAAAACGTCAAGCCAGGGTAAGCCTACACAAAACACAGCCCTTATTTTAAGTGTTTCTAAAATCCCCAATGGGAAAATGAATGGTGTAAAAATGATTGGAACCATTTCCTTGTTTGACCTCTAGGTTATATGGGTATTATGACTCATACTGTGGTACTCTATAGCCTTTTCTAATGTTATGCTCATATTCTCCCTATATCTATCAGCCTCAAGCCACTGATACTGTAGTTTAGTAGTAGCAGGAGCTAAAGAATCCTTTCAATTAAAACATGCATTCATTGGGATGTGGGATTATTTGGCCCTGATTTAGCCTGCTGGGGTTTCATCAGAGTGTGCTCTGCTCAGGGATTAAGCACATAGGACCTGCTTAATCTTGGCCACAGATTACAGTGTTCTCCTAAGGCCTGCCCTGCTTGCCTAGGCTACCCACAAACCCACCCACATGGATGACAGAGATGATAATGCTCCAATGGGACATTTGTGCTTAGTGTTACATATAATATACTTCACTTCAGACATGTCCACTCACCTCATATCTTGACTGGAATGTACTTACAATACGTGCATATGGCGAAGTGTGCATGGATGGATGGATGTTCATAAGGTTTAAATCAGGAAATTATACTGTGTTAGTAATACTGTGTACTGTACGTAGCCTGTGTTCCATTAACTCACTAAGAGATTTGATGGGTTAAGGGAATTGGTTTAAAATATGACCTGCTAGTTCCTTTTCATGAAGATACTGCTTATCTAACAATGTTTGGCTACTGTGCAGTTCACGTGTGGCGTGTAGTGATTTCTGATTTCCTACCTCAACAAGTCTTTACCCTACGCCCCTCGTGGCAGCCCTGTGTTGCACGGCTCGAGTGCCGTGGACAACATGAATCGAGTCACATTATTCCCAAACAATCTTATCAAGACGAGGGTTTTACCCACCATCCTGGTCGGTTATTAATCAGGAGTGCTAACGTGCACTCCCACCGTGCACGCTAGTGTGTGTACACGCCCCCTGGACATAATCTGCCAAAATATCAGTGACAACAGCACAGCTGTTGGAGAATCCTCTCAGGATCATCGTCTGACTGGAGCGATAGAGCAGAACCGACCGGGATTAGGAAGAGAGTATCACCCATAGCATTTTGCGCACAGTAAATAAGTGTGTGGGTATGCACGTGTTTTTGTGTGTGTGTGTGTGTGTGCAGAGCCATACATACACTAGAAAAATATGGCCCTGTGTGTGTAGCTATGCATGTGTTTGTGCATATGTGGGTGTGTCCAGAAGTGATTCCCTCAACCCATCCCCACTTGGTTGACCATACATTGTGGACACAGCCACTGCTGCCACATGCAATAAACAGAATTACCTGCTACAGCAGATATTACATTTGATATATTCCTCCCATTATTGATACATGTCTTGCTAATGGGGTAAAGACAGTACAGTATTATGCCGTCTGTGAGGGCTTAGAGTAACATTGTTCCATAATGCACACACCGATCTTCATATTATCATTTGATAGATGGTATGACTGACAGGCGACTTCAATAGCGATGTGTTCTATAAATCCTGCTACTGTAAGATTGGCTAACAACCTTGACCTGTAGACCTGCAGGTAGCCCTTACTGATTTAAACTAGGCCTCTGCCTCTAAAAATTATTTTTTTACTGCTCACATCATAGAGATGGATAGATGGTGTTTCTACATCTACATTGCTTGCTGCTTGGGGTTTTAGGCTAGGTTTTTGTTTAGCACTTTGTGACATCTGCTGATGTAAAAAGAGCTTTATAAATACATTTGATTGGTTGATTGATTGATGGTGCACGTCCTATCTTTGCCATTAATCGCTCTGTGACAGCACGGGCAGCACCATGGATGGCTATCTCCATATTAAAGTAGTCAATTGTCTTATTTTGTGTTTCAAACAAGCATAAACCCATCGTTGGCAATATACTGACATCAAGTCACGCTGGAATGTTTTAACAAGAGAATACTTCATTGCCTGATCCCTTTTACTGACCTTGATTAAATTCTTACAAAGTATAGACAAACCCGTTTGAGGAAGAATACTGTGCGTTGATCATTGGCCGATCACTCAGAAACCATAGCAAATCCCACGCAGTTAACTCTTTGAAAATGCTGAAAGCCCTCCATGGTGTTGCCTATGCCATCACACCATCACAGTCTTTTGTGGCAAGTGTGCCCTCTATCCATCTCTATGGTTCACTTCTACTACAGTTGAGTGGACTAAATTTAGACAAACTACCGATCAGAGGAATTATAGAATTTTCCGACGCATCTCTGTGACCTGAGCCTAAAAAAACTCAACACTAATGGTTCCTGTCATTGTCTTTATGCACTATGTGGTAAATTGTGATTTATCCTCATGTTGACAGGACATAGCCGGGTTATATTGATATTTGCTCAGGGTTAGCTGTCAGGTATATGGGGAGGGAGTGTTGTTTGTTGTTGTGGTGGTGGGGAAGACATTGTGGTGGTCTGACAACCTGCATCCTCCCTCAGACGTAAGCCAGGCAAACCATTCAAAATAAAAGCCCTATATTTAGGGAATTGAGCAGGGAGAATTGTTGTGTTTTAGTTGTGTCTGTTTCAGGGAGAGGTAACATATTCTCGTAAGTGTATTCCTCATTTCTATTCCTCCTTTTTGGTAGAGACAGATATTCATTATTTGTTAAATTGTTTGTGCTAAGCTATATTGTCAGAGGAGCTATGTGTTGCCTCAGTTTTAGGATGGGTGTGGTGAAGGTACAGTGGATGGGGGTGGCGATTGCATGGAGATTTTAGCGGATGGATCAAACACAAGCCTGTGTGGTTGTGATGCAATCACAGCCGAAACTGAGCAACCTTGACAACATTCAACATTGTGACTTGTATTTAGCCTACTCCATCAACATACAGTACATGCACTCTCATTGGGTATTTATGTTACTGAATCACTAGCTATATGCAGCACAGGATGAACCTTCCGTACAATTACAACATTAAGAATACATTATCTTTTACAATAACGACCTGACCAAGATGGAGGAATGAACTGTGCTGCAAGCAGACAAGTGACAACATTGCAGACAATAATATATATATTTTTTTTATCAACTCATAAACGGAAAAATAAAAATACATATTTACAACACATCGGTGGGGTGCAACATATATCATTAAAAACACAGCTACAGTTAAGGCAGTATTTCCCAAACTCGATCCTGGGGACTCCAAGGGGTGCACATTTAGGTTTTTCCCTAGCGCTACACAGCTGATTCAAATAATCAAAGCTTGATGATGAATTCATTATTTAAATCAGCTGTGAAGCGCTAGGGCTAAAATCAAAACGTGCACCCAGGGGGGCCCCCAGGGCTGAGTTTGGGAAACGCTGAGTTAAGGGCTAAAAGCAGTCACGGGATGGATAACCAGGTTGTTTAGACTGTTGACGAAACTGGAGAGATTAAGGGATCATTAAGTGATCATTGATGATGTATATATCTTACCTTATGGGTAAGATTATATTGTTTTTTATAAACTGGGTGGTTCAAACTCTGAATGCTGATTGGCTGACAGCCGTGGTATATCAGACCGTATACCACAGGTATGACAAAACATTTATTGTTACTGCTCTAATTACATTAGTAACCAGTTCATAATAGTAATACGGCACAACTGGGGCTTGTGGTATATGGCCAATATACCACTGCTAAGGGCTGTATCCAGGCACTCCGTGTCGCGTCGCGCTTAAGAACAGCCCTTAGCCGTGGTAGATTGGCCATTTATCACACCCCCTCTGGCCTTATTGGTTAAATATAAGCCATGCGTGAGAAGAAACACCCTATAATGAGCCTTGTGTTAAGCTCCTCTCTCTCACTTAGCCCTTAGCAGCAAATGGATCATTGGTGAGTGAAAAGCCCATATACATCCTATTTGCAGGGATAATAGCAGTAATGTACTCACTCAATAACTTCAACCCCTCTCCCCTCAAATACTTACTGTGTTTATTTCACCCAAAGAGGTCCCCCTATAACAGGGATGGCCAAGTCTTCTCTTGGAGAGCTGGTTGTGCAGGTTTTTGCCCCATCTTTACTATAATACACCTGATTCAGCTAATCAATGTGCTGAGGAGCAGCCGATCAGTAGAATCAGGCGTGTTATAGTAGGGGTGGAACTTGCTCCAACAGGAGTGTACTGCTCCCTAGAAAGAAGAATAGCCACCCATGCCCGTTAATACGTTTCCACACCCGCATACTGGCATCTTTTCACTCTTCACCTACGTCTGTGTATTACTTATTCACATTTTAACAGCACTGTGGTGGCAAAGCCTGTCATTATCACCAGGCGCGTTTCTTCACAAAAGAAGAATTGAAATGCCTCCATTATACCGAACCGTGTGTATATCCCGGTGTCCTTGTGTCGGTGAAAGAGGATTTGCTCATTTATCTGCCGTACAGGAATGAGCAATAAGGTTTCCTGGGGACGGAAAACCAGGGTCGTATTCATAAGGCACCAAACGAGAGGAAGGAAAATAAAAGAAACAGGGAGGGACTACCTGAACTCGTCCAATAAGAAAAACATATTTTGGTTTTCCATTGCAAAACATTTTGCTACGGTGTGCACTAATGAACACGACTCAGACCTGGTTGGCTGCCAAACACAACAAGCTTTTCGGCAACACAGCTGTGTCCCCCACAAAGCAGGCAATTAACACGAGCTTCTCACCCCTTAATTATTTCTAAGCTTTCTTCCATTTCCCAAAGATAGAAATGTAGAGTTGTGCACCACACACCCACTTGTTATCACAATGGCAAATTTCCAGCCTCTACTTCGAGATATTTAGCTGTAAAGATAATAGCGGGTACTGTATTATAGGTGCTTTCCTTAAAGGTATGTATCATATGTAAATATGATCCCGTTGCATCAGTGTCTCTACTTTTGTGTATGTATTTTGTGTAACTCATGAAACAACTACCAGGAAACGTACAGTTGAAGTCAGAAGTTTTTAAAAAAATTTAAAATTTTATTTCACATTTATTTAACCAGGTAGGCAAGTTGAGAACAAGTTCTCATTTACAACTGCGACCTGGCCAAGATAAAGCACAGCAGTTCGACACATACAACAACACAGAGTTACACATGGAGTAAAACAAACATACAGTCAATAATACAGTAGGAAAAAAACAAATCTATATACAATGTGTGCAAATGAGGTAGGATAAGGAACATAAGGCAATAAATAGGCCATGGTGGCAAAGTGACTACAGTATAGCAATTTAACACTGGAATGCTAAATGTGCAGTAGATGAATGTGCAAATGACCATACACTTAGGTTGGAGTCATTAAAAAAAAAATTCAACCACTCCACAAATTTCTTGTTAACAAACTATATTTTTGGCAAGTCGGTTAGGATATCTACTTTGTGCATGACACAAGTAATTTTTCCATCAATTGTTTACAGACAGATTATTTAACTTATAATTCACTGTATCACAATTCAAGTGGGTCAGAAGTTTACATACACTAAGTTGACTGTGCCTTTAAACAGCTTGAAAAATTCCAGAAAATGATGTCATGGCTTTAGAAGCTTCTGATAGGCTAATTGACATAATTTGAGTCAATTGGAGGTGTACCTGTGGATGTATTTCAAGGCCGACCTTCAAACTCAGTGCCTCTTTGCTTGACATCATGGGAAAATCAAAAGAAATCAGCCAAGACCTCAGAAAAGAAAATGTAGACCTCCACAAGTCTGGTTCATCCTTGGGAGCAATTTCCAAATGCCTGAAGCTACCACGTTCATCTGTACAAACAATAGTACGCAAGTATAACACCATGGGACCACACAGCCGTCATACCGCTCAGGACGGAGAAGCGTACTGTCTCCTAGAGATTAATGTACTTTGGTGCGAAAAGTGCAAATCAATTGCAGAACAACAGCAAAGGACCTTGTGAAGATGCTGGAGGAAACAGGTACAAAAGTATATATATCCAGAGTAAAACAAGTCCTATATTGACATAACCTGAAAGGCCGCTCAGCAAGGAAGAAGCCACTGCTCCAAAACCGCCATAGAAAAGCCAGACTACGGTTTACAACTGCACATGGGGACAAAGATTGTACTTTTTGGAGAAATGTCCTCTGGTCTGATGAAACAAAATAGAACTGTTTGGCCATAATGACCATCATTATGTTTGGAGGAAAAAGGGGGAGGCTTGCAAGCTGAAGAACACCATCCCAACCGTGAAGCATGGGGTGGCAGCATCATGTTGTGGGGGTGCTTTGCTGCAGGAGGGAATGGTGCACTTCACAAAATAGATGGCATCATGAGGGAGGAAAATTATGTGGATATATTGAAGCAACATCTCAAGACATCAGTCAGGAAGTGAAAGCTTGGTCGCAAATGGGTCTTTCAAATGGACAATGACCCCAAGCATACTTCCAAAGTTGTGGCAAAATGGCTTAAGGACAACAAAGTCAAGGTATCAGTTACACCAGCTCTGTGAGGAGGAATGGGCCAAAATTCACCCAATTTATTGTGGGAAGCTTGTGGAAGGCTACCCAAAACGTTTGACCCAAGTTAAACAATTTAAAGGCAATGCTTCCAAACACTAATTGAGTGTATGTAAACTTTTGACCCACTGGGAATGTGATGAAAGAAATAAAAGCTGAAATAAATAATTATCACTACTATTGTTCTGACATTTCACATTCTTAAAATAAAGTGGTGATCCTAACTGACCTGAGACAGGGCATTTTTACTAGGATTAAATGTCAGGAATTGTGAAAAACTGAGTTTAAATGTATTTGGCTAAGGTGTATGTAAACTTCCGACTTCAACTGTATGTGGCCTAAGGGGATTTTGTTACGGAATTTCAAACCTTTGTGACTGATTTGTGATTGCATATCAACCATCCAATCACAGAAAAAAGGATTAGAGTTCATATTTAACTGTATTTGTTCTACTGCTCCTGATAGTGGAAGTAGTGAACATGCTAGAAATGTACACATAAAATTTGTTGAAAATCAATTTATTGTGGCGCAGCGTCTCAGTGCATGAGGCGTCATTACAGTCCCTTGTTCGATTCCAGGCTTTATCACATCCGGCTGTGTTTGGGAGTCCCATAGGGCGGCGCACAATTGGCCCAGTGTCGTTTAAATAAATGAAAAAATACATCTTTTTGTTTGCCCCCTAGAGTCTCTTGACGCACCCTTAAATCAATTGAAGTAACATAATAAAAAAAATCCCAAACAAAATCGGTCAATTTAAGCTAGAGATATCTGTCTAGATATAGGACATACACTTCAAAACCTTTTTCCTTATGATTTATTTTTCACCATTTATTAATTAAATATTAAATGGAACATATGAACCCTAATGGAACATATTAACCTTGTGTGAAATGTTAGTAGGAAAACATAGGAAGCCCTCTCAGCTATTCCTGCCTCCCATTAAAGCCCAGCACAATGCATTTCCACACACACAAACACACACACACACACACGCACACACACACACACATACACACACAGAGACACACACACAGACAGACATTATGAACTGGTTTAGTGTGTGTTAACTACAACAGTAGTAATCTGATACAATTCTGCAGTCTGCACACACACAGAGATAGCTCTGGAGTAGAGTGGGTGAAAAGGAGGTTACAGTAACAGGCTTGTATGCTTGTGTCTTTACGGGAGATTTCCCTGCATGTGCCTCCAGTGGAAAAGAACTATGGGATCTTGGAGTGAGAGTCCTGCACATGAAGTTTCCTTGTTTGGACAGAACTGCAGGAAAGTTACTATTAGGGCAGAGGGAACAGCCCACCCTTGGAGCACCAAACCTTTCAAAAGGATCATCACTTATTTAGACAGCTGAGCGTGTAGTTCACAAGGGACTACTGTGAAGTTTGGCACAGTGAATCATTTTTTCTTGCCATCGTGTATGCAATACAGTAGTACCTCATCCGAAATGTCTCTCTCTCTCTACACGTTTTAACCTTCTATTTTGCTTCATATCTTATTAGTGAACTCCCTGACGACGGTCATTTGGTGTTGAGATCACGGATGGGGGTCAATTCTTTATAAACGAGGAAGTGATTTTCAATTAGGAAAGTTTCGATTTTGAGATTGGAATTTCAGTTTACTTCCCGATTTGACCAAACTGAAATGGAATTGGCCCCAACCCTGAATGGGGTAGTCTGTGTGTTCTACACTAAGTGTACAAAACATTAGGAACACCTGCTCTTTGCATGACATAGACTGACTAGTTGAATCCAGGTGAAAGCTTTGATCCCTTATTGATGTCACTTGTGAAATTCACTTCAATCAGTGTAAATCAAATCAAATCAAATGTATTGGTCACATACATATTTTGCAGATGTTACTGCGGGTGTAACGAAATGCTTGTATAGGGGAGGAGACAGGTTAAATGATTTTCAAGTCTTGAGGCAATTGAGACATGGATTGAGTATGTGTGGGCAAGACAAAAGAAGTGCCTTTGAACGGGGTATGGTAGTAGATGCCAAGCTCACCGGTTTGAGTGTGTCAAGAACCTTTGACACCTTGTAGAGCCCATGCCTCTACGAAATGAGGCTGTTCTAAAGGCAAAAGGGGGTGCAACTCAGTATTAGGAAGGTGTTGCTAATGTTTTGTATATCTGACAATATAAACTCTTCAGGTAGCCTACAGTACCTGTGGCAAACCACTCTGAATGCTAATCAAAAAACATACAGTACCCAACTGAGAGTTGAATTTAATTCAATCAGTTTAGATTCAATTTTCCCACATCAAGTATGATGCACATATTCAAACCAATTATAAACTAGGGAGGGAGTATTTTCGTCCTTGATTTGGTATTCATGAAAAAGAACACACCCAGTTCTCAATCAAACACTTCACTGTAGGGGCTCAGAGTCTATCATACGAGTTAATTCAAAGTCAATCGAGTTTAGTGGGCTTTATTTTCCCTGTTTGTTTCTAAGGGGAGTTCTACCAGTCTCTATAGCCTTCTGTTCTCCGTGCGGCCCCCCATCTCTCCAAATCCGCAGGTGGTGTCTGTAATTGTCAGTGCCGCTTGGCGATTGGCTAGTCTTCGCTCCACTCGCCACGGGTGTTGGATGATTCAATCTTCACCTTTCGAAGCATAGCTGGTGGCATTTTAGATCAAACACTTGGTTTGAAGAAAGTACATTGCATTGCATTGGTTGTGGCTTTGTTTACATGATAAATAAGTCACTTAGTCAGTGGTGTATCAATTTAATAATCTGATTCCGCTAATTGGCACTTTTAAGTCCCTGGGTTTTTCAGTTTTCAAAGACCACTAATGATCTATGCTTTCTGCTAGATAATCTCTTCACACAAGCATACGTGAATTACTACTATAGGTAAACAATACCTCTATGTAAGCTATGTGGATGGTTAACTGGAGATTCAAATCTGCAGCGCCACACTGCTGATCGTTTCTGTCACGTGTGCTCCCTCTCCGGCCTCTTGGTCACCAGGCTTCCTCGTTATGGCGCACACCTGTCACCATTGTTACACGCACCTGCGCGTCATTCACTCACCTGGACTCCATTACTTCCTTGATTACCTGCCCTATATAAACTCAGCAAAAGAGAAACGTCCTCTCACTGTCAACTGCGTTTATTTGCAGCAACCTTAACATGTGTAAATATTTATATAACAAGATTCAACAACTGAGAGATAAACTGAACAAGTTCCACAGACATGTGACTAACAGAAATAGAATAATGTGTCCCTGAACAAAGGGGGTAACAGTCAGTATCTGGTGTGGCCGCCAGCTGTACTGCAGTGCATCTCCTCCTCATGGACTACACCAGATTTACCAGTTCTTGCTGTGAGATGTTACCCCACTCTTCCACCAAGGCACCTGCAAGTTCCCGGATATTTCTGGGGGGAATGGCCCTAGCCCTTACCCTCCGATCCAACAGGCTCCAGACGGGCTCAATGGGATTGAGATCCGGGCTCTTCACTGGCCATGGCAGAACACTGACATTCCTGTCTTGCAGGAAATCACGCAGAGAACGAGCAGTATAGCTGGTGGCATTGTCATGCTGGAGGGTCATGTCAGAATGAGCCTGCAGGAAGGGTACCACATGAAGGAGGAAGATGTCTTCCCTGCAACGCACAGCGTTGAGATTGCCTGCAATGACAACAAGCTCAGTCCGATGATGCTGCGACACAACGCCCCAGAACATGACGGACCCTCCACCTCCAAATCGATCCCGCTCCAGAGTACAGGCCTCGGTGTAACGCTCATTCCTTCAACGATAAACGAGAATCTGACCATCACCCCTGGTGAGACAAAACCACGACTTGTCAGTGAAGAGCACTTTTGCCAGTCCTGTCTGGTCCAGCGACAGTGGGCTTGTGCCCATAGGCGACGTTGTTGCCAGTGACGTTTGGTGCGGACCTGCCTTACAACAGGCCTGCAAGCCCTCAGTCCAGCCTCTCTGCGGACAGTCTGAGCACTGATGGAGGGATTGTGCATTCCTGGTGTAACTCGGGCAGTTGTTTTTGCCATCCTGTACCTGTCCCGCAGGTGTGATGTACGGATGTACCGATCCTGTGCAGGTGTTACACGTAGTCTGCCACTGCGAGGACGATCAACTGTCCGTCCTGTCTCCCTGTAGCGTTGTCTTAGGCATCTTACAGTACAGACATTGCAATTTATTGCCCTGGCCACATCTGCAGTCCTCATGACTCCTTGCAGCATGTCTAAGGCACGTTCACGCAGATGACCAGGGACCCTGGGCATCTTTCTTTTGGTGTTTTTCAGAGTCAGTAGAAAGGCGTATTTAGTGTCCTAAGTTTTCACAAATGTGACCTTAATTGCCTACCGTCTGTAAGCTGTTAGTGTCTTAACGACCGTTCCACAGGTTCATGTTCATTAATTGTTTATGGTTCATTGAACAAGCATGGGAAACAATGTTTAAACCCTTTACAATGAAGATTTGTGAAGTTATTTTGATTTTTACGAATTATCTTTTAAAGACAGGGTCCTGAAAAAGGGACGTTTATTTTTTTGCTGAGTTAATGTCACTCCCTTTGGCTCCTTCCCCAGGTGTCATTGTTTCTGTTTCCTGTCTGTGCGTTGTTCGTGTTTCTTGTTTTGTATTATGTTTCATTTGTTTATTAAAACATTCACTCCCTGAACTTGCTTCCCGACTCTCAGCGCACATCTTTACAGTTTCAAAGCAGTTTGATCTCAAACATTAAATCTGGTGAAATGATAAAGGGGGGAAAAAATATATAATCCTGAAATATTCACAATGACCTAAAACCCTGTCCTGCTAGCAGACTAGCCACACAGTGGTGGAGACAAGAGACCCCTTGTTTTATGTTCTATTCTCTGCCCCACCACCACAGGGCATCTTTGGCTCATCTCAGCTTCCATGGAAAAACATTACATAGCAGACCCAACATCTCCCAGACTAATGCATTTTTCATTTGTCATTAATATTCATTATTGTCAGCCGTACAGGAACAGGAAGCTCATCGTATATCCTTCCCCTTTAATGCCCGGAGCCTGCTACCAACTGGTGTCATAGGTTATAACTTCATGTTTCAGTGTTCCAAATGAAATCTATCAAGGTTTTGGGGAAATGTCAGGGATAATTTTCCTCATGCAATATCCATGTCATAAAAAGGAGTTGGAGATAAACAGAAATAAATGAAAATGACTTTGCAAATTACAAAAATGTGGTATCTCTCCACTAAGCAAGCTTTACCATCTATTGTTTCTATCTCCTACCTTCCCATCTTCCTATGTGCCCACTTCGATTCTTTACCTTATGGACTCATAGTGTAAATAGGCCGTTGGTGAGAAAAACTCATGTTTTTGAGTGTCCTGTCTTGGTCAATGTTGATTGAATGCTATATGCATTTACAGGTAGAGTGTAAACATTTGGAGCAATTTCCCCCCGTGTCATCCTTTCATTTCCATGTAATTTCCCATCCGCTGATTTATGCTGTTTATCTGTAACTGAAACGTCCCAGAGTCTCTGCTTTACGACTTTCTCACCGCTGCCTCCACCACACAGCCTTGAATTATTATGGAATTTATGAACAGGAGGTCATATTTTCGTTTCAGATATCACTCAGCAATATAATTCAAGAGTTCTATCTGTAGGAGTGAAGTGGAGAGTATTGTACTGTATATGTCGGATGTCTTTGAGAATTGAGGGTGTCAAAAGTATAGTGACCATAAGAGCATTCTGTGACTTTTCTTTATAATCGATCCATCACTCATAGTTCTGATCTCAACTAGACAGCCCTTCAAGGCTGACCTTCAGATGGTCCATCAAGCTACAATACAAAACACTGTCTAGGAATTGTTCTCCTATCCAATCTACCAAGTTAATTCCACACATATTTTCATAACTGCCAATTCTGTAAGAGTTTTTCTCTTAATCTCTTGATTTACTCGTCCCAATCACAGATGAAGATGTAGCTGTCAGTCAGTGCATAAATTTGAATCACCATCAGTAATATAGAGCATCGCTCAGTAAAAGGCAATGAATTGCAATTTTGCTGTTGCTTTATGTGTGACTCTTTTCTGAGATATTTAGTACGGTGTCCATTTTAAGACACCCTCAGCCTCAAGCCGAGTGAGGCAGAGGGTGTCCTAAAATGGACACCGTAAAGGAGCTCTACTGTGAAGAGATGTGGGGCTGTATGCATTTATCTTCTCTCAAACCAATCAATATGCCACTGTAACCCAAGGCCATGCTATCGGAAAATTGCCACCGCAAATCACAATACCAAGTAGAAGGAAACTCAACAGAAACTCACTTTATCGTATAGGCGGAAAAACAACAAATTACTTCTGTCTGTGCATGGTTTGGTCAACATTCCATCAATACCCTCGGGCTAAAGACTGAGGTTTGAGGCATCTGAAATCCATCCCACATTAGGCCTGGAATCCGTAGCAATCGACCCTTTGTGTGACCGCACCATCTTGCCTTGCTGTCGGCGACTGGTATGGGTTCCCATTGTATTTTAGTCTTATTATAGTGTCGTTCTGGAATCTCACCAACCGAACGTTTACACAGGTACTGAATATCTAAAGGGCATGTCACATTTCTACACTGGAGGGATATTACGGAAAGTGCAAAGTCAGAATTTGTACCATAAAGTGGGGAACAAATAGCCCGGGCCCAGCTTTGTTTGTATTGTACTCCTATGACAATTGCTTAACAAATGTTTGGCATGACAATGACAAGGAGTTGGCAAAACAGCACACACAGATCTGGGACCAGGCTATGGAACAGATATGTTGTAAACTGCACTTTAATTTATGCAGTGAACATCTCCTGTGTATCTCTTTTTACATAATACTGGTGCTTTAAACTACAGTATAAATCAGTATTGTAGTGAAATCTGGGGACTTGGGACTCGACTCGTGACTCGAGTATAAAGGACTCAGACTTGGACTCGAACACACAACTTGGGACTCGACTCGTGACTCAACTCGTGACTCGAGTATAAAGGATTCGGACTTGGAATCGAACACTGGGGACCTGGGACTCGACTCGGACTCGAGGATTAGAGACTTTACTACATCACTGATATAAACTGCTTGCAGCTGAAAATCAATCCAATCCATTCAACATAATGTAGAGACAGCCAAGCTTGTCTTTTGATATGTGTCGAATTAGATTAAACGCAGGTGACACTCAAGGCAGCTTGATTTGAAAAACAGTGATGATTGCCACGAGACAAAGAATTTAACAGGGCAGTGACAAGCAAACAAGTTGATCCTTTATGTATATAGCTAAATATCTATTTTCGCTGCTGATTCTCCTTTGAGCCCCGCCACCTGCTGCTGTTGTTTTTATGCAGGCGTCAGAGGCAGATCTCTTGTGGTTTCACAGCTTTGGTAGCATCAGCAGTGCCACTAGAAAAAGAGTAAAAGGAACAAATACATGGCTGATTGAGTTATAAATAGTCTTGACGGGGATCTCTGCCTCATAAAGCGCCTTTGAAGCACAGAGAAAAGCAAAAGCAGTATGCATTCAGAGTCACACAGAAAGGTCTTATTCTACCCACCAGATATGCTGTAACATTCTTTTGAGTAAGAATACAGTAGAGTATTTTCGATCTTGTCTCATCGCTACAACTCCCCAACGGGCTTGGGAGGCAAAGGTCGAGTCATGCATCCTCCGAAACATGACCCGCCTAACCAAGCTTCTTAACACCCGCCCGCTTAACCCGGAAGCCAGCCACACAGACCTGGGATCAAACCCGGGTATGTAGTGACGCCTCTAGTAATGCGACGGAGTGCCTTAGACCTCTGTGCCACTCGGAAGGCCCTAAGTGAGATCAAGCATGAGAAGCAACAATCCATGAATGCATTCATTTTATTTTGAGTATGACTGTGTTCTGGGGTAATGCTAGCACAGTGTGTCTATTGACTTACCCGTTTTAGATATCTCATTTGCAAACTGAGAGACGTGACCATATTATAAACTTGTGGTTCAAAGACGTGATATGATGTGACACACATAAAGTATGATACATAAGCTGTGTGTGTTTAGCTATGATACATAAGCTGTCTGTGTTTAGCTATGATACATAAGCTATGTGTGTTTAGCTATGATACATAAGCTATGTATGTTTAGCTATGATACATAAGCTGTAGGTGTTTAGCTATGATACATAAACTGTGTGTGTTTAGCTATGATACATAAGCTATGTGTGTTTAGCTATGATACATAAGCTGTGTGTGTTTAGCTATGATACATAAACTGTAGGTGTTTAGCTATGATACATAAGCTGTGTGTGTTTAGCTATGATACATAAGCTGTAGGTGTTTAGCTATGATACATAAGCTGTGTGTGTTTAGCTATGATACATAAGCTGTAGGTGTTTAGCTATGATACATAAGCTGTGTGTGTTTAGCTATGATGCATAAGCTGTAGGTGTTTAGCTATGATACATAAGCTGTCTGTGTTTAGCTATGATACATAAGCTATGTGTGTTTAGCTATGATACATAAGCTATGTATGTTTAGCTATGATACATAAGCTGTAGGTGTTTAGCTATGATACATAAACTGTGTGTGTTTAGCTATGATACATAAGCTATGTGTGTTTAGCTATGATACATAAGCTGTGTGTGTTTAGCTATGATACATAAACTGTAGGTGTTTAGCTATGATACATAAGCTGTGTGTGTTTAGCTATGATACATAAGCTGTAGGTGTTTAGCTATGATACATAAGCTGTGTGTGTTTAGCTATGATACATAAGCTATGTGTGTTTAGCTATGATACATAAGCTATGTATGTTTAGCTATGATACATAAGCTGTAGGTGTTTAGCTATGATACATAAACTGTGTGTGTTTAGCTATGATACATAAGCTATGTGTGTTTAGCTATGATACATAAGCTGTGTGTTTAGCTATGATACATAAGCTGTCTGTGTTTAGCTATGATACATAAGCTATGTGTGTTTAGCTATGATACATAAGCTATGTATGTTTAGCTATGATACATAAGCTGTGTGTGTTTAGCTATGATACATAAACTGTAGGTGTTTAGCTATGATACATAAGCTGTGTGTGTTTAGCTATGATACATAAGCTGTAGGTGTTTAGCTATGATACATAAGCTGTGTGTGTTTAGCTATGATACATAAGCTATGTGTGTTTAGCTATGATACATAAGCTATGTATGTTTAGCTATGATACATAAGCTGTAGGTGTTTAGCTATGATACATAAACTGTGTGTGTTTAGCTATGATACATAAGCTATGTGTGTTTAGCTATGATACATAAGCTGTGTGTGTTTAGCTATGATACATAAACTGTAGGTGTTTAGCTATGATACATAAGCTGTGTGTGTTTAGCTATGATACATAAGCTGTAGGTGTTTAGCTATGATACATAAGCTGTGTGTGTTTAGCTATGATACATAAGCTATGTGTGTTTAGCTATGATACATAAGCTATGTATGTTTAGCTATGATACATAAGCTGTAGGTGTTTAGCTATGATACATAAACTGTGTGTGTTTAGCTATGATACATAAGCTATGTGTGTTTAGCTATGATACATAAGCTGTGTGTGTTTAGCTATGATACATAAGCTGTCTGTGTTTAGCTATGATACATAAGCTATGTGTGTTTAGCTATGATACATAAGCTATGTATGTTTAGCTATGATACATAAGCTGTAGGTGTTTAGCTATGATACATAAACTGTGTGTGTTTAGCTATGATACATAAGCTATGTGTGTTTAGCTATGATACATAAGCTGTGTGTGTTTAGCTATGATACATAAACTGTAGGTGTTTAGCTATGATACATAAGCTGTGTGTGTTTAGCTATGATACATAAGCTGTAGGTGTTTAGCTATGATACATAAGCTGTGTGTGTTTAGCTATGATACATAAACTGTAGGTGTTTAGCTATGATACATAAGCTGTGTGTGTTTAGCTATGATGCATAAGCTGTAGGTGTTTAGCTATGATGCATAAGCTGTGTGTGTTTACAGGGATGCAAACTAGTCATCTTTTGGCAAAATTGGCTGTTTTGAATCCAAAATAGGTGACCTACGTGATTCGTGTAGATCCGATGGGCTTTGGATCACTACTGGCTGTAAGCGAAAAGTGATGCGCGTTTGGAGCAATACTGGCTGTATCCAAGGCTCAGCCAATTGTTCACTTAACAACAGAATGCAGCACGCGACTGAAGAGAGAAGAGACAACCAATTTGCTAGTTCCAGCATCAGCGCGCTCTGGGAAGACAGCGGAGAGTGGAAAGGCAGCTCGCCAGTTACAGCAGCGCGTCCCCTGAACAATAACGAAGAGATAGGTGAGAAGCCTGACCACGGAGACGGGGGCGAGGAAGGTACTTCATGAGCTGTAACCGAAAAACAACTGGCATTTGGAAAGTTTGAGGTGAGGGAGAAAGTGTGGTGGAACAAGTATTAGCATTGTTAAGTATCTTGCTAGCTGGATCGAATTCTCCGTTAGCTAGCCAGATAAATATTGAGCAACATTAGCCATCTTAACTGATCAACTAATTGAGTTTATGGTGTGAAAATTAGCTGGCTAATAAAGTCAGACAGCTAACGTTAACTAGCTAACATTACAACATCGGGCCTGGCTTAAACTGGATGCCACTATAGAGGTGAAAGGAACACCATCCTTTCTCTCTTTTTCAATACAGTGGATAAAAAGGGGTATGCCAGGTGTACTCTCTGCCTGAAAGAGATCGATTATGCCAACAAAGAGTATCATGCTCTACTGGCACATTGTAGAACAGATGTCCACAGGCAGAAAGTGTACAATATAGTAATGTGCAGTGTAGCCCAAAGATACTGCTTTTGTTGAATTTGACAGTAACACTTGTGTGTGAGTGAGCAGGGATTATTACACTTTTTACCCAGTAAACGTTATTTTTGCACACATGTAGCCTTGTGCACTTGATCAATCCACTAAAATAGAGCAAAAATGGAATGCCTGTTTGTTTCATTCTATTTCTACTTTAAGATGGGGTTTTTTCTTCCCCCAAGTGCAATATTTCGATGTGTGTGTGGTCACAAGCATTCTATTACAAATGCTGTCATGGCTAACTGCAATGTTTATCACGTTTCAGGTATGACCCAGATGCAGACAGTGTCTAAGAAACAAAAGTTTATTTCTAATACAGGGGCAGGCAAACAACAAGTCAAAGGCAGGCAGGGGTCAGTAATCCAGTGAGGTGGGGCAAGGTATAGAACAGCAGGCAGAAGGGTCAAAACCGGGAAGGACTAGGAAACCGGCGCAAGAAACAGCCAGGATCAGGGGAACAAACGCTGGTAGGTTTCACGAACAAAACGAACTGGCAACAGACAAACAGAGAACACAGGTATAAATACACAGGGGATAATGGGGAAGATGGGCGACACCTGGAGGGGGTGGAGACAAGCACAAAGACAGGTGAAACAGATCAGGGTGTGACAATATTAGTGTACTGTTTTTTCTCAAGACTTGAGTGTCATTTGCAGTAAAGTCTAGGCAACAAATAACATTGGATTGCTTTCTTAAAATGTTTTACCTGTGATTTAGGTTCACATTCACCATATTATTTGTTGTTTAATTAGTTAAAACCTGCATTTACCCCTAGCAGGATTTTTTTGCATGTTTCAGTGCCTTTTTGGGCCCTCACCAGTTTTTATCCCTGGTTTAGCTATTTTGTCTGGTTTTATAAGTATCACCTGTTCTTCTCCCCCTGTCCTCTCTAGGAATCAGTATGCACACAACACACACACACACACACACACATTTGTTTTACTATCAAACAATTGATTCCCATTCCAAATTTCCCTAAACCTAAGCATAACTCCAAACCCCTAACCCTAAATCCTACACCTAACCCCTAAGCCTAAAATAGCCTTTTTCCTTGTGAGGACTGGCAAAATGTTCCTACTTTTACTTGTTTTACTATTCTTGTGAAGACTTCTGGTCCCCACAAGGATAGTAAAATCGAACACACACACACACTTGGAATCTTGTCACAACTTCCGCCGAAGTCGGTCCCTCTCCTTGTTCGGGCGGCGTTCGGCGGTCGACGTCACCGGTCTTCTAGCCATCGACGATCCACTTTTCATTTTTCCATTTGTTTTGTCTTTGTTTTCCACACACTCTTGTTCATTGTCGGTATCATTTGCGGCTGGTATTTTCGCCTGTGTGTTTCTGGGCACGTTGTAATTGTTTACCTTGTGCCGTATTGAGTAAATACGTTGTTCACTCATCTCTGCTCTCCTGCGCCTGACTTTATGCACCAGCTACACACACCGACCTGACAGAATCACGCACCTCCAATGGAGTCAGCAGGAGCAGGTACCCGGTACTAGAGGTTGACCGAAACCTGCCCCTCCGCTTGCCCTGCCGGAAGCTGGGCCCGGTTTGTGGGGCCATTCAAAGTCCTGAGGAGACTGAACAAGGTTTGCTACAGGTTACAGCTTCCCCGACACCGTATTAACCCCTCGTTCCATGTATCTCTCCTCAGGCCGGTGGTGGCTGGTCCACTCCAGAAGTCTGAGGTGCGGGAAGTCCCTCCGCCCCCTCTGGACATCGAGGGGGCCCCAGCATATGCAGTTCGGTCCATTCTGGACTCAAGGCGTCAGGCGAGGGGCCTTCAGTACCTCGTGGAGTGGGAGGGGTACGGTCCGGAGGAGAGATGCTGGGTGCCGGTGGAGGACGTATTGGACCTTTCGATGCTGCGGGAGTTCCACCATCTGCCGTCCGGATCGCCCTGCGCCAGTACTCGGGTCGCCCCGAGGCGTCAAGGGGGTACTGTCACGACTTCCGCCGAAGTCGGTCCCTCTCCTTGTTCGGCGGGGTTCGGCGGTTGATGTCACCGGTCTTCTAGCCATCGACGATCCACTTTTCATTTTTCCATTTGTTTTGTCTTTGTTTTCCACACACTCTTGTTCATTGTCGGTATCATTTGCGGCTGGTATTTTCGCCTGTGTGTTTCTGGGCACGTTGTAATTGTTTACCTTGTGCCGTATTGAGTAAATACGTTGTTCACTCATCTCTGCTCTCCTGCGCCTGACTTTATGCACCAGCTACACACACCGACCTGACAGAATCACGCACCTCCAATGGAGTCAGCAGGAGCAGGTACCCCGGTACTAGAGGTTGACCCGAAACCTGCCCCTCCGCTTGCCCTGCCGGAAGCTGGGCCCGCGGTTTGTGGGGCCATTCAAAGTCCTGAGGAGACTGAACAAGGTTTGCTACAGGTTACAGCTTCCCCCCGATTACCGTATTAACCCCTCGTTCCATGTATCTCTCCTCAGGCCGGTGGTGGCTGGTCCACTCCAGAAGTCTGAGGTGCGGGAAGTCCCTCCGCCCCCTCTGGACATCGAGGGGGCCCCAGCATATGCAGTTCGGTCCATTCTGGACTCAAGGCGTCAGGCGAGGGGCCTTCAGTACCTCGTGGAGTGGGAGGGGTACGGTCCGGAGGAGAGATGCTGGGTGCCGGTGGAGGACGTATTGGACCTTTCGATGCTGCGGGAGTTCCACCATCTGCCGTCCGGATCGCCCTGCGCCTCGTACTCCGGGTCGTCCCCGAGGCGTCAAGGGGGTACTGTCACGACTTCCGCCGAAGTCGGTCCCTCTCCTTGTTCGGGCGGGGTTCGGCGGTTGATGTCACCAGTCTTCTAGCCATCGCCGATCCACTTTTCATTTTTACATTTGTTTTGTCTTTGTTTTCCACACACCTGGTTTTCATTCCCCAATTACATGTTCATGTATTTAACCCTCTGTTTCCCCCATGTTTGTGTGCGGGTTTTCTTGTTCATTGTCGGTATCATTTGCGGCTGGTATTTTCGCCCATGTGTTTTTGGGCACGTTGTAATTGTTTACCTTGTGCCGTATTGAGTAAATACAATGTTCACTCATCTCTGCTCTCCTGCGCCTGACTTCATGCACCAGCTACACACACCGACCTGACAAATCTCCAATTCCAGGAAAGGCCTATGAGAAAACAGCTGGTCCGTGCGATGATGTAGCCTCGGGTTTCCCAACAGATTCCAGAAAACTAACAGGGTGATAACAGATGCAGGGCTAATGGTTCATTCTTCATCAACACTCTCCCCATTATTGGCATATACAATTTAGAGATGATAATCATTGTGGGCACCTAATGTCCTTGGAGATATCAATATACTTTGTTTGGTGTGGTTCTCACTAGCTTGGTGTTGAGAGAGGGACATCTGAATGTTTGCGCTGATGCATAGTTTATGTATATGGACAGACTGTGGGTTGATGTGGGCATTGATACCACATCATTTTGTAGTAAATATCAGGCTGATATCGCTGAAAACAGTACTGTAAATTGAAGTGCTACCTACAATATTGCCTTCATTGTCAGATCCTCACATTGGAGCAAGTAAAAAGAAAATGTCACGTTCTCCTCACATTTTTCCGATTTGTTTTCATAGAACCTTGGTGTTGACAGTTCAGTCTCCTCAGTCGGTGAATGTCAATGAATCAGGGTAAGCCCAACGTCAAGATTTGAAATGCATTCAGTAACTAGTTGACTCACATTGGAGATTGGGGATAAAAGCATCAACAATGAATACTCATCAACAATGAATACTTTTTCCATGCGTGCAGCTCAGTAGCAAGCCTGGGTAAGCGTTGGTCATACATTTCAGACCTGTTGGTGAATTTCGGTGAATGGAGGCCCTACTATAGGTCAAGAATTTGACCTTAAGTCACATTTGTCAAGAAACAATTGGTCACAATGTTCATCAAAAAGAAGACACATTTGAGAGAAGCCAGAAAGGCCAATGAGAGCCTGTGGAAGGTTGACCCACACACAAAAGTCAATGACACTTTGACAAATGATGAGCCTCAGCCTGCATGTTTTTGTGACATGTACACAAGTAGACATTAGTTGGCCAAACAGGAGAGCAATTTGAAAAAGGCAGAAACTGACAAGTGAGGAGGAAAATATTGATTGGAGGTGAGAACCATATGTTGCCACATTTGCACTTATGTCTCTTGAGAGGACAAAGGAGAGAGGCTTCCAAGTCTGGGTTTGTTTCAGCTTGTTGTTCTCACTGTGCTTCTACTCAACTTCTGCTTATGTACACAATTTACAAAACGGCCTGACTGGTATGTCATTATTATAGATATGCCTTCGCTAATGAAGGGCTACAGTAGCAGAGTTATGGGGCAGATTCCCCAATGCTGGAAGGGGGGTCCTCCGAGTGAAAAAGTTTGGGATCCCCTGCTGTAGGCGACACAGTAAAGTTGGGATTGGCTCTATACTCCAGCATTTTGGATTTGAGCTCAAATGTTTCATATGAGGCAACAGTACAGAATGTCACCTTTTATTTTCATATATATCTGTTTAATGAAAGCACTTAATGCAGTGGTAGGCATTCCTGGATACTGGAGTGTCGCAGGCACTTCATGTTCTTGACTTAACTGTGTTGAATTAGGGCAGTCATTGAACTGATCAATTAGCTCAGTTGGTCAGGTGTGGTGCCTAGTTGAAACAAAATCCTGCATGTGGTACTCCAGGAACAGGGTTTTTTACCACTGACTTAATGTATCTAGTTGCCCCCATGTGAAGAAGTCATAGGTATTTGGACAAATTCACTTATGGTGTAATTAAGTATGACTCAAGGCCACTTTTTCCAATCTAACATGGTCATGGATTCTCGTAATCCTTTGGGAGAGCAGCCAGGCATACGCACAGTCTTATGTGTGCCCTTAATTTACTGCTAATTGTAATTACAAATCAGTTATATGAGCAAAACAAGATAGACCAATGTATTATTTTATTTATTGAGTGTGGTTTTCCAAGATGTAAATTATTTGTGTTTTTCTTGCTTTCCATGGGTTATGATTCAGTGTTTGGGAACAATACATGTTTGTGATCCAGATGGGTAGTTTCTACTGAATTTATTAAAGTCACAATGGACTGTAACAAAATCTGTATGCAATAATGTATAAACAATGATTCATATGTACAGTGCATTCGGAAGGTATTCAGACCCCTTTCCACATTTTGTTACGGTACAGCCTTATTCTGAAATTGATTAAATTGTATTTGGGGAGTTTCTCCCATTCTTCTCTGCAGATCCTCTCCAGCTCTGTCAGGTTGGATGGGAAACGTTGCTGCACAGCTATTTTCAGGTCTCTCCAGAGATGTTCGATTGGGTTCAAGTCTGGGCTCTGGCTGGGCCACTCAAGGACATTCAGACACTTGTCCCGAAGCCACTCCTGCTTTGTCTTGGCTGTGTGCTTAGGGTCGTTGTCCTGTTGGAAGGTGGACCTTTGCCCCAGTCTGAGGTCCTGAGCGCTCTGGAGCAGGTTTTCCTCAAGGATCTCTCTGTACGTTGCGCCGTTCATCTTTCCCTCGATCCTGACTAGTGTCCCAGTTCCTGTAGCTGAAAAAACATCCACACAGCATGATGTTGCCACCACCATGCTTCACCGTAGGGATGGTGCCAGGTTTCCTCCAGACGTAACGCTTGACATTCAGGCCAAAGAGTTCAATCTTGGTTTCAACAGACCAGAGAATCTTGTTTCTCATGGTCTGAGAGTCTTTAGGTGCCAAACTCCAAGCGGGCTGTCATGTGCCTTTTACTGAGCAGTGGCTTCTGTCTGGCCACTCTACCATAATTGCCTGATTGGTGGAGTGCTGCAGAGATGGTTGTCCTTCTGGAAGGTTCTCCCATCTCCACAGAGGAACTTTAGAGCTCTGTCAGAGTGACCATCGGGTTCTTGTAAACCTCCCTAACCAAGGCCCTTCTCCCCTGATTGCTCAGTTTGGGCAGGTTGCCATCTCTAGGAAGAGTCTTGGAGGTTCCAAGCTTCTTCCATTTAAGAATGATGGAGGCCACTGTGTTCATGGTGACCTTCAAAGCTGCAGACATTTTTTGGTACCCTTCCCCAGATCTGTGCTTCAACACAAGCCTGTCTCGGAGCTCTACGGACAATTCCTTCGACCTCATGGCTTTGTTTTTGCTCTGACATGCACTGTCAGTTTTGGGACCTTATATAGACAGGTGTGTGCCTTTCCAAATAATGTCCAATCAAAATTACCACAGGCAGACTCCAATCAAGTTGTAGAAACATATCAAGGATTATCAATTTTTAAGGGCTAATTGATCATTAGAAAACCCTTTTGCAATTATGCTTGCACAGCTGAAAACTGTTCTGTTTAAAGAAGCAATAAAACTGGCCTTCTTTAGACTAGTTTAGTTTCTGGAGCATCAGCATTTGTAGGTTCGATTACAGGCTCAAAATGTCCAGAAACAATGTACTTCCTTCTGTAACTCGTCAGTTTATTCTTGTTCTGAGAAATTAAGGCTATTCCATGTGAGAAATTGCCAAGAAACTGAAGATCTCGTACAATGCTCTTTACTACTCGCTTCACAGAACAGCGCAAACTCTAACCAGAATAGAAAGAAGAGTGGGAGGCCCCGGTGCACAACTGAGCAAGAGGACCAGTACCACAGAGTGTCTAGTTTGAGAAACAGATGCCTCACAAGTCCTCAACTGGCAGCTTCATTAAATAGTACCCGCAAAACACCAGTCTCAACGTCAAAAGTGAAGAGACGACTCCGGGATACTGGCCTCCTAGGCAGAGTTGCAAAGAAAAAGCCATATCTCAGACTGGCCAATAAAATAAAAAGATTAAGATGGGCAAAAGAACACAGACACTGGACAGAGGAACTCTAACACAACGTGCCATTGGAACACAGGAGTGATGGTTGCTGATAATGGGCCTCTGTACGCCTATGTAGATATTCCATAAAAAATCAGCCATTAGTCATTGACAACATTACAATGTCTACACTGAATTTCTGATCAATTTGATGTTATTTTAATGGACAATTTTTTTTAGACTTTTCTTTCAAAAACAAAGACATTTCTAAGTGACCCCAAACTTTTGAATAGTAGTGTATATAGCTGCATGTCATAAAGTAGGTCAGCAGTAGCATCTGTGAGAGCCTGCTGTTTCAGGAGAATTTCCTTATGTGGACGAGGACGTCCCCAGTTAGTCTCCAGATCCAGATTTAAATGTCCAACGCAGCCATTTTTATCTTAATATCAAATCATTTATGGGTGACAATTAAGTACCTTACTGTGATTCTTTCAATTAAAATGGTCAAAAAAAAAAAAAAAATGCTTTTTAGCAAAGGGAAATTTTGCTAGGACTGTCTTGAGTCTGGAGGGGAAACTGAAATTAGCTGTTATCGGCAGAGAGGTTTCAAACTCTCTTATTGGTATAAATAACCGTATAGTGATGTCACCATTGAAGGCCAAAGCTCCATCCCACTAAAACAGGCTTAAATTACAGGTAGTCTTGTCGAACAGCTTTAAAACTAAAATGGAATTATCATACTTTTCACAATTTCCCAGTATTATTCCAATCTCATAGTTTGGAAATATATATAAAACATTAGAAAATGACATTTTTGACTGCACAGGACCTTTAACACCCCCACAACCCCCATCATCTCATACCCCCTACTCACACAAACACCCCCAGGATTTCCTGTCCAGGTGTCCTCTCTCTCAGAAAATTGTATGCATGACTAAGTTAATTTGTTAAGTACTGTATGTGAGCATGTTTACACCCCCTTCAGTTGAATGGGATCTCTATTGTAGGCTTCTATTTTGGCAAGGTGCTCCTCTAGCTCTTTGATTGAGTTCCCGCTCAGCACTGCATCCACTTTGATAGAGTTTCCTTCTCTTTGTATCACACTCAGTGTTGTCTCAATCTAGGTCAGTAACTATAGTCAGTCTAACAGCAACGCACTTTTGCAGATCTCACCCAGGGGTATCAATATTCCGTGGTGAGCTCCGGGAATAAAAGGGTCTGTTTTGGATTTCCTTAGTCTACTTCCTAATAAGTGTGATTATTGTGCATAATGACTTTTCATTGACTTGCCTCCGTTCGAAACAGGATGCAGTGTGAGGTTTGAAGTGGGCTGTCAAAACCACATCAGAGAACACCATTTCTACATATATTCCTATCTAAATACCTCTACAATGTGTAAGAAAGGTCACAGTTTGCTAATGATTCAAATGACCTACATATGAATGCAAGCACCTACATACACGCACGTGTACACACACTCCAGACCTTAAACAAAGATCGTTTTATTAATTTAAGCAATACCACAGACTGAATTCTCTAAAAAGCATAGCTGTACCTAGACAGTGGTTCTCTCAGATCTGCTGTAACAAAAGGGTGCGTTCCATCAGACTTAGAAAAAAAGTGTTTGATTTATTGTAAATACATTATATCAAACTAAGACACTTATAAAGTGCAATATTTGTATTGTTATACAGAGTTGAAAACCACTATTTGTTGTTGGTCTTAAGTATGATATACATTCAACTATGAAAATAGCATGAAAACATCTGACAGTTTCTCTTAAAACAGAATACAGGGTCCTACCATACTTCTAAGTCAAACCACCGCAGAAACAGTGTTACTTACAGTACAGTAAATAAAACTATTTTTAACTCCATAAACACACCTTTTACAAATATTTGTGATGTCTGTTTTTGTACAACAGCTACTGTATGATATAACATGAATTATACATGTTCTTGCTCAAGAAAATAGCAATAGTGTTGCTGAAGAGAAACCATACATTTTTTATTAGTACTGTACTGAATACTAGCACAATATATACAGCACTGTACTGATCCAAATGCTACCCTGGCCCTCAACCTATGATGCTTTGTAGGCCTGCTGTATGGAGATACATGTACAGTATGTCCATATTCTGTAAATGAATTAAACATAAACCTCTCCACCACTTAGTTTGAAACCTTACCATACTGTCACGGTGTTCTAAATAATCGGACCAAGGTGCAACGTGGTTGGCGTTCCACATATCTTTAATGAAGTGAAATGTCCAAGAATAACCAAACCGTGCCATATGTCGCACATAAACAGCACTAACAGAACCAATAACCCACAAAGGCAGGTGGGGAAAGAACAAACTTAAATAGGATTCCCAATTAGAGGCAACGACTAACAGCTGCCTCTAATTGGGAACCAACACAAAACCCAACATAAAGTCCCCTAGAAAGCCCTAGTCACGCCCTGACCCAACACACCATAGAGAAACCCAGAGGGCTCTCTATGGCCAGGGCGTGACACATACCTTGTCCTCAGACAATTGATTTAATTATCAAATAGTCTATTAATACTCTCTGGAAAACTCTATATGTTACAAAAGAAAACTTTATTAGATACATTATTTTACAAAAGGAGTATGTTCATCTTTAAATTATTATGTTATGGTGTGTTGTAAGGTATACTATGATTGTTCTTGTTGTATATCACCCTTGGTAGAAAACATCATTCAAATGTTTATGATATAAATGTCTAAGCCAAATCAATGTTATCAATGACCTAATATTTAAGATCCTGTTGATGCCTAAAATAAATAATATTGGGTTTCTATATATTTCAAATGGCTTGCAATGACTATGCAACTGACTAATTCATATAAAGCAACAATAGAATAATTTCATAGTGCAGTCCACCCTAGCTTTTCATTGTTTTTAATGAACAGTATAGCATGCGTTGAAATGACGTATGTGGGATAACCTATGTAGGAAAAACTTCAAAAAGCTTCTAGTCCCCTTATTGCACCTCTGTATAGGTGATGGCCCCTTCCTGAAGAAGGCACTGTGGATGCTTCATTATCTCTTATCTGGCAAGCATCCTGGTGTTAGTGTTTCACAGCTGTCTATTGGCTGGCTACACTAACCCACCAACCAATCAAGTGTCAACGTGCACAAAGCTGCCACTGAGTGACATCTTATGTCTTGTGACATCTTCTCTTCCCATTTGAGTCTTTCCATATTTGTCCAAACAAATTCTATCAAATCCAACTGAAACTGCTAAAGGTAGAGATAAGAGACCCAGTAGACGATGTTGAACAGGAGAAACGACGTAGGGAAGAAGACTCTCGAGTAAGCGTCCAGCTCCTTAATGTCGACATGGATGGCGTCCTTTCCTCCAACCTCCCCCCTTGCATTCCTCGTAACAGCAGAAGAAGCTCTGGCAGTCCTTCCCGTCCAGACACTCGTACACATCCTCATAGTCTTGCCAGTATGAGTAGTTGTTGTTCAACGGAACCACGGTCGTGGGGGACCTGGGCCCCATGTCTAGCATCGAGTAGGTCTGTGGGAGGGGACAGAGGAAGGCCATCTCCTTAGATGCGTAAGCGATAAAGGGAGAGAAAGAGAGGGAGTGTGAGAGAGGGTGAGAGAGTGGGGGTGGGGAGGGGGCAAGAAATGTGATGAGGGGACGGAGGAAGGAAGACCTCATAATTAGATACTGAGAGGGAGAGAGAGAGGCAACAGGGAGGGGGCGGGGGGACAACAAAAGCCAGACAGGAGACAAGAAATACATGTGGGCAAACAAGGGAGAAAGACAGATGGAAAGATGAAAAGAGACAGAGAGAAAGAGATGAAGAGAGAAAGAGATCTGATACGTTGTGAGTGGAGCTGTGCTGTCATGCATTAAAGCTCCGCAGCGGGCCGTGTCCTCCCACACCCAGCAGGACGCTGTCATAGCCCAGGCAGGCAATGAGATAGAACCCCTCGGCTTAGTGCTCTACCTAACCTGGGACTCACTCACTGGCTCGACAGCATTACATGACATGACATGATGACATGACACGCTATGACACGCCATTTACCAAGTACACTGTGTGACCGGTCGGCAGTGCAAGTGGATGGATATATGAAAGATGGTGGTTGGACCAGACCTGAACCCTCACCGGAGGGGGGAAACCTCCCAATTTGCTACCATGCAGGTCGGAGCCACTGACTGTAATACTATCACAGCCCATGCACAGTGTGACTGATGTAAGAGGATGGAGATATGAAGGATGGACTAGACCTCCACCCACTGAGACCATAATCGCTACCATGGCTAGAACTATTGACTGTGACAACACAAACAACCTCGGTCCATGTCTATAACAGCATTACACTGCACCGAGAAAAGTTACACCATTTCACCATACGGAGAAATGGTACACCATTACATCGTACGGAGGAAAGGCACACCATTACATCGTACGGAGGAAAGGTACAACATTACATCGTACGGAGGAAAGGTACAACATTACATCGTACTGTGGAAAGGTACACCATTACATCGTACGGAGGAGTGGTACACCATTACATCGTACGTAGGAGTGGTACACCATTACATCGTACTGTGGAAAGGTACACCATTACATCGTACGGAGGAGTGGTACACCATTACATCGTACGTAGGAGTGGTACACCATTACATCGTACGGAGGAAAAGTACACCATTACATCGTACGGAGGAAAGGTACACCATTACATCGTACGGAGGAAAGGTACACCATTACATCGTACGGAGGAGTGGTACACCATTACATCGTACGGAGGAAAAGTACACCATTACATCGTACGGAGAAAAAGTACACCATTACATCGTACGGAGAAAAAGTACACCATTACATCGTACGGAGAAAAAGTACACCATTACATCGTACGGAGGAGTGGTACACCATTACATCGTACGGAGGAATGGTACACCATTACATCTTACGGAGGAAAGGTACACCATTACACCGTACGGAGGAATGGTACACCATAACATCGTACGGAGGAATGGTACACCATTACATCGTACGGAGGAATGATACACCACTACATTGTACGGAGGAATGGTACACCATTACATCGTACGGAGGAAAGGTACACCATTACATCGTACGGAGGAATGATACACCACTACATTGTCTGGAGGAAAGGTACACCATTACATCGTACGGAGGAAAGGTACACCATTACATTGTATGGAGGAATGGTATACCACTACATCATACAGAGGAAAGCTCACCAGTCTCTGCGTCTTGTTTGTCTTGTTGTAGCGGGGCTTCTGTGCCCTGTAGGCGTAGTAGTTTTGGATGGCGTACTCCATCATGGCCGCAAAGACGAACAAGAAGCACACTGTGACAAAGAGATCCATGGCCGTCACATAGGAGACTCTGGGTAGGGACGTCCTGGCCACTGTACTAAGGGTGGTCATTGTCAACACAGTGGTGATACCTGAAAGGACAAAGTCAGCGTCATAACACAGATTTTTCACCTACTCGGCTCAGGGATTCGATTAGTTTAGGGATTAGTTTTCTCTGGCAATAGTCTGAATATATTTTGATGTTTTTAAGATATTTTATCAATTACAGAGGGTAGTCTGTGTCTCTATGTAGTTTTAACTTTAGAACTAAATGGACATTTACATTAATACATTGTCAGCTCTTAAATTTACTGAACAAAAATATGAACGCAACATGCAACAATTTCAAAGATTTTACTGAGTTACAGTTCATATAAGGAAATCTGTCAATTGAAATAAATTCATTAGGCCCTAATCTATGGATTTCACATCTCGGCAGGGGTGCAGCAATAGGTGGGAGAGCATAGGCCCACACACTTGGCAGCCAGGCCCCCCCACTGGGGAGCCAGGCACAGCCATTCAGAATGAGCTTTTCCCCACAGAAGGGTTTTATTACAGACAGAAATACTCCTCAGCACCACCCCTCAGAGGATCCCGTAGGTGAAGAAGTCGGATGTGGAGGTCCTAAACTGGCGTGGTTACACATGGTCTGCGGTTGTGAGGCCGGTTGGACGTACTGCCAAATTCTCTAAAATGACGTTGGAGGCAGATTATGGTAGAGAAATTAACATTAAATTATCTGGCAACAGCTCTGGTGGACATGCCTGCAGTCAGCATGCTAATTGCACTCTCCCCCAAAACTTGAGACATATGCGCACATGTAAAAGTGTCCTTTTGTTCTCCCCAGCACAAGGTGCACCTGTGTAATGATCATGCTGTTTAATCAGCTTCTTGATATGCCACACCTGTCAGGTGGATGGATTATCTTGGCAAAGGAGAAATGCTCACTAACAGGGATGTAAACCCATTTGTGCACAACATTTGAGAGAAATAAGCTTTTTGTGCTTAAAGAACATTTCTGGGATCTTTTATTTCAGCTCATGAAACATGGGACCAACCCTTTACATTTTGCATTTATTTTTTTGTTCAGTGTGTATATTGAAAAGTGAGCTGAATGTACCAGCTGAGATTTTGCATGTATAGAGCCTTTTATATAAAGTGCTCAGTGTGACACACACACACACCCTATATACAGTACACACACACACACCCTATATAAAGTACACACACACACCCTATATACAGTACACACACACACCCTATATACAGTACACACACACATCCTATATACAGTACACACACACACCCTATATACAGTACACACACACACCCTATATACAGTACACACACACACCCTATATACAGTACACACACACACACACACACACACACACACACACACACACACACACACACACCCTGTATACAGTACACACACCCTATATACAGTACACACACACACAATATACAGTACACACACACACACACCCTATATACAGTACACACACCCTATATACAGTACACAAACACACCCTATATACAGTACACACACGCAGGCATGCATGTACACACACACTGTCTCTCTCTCGCTCTTTTATGCACATCACCAGGAACCTCTCATTTGATGACTGAATGTTGTGCTGTTTTCAAGCAGTTACCATGGAGACAAGAAGGCCCATCTATTTTGAGCTGATATTTCATACTCAGTCCCCCCTTCCTTCCTTCAGACTCTGCTGGCCACGGTGATTACCTTCACCTATTTCCCTTACCTTCTATACATACTTTGGCACTTAGTCAGCAGAGGTCCTTCATAACTTTCAAACAGGCAAGGTGTAAGAGCAACTTTAACTGGTTCCTCCAAATAAAATGGCAAAAATTTAAAAAATGATAAAAAGGTATCGTGGTAAAAACACAAATTAGAACAGAACATAAAATAGATACAAAGAATGCATGTAGAAAGATGTCAGTACACCTACACTACATTAGGGACACAAAGGCCCATAGATGTCATATGAACAGATACAACACATAGAAAATAATACAGACACGAAGAACATTGTACAAAGATATCAGTCTACAGTGCTGTTGTGACTCAGAGAAAAAGAAAGAGAAAGAGAAAGAGAAAGAGAAAGAGAAAGAGAAAGAGAAAGAGAAAGAGAAAGAAAAGAATGTGACAAAAAAGTGGGAGGGGTCACACTATATGAGTCACTGAACTGAGCATCCCCATCCCTTCCTGTCCCTTACTCCCTGTCAGGTATAGCCTGATAGTCATTACCATCTGTGGTGGCCCTTGTGAACCTGACTCTTTGGGAATGTCACCCAGTACACCTTGTCACTTCCCCCCAACCACACTACACTCTCAGTGGGCACCTGCATGTCAGCACCTGCCTCCTCCTTAACCCCCTGCCCCCTACCACCACCACCACCCACTCTGACATATCTCCTGCTCTTTGCAGTCAAAGCCCATTTTCTTTATCACTCCTCTTTCTTTTCAACCCGCTATCGATCAGCGGGGAGGCCTGAAAATCAACGCTGTGCTTTCATGCCCCAGAATCAACGAGAATGGGATATTTGTCTTTACTCCTACAGTCAGCATCCTTACCTGTTAGCTAGGGGAAAGACAAACATGTTTCCGGGCTTATCTTTGTATTGTGTCGTAACAGGTGTCAAGACTGTCAAGCGAGACTATTCAATGTGATTGTGTTGGTTCAAGGATGGTTTGGTGATGAAACGGACTCGTTAATACACTTTAAGCTTTGACTTGTTTATCCACCATTGCAAATGCGGTTGTGTTGTCACTTAGTTAAAGGCAATGTATAATGCTAATACTGTAATTTGGACTAAATGTGATATATTTGATCTTGAAGACAAAAACTACCTGGTCAAGGTCCACTACAAGAGCTGCCAGGAGGAATTGAATCGTACTTACCGCAAACTTCAACTCAAACTCCAAATCACCTTCAACAACATAATCCAGACGAACGCACATGCACTAATGGAAAGCATGCATTGGGGGGAAAATCATGAATGAATTATAAACGTAAACAAAAAGGTGATTGTTAAGCCTTGATAAATTACAAGCACATCGCATAAACAAAATAAAACCGAACAAGAATAATAAAAAGCAGAACATAACATTGCATAAACACATGCAGATTGGTCTCTAGTCTAAACAATAAAATATTGATTTTCATGCAATCTTCCACTGTGGTACCAAGAGTTGATAACCATCTTTTCAACAAACCAGCTAGACTCAGACTTATTTTTTTCCTTTCAGAATAACACATGCAGAGGTAGTCATTTCTGAACACATACAGTACACTACATAAACACTGGTGGAACAGGTTTGATTGAACCCTTGGGGTTCTTCATCTACTTATTATCATATCAGTGTGTATCCTGCCAAATAGTATTCTTCAGATCAGGTACCTAGCGCTGTTCTGGCGGGGGCGGCATCACTATTGATCCAGAAGGAGACCCAGGAGAGCACCACGGTGAGGATACAGGGGATGTAGGTCTGGATGGTGAAATAACCCATTCTCCTGCTCAGGTCAAAGTACACTGTCATGACCACATAATCACCTGGGAGAGGGGAGCGAGAGAGGGGGATAAAGAGGGGGTGTATATGGAGTGAGGGGCGAGGAGGGGGAGGGAGCGATGTAAGGAGGAAGAGAGAGAGGGAGGGGGAGAGTGAGGGGGAGTGAGGGAGAAAGAGAGAGATTGAGGGAGAATCAGAGCGTCAGGTGGAACAAGAACAAGCCAGCATGGCGAGGGAGAGGGGGAAGAGAAAGAGAGAGAGAGAATCATGAGAGCTAGCATCAGGGGGAACCACAGAACAAGGCACCATGCACAATGCTTCAGGGAGTCTACTTTGGTGAGTTTTGAAGAGGGATGCTGTAACAATAACAAAAAAAGGAGACAGATATAACAGTGGTAGAACCAAAAGTCCCCGATGGCACGGTGGCATGGGAACTGTCCACTCGCCACTGTCCTCATTACCACGCTACAGCACAATACCTATTCATTTCATGCTGGATGAAAAACAACAAGAAGACATTTAACGCTTTCTTTTCAGAGTTTGTTGAGATGCAAATTAATGACATGCTATTTTTAGCTGCAGGAGCAAGCTAGCTAATCATCATGCAGCATGATGCAAGCTGGGAGTCAAGAAAAAGTGAAAACAAGATGAGAAACGTCCTTGAACAGAACTGAAGGAAGATCTGTGGAAGAACTCTGGCTTTCATGAGTTCTCCACTCAGAACTTGGACTTGTATCACAGCGCACCATTCGTAGAATACATCATTTATTGGATCACCTGTGTTTTCAAGACAAGACTTCAAGACTTTATTTTCAATATGGAGATGTAATCATCTTTCTCCAAAACGAATAAAGTACAGCATGAACAATGTCACCTATGAAATTTGAGAATAGGGTCAATATGGGTTAATTACAGCTTGAGGATTCATACATAAGATCAATTTATCAGCCCCTTAAAACGCTGCTACATTAATCTTCAATGCTGTCATGAATGCATTACAAATGTATTACAAAGTCATTCCAGCAAGCACCACTCATGAGTATAATTAGATACCTGTTTGTAAAACACAACCTTAGTCGCAAGGAATGATTGTTGGAAATAAATAGATGTAGAATTAGGTATTAAAACCAAACCACATCCTAGGCCTCTGAAAATAATTTAAGTGAATAATTAAATATTTTGAATCTTTAATCCAGATGGTTTGTATAAAAATATGTTTGCCTTTATACCGGAGGGGACTACTGATGAGCTTCAAGCAATCTACAGAGAAACAATATGTTAAATGTCACAATGAATTATGAAGACAGGTAAATGCACTTTCATTGTGCCCTTTGCACTAATTTATTACACAGTGAATGATAAAGACAACGTCTACTCCCTGAGCACTACTCTTAAGTCTACTACCAAAGTACTACTCCTAAGTCTACTACCACAGTACTACTCCTAAGTCTACTACCACAGTACTACTCCTAAGTCTACTACCACAGTACTACTCCTAAATCTACTACCGAATTACTACTCCTAAGTCGACTACCACAGTACTACTCCTAAGTCTACTACCAAAGTACAACTCCTAAATCTACTACCAAATTACTACTTATAAGTCTACTACCAGAGTACTACTCCTAAGTGCAATTTCAACCTGATTTCTGCCCTGTCAAATGCTCTTTGTCATTTCCATGGTACAATAATACTACATATCTTGACTATCTTCCAAGAGAAGGTATTGTCTTTGCTCTCTGGCAATATCTTGCAAAACTGGCAAAGCAATTGTCTTTGCAATACAATAGCTTACAAAGACTGGAAAAGCAATTGACTTAAGCCAGAGTGGTGGCACCAGACCTCAAGACACCAGCTGGTAATGCCTGCTGTCTCCCGCTGCTAATAGACAGGAGAATATGACAGATAATTTACAGTAAATGTAGACCGTTTGATTAAAAAACAGCTAAAAATAACACTTTGTCCTTTTTCCTTTGAATTTTTATGAGAAATTGGATGGAGAACACAGGAGCCAACGAAGGATTGTGATGAGGATTTATTTTATTGGTTGTGAAAAACAGAAGGTCAGCTGTTTGGGTATTAAATGTATGCTAACTAATTTACTGTACCTGCTGTTGTTTTTAGGACGTCTGTCGTATTCCGCAGGCCCATGAAGTCAAACTGGTAGAGGCGCCAGTACTTCTGGTCTGAGGTTTCGATGGAGTTCCTTTTCCATCTATAAATCATTTCATCCTTGGGGTAACCATCTGTAAGTCAAGTAAATACACAGTGACCCAATGCTAGCATTTCATTCTAATAAAATAAGATTTATGCTTCAATCTGACCAATACATGTTTTATTGTTTGATGGGTCTTACTGGACATATCCTATGTATGTATTATAAAACCTACTAATTGCATACTGTTAAATATACCTAAATACGGGAACAGCACACACAGTATAGAGTAGAGCGCCACTAGACCGTTAAAAAGTCAAAAACATGGCCATAGTAAAGTGCTGTAAGAGCAGATGAAAAGAGGCACAACAGAGTGTAATAGGATACATTGAGTTACTGTGAGAGAGCATTGTGTTGATGCTAGAGTTGACCTTCACTTTTCACAGAAGTGTGTGTGTGCCTGAGAAATCTAATTTGAAAGCCATGCAATGGACATGAATCACTTCATTGTGCTCTGATGATTTCAAGCAGGTGAACTGTATCCCATTAACATGTTATCATGAGGTGTATCTCTCACACACACACACAAAGCGACAATGTTATTCACACTAGCGAAAGCTACAACAAAGGGAAGCTGGTGAGATGATGTGGAGTGTGCTGAGTGTATGTCAATGTCTTTGAAACTATTATGCCGTGAAAGTACAATGCAATAACGAGGAGGCAGAAAGGTAAGTTTAGGCTAGGGCTCAGTTGCAAGTTGGGTATCAGGGTTTGGCTCTGGAGTTGGCACTTCCTCCTAAAGGCGTGGTGTCCAGGGCATCCAGGCCAGTGAGGGAGGTGGCAGCAAAGAGGGCTGCAGCTTCGTGGCCCTGCAGCTGATCCACATGGCGGCGGTGCACTTGACCGTCAGGCGTCCCGAGTTCTGTAAGAGACAGGTCCAGTGGCTTCTTCCACAACTGCAAGGACCTACATAGGGCCTCCTCGCATCTAGGTTCGCTGGGCGGAACTGAATCAGACATGTCACCACAGCCCCATAACATCCGTCCTCCAATGGCCAAGCTGAACACATGGATCAGACAACCAAGGAGGCTCTGTCTATGATCTCGGTGGGTGACTGGCAGACCTGACTGTCAAGGTTCCTGCTGTCTCAACATGTTACGACGGCCTCTACTGGGAAGAGTCCAGCCGAGCGGTTAATGAACAGGCGATTGACACCCGGACATGGCAAGTGACATGTCTAAGGCAGGAGGCTGATGCAGACAGGGGCCATGATCATTTACGTAATTTTCTACCTGACGAGTCTGTGTACATGAGGCACACAGGTGCTTCCCGACCATCAGATTCCACATGACTAAACAAGGCAGGGAGCCCATATGGAGGCGCATCACAGACCAGTAACAGGGGTTTTCTATCATCATAGTGGGCTAGCAGCCCATCTGCTTGCAGCAGCTGCTTAGCTTCTTTATAGACTTCTTCATGAGTATCGTTCCAACTCCAGGGAGTGGCCGGGTCCAGTAGGCGATGCCAGGGCTGTAGCTTTATCAAGCAGGAAGCAGTTGAAAAAGTTGAGAAGCCTCAGAAACGACTGGAGCTCAGACTTGTTCTGGGAAGAAGGCCTTTATCGCCTTTACCTTATCCTGGGTTGGTCGCATGCCATCCTTGTCAATGTGGAACCTCAGGAACTCAACACTGGGTGCAACAAAAATGGACTTCTCCCTCTCAGGCTGTGGCCCTCCATGGGTACCATAGACAACATATTTCTCAGGGTCTGGGTGACAGTTTACCAAGTATGTCTGTTGTGTGGTCCTAGTGGGCATGACTGAGCTGCCTGAGGCCTGGGACTGGGACCTTGTCAAACAAAGTCAAGATATATGTCCCCTCTGTTTTCAGTAGTGACAGGTTGCAACACTAAACCTACAGCTGTTGGAATTATGGGCACCTCCACATCTGAAACAGGCCTACTACTTCAGCAAGATGAATGTCAGGCACAGTTGGAGGATCAGGGGCCTCATTTATAAAACTGTGCGGGGGATTCACGTCAAAAGATGGCATATGGACGAAACACAGAAAGTGCATAGCACACCGGTTTCCCTTTATAAATCACAATCAACTCAACATTTTGCACATGTGAGCGAGCCTCTTGTCCTACCCTTTTAACACCCATAGTTGCTTATGGTCAGTGAAACGCCCCTAATTAATATTCATCCATACTGACTGCATGACAACAATTCCCGACAGAAAGGTTAAAAAAAAAGGAATTTCACCCAGTGTGAAATGGAAGTTCTTGTAGGGGAGGTTGAAGCAAGAAAATATATATTGTTTGGTGGACACAGTGTGGACATTACAAATACCAAAAAAGGCGTCAGAGCAGCAGCATGTGGCGGACGCTGTGAATGCTGCTGGCTCAGAAGATCGGACTCTCTCAGAAATAAGACGTTATCCAACATTAAAGTGGAGGCCTTACACAGACAACGTGTTTGTGCCACGGGCGGGGGAAAGAGGACACCGGAGCTCAAGCCCCTTGATGAGCGATTGCCCGTATTATAGGGGAATCCCTCCTGAGTGGATTAGCGACCGAGGTGGACACGGACAAGCAAGACGCACTGGATGATCCCGGTTTGTAATTAGTGTTACCTCATTTGAAAAGAGTAAACAAAATGCATTCAAGTTGTTTAAACATTTATTTAAAAACAATTGACCTATTGTTTTTAGTCGCTGCGTGTTCCAGCGGGGTCGGTAGTGCTGCAGCTGAGCAGGAGCGGAGTGCGCCCAGCCCCGGCACGAGGTGCAGTGGGCACCTCGTGCGTCGCAACCCTCCAGCGGCCGTGTCCTCACAGATGCAATACTGCAAACGCAAAGAGTCACCATCGACGCTATTAACGAGGTTGCCAAGGAGTTGAAGTGGGACAGGCACGGCTTGGTTTCTGCGGGGGCTTCTCTGTAAAGCTGGACCCACTACAACACAGAAATCCAAGAGAACAGCTCTTGGTAATCGGAACCGGCTCATAAACCACTCCTCATCATTGGCCAGTAAATCTTGCTGGTCTCTGAAAATCCGCTCTCTCCGAATTCTTCAATTCGCCAAATCTTCCAACAGTGCCAAAGCAGCCGTTGTGCATCACTACGCATTGTAATTGCATGCCTTTTTATACCCACCCATGTGATCGTCAAAGATACCCAATTGCATAACACCTTCAGATGTGGTATTTACCCTGATTGTAACTGACAATGACTGTGCCAAAATCACATTGACAGTTCTGCGCAACGAACATGTGATAACAATATATGAAATTGTGCAATCGTATCTGCCCGATTGAGACATCGAAAACAGCATATGTTTAAACGTAATTTGCCTTACTGTTCACCTTATTATTTATGAAAATACATTTCATAACATGCAAGTATTGTTTAATAATTACAGATCCAATTAAATATGATTCCCGATTAAACTGTACAACATATTTGAGGGGTTCTTTTGCAAAAACAAATATCTCCGTTTAATCGGGAATAACAGTTTTTGTGTGTTTGTATTGTGTGCACTCCAGGGAACTCTTCATATATAATCTGTGAGATGTAATACTTCAATTTATTTTACACAATGGCATCAATTTCAAAGCGTTTCTCTAGTTTCATCCTTCTGCCATGGGAGTCGCAGTTTCTCATTTCCCCATTTTTGTGCGTACGTATGGGTCAAAGTGTCCGTGGAGGACCGAAAATTCTCTCGTTAAATCTGTTTTTTATGAATCCCAAAGTTTGCTTAGAAAGTGGCGTACACCTTCTTTTGTGCCTACGCAACGTTTACAACGTTTATAAATGAGGCCCCTGGTCTTTCAGGGTGAAGCAGGAAAGCATTATTTGCAGCAGTCTCAGCTGCCAAGGCTTTTAACTCAGCCACTCTAAATATCAGATTGGGCACAGCCAATAGACTCATCTAACAATTCTGTCAAGCAGCATCGGCTCCAGCTGATCTCCAAAATGATGGTGCACCCGAAAGCCTGTGCAGACCAGCAATGAAACTAAGATATTCTGATTTGCATTTTGTTTACAATTATGAAAATAAAATCTCTGTACAATTTCTGACGGATCTGGGCTGAAAGACCGCTTCAAGCATGCTACCACTTGCCTCATGCAGCACAATACATTGCCTTGGCATAGAGCTGATCAGGCTGTTGATTGTGGCCTGTGGAATGGTGTCCCACACCTCTTCAATGGCGGTGCGAAGTTGCTGAATATTGGTGGGAACTGGAGCACGCTGTTGTACAGGTCGATCCAGAGCATCCTTAACATGCTCAATGAGTGAAATGTCTGGAGAGTATGCAGGCCATGGAATAACTGGGACATTTTCAGCTTCCAGGAATTGTGTACATATCATTGCAACATGGGGCCGTGCATTATCATGCTGAAACATGAGGTGATGGCGGAGGATGAATAGCATGACAATGGGCCTCAGGATCTCTTCACATTACGTCTGTCCATTCAAATTGCAATCGATAAAATGCAATTGTGTTCGTTGTCCGTAGCTTATGCCTGCCCATACTTTAACCCCACTGCCACCATGGGGCACTCTGTTCACAACGTTGATATCAGCAAACTGCTCGCTCACACGACGGCGTGGTTACACGTGGTCTGCGGTTGTGAGGCCGGTTGGACGTACTGCCAAAATGACGTTGGAGGCGGCTTGTGGTAGAGAAATTAACATTACATTCTCTGGCAACAGCTATGGTGGACATTCCTGCAGTCAGCATGCCAATTGCACACTCCCTCAAAACGTGAGACATCTGTGGCATTGTGTTGTGTGACAAAACTGCACATTTTAGAGTGGCCTTTTATTGTCTCCAGTACAAGGTGCACCTTTGTAATAACCATGTTGTTTAATCAGCTTCTTGATATGCCACACCCGTCAGGTGGATGGATTAGCTTGGCAAAGGGGAAATGCTCACTAACAGGGATATAAAGAAATGTGTGAACATTTGTTTGGGAAAAATAAGCTGTTTGTGCATATGGAACATTTATGAGATCTTTTTATTTCAGCTCATGAAACATGAAACCAATGCTGCGTTTATACAGTACATTACCAAAAGTATGTGGACACCTGCTCGTCAAACCTCTCATTACAAAATCCTGGGCATTAATATAGAGTTGGTCCCCCCTTTGCTGCTATAACAGCCTCCACTCTTCTGGAAAGGCTTTCCACTAGATGTTGGAACATTGCTGCGGGGACTTGCTTCAATTCAGCCACAAGAGCATTAGTGAGGTTGAAAACTGATGTTGGGCGATTAGGCCCGATTAGTCGGAATTCTAATTCGTCCGAAAGCTGTTCAATGGGGTTGAGGTCAGGGGTCTGTGCAGGCCAGTCAAGTTCTTCCACAACGATTTCGACAAACCATTTCTGTATGGACCTCACTTTGTGCATGGGTGCATTATCATGCTGAAACAGGAAAGGGCCTTCCCCAAATTGTTCTCTTGGCATCCACCAAACCCAGATTCATCCGTCACAATGCCAGATGGTGAAGCGTGATTAATCACTCCAGAGTCCAATGACGGCGAGCTTTACACCACTCCAGACGACGCTTGGCATTGCGCATGTTGATCTTGGGCTCGTGTGCGGCTGCTCGGACATGGAAACCCATTTCATAAAGCTCCAGACAAACAGTTCTGGTGCTGACGTTGCTTCCAGAGGCAGTTTGGAACTCAGTAGTGAGTGGTGCCACCAAAGATTTTTGCACGCTAACGCCTTTCAGCACTCGCCGGTCCCGTTTTGTGAGCTTGTGTGGCCTACTACAGTTGACCGGGGGCAGCTCTAGCACGGCAGAAATTTTACGAACTGACTTGTTGGAAAGGTGGCATCCTATGACATTGCCATGTTGAAAGTCACTGAGCTCTTCAGTACGGGCCATTCTACTGCCAATGTTTGTCTATGGAGATTGCATGGCTGTGTGCTCGATTTTATACACCTGTCAGCAACGGGTGTGGCTCAAATATATAATTTTGTATATATGATGCATTTTTGCACAGTGCAATTATTTTAGTAATTTTCAATGTCATTAGCCACAAAAAAAACATTCCAGCCTTTCAACATACTCCTCTCAAGACCTATGCTTTTCATCAACAAACTCCTTAATCTTCCCATAAAAAGCCATGATCACGTCAGAAAAGGAAATTCCACTTTTATTTATCCTTTATTCAGCTAGGCAAGTCAGTTAAGAACAAAATTCTTATTTACAATGACGGCCTACCCCGGCCAAACTCTAACCACGACGACGCTGGGCCAATTGTGCATCCCCCTATGAGACTCCCAATCACGATATTTTTCACGACTCATTTATAAGTGACTTTGTTGAGCTTCACAATACATTTAAGATACTTTGGTATGATTTGGACGATGTACAAAATGTGTAATATCGGTCCCATGACTTGAATCTTTAAAGATCTGAAAGGTGAGAAAGTCCACATTGATTAACTAATAAAACTAATTACATTTTAAAAAATTACGTTTTATTCACACACCAGATAGGTGCAGTGAAATCAGTGGAGGCTGCTGAGGGGAGGACTGCTCATAATAATGGCTGGAACGGAGCGAATGGAATGGCATAAAACACGTAGAGACCATAGTTTGATACCATTCCACTCATTCCGCTCCAGCCATTACCACAAGCCTGTCCTCCCCAATTCAGATGCCACCAAACTCCTGTGAGTGAAATGTGTTGTTTTACAGGGTCAGCCATAGCAGTACAGTGCCCTTAGAGCAAATTATGTGCTTTGGTCAAGGACACATCGGCAGATCGTTCACTTTGTCGGCTTGGGTAATCAAATCAGCAACGTTCGATTGCTGGCCCAACGCTTTAACCGCTAGGCTACCTGCCGCCATTATCGCCATGGGAACACAGCACGCCACATGTCCAATGTTCTTTTCCCTGGGGTAAGTGAAAATATCAAACAGCGAGGATGTGTCTGTTGGCTCTGTCACGCCAGTGGGTGGGTGGTGTGGAGGAATGGATTGAGTTTTCCTGTTTTGCTTAAGTTAGCTCTTCAGACCCCTGTTTCCAGGACAGAGATTAAGCCTATTCTCTATTGAGCATGCTTTTTAAACAAGGACTACGCTCAATCTATGTCTGGGCAATCAGACCAAGATGTTTACTTACAACAACAGAAAAGCATTCAACGCCATAATAATATGATAGGACTATTTTCTTAAGGTGACATTTGAGGATGACTTACTGTATGGATGTACATAGGCTGTGGATGGAGACGCTATGGTGGTGCATTGGAAGGGTGGGGAAATGGAGGGCATACATACACGGGGTGATTTATTGTAGACTGAATTGAAGTAAGATCAAGGTCTTTATCTGGGAAACAGCTGGAAATTCATTAGCTCCAGCGTGCATGGATTTCACATCCTGTTCCCACCAATCCTTAATAAGGGTAGAAATTCAACGCTCTATTTCACTTAATAATAATGCTCTATGATCACTTGCCATTCTGCCTGAGATGAATTTTGTCCAATTTTATTGCAGGTGACGTGTTGTTGTTGTGCTGTTAATGGACTGCCCAATGTGGCTTTAAAGAACGGTATAGAGGTACAGAGGAGCTTTGCATCAAGCTTTCACATTGGTGACTCATGCATTCTCATGAAAAGCTGCAGACAATCATTCTCTTTCAGGCTCCACACCTATATACCTTTCAGAGAATCTGCCCAACAAGCCTCCTACTCAAAACAGTTGTATATGCATCGACCTCATACTGTGACAGAATACAAACGGTATCATTTGGATCTAGTACAATGGACCTGTAGTGACCAATGGCCTTCATTGCAGGTACCTCCATCGTTTATATAAAAGTGAGTTGTAAGACTACAGTAGGTGGGTGAGAAGAAAATACCTGGGATACTATGGTCTGGCTTTTGGTGTCTATTGTGTATCATACTGTGATTGTCTTGTGCATATATAAGACATTGATTGTTGTGTATATATTAGGAGTATGTGAGACAAGGGAGATATACCTGTCCAGAGTTGTTTATTAGGACATGGAACTGTACTAATTTGCTCAGTTTATGAAACAAACAACAATTGTGTCTGTCATTGTTTGTTGCCACTACCATTGCACCCCCACGCCCCCCTTCCCCCTTCAAAACGGTCACAATAGAAATAAGCTTTCAAGCTTTGTGTTCCCCTAGATAATTTTCTTAAATTGTATGTGGAGGCGTCAATTAATCAATCTATATGAAATATATTACTTCTTCTCATGTATTTTTTCATATATGAAATATGTTTCCTGATGTATTGTCCATATATCTTTTATATGTTTATACAAAATATATGACATCTGAATGGGTGACGTTATTGCACAATACTTGTACTATACTATAGTACAATACTCACAGCTAGAGAAGACCAGGGGACAGGAATGCTCATCCATAGGGAAGTTGTGGAGCTGCAGCTGGCACTCTGCGTTGATGGTCAACCTGCAGCACGAGTCAGAGAGAGGCCGTGAGTGAGCATTGCCATCGTTTCTCACATACAGTTCACCTCTGCTCTGAGAGAGCAGTGCTACAACAACAACCACCACTGCGCTAAACACATACACCACTGGTGATGTGAACGTGTAATTTATTGATGAGGACAGCATAGGGTGTGAAATAAGGGAAGGCTGGCTCTTGATGTTGTTCTCACATACTGCACATGCTGAGAAAGAGACAGATGGCCATAATGCTGAATTTCGCTGCTATGCCGTTTCCATTTTTCTGTTGGTGTGAAAAGAATGAGCGATTGCGGGGTTAACAAACTGGCACCTTGTTGCATGCCTGTGAGAGACTTAATGGGCCACCTATTATCCTGACATGACTGCCAGTGCCAGGGGGCTGGAGATTGCAGGTTGGCCGGCCGGCTGGTCGCCTCCCAGTCTGGTGAGCCCTGCAAATTGGTATTTTCCTTGAGTAACAAACTCCGACAGACTAGTTAAGAAAAATGAACGGATGAAGAAATGCTCTCGTCCCAGAGTTATGTAGGTCATCGGATCAAATTTCACCCTATTCGTCTCCTCTTTTCTTTCTCTTCTTCTTCTCCTCCTCTTCCTCTGTCTCCCTGATAAAATGTCACTCTTGTTTACATTGGCTTGACTGAAGTTCACAGTGAAGAGGAATTAATGGGAGCTTGGATGGGAGCTTAGATTCACTCCATTGTTTTAATCAGACCAGGATGCCAATGATAATGCTGATGAATAATGCTAACCGAATGCTTACTGAAAATGCTTATTGATAATGCAAACTGATATTGCTCACTGATAATGCTCAAATATAATGCTCAACAATAATCATCACCGATAAATAAAATCAAATTTTTATGGTCACGTACACATATATTTGTCAGATGTTGTCGTGGGTGTAGCGAAATGCTTATGTTCCTAACTCCTACAGTGCAGTAATACCTAACAATACAAAACGATACACACAAATCAAAAGAAGGGAATTAAGAAATATAGAAATATTAGAACAAGCAATGTCAGAGTCCGTAATATAAATATATATGTATATGATGGTGTGTATAGACATTATGGGCATTATATGATGCTAACTAACAATGCTCAGTGATAATCATCAATAATAATGTTCAGTGATAATGCTCATATACTGTATAATACTGAACAATAGTGCTCAAAGATAATACTAATCGATAAAGCTCACTGAGAATGGCTGATAATGGCGGATCTTGTATGATTCCACCTTGTGGAGCCAGCCAGGTCAGTCCTGACAATAATTAAACTGCCCACACATTCTTTTCCTTTGTCCTGTGCTTTGCCTGTTGCCAAGGGAATACCTCAGTCAGTTATGCAAACAGCCGGGTGATGTCTCTCTTTTCTCAGTGGAGGTGAATCCACGGTTGAAAATGTAGCAAAAACAGACAGTGTACTACAGTGTGCAAAGTGAATGTACCAAGTGTGCTAACCCACTTAGCAGAGCAGTGATGAAAGATACAAAACAATGTTAGTCTTATCGTATAGTAGACCGTAAAAAATGTATATATTGGTGTAGAATCAGTATGTGGAACAGATGTCAGTGTGTTTGTGCCACCTTCTTACACTGTGTTGAACTCTACTCTAATATTCTAGATGTGATCTTCAGTACAAAGAGGTAGTAATGACACTATTTTCATTTATATTGTCTATTTTTCTTTCCTTGAAAGGGAAAACCCAATGTTTGCTAAGCTGTAAATTCTGAACTAAGATGGAAGGATAGTCGGCTGTTCAAAACAACAATGTCTGTGATATCTGATAAAGAAAAGGCATTTATTTTACCTCAGCGTATATAATATCTTCCCATCGTTCCAAATACGCAGAAGCTGATTGGGCATCGTAATCCAATGAGAGTCTGCGTTCTTGGAGTTTCTGAAGATGGTGTCAGGGACCCAGATCATTCCCACCATGTTGCTGTTGAGAGTCAGGATCTTCATAGTGCTGTTGTATTGCAGACGGCTGTCGATCCACGTCTGTGCAAAAATTATGTCAATTTCGTATTCCTGTAACAAAACAGAAGAATCTGACCTTTAACCTACATATATTATACATATTTCATATATTATTACATCTTTTATGATACATTTTGGTCCCAACTCTCGAGGAAAAAAATAATCTACAATCCACAGTCAAGCTATATATTTAACTTTAAGATGTTCATTTTTTTTTAATTGAGAGAAGCTGCACATCGGCTGTGTTGATGGTCTACCCGAACATAGAGACAGAATGAGACAAGACCTTTATTCTCTTAGACAAAACATATCATAAATTATTATATGATTAGACAAGCATAAATTATAAATTGCCTTAACATTTAAAGGGCTAAAAAATAGAAGCATTTCTCTTTTCCTAATCCCTTATGTTGACATCCCCCAGAAACCGCATCTTGATTCTGACGGGTGACCTTTTGGAAACTTTTACAGGCACATGGGACCTGACTTTAAAACAGCACTAATTAGAGTGTGATGGGAGCAGCACGACTGTAGCTGTTACCATGACCTTAAGGAGTAAAAGAACAGTCAATCACACAACACGTCAGTCTAAAGAGTCTATTCCTCAAGCCTCCCAGACAATAGCCACTGTAATATATAAGGTGCTGTTTGGCTCAGTTGGTAGAGCATAGCGCATAGCACAGGTTTATGGGTTTGATTCCCGCTGGGGCAACCCTAAGAAAAATGTATGCATGCATGACTGCAAGTTGCTTTGGATAACAGCATCTGCTAAAAGGCATACATTAATGTATGAGAAATAAAGTGAAACGGCTTGATCAGACAAACTAGTATCACAGATAAGATAGATAATTGACCTACCTGATGACTACATTTGAATTAATAACGCTGAACATTTTACTATGTTATTTCACCCATGAGTTTCTCACTAGCTAAGTTATGAAGATGAATGGGATATGAAATCAGTGATTATTCTCTAAGGAAATCAAAAAATCCCAAATACCAAGTATGCATTTATTCCGCTCTCTCCCCTCTAACAGCCTCTGTGTAGTCCTGTAATACCCTTTAAATGTAAGATGAAGGTCAATAAACTGTACAAATATGAATAGATATTTTCCTCAGAAGCATCACAATTAGTTTCACTTCAGTAAATTCATTACAACCTTAAGACTGCAATGACATTTCATAGTCTTGAAAGAATTGGTAACACAAAATGACTTGATTCCTAAAACATTGTTAGACCTGGCTTCTTTACATCATGAGATGAGGGTGTAGTCAAAGTCAAAGTCAAAGTCACCATTATTAGTCAGTTGTACAACCAAATGCCTTCAACCGAAATGTGTCTTCCGCATTTAACCCAACCCCTCTGAATCAGAGAGGTGCGGGGGCTGCCTTTTAATCGACATCCACGCCTTGGCGCCCGGGAACAGTGGGTTAACTGCCTTGTTCAGGGGCAGAACGACAGATTTTTACCTTGTCAGCTCGGGGATTTGAACTTGCAGCCCTCCGGTTACAAGTCCAACGCTCTAACCACTAGGCTACCTGCCGCCCACGTACAGTAGACTACTATGTACAGTAGACTACTACTATGTACAGTAGACTACTACTACTATGTACAGTAGACTACTATGTCATCAGACAGTAATTCAGGCTATCTTGTATATGTTTGATTTATTTAACCTTTATGAGATCCAAGTGTCTTTTACAAGGGTTAGTGCTATCCAGAATCCTTGGGACGTCCCTACCCTAAACCCTAACCTTAACCCCTAGCATTACCCTAACCCTTACCTTAACCATTTTAAATTTCAACTTCAAAGTGGTGATGTCAGAGTTGGACGTCCCTAGGATCCCAGTACAAAATGCACACATTAGGGAAGAGCTAATCAATCCAGGCATGTGCACTCATCACTCAGCATGAGTAGCCTAGGTCTCTAATTAAGGTCTTAACACCCCTGTAGGGGACTACGTTTTCCAAATTCAGTCTACCCTGGAGTCTATTTCATCTCTACACTAAATGTAAAGAATTTAGAAAAAGCCTTATTATCTACCTCAGATGAGGGCCATAATCAGTGGGATATGAATGGGATATGATTACTACTGTTCAAATCATCACTCTGGCGATTTCATATTTGGTTATAAAATACACGCTGTGCTCAAACAGCTTATCAATGTAGGGATGGAAAATCCACATCCTCTTTACTCGTTCTGTGTCATTAACTATTATGGAAATCTCTACGAAAGCTCACACCCGCGCTTTTAATGACTGATGCTACAAGACGAGAAAAAGGCAAACCGACAGTCTAACCACGATGAATGTGAGTTCAAATTAAACATGTAAAAAAGAGGTAACTTATGAATGTACCTTGGCCTCTCTGTCGGTCGTTACAAGGCTAGGAATTACTCCCACAGCGCAACTTCCAGGCAAACACTAAGCGCCCCTCATGAATTTAGAGTCCAACAGCAGGCACTAAAATGAGCATATCAAATGCCACATTATGAAAGGTCAAGTGAGAAAAAAAAGATGCTCAGAGGAATTACAGCATTACAGTACAATGCCACGATCTGGAAATCCACAATATCAACCCATTAGAAGTACTCACAGCCTTGTGTATGATTCATTACACTTGTTTCCACACATATTTCTGTTCTACATTGTTTATTTAGCCTGGTCCCAGATCTGTTTGATCTTGCCAACTCCATTACTGTCATTGTCAAGCCAAACTTTTAGCTATTTTGTTTTTTAGAAAGGCTTACAGTGAGAGAGGGACCAAAAGGTCAGTGTAAAAGGTTGGCCAACAATGGGCAGCTTGCTTGTAGAGAGCTTTGAACCTTTGCATGTTGTGTATGGCTGGCTGTGGCTTTTGCTACGGGTAGCCCCGTTGCCTTGGACACAGAGTGAGCCTCCCAGATATAGCCTAAAAATAGCAATTCCTTTCGCAGAAAATTGTGAAGATGTCCCTTCAAACAAACTGTGTCAATAATTCAATGAGTACATCAAGTAACCAGCGTCATTAATGGGCGCCGAGTGTCATTGTGGCTGAAATCTACAATCCAGAAACTCAGAATGTGTGGATACTTGGAGAATCTGTGAAAACAATTGTTGAAAACAAGACAATTAAAAAAAATTGAAATGTCTCACATTTTTCTTTCCTGATATATACTGTACTATAGTGATGGTAATGGATTAGTCCAAGGGAGATATTGCGTTCCTGTGTTGGCTAACGATAAAACTTATATGTATATTTTATTTGCACTAATTGTAACTGTAAATCCTAGCTGACAGCTGTCAAAAACTGTATGGATATTGGATACCAAAGCTAATGGAATCCAACACTCAAAATATTTCCTTTGCTCATTTCTCTATGATGACAGAGGTATGATGACACCAATTATTAGAAAGGAGAGATACAATCTGGGCCTGTAGCCTTCATATAATCCTATAACGATCTATTGGAATCTGGAGGAGGGTAGACAAAGTCTAAAGTTCCCACTAGCACACCGCATAGAATACACACCAAATTATGAATATTAGCTGTTAAAACCGTTGGGCCAGTAATTGAAAGGTCGCTGGTTTGAATGCTGAAGCCGATTAGGCGCAAAATCTGTCTATGCCCTTGAGCAAGTCAATTAACCCTTACGCTACTGTAAATCACTCTGGATAAGAGTGTCTGCTAAATGACTAAAATGTCAATATAAGTGGTATCGTATGGCTATTGAGACAGATGTCAGATGTCATGATGCAATCCTTTGGAGATCTATCAGAAACTGAAGGTTAGACAGACTGCTTAATAGGATGAGTTCTCTGTTGGTCGAGTAAACACTACCCACAGATCCACTGTTGCTCCCCTGAGACCTGGTGTCACATCTTAAATGTACTCCCTTTTCAACATGACGTCGTCAAACATCTCTCTTCCTCTCTGTGGGGTGGCTCCTCACTAGTTAACATTATGTAACCCGTTGTTATCTGGGCTAGACGTTTTGACAGACTCAATCAATCTATTTTCATTCTGAGGAGAGCAAACAATCAGACAGGTTCTGAAGATCTAATTTCTGTCTTTATTGGCACTAATCCTGTGGAACATAAAAATAACCATGCCCTGTGGAAGAATATTGATTCCTCATATTAACACAATCTGTTTTCACACAGCGAAAATGCACCAAATAACATCATAGATCCATAATTTTTCAATGGCACCACATGAAGCACTGTGGCATTGCGAGATCTCATGGAGAGAGAGTCATTATCTTTAACTGATGGACTGTAGGCCGAGATTACTGTGGCATAGTGTCCTCTTTTGGTCGGGCTAATTCGACGTGCTATCTTTTCTGCATAGCACCAGCAACTATGACCACTGCGCTCTGAGTTAATGGTACTTAACCAGACATGCTCCCATCACACTCTGTCCTAGATTAATATCTGCTTCAGTGACTTTGACTCGTCCGAGCACTCAGTACCGTTGGTGTAAATAAACCCTAACCATTCCCCGATGGCAAAAAATTGATTGCTAACAATGCCAATGGAACATCAGGTCTGGGTGACTACATACTAGGCTTATACTGTATATACAGTGGGGCAAAAAAGTATTTAGTCAGCCACCAATTGTGCAAGTTCTCTCACTTAAAAAGATGAGAGAGACCTGTAATTTTCATCATAGGTACACTTCAACTATGACAGACAAAATGAGGAAATAAAATCCAGAAAATCACATTGTAGGATTTTTAATGAATTTATTTGCAAATTATGGTGGAAAAAAAGTATTTGGTCACATACAAACAAGCAAGATTTCTGGCTCTCACAGACCTGTAACTTCTTCTTTAAGAGGCTCCTCTGTCCTCCACTCGTTACCTGTATTAATGGCACCTGTTTGAACTTGTTATCAGTATAAAAGACACCTGTCCACAACCTCAAACAGTCACACTCCAAACTCCACTATGGCCAAGACCAAAGAGCTGTCAAAGGACACCAGAAACAAAATTGTAGACCTGCACCAGGTTGGGAAGACTGAATCTGCAATAGGTAAGCAGCTTGGTTTGAAGAAATCAACTGTGGGAGCAATTATTAGGAAATGGAAGACATACAAGACCACTGATAATCTTCCTCCATCTGGGGCTCCACGCAAGATCTCACCCGTGGGTCAAAATGATCACAAGAACGGTGAGCAAAAATCCCAGAACCACACGGGGACCTAGTGAATGACCTGCAGAGAGCTGGGACCAAAGTAACAAAGCCTACCATCAGTAACACACTACGCCGCCAGTGACTCAAATCCTGCAGTGCCAGACGTGTCCCCCTGCTTAAGCCAGTACATGTTCAGGCCCATCTGAAGTTTGCTAGAGAGCATTTGGATGATCCAGATGAGGATTGGGAGAATGTCATATGGTCAGATGAAACCAAAATATAACTTTTTGGTAAAAACTCAACTCGTCGTGTTTGGAGGACAAAGAATGCTGAGTTGCATCCAAAGAACACCATACCTACTGTGAAGCATGGGGGTGGAAACATCATGCATTGGGGCTGTTTTTCTGCAAAGGGACCAGGACGACTGATCCGTGTAAAGGAAAGAATGAATGGGGCCATGTATCATGAGATTTTGAGTGAAAACCTCCTTCCATCAGCAAGGGCATTGAAGATGAAACGTGGCTGGGTCTTTCAGCATGACAATGATCCCAAACACACCGCTCGGGCAACTAAGGAGTGGCTTCGTAAGAAGCATTTCAAGGTCCTGGAGTGGCCTAGCCAGTCTCCAGATCTCAACCCCATAGAAAATCTTTGGAGGGAGTTGAAAGTCCGTGTTGCCCAGCGACAGCCCCAAAACATCACTGCTCTAGAGGAGATCTGCATGGAGGAATGGGCCAAAATACCAGCAACAGTGTGTGAAAACCTTGTGAAGACTTACAGAAAACGTTTGACCTCTGTCATTGCCAACAAAGGGTATATAACAAAGTATTGAGATAAACTTTTGTTATTGACCAAATACTTATTTTCCACCATAATTTGCAATTAAATTCATTAAAAATCCTACAATGTGATTTTCTGGATTTTTTTTCCTAATTTCGTCTGTCATAGTTGAAGTGTACCTATGATGAAAATTACAGGCCTCTCTCATCTTTTTAAGTGAGAGAACTTGCACAATTGGTGGCTGACTAAATACTTTTTTGCCCCACTGTATGGATTAAACAGAAACAATTACAGTAGAGTACATGCCAGGAACATAGAATATAATGTCTAAGTAGCCAAATACATTTAAACTCAGTTTTTTCACAATTCCAGACATTGAATCCTAGTAACAATTCCCTGTATTAGGTCAGTTAGGATCACCACTTTATTTTAAGAATGTGAAATGTCAGAATAATAGTAGAGAGGGATTTATTTCAGCTTTTATTTCTTTCATCTCATTCCCAGTGGGTCAGAGGTTTACATACACTCAATTAGTATTTGGTAGCATTGCCTTTAAATTGTTTAAACTTGGATCAAACGTTTCGGTTAGCCTTCCACAAGCTTCCCACAATAAGTTGGGTGAATGTTGGCCCATTCCTCCTGACAGAACTGGTGTAACTGAGTCAGGTTTGTAGGCCTCCTTGCTCGCACACGCTTTTTCAGTTCTGCCCACATATTTTCTATAGGATTGAGGTCAGGGCTTTGTGATGGCCACTCCAATACCTTGACTTTGTTGTCCTTAAGCCAGTTTGCCACAACTTTGGAAGTATGCTAGGGGGTCATTGTCCATTTGGAAGACACATTTGCGACCAAGCTTTAACTTCCTGACAGATGTGTTGAGATGTTGCTTCAATATATCCACATAATTTTCCTTCGTCATGATGCCATCTATTTTGTGAAGTGCACCAGTCCCTCCTGCAGCAAAGCACCCCCACAACATGATGCTGCCACCCCCGTGCTTCACGGTTGGGATGGTGTTCTTCGGCTTGCAAGCCTCCCCCTTTTTCCTCCAAACATAACAATGGTCATTATGGCCAAACAGTTATATTTTTGTTTCATCAGACTAGAGGACATTTCTCCAAAAGGTACGATCTTTGTCCCTATGTGCAGTTGCAAACCGTACTGGCTTTTTTTTATGGCGGTTTTGGAGCAGTGGCTTCTTCCTTGCTGAGCGACCGTTCAGGTTATGTCGATATAGGACTTGTTTTACTGTGGATATAGATACTTTTGTACCTGTTTCCTCCAGCATCTTCACAAGGTCCTTTGCTGTTGTTCTGATTTGCACTTTTCGCACCAAAGTATGTTCATCTCTAGGAGACAGAACGCGTCTCCTTCTTGAGCGGTATGACAACTGCGTGGTCCCATGGTGTTTATACTTGCGTACTATTGTTTGTACAGATGAACGTGGTACCTTCAGGCATTTGGAAATTGCTCCCAAGGATGAGCCAGACTTTTCTGAGGTCTTGTCTGATTTCTTTAGATTTTCCTATGTCAAGCAAAGAGGCACTGAGTGTGAAGGTAGGCCTTGAAATATATCCACAGGTGCACCTCCAATTGACTCAAATTATGTCAATTAGCCTATCAAAAGCTTCTAAAGCCATGACATAATTTTCTGGAATTTCCCAAGCTGTTGAAAGGCACAGTCAACTTAGTGTATGTAAACTTCTGACCCACTGGAATTTTGATACAGTGAATTATAAGAGAAAACAATTGTTGGAAAAATTACTTGTCACGCACAACTAGATGTCCTAACTGACTTGCCAAAACTATAGTTTGTTGGTAAGAAATTTGTGGAGTGGTAGAAAATGAGTTTTAATGACTCCAACCTAAGTTTATGTAAACTTCCGACTTCAACTGTATTATTGTACATTATCAATATGGAAGGGTATCACACAAAGTTCCAAATTATAACAAGTATCATCATTCTCTTAGATCACTAACTATGTCCATAGAACATCATACCTGGGTGAGTCCATTGACTGCTAACCCTACTGTATATGAACAAGTAACAATTATAGTAGATGATCAATATGGACGCCCTGTTCCATACAACCCATCGACTTGACCTGCTGCTTCGTCTTCCAGAAACAGAGTTCTGATGATCTAAATGCGTTAAATGGACATACAAGGCATGGGAGATCACTCCACAGTTCAGTGACGCTCGGTGTGCACTGAAGTGTGACGGGGGTTTGCAGCCAAGCCGAGCTGAAGAAATCTGTTGTTTTCTTTTCTTCCTGGCTTTGTAATGTTGCCAGGACAAACAGTTACAGGGGCGGGGCTAAGGGAGGGTGTTGGATGCTCCTATAGGCTATCGTAGTCTAGCCAAAGTCACACCGTGGTGGAGATCTGTGTGACTCACCAATCACTGTGTACCTGAAATAATCAGGTAAAAATCCAAGGTGGGGTGAACATCATTCAGTTATGTGATGGTTAGGTGACTCACTAGTAGGTGTAGCCGTTGATTCTAAACAAAAATGGCTCTATGCCCTGAATGAACTAAACAACAATGAAAAATAACAGCACACTATACTACCCAAGACCAGCATGAAGTTGATTACAAAACATAGGGACATTACATTTAAGATTGATTAAGTAAATTAAGGCTTAATAACCCCAATGTATATCATGAATAACACACTGAGGGTTGTTCTTACTACAATGGAAGCCAGAGTTGTATTACACCATCATATGTATTCAACATTCGTTATGCTCTCACTACTAAGTATTACAATGCAAGGCCTGACACTGAGAAAACATTTAAAGTTTAGTCATGTACAATTGAGCCATTTACATTTGAGTCATTTACATACCGATACAGTTACTACGGTATAACAAGTTGTCTGAGCGCTGTGACCACAGGCTCTATTTCTCATTCCAACACCCACACATCCCACTTCACCATCAGATTCAACTGCTTTCCTGTCTGTGCAGCCCAGCTCACAGAGGATATGAAGGATGATGGAAAGTGTATCTTGCCTTAACTCTCTAGGCCCACAGTTGACCTTTTTTCAAGCAGCACAGAAAAACAAAGTAATCAAATTATGTTAATGATGAGAGAGAGAGAGAGAGCTTCACTTACCATATCTATTGATGATACAGGTCCGATGCTATTGACGTATATGTCAACGTCAATAAGTGTTGGTTTAACTGTAAAAGTCAGAAAGAGAAATCACAGTAAAAGAACATTTTAACACCAACCAAGTGTAATAACACTGCCAAGCCTAGGGTGCCATGTAAAAAGTGTTTAAAAGAACATGCCTACATATCTGTTGTTGACTCTGGTTGACTTTCAACCATGTCTGAGGGAGGAAAACACCTGACACATTGATTTTGGGGTGAACTATCACTTTAAGTGATGCCTATACGAGAAGTGGTTCACCGGTTCACCAGTTTCATTCCCGGCAGTCACCTTTCACTGGAGACGTAGAAAACTGTTTTCCACACGGCTCAAATCTATTGAATAACATGCCATACACAATTCCAACCCTACATTTCACAATATAAAGCTTGTTCTCTATAACTAATCTTACAAGGCGTTGCTGTAATGAGCAGTTCACGCTTGTGTGGCTAAGTGCACCTCTGTCATTGCACATTAGCCTCTTTCATAAGCTCTGGCAACTTCGGCAATTAACTGTTGAGGTGGTGCTGTACACTCACATCAGACTAAGACAGAAAGATCCACACAAAGACATATTTAATTGCAACAGGGTGTAATGGAGGAATAAATATTTGACCGTTTTGTAGAATTCAGACGCAAGACAATAGCAGAGTACATCTGGTCTTTTTTCAAATTTGTATTGCTATTTATTTATTGTTTACTTCAGATTATTTAGTAAATACTTTCTTAACACTTATTTTTTCTTAACTGTATTGTTGGTTAAGGGCTTGTATGTAAACATTTCACTGTAAGGTCTATACCTGCTGTATTCGGCGCATGTGACAAATACAATTTGATTTGACAGGACATTATTAAGTTCCACTTTAGCCACTATCATCAAATAACACAATGTACATTTATGGCAGCAACTTTTTGAAGTCATTGGTAAAGTACTTTAATTCAGGGTTTCCCAAATTCGGGCTTGGGCACCCGTGGGTGCACGTTTTGTTTGTTGCCCTAGCACTACACAGCTGATTCAAATAACCAACTCATCATCCAGCTTTGAATCAATTGTGTAGTGCTAGGGCAAAAACCAAAATGTGCCCCCAAGAGGGTCCCCAGGACCGAGTTTGGGAAACCCTGCTTTAATTGAAGTAAAATGGAGTTTTATTCAAAGTAGTAGTACAGTAGTTTTACTGTCAAATTCAATATAATCATGACATATGGGAAGGTGAATGCACTGCCCATACGAATCCTCTGTTGTTTATTCTACGCTGAGTTTGTTCACTTACTGTTATCAGAGATTTATTTGCACCAAGGCCGGCCCACACCCCACCACACACACGCAAGCACACGCGCGCACGCACGCACGCACGCAGGCACGCACGCACGCACGCACGCACGCACGCACGCACGCACACACACACACACACACACACACACACACACACACACACACACACACACACACACACACACACACACACACACACACACACACACACACACACTCCGCCCTCCCTGCCTCCCCTTCCTGATCAAGCAAGCATGATTACAACTCCCCATCTGCAGAGTAAAATGCCCCCATGAGGGTTTTAATGGAGAAGCATCTTTTACACTCAGTTAACCTGTCAATGTGATGAGAAATACATTTGCCCTCATCAGCCCCGCCGGTCTCACTCACCGTGACCGTTCAATTCTCCTAGTTTAATTCCCCTTACGTTGTATTAAAATGTTTTCTGTTGCCTTTGCATTGCTGTTGTCTGGTCTGATCTTTTCTGAGCTGGCGTCAGATGTATCAAGTGTTTCAGGGTAGGAGTGCTGATTTAGGATCAGTTTTGACTGTTAGATTACATTGAATATGATTACATGGACAGTGGGATACTGATCCTAGATCAGCACTCCTATTTTGAGATGTTAAGAAGCTATATGACAGGCTCTCCAGTCTTTGTAGCACAGGGGGATTTGTGAAACGTACTCCTCAGCCTGAAGTGTCGCCACTTGCGCTGCTGAATCATTAACTGTTCGGTGGTGCCGACTGGTAAGATGATTTGGGAGGGTGGTCACGTGTGCTAGCAAAGCAGATGTCCTGGGTTCGTGACGGACGGTATACCTTGTCCAAGGTCTGCGTCTCTAGCCCAGTAAATGAGCACAATACCCTCAGTAAAGCCACTCTCCTCACCCTCCAGTCACTCTCTTCCCCTTTATTTCCTGTCAGCCGGAATCGTGACAAGCTAATTTCATCTTTCACAACAACAATCCAAACACAAACATCTTCAGATGAGTTCAATGGGCGCTGGGTGATATCTGTCATCCGTCTTAGGAGTCGTGTTAATGGTGTCTGCATCCCAAATGGCACCCTATTCCCTATATAGGGCTCTGGTTAAAAGTAGTGCACTATAAAGGGAACAGGGTTCCATATGGGACGCAGTCAGGGTTAGACCGAGCCTTGCTGAACTCTGTCTAACTGTCTTCTACTTCACTCTGCCAGACAGACAGAGGTCATTAAAAGCGAGGTGGTAGACAGACATTACCTAGTGTGTTCTGGGAGTTTGGGGACAGACTATATTAAAACAGGAAGTGAGACATCTCAGGTGGCTGTGTCCCTGGCCTCCGCTGCAACCTGAAACTAATATCCTCTACTTGTCCTCATCAAAAGAGAGACTAGCCAGAGAGAGCTGTAGTTGATAACTACATAGCATGTATTGGTTACAGTATTGCTGTACAATTTTAAAAAGTACATTTGAAAATGTTAATGAGACCCAATTCAATCAATCAAACATAGTGGAAAATAAATTATATGTGTATATACATAATGTAAACACAGTAAGGACAGGAGTAGTTTTTAACTTGCAGAGAAATCCATATAGAATCCATATAGGATCTCTAAGACCCGATTTGTGGTGTGTTGGTTTTGTCACAATTAACACTCTGGCTGCATTTACACAGGCAGGCCAATTCTCATTGTTTTTCCACTAATTGGTCTTTTGGCTAATCACATCAGATCTTTTTACATCAAATCTTTTTCAGAGCTGATCTGATTGGTCTGTTTTGGCTGTCTGTCAAAACGCAGCCTCTGACTAACATTTTGAATGAACCTGCAATGTGTTTTCTCCTTTATCTGCAATTGATTGAATTAGGGACCCAAGTCAACATAATTTCCTGTTGCCTCTAACCATTGAATTGATTTTCATCTGCTTCCCCATGTCTTGTTAGGGTCCCTAACAAGACTTATTAGGCCATTTTCTTGAAAAGTAGACATAGATAGACTGGGGACACCATGATCTAATCTCACCAATTACTCACCAAATGGCATGAGGATATGGGGCTTCTTCGAAACAAAACAACAGCAAATTAATCTGTTGCTGTGTTCCAATGTTTGTGAATGTCCCGGCTAAATTGCTGAGCGTCCCTTTAACGATAGCACAGGGAATGGGTTAATAGCCTATCAATCCACCAGGCCCTGCTTTACTGGAGTTGAGACCTGTGAGGCCCACACTAACAGTATTAAGTTCAGCAGAATAGGAGGGGGCATACGGCTACAGCTCATTATATGAGAGAGACTTTGAACATGTATTGTGCACCTCTGGCGATCCTATCTTCATTAAGATGTGTTGCTCTGTTTCAGGTACTGCCTGAAACATTGTGGCTCCTGCTAACCTGATCACTGTAGAGCCGGAGGACATGGCTGAACTTTATCTGATGGGAAACAGGTGACATTAGGTCAAGTGATCTCTGTTAATTTCTGATGGAGCGGAATCCAAGATGGATGCTCAGTTGTGAGTTGAGGAGTTTCCTCGATGTGTTTGTGGGTAATTTATAGCATCAATCTTGTACGGTCCAGAAGTGGAACAAGTTGGTTGATATACAGTACCAGTCAAAAGTTTGGACACAGCTACTCATTCAAGGGTTTTTCTTATTTTTTTTTAACTATTTTCTACATTGTAGAATAATAGTGAAGACATCAAAACTATGAAATAACACATATGGAATCATGTAGCAACCAAAAATCTAAATAGATTTTATATTCTTCAAAGTAGCCACCCTTTGCCTTGATGACAGCTTTGCACACGCTTGGCATTCTCTCAACCAGCTTCATGAGGTAGTCACCTGGAATGCATTTCAATTAACAGGTGTGCCTTGTTAAGTTAATTTGTGGAATTTATTTCCTTCTTAATGCGTTTGAGCCAATAAGTTGTGTTGTGACAAGGTAGGGGTGGTATACAGAAGATAGCCCTATTTGGTAAAAGACTAATAAGTCCATATTATGTCAAGAATAGTTCAAATAAGCAAAGAGAAACGACAGCCCGTCATTACTTTAAGACATGAAGGCAGGTCAATCCGGAAAATGTCAAGAACTTTTAAAGTACTGTATTAAAGATGTTTCGTCTTACACATTCTAAAAGGGCAGATGAGGAATGTAAAGAGTAAGCACACGCGCACGCGCACACACACACACACACACACACACACACACACACACACACACACACACACACACACACACACACAGAGCCCCCACACCCCACCACCCACCCTGAAGCATATTCAGTTCCATATTACATCCCCTCTTTCATAAAAAAAACTGAATAGAGATTAGTTGTGTATTAAAATCGTCAGATAGCTTCCAATAGTATTATACTGTATATTTCACAGTCGATTCTGACAGAAAGTCTGGGGATTACACTGAGCTGGTTCCAAAGCCCTTTGCATTTCAACTGTGGAAATAATCATTTGTATTCCCCCCTTAAACACCCTAATAATCCCTAACAATGGGAGGGTGGAAGACATTCTTAAGAAGTTTTACATCCATAAGGTTAACTTCCATTCACACCCTTGCACCTCAGCAGTGCCCGTATCAAACCAATCAAAGTCTTGCATGATTCTCTGGGCACCTGCTAGATTCAGGAAGTGGGGATGGCCATGGTGGAACTAAATGAGGAGTTAGAGATGAGTGCTCCCCTGATCAGATGTGGGTTCCATTTAATTGTCTGGGAATCTCGGCTATCCTCTCCGGTGGGTGATCTAATCTAATGAAATTTCAGGGGGCTTCAAATAGAGAAAGGGGCATCAGGCATTCCCTGTCTGCTGGAAGGTTGCGTCAATGTGTCACTGTGGAGAAGCTTGAGAGGACTGAGTTTTCCCAGTGTAGCTAAGCCTATAGTATTCTAAAAGTGTACTAATCTACGACCATTATCCATCTACTACACCTGAAGTAGATACAATGCCTAGACCAATTTTGTGGGCCCCTGTTCTGAAATCAATTCAATAGAAAACTGGATTTTGCAGGAGGACTGAGACTATCCAGTGCAGCTTTAAGATTCTACAAGTTTACCACTCTCTGACCGTTGTCCATCTACTAAACCTGAGTGGATGAAATGTCCAGACCAATTTTGTGACCCTCCGTTCAAAAATCATTTTGATAGAAAACTGGGTTCTGTGTCTCTGATGACATCACTTAAAACAGAGGATAACGGCTCTGGAAGAATACATAGCTATCATCAAGGATATTAACGCCTGACAGCCTTGCAAACAGCACAAGAAAATCAATGGCAATACTGTCCAATAGCTAACAGTCTATACAATCCAGGTAAAGTTGCACCACTTCTGCAGCCAACCTTGCCGAAATATCTAAAACAGATTCCATCTGATTGTGATCCAGCCAATGCAGCTTTAGCACGGGAATCTCCATTCTAAAGAGAATGTCTCAAGACATTTGCTGAGGGCAAATGTGGAGGCTGTGCAGTCACATCTGACCCAGTTGAAATGGGTAGTGGGTGTGCTGTTCTGTGCTGTACAGCCAGTCTAGCATTGTGTCTGGGTGAGCAAGGTTCATCTCCCTGAATAAGTGCCATCCAAAGTCAGAAAGAAAAATGAGTGTCGGCCGTGGATTGCCTTCATTGTGAATCTGGATGGTGTGATATTGAAAATGGTTCAAACTCAACGTGGGGTCAAACTTTGCATTGTGTTGACCTACAGTAGTGCTACCACCTCCAGAGTTATTGTCATAGATGAAAATGTATAACTTATGTTTAAAATGCATCTTTGGGAGGGGATAAGCATTTCCGTTGAACAAATAGGCTGCCAGGAACAGAGATGTTCAGAGAAGAGCAGCTGGATTCATTCTAAATCCATTCGTGTCTGAGGGCAATTTATATTTAACAGTGATGCACCTGCGTTTTTGTCAGAAATCAAAGTCCCTCTTCAATCACTTCCAACAGCAGCCTGACTAATGCCGGGGTTGTTAATTCACACTTCAAAAAGATAGACTGGAGTGAGGATCTCCTCTTACCCACCCACCCACTCTATGCAAACACACTCACACACACCTTCACATGCCATGCTCAAACACACTCACACACACTTTTACATGCCATGCTCAAACACACTCACACACACCTTCACATGCCATGCTCAAACACACACGCTCTCTCTCTCTCTCTCTCTCTCTCTCTCTCTCTAGCTCACACTAACACACACATATAAAGCCATGTTTTAGTTACTTGTCAGAACTTTGGGAAGTATGTATTCCCATTAACCCCAAACCCTAAACCTAACCCTTAAACCTAAAATACCATTATTACTTTTCAGGACATGCAAAATGTCCTGACTTTTCAGAATTGTTCTTGAGTTCCTGTCTTTTCAGGACATTCTGGTCCGGACAAATAGGAAAACAAGTTCACACACACACACACACATACGAACACAGACTGGTGTAGGTACGTGTCTGACGAGCGTGGCACTTTCCCATGTGCTACAACAGCTGGCAGCGGGTGGCCATGCCACTCAGACAATTAGCAACATCAAGTGTTACTCACACTCTCACACCCTTCAACCTGGAAATAAACCTGTGACTTACATCTTTCAAGTGGACATTCCCTGACAGTCATCAAACATAGCCCAACATCCAGCCTATCCCCATAGAGATCTAGAGGAGCAGCCAAGCTAGAGAAGCAGCCAAGATTAAACTCTGTTCTCTGTGAATGAATCCATCTGAATCCTCCACTGTGCCCGTGCCTGCACTGGAGGAGTGCCACGTGAGGAATGCTACTTCCTGAGTTTGATGCTGATGTACCGTGGTGTGATTCCCAAACTGGGTGGTGCATCATCTTGGCATGCTTAGGAAAAATATTCTGACCCACTTTGTCTAGGATCCCCTGACAACCCAAAAGGAAGCTGACATAATAAGGACACAAAAGCAGCCACTTCCCTCATCTGAGCTGAACCGAGAGATGCATCAATATCCATAATCTGTGAGGTGATGTTGGAGCTCTGAACTCAGGGAATACAATGTCCCAAGGCGCAAAGCATTGTAGTAAACGGCTTGTATAACAGGCATGTAATATATTCATACATGTTTATGAATATACAATGCATATTATGGCATTGTACAGCATTCAAAAAGAGCACATGTCTACAGTAAATATGTGGTTTACATAGCCACATGAATAAGAGACAATAATACATAATAAAACTAGAATAAAGAGTACATTTGGCCCTATTTGTAATACATTACATCTGACCTTGGCTCCCCTCAATCCATAAATGGCCAGTTATGTAAACTTTAACATTGATTTATCCTGCAATAGATGTTGTTCAATTGGTAACACAGACATTACTGTAAAACCTCTACATGCAAAAGGGGCGGAATGGGACAAAAATTTGGTCCTGGTATTTTATCCACACCAGCCTACATCACTGAGTGCACTACCAACTCAAAGCAAATTGTCACTTGCCACATAATCATGATGATGGTGGAAAATTACAATTTGCTTTTTGAAAGTTCTATATCTTGAAAACGTGATTGCTGACATGCAAAACATTATGGGACTGTATCAACAGTGGACTAATAAAAAAATACCCAAATATAATTTTAAGCGGATTGTTCCTTTAAGCTTTATACGTTATAAAAGCCAAGCTAATGACTTAGGATATATTGCAAATTAGAGCCTGTCATGTGTGTTCCCCTGAATTAACACATACCCTAAGCATCAATTACTAATTACTAACATTATACCATGGAGTAACTGGTGCCACTACCTTTTACAGTTGGTGGCACCAGCCCATGATTTGGTCAGACCCAAATCATGAGCAATCACCTTATGAAGTCATTCATAGTGATTTATTAAGAAGTGTTATAGACTACTGAGGTAATCAGGTAATTTGTTGTTTCATCCAACACATCATCTAATACATCCAATCAGGTATGATTCAATATATTTTGATGTGCAACCTATTACAGTGATTGTCATGCATTTTCTTTACCATATGCACAAAAAGCTTACTTCTCAAAAATGTTGTACACAAACTTGTTACATCCCTGTTAGTGAGCGTTTCTCCTTTGCCAAGATAATCCATCCACCTGACAGGTGTGGCATATCAAGAAGCTGATTAAACAGCATGATCATTACACAGGTGCACCTTGTGCTGGGGACATTAAAAGGCCACTCTAAAATGTGCAGTTGAGGTAGCATGCAATTGGCATGCTTACTGCAGGAATGTCCACCAGTGCTGTTGCCAGAGAATTGAATGTTCATTTTTACTACCATAAACTGTCTCCTACGTCATTTTAGAGAATTTGACAGTAAGTCCAACCAGGCTCACAACTGCAGTATGGCGTGTGGGCAAGCAGTTTGCTGATGTCAACGTTGTGAACATGGTGGCGGCGGGGTTATGGTATGGGCTGGTGTAAGGGAACATAATTGCATTTATCAATGGCAATTTGAATGCACAAAAATACCGTGGCGAGATCCTGAGGCCCATTGTGAGGCCCATTTTCTGTCTAACCAGTCATGTAAAACCCATAGAGTAGGGCCTAATTCCTTTCATTAAATTGACTGATTTCCTCATATGAACTGTAACTCAGTAAAATAAAATTAAATTGTTGCGCTTTAATTTTTGTTTAGTATAGTTCTATCATTTAGTTATCAGACTCAGGGAGCTAAGAGAAACAGTATGTGTCTACTGTATGAAGACAGCCTTGTGGGAAGAACTCAGTTCACTACCGAGATAATTAACATAAATATCCTGAATCTGTTTTTGGCTGCATGAGATGGTTGGGTCAAGTGCAAATGTTAATATTTTATGACCAGCATTTTCTGACAACTGCCTTTCATCTAGATTCCATTTGTAATCAACAAGGGACAGATGGGGAGATGGTTGTGTCACGGAAACTAACCAAAGCCTACTATACAATACAGTGCCCCACTCATCGTTACCACTCATCCTTAATGGGCTACTATTATTCCTGTAATCTGGGTTTGCCATGTACCGGTAAACAAATAGGCTGCCCAAATGTATATCTGTTTATCTGGAATGATTTCCTCCTCCTGCTTGGTTGATTAGGTTGTCAGGTGAAGCTATGAGCGCGTTGGTGGAAAAAAACACGCACAACACCACCAGTGAGCGAGCACCGCGCCCGAGGAGGACCTTTCAACACCATGGACAGCGCGCTTCCGCCATAGCCATTGAAGGTGCGCGTATCAACAAACGGATTTTAGACACTCCATTGAACGTTTTTATAATATCCGCAGTAAAAATGCAGAAATGTAACTCACCTCCAATATCAGGACGTAGTGTCTTGTCGTAGTCCTTAAGTAAGTTATTTAATATGAGCGTTGCCTCGGCCTGGTAGTTTTTGGGAGCCAGCATCTGATTGACAGTAGTGTCCTCATAGTCCCCATCGTAGTCCCTTGGGTCTGGGTCGGAACTAAATATCATATATAAAAAACAAGTTCGTTTTATTAATAATAAAAAAAAATCCTCAGTATCACAAACATTAGATTTTAATTCATGCATTAAAAATCGATCAGTTTTAATAGTCTTACAGGCATTACAAGGCCTTACAAGTGCAGATGAAACCAAACTTTAAACTGAAATTGTACAAGAAGTAATTTATTGAACATAAAAAATTAAAAAAAATAAAACACATCTCAACACAAAACCAATTATTACGGACGTTCCCGGTCTTAAATACAGTATTTAACTAGGCTACCTACAGAATTTAACTACTTGGGCTACCTATTTATTATGTGATAGAATAGACTATTAATATGCAAACACGTTCGACAATTAATAATGCAAATGGTAAGTATAAATAGCTATTTGGCCAAACAATGATTCTGAAGTTCAATTAATACTCTGCAAGCGCGTCGGTGTTGTTGCGTATCAAAGACGCGCGTGACATGCACAGTACATAATAGGCTCTAATTGATTTAATTCATTTTACCACAATTCACCTTTCGACTATGTAAAAACAACACCTGTTATCATAACAGTCACGAGACTTACCGCACCCGTTGGACTGACAGAAGTAAGAAAGACGCCAGCAACTTGGTTGTCATTTTTCATGAAAATGACTTATGAGCGGTGAGTAGAGTGAGCCAGGGAGGAGAAGGAGCGGTATGTATAAACTGTAACTATTCACCCAGAGTATAGTTTCTTATAGGAAATCCATCAAATCTCCTGATAATCGACCATGGATTAGGTTGAATTCATCCGCGTTCTGAAGTCGCCGAGATTGTTTGAGCCGCTCCGGTCCTTCTTTGCAACGTCAACGATCAATGTCTTAAACAGCAGCACCCCACCTCCTTCCGTTCCATTCAATTACAGTAACCAGTTTATGCACCGACATGATGACGTTATCGTTCACACGATACAGTAGGGCGTCTACCTACAGAACTAGACTCGTAAAAAGCCTTAAAAAACATTAAAGTATGTAAGCAACATCTTAACTTTGACTAGCCTATTCACTTTCAAATGTTTTTCATTGCAAATTGTAGCTCCTTAGATCACATATCATTATCAATATTGCTATAACACGCTTTTACTTTAAGATAAATAATCACTTGATACATTTCAAGCAGAAAGCCATGGAAAATGGCACCATATCCTCTCAAAGTTGCTCCCTTTCTGAGAAAAGGCTGGTTGCCTACAATGCCTTCCCAACCAAAGTCGTGCTCTCACTGTTTTTAGGATACACGAAAATGTACAGTAAACTATCGCAGGCTAAACCCTGACACATAATACTATTGGCCACATTCGTGTTGGTAGCGTTCGTTTTAGTAGCCTACTTTCGATTAAACCTGTAAAAATAATCATCAAAACGTGAGGAAGTTTGCACTGAGAAGCCAGACCACCTCCCTGCGGCTGGCGTTGGTACTGCAATTTAGGGCTACTATATATGTCCGTCTAACCTGGTCTCAGAGCATTTCACATTATTCTGTACGTAAATCTGATATACTGTTTTTAGTATGATATTTACGTTTCATATGGTATGTATTAATTAGTGAATGCCCACCCCCCATTTTGTATGTAATGTTACAAATTACAATTCTTATTATTTGTTACGAATTTACAAAACTTACAAAACGTTACGAATTTTCAAATGTACAATATTTACGGATTTGTAAAACGTACGATATGTTACGAATTCTTGCTAGGTAGCTAGTTGGCTAACGTTGGTTAGTTAGCTGGCTAATGTTAGCTAGGCTAGGGGTTAGGGTTAAGGTTAGGATTAAGTTTAGGAGTTAGGTCAAAGGGTTAAAGTTAGGGTTAGAGCAAGGGGAAGGATTAGCTAAAAGGGTTATGGTAAGGGAAGGGTTAGCTAACATGCTAAGTAGCTGCAAAGTAGATAAAAAGTAGTAAGTAGTTGAAAAGTTGCTAATTACCTAAAATTGTCTGTAATGAGATTCAAACTCACAACCTTTGGGTTGCTAGACATTCTCGTTATACACCTACTCATCCCCCCCGACCAACACTGGCGGTTCTGGGTGGGGGGCAGTGTCCTTGTGACAACAATTTTGGACCCCCTTGTGGCCTCCCTAAATGTGGAGTATGAAATAATGTTTGCATAACACATTTTTGCTATCGTTCTTTTTTTACATCCGTTATTAGACAGTGGCAACGCGGAACACTAATTAAACCCACACATTTACTAGAGGGACATTTGCCTGCTAATGCATGCAAAGCAGTGAAGAAAACGATATGACAACAATAACGTCTAATGTAACTGGCTCCTCTAACAGTACAACTGGCCCCAGCTTGGCCCCCCCCAGTTGAAATGGTCTAGAACTGCCACTGCCGACCAACCACCGTACTATTGGTTTTGCCTTAAACTTCTAGGGAGCGGCAGCCGAGGTGTCGGTTTTGGAGAGTCTGGCGTGCCCAAAGTAAAATACCTGCCACTCAGGCCCAGAAACTAGGATATGCACATAATTAGTACTATTGGATAGGAAACACTCTGAAGTTTCTAAAACCGTTAAGATAATGTATGTGAGTATAACATAACTGATATAGCAGGCAAAAACCAGAGGTAAATCCATCCGGATTTGCAGTTTATTTGTAGATGACCTTTTTCTCCAAGCTGCCTATAGGATTCAATGTTATGTAGGACTGAGACTGCAGTACCTATGGCTTCCATTAGATGTCAACAGTCTTTATACAGGGTTTGGAGGCTTTAGCACTAAGCAGAACTGATAGGAAGAGGAATAGTCAAGGGACCACATTTGTCAACAACGTTTCAAGGGCGCGAGATTGTGAGCGCGCCCCACTTTATTTTCCTTTTATATCGTTTATGATATCATCCGAGTGCATTATTATCGCTAATATTCATAAAAGGATACCTAAGGATACATAAAAAATAATGTTTGATTTGTTTGGAGAAAGTTGTAGGTATATTTGAACGCGTTCTCTTCACGGTTCAATGGGTGACTCGGTGGTGAATTTTCTGAACATAACGCGCCAACCAAACGGAGATTTATGGATATAATAAATGACTTTTTCTAACAAAAGAACTATTGGATGTCTTCGTTGGACACTTGGGAAGCCCTCAGCAGAAGTTCTTCGAAAGGTAAGTGATTTATTTTAGCTCTTATATGGGTTTTGTGTGACCCGCGCTGGATATGAATTTATGCTAATGCATAAATATTGGAGGTGCTATCCTCAAACAATCAAATGTTGTGCTTTCGCTGTAAAGCCTTTTTGAAATCTGACAACGCTGTGATATTGCCAAGAATCAGAGCTTTTGATGACTATGCAACACTTGTATATTGATGAATGTTTAATAATTCAACTTTTGGATTTTGAATTTGGCGCCTTACATTTCACCGGGTAGTGTCGGGAGCGGCCCGCTAGCGCGCCGCTTCTCCCTAAGTAGTTTTAAGTAACCATATGTCTTATACCAAACGCAACATATCATACTGATTTGAGAGTCCCGGATTTACATTTACTATGTTACGTCTAGTCTATGAGACCAGGCTGGTTTGTATGCCAGTGGAATAATACTGTACAGAGGATTTACCTTTTTGATGTCTCAGACCCAAGATATAATCTGCCCTACTATGAAATAGCAGCTTCCCATGTGTGGAGCAGGAAAGCAGCCACAGGAGAGGGAGAGAGAGGCTTATTTTTCCCTGGATGCATATTATAATCCCACACCAATTAGAAAGCAAGCACCCTTCTCTCCCATTATGTAAAGCTAATGCATTTTGAAAGATGTTCATGACATATAAATACATCTGAATCAGGATGTATTCATCCAAATCCTCCATCCAGTAGACCAGTACTCCTGCTTTCTCACAGGTTTGATTCAAATAGATGGATTATGTGGCTTTACTGTGTAATCCAAGTTTCCTGATATAGGCTACTGTATAGCCTATCTGCATGCAACATTCATACACAGAGGATATAGGCTACTGGGACTGAAAACCATCCATTCTATTTGATCATTTCTCCCCTGAAAACAGAATATAATAATAGGGTAAAAAGGGATTTCAGTATACTAATTTAATCAAATACTGTACAGACATTTATTGACACTTTTTTTAGTCACAAAATCCATTGATGCATCAGACACACACATGGGTGGTAGTGTATGCACTCTGTTAAGCTACAACCTCATAGCAATGAGCTATCATGTGTCTTTGTCTCAGCGTAGCATTGCAATTTTACATTTCTCCCTGCCTGCTGACACGCACCCCAGCTGTCCACTGCATAGGAGCACCACCATTTGTCATCAGTTAGGGCTTAAATTGGAGGGAAGCACACAGGGCTCCTGAATGGAAAAGCAACTTAAGCGGAACTAAATCCTTGACAAACAGATGTATGGCAGATGTGGCTGCCACAGTGACTGATGGGATGGAATCAGTCCTCTCTCTCCCTACACAACAGGACCTCATGGGCCAGTATTTCTATAATCCATCGAGTCATCAGTGCAGTCCCCTCCTCTCCTATCCTTTGCTAGTTGCTATAAGTGACAAGGGATAGCTCATACATGACACCTCTATGGGGTCATGTTCCATTTGTTCCATTAAATTGTACTTTAAGTCTGATTGGTGGATTTCTTTTCAGAGGGATGCTTCATTGTCAAGTGTTTAAAAAAAATACATTTGACTGCACCCTCAAAGTATGTACACATTTACACCAGTACAAGGAGAATAGTACACATAACTAATTAATATACAGTATCTGACATTAAATTAAATAGGTTTGATTTGCAATGGAATGACAGCATTTAATGATGTGGCAAGTGGCAATTTACTTTGTGAAAGTCCTTTATCTTGAAAACATGATTGCTGACATGCAAAACAATTTTGGGACTGTATCAAATGTGGACTAATGAAACAATTACATACAAGTTATTTTGTGGATTATTCCTTTAACACAAGATGTCACATAGAGACATACAAATGAAGAGGTATTTTAGTCACTGTCTCTATATACTTGAAGAATGTCTTTGTTGCCTAGGAGATTTGAATATAAAATATTAATAATAATAATAATAATAATACAGTTATTGCATTATCTACAACATGATACTTTAATGAGAACTGTAAAGTCAGTGACATTTAAAGTATCCATCCGTCACCAATATTATCCATAATTATCCATCTATTCTCTCTCTGTACATGCTGTATCAACGAGCTTATATGATTCTCAGGAACAGCTTGTTTCATATAGACTGCATCTTTTACTGAAGTAGGGATTCCTTTCTCTCTCCAGTACGGAGGCCTTGAAGCACAAACTTATTCTTTCTTGTTTCATCCATTATTCTTCTTTCTCTCTTTAAAAAAAAGAAACCGTATCTTGGTCTCTTGAGTCTGTAACAAGAAGGTAGGTGTTACCACAGAGGCACCATGCCCCAGAGCCCTACCCACATACTCTCCTTCCCGTACCCTGAACAAAGCGCTTTGGGCCTGGGGTGAGGGTGGGTGGTCAGTCCCATGTGGTTGGTTCTCTCTCCAGGGGCCATATCAGATAGAGTGTTTAACAGGTACAAGCTCATTATCCCAGGCTAATTAAATCCTAGCGGACTTCAGGGACTGGGGCCAATCTGGTCATGACACAATGAGGGTAGGACAGCAGTGTAGAAGGGCTGTGTTCAGTAGGGAAAACTGTAGCAAAATGTTTTGAAATGGTAAATGAAATAAGTGTTTCTTATTGAACAAATCCAGGAAGCCCATCCCTGTTTCAGTCCGTTTCCCCCATTTGATGTCTAAGGAAAACAACCCTGAAAACGTATGCTGTTACAGTACATGAGTTCAACCTTTCACAACAAAGGGCAGCTCAAAACTTCACAGTAGGCATCCACTCCCTCTAGCTTAGGGAAAACGCTTTCATTGCAATTGAAAAAGTCAGACCTTATCAACCAACCATTTTATAACTTGGTAATGACTATAGAGTTTTCCGACTGTGCACTTTCACCTAGGTTGATTAGACTGTATCGTCAATTACATCACAGCGTTGTATCTTGCTAGCTTATTTGCCCTCTGTCTCCACAGTTAGACCCAAGTTTGTCAAAAATTATTAATCTGTACATTATATAGATGGAGGTAAGAAATAGTAACATTTTAAATTGTAAAAACAGTACATGTAGAGATGGGCAAAAATGACAAAAGTATAACAACATATGTATCCAATAGAGATAAGAGAGATTTGTCTGCAGTATTATACAAACTTTACAAATTGACTGAAAATTACACTGAAAATCATTATTCGCCACTTTCCTTACCATCCCAGCTTCCGATATCTTACTTCATATTACTAACACAGCATGTGTTTCTCAGTCTCTTAAAGATGACAGGGTTATAAACAACAACATAAATGCAATTACCGTTTTCATTTCATTTGAGGCCAGGACAAATGTCCACACTGCATCATTTCAAAATGTCCTTGTCGAGTTTCACTTCCAAAATGTCATTGATTTTCACTTTCAAAATGTCATTGTTGAATTAAAGCAATGTACAGTAGGTATAAAGAGGGAATATCAAGGCAAACATGGTTAGAGTATCTCTCTAAAAGCTTCATGCAAATGACAGTATGAGAAAGACAGAACCCATGACATCTCCCATCCTTTGTGATACAGTAGCATTTTCTTTAGCAGTTTGTAGGCCAATATGGTTGAAGGTAGGGTCGTGTGTTTGACAGAGACACTATGTTGGAGCCAATATGTTGACTCCTTTGATGACAGGTTCTCTGTTGAGGTAAGTAGCCCAGTACACTAGGTTAAAGGTTCCAAATAGGACAGGGAAAACTATCCGGGACATTTTGTCGATTTTGCTCACGCTGTTGTAGGTTTTCTTGGGGTCCAGGACTTCTGTTTCAGACGATCTTAGTTGTATGGAGGTGCTGTTGGAGATGGTGGAGATAGAGATATCCTTAGTGATGTTGGGGGTGTAGTTCACTCCTGCTGTACAGACATTGTTTGGCTTCTTAGAAAGCACCATAGGGTCCCTTTTCTGTTGAGATAAAACATTTAAAATGTATCATTTCATATTTAATGGGACTATTTGTGTTGGATGGATACAAATAGTCCGTGTTACATGTAGACCCACACAAACCGGGGCTAAGCAGTTTTTATTTTAACTTAACGATTTCTGTCAGTAATTATTATGCATGTACAGCATCAACGTTTCCATCACGTCATCCCAAAAACACAACCAGCTCTCCATCACTTTTCAATAGTGTTTCATAGACAGTTTTCTAAATGGAGAGTGGGATACCTGGACTCACCTTTGGGTGCTGAGCCTCCATGGCCTTTTTGCCATCCCATGCCCAGCTCCTCTTTGTGAAATAGTTGACAGTGGCAAACTCGATAAGTGCGGAGAAGACGAATGCATAGCACACAGCGATGAACCAATCCATGGCTGTGGCGTAGGCCACCTTAGGCAGCGAGTTGCGAGCGCTGATACTGAGAGTAGTCATAGTCAGCACTGTAGTGACACCTGGTAGAAAAACAGACACGTCATGTTCATTAGGGCACACAGTGGAAAAGGTTTTCAAAGGTTTTGCAACAGAAAAAATAAAATAATAGTTTCTAACTGGACAAGGCCAGGTATTCCCTCCCTGTTTCAGTCAGTTTTCTTCCATTCTCTGCCTAATGAACACTACCCATGTATGATGAGTGAGCAACAGGTTGTAATATATTATTTAGTATATGGGAATAGAGTGGTTAACATAATCTGTAGTGACGTGTGGAAGCTGTAGACATTTTGGGATCATCAACTAGATTCAGCCGCGGGCCGATTTGTTCTTGAGCGGTTGGTCAGGGGGCCGGAACATAATTACAAATAATTTATAGACTGCAAATTGATCGCAAGAAGACCAAACAAGTATAATACTTAATTAAAACATAATCATTTCAAACCTTGCTTACATTTGTATTCGATAACATACAGTATACACTATATACAACATTATGTGGATACACTTTCAAATTAGTGGATTCGGCTATTTCAGCCACACCCATTGCTGACAGGAGTATAAAATCGAGGGCACAGCAAAGCAATCTCCATAGACAAACATTGGCAATAGACTGGCCTTACTGAAGAGCTCAGTGACTTTCAATGTGGCATCGTCATACAACAGCTCAGCCGTGGTACAGTAGGCTGCACAAGCTCACAGAACGGGACCACCGAAGCATGTAAAAATAATCTGTCCTAGGTTGCAACACTCACTACAGAGTTCCAAACTGCCTCTGGAAATAACGTCAGCACAAGAACTGTTCATCGGGAGCTTCATGAAATGGGTTTCCATGGCCGAGCAGCCTCACACAAGCCTCAGATCACCATGCACAATGCCAAGCGTCAGCTGGAGTGGTGTAAAGCTTCCCGCCGTTAGACTCTGGAGCAGTGGAAACGCGTTCTCTGGAGTGATGAATCACGTTTCACCATCTGGCAGTCCGATGGACGAATTTGGGTTTGGTGGAGGCCAAGAGAACGCTACCTGCCCGAATGCATAGTGCCAACTGTAAAGTTTTGTGGAGGAAGAATAATGGTCTAGGGCTGTTTTCCATGGTTCGGGCTAGGTCCCTTAGTTCCAGTGAAGGGAAATCTTAACGCTACTGTCACGGCTTGTTGATGATGTGAGGTTTCCAGTATACATACTTTAATTAAGTGCAAACTGGCAAAAAACAATAAACAAAGAACGAACCGTCACGCAGGTGTGGCACACGCAGGTACACACACAACTACAAACAATAACCCACAAGGCAAGTGGGGCAGGGAATCAACTTAAATAGGATTCCCAATTAGAGACAACGACTAACAGCTGCCTCTAATTGGGAACCCAAACCAACCAACATAGAAACGTAAACATAGAACATTAACACACCCCTGATCACGTCCTGACCAAAACACCAATGAGCAGCCAAAAGGGCTATCTATGGCCAGGACGTGACAGTACCCCCACCCCTCAAAGGCACGGACTCGACCGCGCCCAAAAGTCACTAGGAGGGTCTTTCGGGTGGGTCTTCGCCTTTGGCGGCGGCTGGGTCTTCGCCTTTGGCACCGTACATGGAGCAGGACCAGTACGTGCCAGGCTGGGGCGACACCCAAGAGGCCTGGTGCGTGAAGCAGGAACAGTGTGTACCAGGCTGGGACGACATCCTAGAGACCTGGTGCGTGAAGCGAGAACAGTACGTACCAGGCTGGGACGACATCCTAGAGGCCTGGTGCGTGGAACAGGAACAGTGCGTGCCAGGCTGGGACGACACCCTAGAGGCCTGGTGCGTGAAGCAGGAACATTACGTGCCAGGCTGGGACGACACCCTAGAGGCCTGGAACAGGAACAGTCCGTGCCGGTCTCTCGATGCACACAGGGGGCCTGATGCGTGGAGCAGGGACAGGACGTGCCGGTCTCTCGATGCGCACAGGGGACCTGATGCGTGGAGCAGGGACAGGACGTGCCGGACTCTCGATGCGCACAGGGGACCTGATGCGTGGAGCAGGGACAGGCCGTGCCGGGCTCTGAAGGCACACAGGGGACCTGATGCGTGGAGCGGGAACAGGCCGTGCCGGGCTCTGAAGGCGCACAGGGACCTGGTGCGTGGAGCAGGGACCGGCTGTGCCGGGCTCTGAAGGCGCACAGGGGACCTGGTGCGTGGAGCGGGAACAGGCCGTGCCGGGCTCTGAAGAGGAATAGGCCGTACTGGGCTGTGGAGACGCACCGGAGATACAGTGCGCAGAGCCGGCGCAGGATATCCTGGTCCAAGGAGGCGCACCGGAGACCAGGAACGCTGAGCCGACACCCTCCTTCCAGGCTGCACACTCCCCCTAGCTCGACAGATGCGGGAAGCTGGCATGTCGCGCACCGGGCTGTGAACACGCACTGCTGACACCGTGCGCTTCACCACCTCACACGGTGCCTTACCAGTGCGATGCTCCCTCTGGTAAGCACGGGGAGTTGGCCCAGGTCTCCAACCTGGCTCAGTCACAGCCCCCCCAAAAAAATTTGGGGGCTGCCTCTCGGGCTTCCCCGCCAGCCGTGTTCCCGCATACTTCTCCTCATAGAAGCGCCGCTCTGCCGCCGCTGCTTCCAATTCCTCCCTGGGACGGCGATACTCCCCCGCCTGACTCCAGGGTCCTTCTCCAGCCAGGATTTCCTCCCATGTCCACGACTCCTGCAGACCCCACTGCTTGGTCCTTTTTAGGTGGGTTATTCTGTCACGGTTTGTTGATGGAGCGGACCAAGACGCAGTGAGGTTTCCAGTATACATACTTTAATTATATGCAAACTGGCAAAATAAACAAAGAACGAACCATCACGCAGGTGTGGCACATGCAGGTACACACACAACTACAAACAATAACCCACAAGGCAAGTGGGGCAGGGAATCAACTTAAATAGGATTCCCAATTTAGACAACGACTAACAGCTGCCTCTAATTGGGAACCCAAACCAACCAACATAGAAATGTAAACATAGAACATTAACACACCCCTGATCACGTCCTGACCAAAACACCAATGAGCAGCCAAAAGGGCTATCTATGGCCAGGACGTGACAGCTACAGCATACAATGACATTCTAGACATTTCTGTGCTTCCAACTTTGTGGCAACAGTCCTGTTTCCATGCCCCCCTGCATAAAGCGAGGTCCATACAGAAATGGTTTGTCAAGATTGGTGTGGAAGAACTTGAGTGGCCTGCACGGTGCCCTGACCTTACCCCTATCGAACACTTTTGGGATGAATTGGAACGGCGACTGCGAGCCAGGCCTAAACAGGCCAACATCAGTGCCCGGCCTCACTAATGCTCTTGTGGCTGAATGGAAGCAAGTTCCCGCAGCAATGTTCCCAGAAGAGTGGAGGCTGTTATAGCAGCAAAGGAGGGACCAACTCCATATTAATGCCATGATTTTGGAATGAGATGTTCAATGACCAGGTGTCCACATACTTTTTTGGGTCATGTCGTGTATCTCTCTATTATGGGTGAAAATATTTTGGAATAGATTTTCAAAATTTAAATCACTTAGAGTTGATTTGCTGGTGTTTTTACAGTCTTATGTCTGTCGAACAATAAATAAAATAAGTATTAAAAAAACGATGTATTTATCTTTGCTCAGAACGTGGCCAAATAAAATCACCCTGCCAGTTGGGGAACCCTTCTGTAGACATTCAGGGGTTTTCTATGGACAAGAGAAAGGTGGTCATCACCGGTGTTGTCTATAATTGCCTGAAAATCTATGTTAAATTGGCATCATGGATGTTATAGATAATTGTAGTTTAACCAGGTCGTTATTGTGAAAGATAATGTGTTCTCAATTACTTATCTGGCTAACTAAAGGTTTAAATAAAAAACCTAAGAAGATTCATGACAATTGTGATGATTGTATGTGTTGTGTGACGGGGAAACGCATACTGTCCATTTTGAGTTGAAAGTACACTTTTAGTTAGAGTTGATCCATGTGGTTGTGTTGCGGTCATACTAACCAAAGACGGTCCTGGCTGGTACAGATTCACGGTTGAGCCAGAAGGACACCTGGGACAGGATCACAGTCATGAAGCAGGGCATGTAGGTCTGAATGACAAAGTAACCAATCTTCCTCTTCAGGTAGAAGTGACACATCATAACGGTGTACTGTCCTGTTAGTTTAGAGGACAGTGGGACAAAGATAAATTAATTATTGCAGTGGTAACAATGATCGAGATATACAGTAGAAAGAGAGAGTGAATCGCAAAGTCATCCTGCATTTTTATCTAATTGTATTATATATTTAATAATTTTATCGAACTTTATTATAATATGCATTTTTGTAAAAATGCATTTTCAAGCGTTATATAAAAAAACGCATGACAAGGATGCAACAATCGCCAACAAATATAATTATCTACGAAAACAATTATGCAGATGAATAAAATAGGATATAAAATGGCTCGCTAAAATATGTATGTTACACTCAATAATGTGACAGTTGCTGTGTGAGGTAAATGTGTTGTGGTAAAAAAGCGTAGAGGAAAAAAAAACATGATATCCTGTTAACCAACTGAAGATTGCATTTGAAGCTTTTAAAAAATCCTTTCTAGCTTCCCACAGCCGGCGCCTGATGAACTATAGAAAATCCACTGATGACTGCTGCGTTCTCCAGGCAAAATCGGATTTTTGTATCTCACTAATCCCCTGTCACAATCTGCATCCTGCCATCAGGGAAAACGCTAGCTCAGTCCTGCCCACTCACTCAGCTTGGCTCTGCTCTGCTGTGCTCTGGCCTCGGCGCACTCGACAAGGACACAACGCTACCAAATCTCCAGCGCTGACGGACAGATATCTACACACCTTAGCTCCTAGTTAATAACAATTCTCCCAGGGGTGTGATGGAGGGGGGCTGACCTGGTGCCCCATGGGAAGTTTGTGATTCTGTGAGCCAAACGGACGTAGGGCCAACGCAGGCACCATCATGTCTCCAGCCCCAGAAGCCCCAGCTAGCCGGCGTCTTCTCGGCCCACCGGGGAGACACCCATGACTCCCAACCTCTCTCCGCCCCGAGCGACCGACCAACCGACCGACCGGGGACTGATCCTCCATCCGGACTGTTTGCTGTTGATGCATGGAGCCCGATGAGACTCATAGAGGAATGAACATGTACCTTTGGTGGATTTTACTGCAAGGATTTTGGAGCGTTTATGGGGAACTTCCATTCATTGCAGACAATAACGCAGCCATGTTGGTCAACTGGTGAGTACTAAGGCAACGGTGGTCCCAGAAAGTTCTTGAAATACTCAAGAAAATGTAATTTACATGTAAATATGCAAATATAAAGAAAGAACTGGAATAGGCTGGGTTTTGGGATTATGTCCAAATAAAGGCACACTGTTCTAAACACAACGAAGGGACTCCATTTTGCAGGATAAACTATATTTCTCTCTTTTACCAAACAGTGTACTATATCCTTTTAGCGAAGTACAGTATTTATTTTCAGTGTGGTTTGCTGTAAATGTACTGTGAGGGGGTATAGGATGTCATGTCCCTAAACCGAGCCGTTGCTAATCTCGTCTTGATTTAGCCATAGAGGGATTGTAGCTAAGATTAGGCACATGCTAATTCAAGAACCGCAACAGAACTGACCCACTGGATTCCCATCGGGGACAGTGAACTCTACAGACTTGGCCCTGGGCCAGACAGACGGCCTACAGCCACCGCCTGACCTCCGCAGCTCCCATTTGTCACTGCTGGCAAGCAAAGAGGAGCAGGTGGAGGAAATGAGATCCACAGAAACACACTTTTAGCTAGCGGGCCTACTGACGTTCGGGGTCAGTCCACAAATGGACTATAGTTTACACTTTACAGTGGCCCTGCAGGGAAGCTTATAGGATCCCGCTGCCTACTTAACAGGCAGGGAGGGTTTTAGTTCTTATCCATGATCAAGGGAGATTGCCATGGAGGGACTGTCCTGCCTCTCCTCTCCTTTCATGGCCAAAGAGCTATGATGATGACTCTGACTGGGCTGGATGGTTTCTGCCATTCTACGCACAATACCAGGGAAATCCACACTTTTAATAGCCATTCTGCAGACAGCAGCTGAAGTGTATTACAGTTCCGCTTTACATAAGGGAATTAAGCCTTTCAGTCCCACGTGTCTTTGCCCGGGAGCCTGGGATGTCCAATCTCTGCGGGCTCTGTGATGTCGTCCTCTTATGCAAAAGCCTGATGGGACAGTCAACACGGGATTAACCCTTGACTCCCAGGGAGCCAGGACAGGAATAAGTGAGTCCATGTGTAGCCTAAGTGACAGCTGGCTACTTCCCTTCCTGCTCTTGCTCCTTCTCCAAAATATTTCCTTTCCCCCCTCTATCCTACAGTGAAGTACAGTGGAGTTTGGAAAAGTCAGACTAAAAATGACATTGAAAGGAATAGGATACTTTCCCCAAAATATTAATTTCCCCAACTTAATCGTTAAGAGTCTACTGACAGACACTTCAAAACCTTATATATATTTTTTTAATGTTGTGTCATTTATGAATGTGTTATTCAATGCGTTTCTATGGGCTATAGTAGTAAAGGCCAAAATACAATCTTTTATCAAACATTTTTTATATATATTATTTGATACCTAAAGGGGTCCTACAATTCTAAATCAAAATGTCTCAGGCTACATTCCATTCCAACATCCATATGTGCATACCAATTAGAATGCATGCCGTAATACATTGCTTCGTTCTAGGGTATGCTAGTGTGGATATTGGAAGAGAGCTGGGACAGGTTTTTTAGTATATACCTCACCTCGACTGGTGTAGATGTCCTCAGAGCCTGCAGTCTGGTCAATCAGGTGGTACTGGTTGAGACGGGATCCGTCTTCTGCCACCACTACAGACTTGGCAGCACCAGTTTGCCAGAGGTACACCACCTCAGAGACTGGATAGGCATCTGAAAGAAAGAAAAGGACACTGTGAGGATGCTAATGAGATATTATACAAAGTCATAGTTGAAGCTCAAGCGACACTAGGATGAAGCTATTACTTAGACTAAACGTTCTTCTGGCAACACAATCGGAGGCCTATGTCGTGTACGCATGAAATGCATGATGGAAAAGGAACAGAACAGTTTGTTACTTATGTCCAGGACACAAGGTTCCTCATGAAACTACATCGTGGTTTGGTGTTCTAGTTGATTTATTTAGCAAATGCAAAGTCCCAGTGCCAAAAAGTTGCTTCTGATCCTACTGTGTTGAGTACAGCTAGGCACCCATTGCATTTGTGGATTTGTCAGTTATGTGGTGAATGGTTTTCTCTCTAAGAACAGAGCTTAAGAGACAACACAGCTATACCCAATCTCTTTTCCTTTACCATAGTAGGAAAATCCACCGGAAGCTGTACAGTATAGACTAGAGTAAGGGACTCTGCCAGCTTTGCCCCTCTGGGGGTTTCAGGCTTAGATTGAGCTCTGGTTGAGCACATGTTTTCAACGCAACACAGCTTGTTAATCACATAGCCACAGTGGCTGATTGGAGCTGACAGTGTCGGCTAACGCTGACCCCCAAGGTCTGGTCCAAATTACGCCTCTGCCACAGCAGAGAGGGTCATCAGGCACTGTGACATACAGAAAGACAAGGATGCATACACAGACAGTCGGACAAATGGGCAGACGGACAGGCAGACAGACAGGCAGGCAGGCAGACACACACAAACACAACACCAGCTTCAAATTGTAGCCTACTAGTTTTTCGCTCAAATTGGTGATCTGTAATCAAATTATTTCCCAATTAATCTAAAAGCAAATGATTTCTCTTGTCAGCTCTCTGTGTCGATTTTCCACCCTTAAGACATCATCCCTCTTACCTAGAGGATTACAGGAGGGTCCAGTGTGGAGCTCACTCTAAAGCTGGGGCTAAGCCCTAAAGACTCATTACATCCACAAGGAGTTGCTTTGGCTCCTCTCCTGAAACACTGACTCAAGATAGAACACAAAGGCCTGCCAACATTTAGGATCTCTTAATAGGCTGTATCAATAGAACAGTCTGGATCGATCAGTAATACAAAGGTCAGGTCAGCTATAGTTTATTGTAGCCAGGTAGGGCATGTCAAATATGAACTATGAACCAAAATACGAAGATGAAGATTTTGGCGATCTGTTACAGCCAGAAACACACTTTTTACACTACTCATGACAGAGAGTTATCATTTGAAGTACAAAAGTATCTATTTTTCTTTTTAAAATGAATTAACAAAAGCATTGTTACTATCAAATTTCCAATCATCAGACATATACTATGTACATTCTACACTGAACAAAAATATAAATGTAAAGTGTAGGTCCCATGTTTCATGTGCTGAAATGAAAGATCCCAGAATTTTTCCAAACACACAAAAAGCTTATTTCTCTCATTTTTTTCTCACAAATTTGTTTACATCCCTGTTAGTGAGCATTTATCCTTTGCCAAGATAATCCATCCACCTGACAGGTGTGGCATTTCAAGAAGTTGATTAAACAGCATGATCATTACACAAGTGCACTTTGTGCTGGGGAAAATAAATGGCCACTCTAAAATTTGCTGTTTTGTTGCACAACACAATGCCACTATAACAACACAGGACAAGACCCAAATGCAGACACAGGAGGCAGTTGGTTCGAGTCGCTGATATTTATTAATAGACAAGGGGCAGGCAAGAGGCAGGTCGAGGACAGGCAGAAGTTCGTAAACTAGGCCAGAGTCAGGTGGGTACAGGACGGAAGGCAGGCTCGAGGTCAGGGCAGGCAGAAAAGGTTGGTAGGCTTGACGGGACAAGACGAACTGGCAACAGACAAACAGAAACCCCCCGGTATAAATACACAGGGGATAATGGGAACAAATTGGAGACACCTGGTGGGGGGTGGGGACAAGCACAAGACAGGTGATACAGATCAGGGTGTGACAGTAACCCCCTCTAGGGGCGCCACCTGGCGTCCTACCCGGGGCGCATACCTGGTTGACCGGGAGGCCGGCGGTGAAAGTCAGTGATGAGGGCCGGGTCCAGGATGTCCTTAGTGGGGACCCAGCACCTCTCCTCCAGGCCATAACCCTCCCAGTCAACCAGGTACTGGAAACTCCTGCCCCGAGGTCGAACACTCACGAGGCGTCTCATCGTGTATGCCGGATGGCCATCTATGAGACGGGGGGATGGTCCTGGAAACAGGAGACAAAGGGCTGTGAGACAAATCTTAGACACATGAACCGTGGGATGTATATGGAGGGAAGCAACAGAAGACGAACAGCAGTGGGACTAAGGATTTTAGAGATTGGAAAGGGGCCGATAAAGCGAGGGGAAAGTTTACGGGATTCCACCCTGTGGGGCAGATCCCGAGTGGAGAGCCATACCCTCTGCCTGAGACGGTAACGGGAGGTGTTCTTAAGCAGAGCAGACCGGGCTCTCTTCCAGGTACACCGACAGCGACGGACGAACATCTGGGCTGAGAGTATGCTGACCTCTTGCTCTGGGAAGAGCGGAGGCTGGTAAACCAGGGAACACTCGAAAGGTGAGAGCCCAGTGGCCGAGCAGGGAAGGGTGTTCAGGGCGTAATCCACCCACACGAGTTGCTGGCTCCAGGTGGTGGGATTGGCCGAGACGAGGCACTGAAGAGTCGTCTCCGGGCCCTGATTGGCACACTCCAAATGGCCATTGGACTGAGTATGAAACCCAGAGGACAGGTTAGCCTGTCAGGCACAGGGAGTGGTTGAAGGAGGCCAGCCGGAGCTTGCCGCTGAGTCTTGTTCTGAGCGCACACAGTGTGGAGACGTCAGAAACCACAGTCAGCCACCAAAAACGTTGTCAGATGAAAGCTAGGGTCTGGTGGGAGCCGGGACAACAGGTAAGCTTTGAGGAATGTGCCCATTCCAGGACTGGGGAGCGGGCCGAATCAGGGAACCCCGGTGTCTGGCTGGGAATGCTGCGCCTTGCGGACCAGGCTTCTGATTCCCCAGACAAGTGTAGCAGCAAGACAGGAGGTAGGGAGGATGGTCTCTGGATCTGATGGTGTAGCCACAGAACTATACAGGCGAGAGAGAGCATCAGGCTTAACATTCTTGGAGCCAGGGCAGTAGGTGATGGTAAAGTTAAACCGAGTGAATAACAGAGCCCAACAAGCTTTTGTAGAGTTGAGGATTTTGGCGGTGCGGGGATATTCAAGATTCTTAAGGTCGGTCCAAACTAAGAATGGGTGTTCTGCCCCTTCAAGCCAGTGCCTCCACTCCTCCAGCTCCAACTTGAATGCAAGAAGCTCCCGATTACCAACATCATAGTTCCTCTCAGCGGTAGTAATTAGTGATTCCCAGAAAACATTGCAGCTGCACTCTAGAGGTGTGTTGGGGCCAATCCGCCACCACTCTCACCTTGTCAGGATCCATCTGAATGTTCCCTTCAGCGATGACGTATCCCAGAAAAGAGAGAGTGGAGCGAATAGAATTCACACTTCTCAGCTTTCACAAACTACTGGTTCTCCAGGAGGCGCTGGAGGACTTGTCGGACATGGAGGGCATGCTCTTGAGCAGAACGGGAGCAAACAAGGATGTCATCGAGGTAGACAAACACAAACCGATTCAGCATGTCACAGAGCACATCGTTGACCAGGGCCTGGAACACTGCAGGGGCGTTGGTGAGTCCAAACGGCATGACCAGGTACTCATAGTGTCCGTTAGCTGGGTTGAAGGTGGTCTTCCACTCGTCTCCTTCCCGTATCCGAATGAGGTGGTAGGCGTTCCGAAGGTCCAACTTATAAAATATGGTTGCCCCCTTGAGAGGTTCGAAAGCCGAGGAGATGAGTTGTAGAGGGTAACGATTCTTCAAAGTGATATCATTGAGTTAGTTGATACATGGACGTAGGGTCTTGTCCTTCTTTCCACAAAGAAGAAACCTGTGGCAGAAGGACAAATGCTCCCAGCAGCCAGAGAGTCCTCACTGTACTCCTCCATGGCCTTGGTCTCATGGCCAGAGAGGGAATACAGCCGCCCACGTGGCGGTGTGGAGCCCGGGAGGAAGTCAATGGCGCAATCATAGGGACGATGCGGAGGGAGGGAGGTGGCGCGAGCCTTGCTGAAAACCTCTAGGAGGTCCTGGTACTCCGTGGGAACGGCGGTGAAATCCAAGGCTTTTCCAGAGCCTGCAGGAGGACGTCCCGGGGCAGGCTGCGCCACTTTAAGGCAATGTGAGTGGCAAAACGGGCTCCAACCCAGGATAGAACCAGTGGTCCAGTCAATCAGGGGGTTGTGCCTCTGGAGCCATGAAAATCCCAAAACAACAGGAACATGGGGGAGATTCAATATGTAGAAGCTGTATGGACTCACTGTGATTGCCCGACACTCGCAGGTTAATGGGAACCGTACTGTGAGTGACCCTGCCAATGGAGCGTCCGTCCAGTGCTCTGACGTCCATGGGAATGGAGAGGAGTTGTGTGGAGATACCCAGCTCAGATACTAGAGTAGCGTCCATGAAGCTTTCATCAGTCCCAGAGTCAATGATCACCCGGAGAGATTTATACTGATCACCCCACAGCATGATAACTTGGAAAGGGGTACAAGTAATAGGAGTTAGAAGACTCCCAGTATGGCCCAAAAGCATACTCGTACCTACTGATGAGCCTGGTCTTTTACTGGATATGTAATGCCCTGTAGCAACTCAATACAGGCAACTGTTGGAGCTCAGCCTACGTAATCATTCCTTAGGCGACAATTTAGCCCTGCCCAGTTGCATAGGCTCTGGAGGAAACGAGTCTGCATTCCCGAGAGGATCCGAAGTCGCCCGACCCCCCTCGGGAATTATCGGGGACGGGCGACTTCGGATCCTCTCGGGAATGCAGGCGTTGGGGACTTCAGGGGTTCTTCAGTGGCGAGAAAGCAGCCATGGACAAGCGAGTGTGGCCGAGAACAGACCTCCTCTCCCTCCTGCCTTCCCGTACGCGGCCATCAATTCTTATGGTTAAGGCTGTGATGGAGTTGTGTCTAAGGGTAACTCCCGAGCTGAGAGCTGGTCTTTAATCTTGAAGTCTTTAATCCCGATAATCCATGAAGGAAGGTGTCGAACAGGGACTCCAGGTTCCAGGCACTCTCGGCGGCCAACATGCGAAAGTCTATTGCGTAGTCTGCCACACTACGGGAGCCTTGAAGTAGCTTTCGGGCCGCCTCTCTCCCGGACACTGGAGAATCGAACACCTTCCTCACCTCCGTCATGAAATCCTACAGACAACGGCAAATGGCAGATTGTTGCTCCCAAACCACCGTAGCCCAGGTGAGCGCCCTTACAGACATCAGCGTTATGAGATACACTATCTTTGAACGATTCAAAGGAAACTAAGAGGGCTGCAGTTCAAAGATGAGGGAGCACTGGGAAAGAAATGCCTGTCAGGTTCCAGGATCCCCTGCATAGTGCTCCGGAGGAGGTAAGTGAGGTTCTCGGGAAGCCTGGGTAGGCTGGACAAAATCTCCACTGGAAGAGGGGATTACTGAGTGTCCGGGAGATCTCTTCATGGCCATGTTCTTAGGCAAAATAGTGAGTGAGCCCACTCCCTTGGCTGAGAAGCAACCCCACACATGAATGGTCTCAGGATGCTTTACTGTTGGCATGACACAGGACTGATGGTAGCGCTCACCTTGTCTTCTCCGGACAATCTTTTTTTCCAGATTCCCAAAAAAATCCAAAAGGGGATTCATGACAAAAAATGACTTTACCACAGTCCTCAGTAGTCCAATCCATGTACCTTTTGCAGAATATCAGTCTGTCCCTGATGTTTTTCCTGAAGAGAAGTGGCTTCTTTGCTGCCCTTCTTGACACCAGGCCATCCTCCAAAAGTCTTCACCTCACTGTGCGTGCAGATGCACTCACAGCTGCCTGCTGCCATTCCTGAGCAAGCTCTGTACTGGTGGTGCCCTGATCCCGCAGCTGAATCAACTTTAGGAGACGGTCCTGGCGCTTGCTGGACTTTCTTGGGCACCCTGAAGCCTTCTTCACAACAATTGAACCGCTCTCCTTGAAGTTCTTGATGATCCGATAAATGGTTGATTTAGATGCCAATCTTACTGGCAGCAATATCCTTGCCTTTGAAGCCCTTCTTGTGCAAAGCAATGATGACGGCATGTGTTTCCTTGCAGGTAACCATGGTTGACAGAGGAAGAACAATGATTCCAAGCACCACCATCCTTTTGAAGCTTCCAGTCTGTTATTCAAACTCAATCAGCATGACAGAGTGATCTCCAGCCTTGTCCTCGTCAACACCTGTTTTAACGAGAGAATCACTGACATGATGTCAGCTGGTCCTTTTGTGGCAGGGCTGAAATGCAGTGGAAATGTTTTTTTGGGGGTTCTTTGCATGGCAAAGAGGGACTTTGCAATTAATTGCAATTCATCTGATCACTCTTCATGACATTCATACAAACTGAGGCAGCAGACTTTGTGAAAATTTATATTTGTGTCATTCTCAAAACTTTTGGCCACAACTGTCCTTTCATAAGGTTCTGATGTAGCTCCTACTTTCTTCCAATGGTGGCTCCATGCAGGGAGACAGTGTTGAGGAGCTGGTCCGAGTCTGCTGGGTCAGTCATGGCCAGTTCATACTATAACGACACAGGGCGAGACCCAAATGCAGACACAGGAGGCAGATGGTTCGAGTCTCTGATATTTATTAATAGACAAGGGGCAGGCAAGAGGCAGGTCGAGGACAGGCAGAAGTTCGTAAACTAGGTCAGAGTCAAATGGGTACAGGATGGCAGGCAGGCTCGAGGTCAGGGCAGGCAGAATGGTATGGCAGGCGGGCTCAGGGTCAGGGCAGCCAGAAAAGGTTGGTACCGGGAGGACTAGAAAACAGGGACTAGAAAAAGGAGTACAGAAAAACACGCTGGTAGGCTTGACGAGACAAGACAAACTGGCAACAGACAAACAGAACCACCGGTATAAATACACAGGGGATAATGGGAACAAATGGGAGACACCTGGTGGGGGGGTGGAGACAAGCACAAGACAGGTGAAACAGATCAGAGTGTGACAGCCACAGATATCTCACGTTTTGAGGGAGCGTGCAATTGGCATGCTGACTGCAGGAATGTCCACCAGAGCTGTTGCCAGATAATTGAATGTTAATTTCTCTACCATAAGCTGCCTCAAGTCGTTTCAGAGAATTTGGCAGTACGTCCAATTGGCCTCACAACCGCAGACCCTGTGAATGGCGTCATGTGAGCGAGCAATTTGCTGATGTCAATGTTGGGAACAGAGTGCCCCATGGTGGCGATGGGATTATGGTATGGGCAGGCATAAGCTAAGGACAATGAACACAATTGCATTATATTGATGGCAATTTGAATGCACAGAGATACAGTGAAGAGATCCTGAGGCCAATTGTCATGCCATTCATCCGCTGCCATCAGCTCATGTTTCAGCATGGTAATGCACAGATTAGGGCCTAATGAATTTATTGCAATTGACTGATTTCATGATATGAACTGTAACTCAGTAAAATCTTTGAAATTGTTGCATGTTGCGTTTATATTGTATGTAAAGTATAAGTGAAACCTTTAGGGTAGTCAGTAACCTACTGTCGGGATTCAGGAAAGCACTGGCTATGACAGTACCTCCAGTCCAACAAAGAGAATTCAATCAAGTGCAGATGAAGGATTTACGCTTTATCAGAGGTGTTAACCTCATTTAAACTGAAACAACTAGCAAGCTGTTCCTCTCCTGAACACTGTCACTGTTGAAACACTGTTGGATATTGACGTGAAACCACACCTGTCCTAAAAATACAGGGCCAACATTTTGAGAGAAACCTCAGAAACAGCACCTTTCCTTTCTGCTATTAATTTGAGGCCTAGGTCTCTTTAAGCATGCAGGGAGATGCAGAGGAAAGTGGATAGTGAGGAATAATGGGCCAGTCAGAACCATGGGGAATGAGTGGAGGTACAGATATAGGATCTTAAATTGAGCCAGTTTACTATAGCAGGAAAATAATCCTACAGCAACAGGAAATTTGAATTGTTATTTCGATTGTAATTGACTGACATTTTTCATAAATAAAAATCCAGTCTAAAATGTATTTCTAATGAATAATTAATGGAAATTACAAACGTCAGAAGCCTTTTAAATCCTCAAATACACTACATTTACAACCTCCTGCAAACGGTTGATCAAATTAATATCCTACATCTCTATAGATTCCTCAGCTTTTGTAGATGGTCTGTATATAAAATAGAAAAACACAAAGGCCTAGAGAACCAGGAGCCTGGAAGAAAGAAAAGGAGACCGAGAGAGAGAACACTGAGAGAGAAAGAAAATGTGAGGGTGAGTCATGTTCTTCAAGGCTATACACTGTACCAGTCTACTTCCTTTCTACTTCATTTCCATGTTCCATGTACATTTTTTTATATATTTTATTTGTTTTAAATTATAGATGAAAAGAATAACTGTAGTTTAATCCCCCGGATGACAAAGTGTCTTTCTGGATTAAAGAAAATAATCAAAATGAGGTAAACCGTGAATGTTTCTAGGGACTAAACAAGCGTTTCTCCCTAGTTGTAGGAGGAAAATTAAAGGCATTTGTCATGTAAGGACTGCGTGTGTGTGTGTGCGTGTGTGTGTGCGTGCGTATGTGTGCGTGTGTGTTGGGTGGGAAGAACAAAGAAAATGAAAGTGATGGATCAATGTAAAGTGCAGTAACTAAGCAACCAAGCTCAATAGCATGTCATAGCACTTTGCTGTAGTACTGGTACTACTGGCCATGCCTAGTGGATTGCTATTTACAGTCAGACTTCTTGGATGGCTTTAGCCGAAAGCCAGGGCCAAAATGTAAAGTTGGATGGGTTTAGAAGCCTTAAGGATAATGATGCGGGGAATACCATGATTTAGTAGTAGAGCTAAAGGATTTGGCAGACGGGGCCTGTCACCTATGCCAACTTTACGGCAACCTCTTCCTGACTTTGAGATTGCACGGTACACACCCATCTATTACATAACATGAACATTAGGAGTTGTGATAGATTAATGTGTAAATGAATGAATGAATGAATGAATGAATGGATGAATGAATAAACAAAAGAACAAACAAATGAATAAATGAAATCTTTGTTTACATACTGTCCACGCACCCATACATCTTCATCTGAAAACTTGAGCCACCTACTGTACCTGTGAGGAGAGTGTGCTAGTACCTAATGGTAATAGGATGGATTTACAGCATCTAAAACCCTCCTGAGATTTTACTTTACCATGGTAAGAGAAAAGAGCTACACCGTGTATACAGCAATGCACTGATTGAGCCTTGCCTGTAGTATACAATCCATTTAAATCAGCTTTGTTTATCAAAAGAGGCTGCGCCTAGGTCCCAAATGGTACCCTATTCCCCAAATGGTACCCTATTCCCTAAATAGGGAATAGGGTGCCATTTGGGATGCATGCGGTCCTCTGTACTCTCTCCAACCCTCCACTCCATACAGATAGCCTTGGGTTAGTAATGCATGGATGACAATAAGAGAACCCAGCTCCTAAAAGCACTTCAGTTCACCACAGCTCTGATCGGTTGAAGACTGAGAGAGACTTGAGTGTCATCATTCCACAGACTTCAATGACTGTTTATTACAGCACTCTTGTAGACTATTTCTGTATCACGATATAGTTTTTACATCAATTTAACAATTTTATGAATTTCAAAACGGGCACATTTTTGACCTGTGATGTTTTTTTGCTGGTGATTTCAATATTTTATTGTTCCTTGTAGTACAGTACACTAGTTATGAGTTCATCTTAAAAAGAGTGTCTGCTATCAATACAATATACAGTAGTAAGTCAAAAAAGCATAAGAAGGAGATCCCACGTCTCAAATATGACGTTGCATTGACCCCCGAATTTCGTCTTAGCAGCAGCAGCATGGTCAGGTCAGGCATTTTCCATGCTACTCCACAGACCTATACAAATGTAGGATCTTAATTTGTTCCAGTTTGCTATAGCAGGAAAATAGTCCTGCAGCAGAAGGAAATATAAATTATTAAGTGGATTATAATTAATGGACATTTTTGTAGAGGTTGATGCATTTTTCGTTAGGGCAAATCAAGTCTAACATTTCAAATTGGAAATGACAAACTTCAGAAGCAGTTTTAACTCTCAAATAGACTAAACATTTTAAATGTCCTGCAACAGTTCTCCTGCGACAGAGTGATCAAATTACAATCCCACATCTGTACAAACATACATGCACTCCCTCCTCCCCACACACTACCACATCCATCCTACTTATCATGAACATTATTTGATAAGACTTAGTATTTCTGTTCTGCTTGAAAAAAAGGTCAACTGTGGGCCAAGAGAGTTAAGGCAAGATACACTTTCCATCATCCTTCATATCCTCTGTGAGCCTGGCTGTCAGACAGGAAAGCAGTTGTATCTGATGGTGAAGTGGGATGTGTGGGTGATGGAATGAGAAATAGAGCCTGTGGTCACAGTGCTCAGACAACTGGCTATACTGTAGTAACTGTATCGGTATACTCTGTATGTAAATGACTCAAATGCAAATGTTTTCTGAGTGTCTGGCCTTTTTCGTTAGGGCAAACCTAGTCTGAAATTTCAAAGTGAAATTCTAAACTCTAGAAGCCTTTTTTAAATCTCAATAATATTCAAATTCCTGCTTAGCAGAAAAATTCTCAGCAACAAAAAATGATCCTACATCTGTAGGGGCAGTCCAATCAGCTAGGTAATCTGGCTATATACGTCCTATGGTGTGACAAAGCCCAGGATTTACTATAGTGTGACATGGCGTGACCCTGCTCAGGGCATTCCTATTAGCTTCCCTGGGACTATCCATCTGTGGTGTCCGGGTCTAAAAGGTCAAAGTACAGCTGAGCTATTTCAGGCCAGCACTTAAACCAGGCAGGCAGGCAGGCAACACCCATACCAACACTTCCGGAGAATGTTAACATAACAGGATAAGATGCTTAGCCGCAGATGCTGGTGTGACTGCTGGATACCACAGTACAAGCGGTTTCCAGTTCTGGAAGTCCTCTGGGTTTAGGAACTTAGGGTTCTCAATTTGAGAGGGGGGTTGAGGGGTTTCATCTAACTGTTGAGAATTAGAATAGTAGAATACACCCGGGTGCAATTTTGAAACTTTGTTGTGCATAAGCAGTTTTTCATGTTATGCCAGTCACTGCCAGTCACTCAGTTAGCCCATGTCAGCACAAAAAAAAGGTAAATAGGTCTAGCCAGCTATTTAAACTTGTAGTAGTGGTGGCAGGTAGCCTAGTGGTTAAGAGTGTTGGACCAGTAACTGGACAGCTGTGGTTTAAATCCCTGAGCCGACTAGGAGAAAAATCTGTCGATGTGCCCTTGAGCAAGGCACTTAACCATAATTGCTTCTAAAAGTCACTCTGGATAAGAGCGTCTGCTAAATGACTAAAATGTAAATGTAGTAATCATGGCTGAATTACTGACCAGGCACAAAGGGCCATTGATTTTGTTAGTCACTCTCACTCAAATATTATATTAACATGGCATTAGTCATTGCAAAAGGTGTCAAATTTCTGGAAATTTGCTTTAAAACTGCAAAAAAAGTGCTCCACCCCATGGCAAAATGTGTAGAATTACAGGAAATTATCTGTAAAACTGCAACTTTTTTTTCCTCTGCCCCATGGCAAAATCTGTAGAATTGCAAAAAACTTGCTTAAAACTGCAACCTTTTCTCTCCGCCCCATGGCAAAATAGGTAGAATTGTATAGAATTAGTTATAAAATTGCTAAATGTTCTCTCCGCCCCATGGCAAAATGTGTAGAATTTCAGAAAACATGCTTTAAAATTGCAACATTTTTTCTATACTCTATAGCAAAATGTGTGGAATTGCAGAAAATGTACATTAACTCTAACTTTTTCTCTCCGCCCTCAAGAGGTGGGCCACCAAAATGTTTTGCCAGCGAGGCGTAGGGGCCCCTCAACCAAATCTCACTGAGGTCCCCCAAAAAGGCTAGGGGATGGCCCTGCCTGACCATAGTCTGCTTTTAGGTCTAATTGGTAAATTATAATTACAACCCTGAGAGCTCTGGCGAGGTGGTACAGTAGGATAGCCCAGGTGCTGAGGCCACAGGCCACGTGCCAGGTTACCAAAGGTAATTAAGGGCCTGGTTACCAGAGGTAATTAAGGGCCAGGTTACCAAAGGTAATTAAGGACAAGCAATTTGATTAAAGGATGGATAAACCTTTTGGCCCTCCACCTAGTTTAACTGAACCAGGTTTAGCTCCTCCGGTTTCAGGATTCAGGTCATTCCTTATTGCAGCGCCGTCGTTGTGGCTGGATTCTGTGTTCTTTCCTTGTTCCAAATGTACCACCCTACAGAATACTGTGCAAGCTCAATTGTCTCTTTAGAGGAATTGATTTGGTAGTTTACTCAGTTGGAGGTTTGACCGAGGTATAAATAGTGCTGTCATTGACTCATACTCAGATCATAAGAAGTCTGGGCCTAGTAATGTTTATACGTGTGGGATCTATGCTGTTGTATTATTAGTGTGGCAAAGCGTAATACACTAAATATCAACACATGGAATTTTACTCACAGCTTCCAAACTTCAAAGGGCAAGCATGAGCATCCATTGGGAAGTCCTCCAACTGCATGGGACACTCAGCCGATATGGTTAACCTAGAGAAAGACACAAAAGATCAAGACAATAAACCCAAATCCCCTACAGATATACTACATATAATAATCCTGTTTATTTCAAATCCAGTGCCGCCGTCATCATCAACATCTTCATCTCCAGTGCTCATGTTAGTTGCATAGATAGCACAATGCCTGTACGATTACATCACAGGCCGTTTTTTCCTTGTAGTATTTCTGGACAGAATCACCCTGATCCAAGCACATGGCATTACATTGATTATACTGCCATCTTGTGGTGGTTGTATTATTTGTGAATTCCCAGCTGTGGTTCACTTCAAATCCCCCATGTAGTGTATGTCAAGAGTGTATTCACAGAGAACATGTCCACAAAGTAACCACATATAGTGACACATGTAAACACATTGATATAACAATGAAATGAGACCACCTCTAGTCCTTGAGGACCATATGGACTCAGGTTGTGTTCACTTCACTGCATCATTATTCAGTGTTATTACTTTGCTTATATTGTGTCAGAAACAGCTGACATGTTTTAAGATCTTATTGGATCATATGAAGACCAACTCTAATTCTCATTGGTCTGCATTGTGAACAGGGAAGGCTGCCATCATGTGGTTACAAGAGAAACTTCAGGACTGGAAATTGAATAACCTGATTTTCTGTCTCACAAGGAAAGTATATTGGTATACAGGTTTGATTAGCTATATCCTAATGTAGGTCCATGCATAGAGAGCTGCCTTTTCCCCTTACACAATTAGGGCTACAAATTCCCCCTCAAGTTACATGTAACAGGTGTCATCTATTCTAAATCATCCCCATTACTCAGTTTTTGCATTCACAATTATGCACCTGCATTTCTTGTGTGATTAACATTATAACATTTACTTGCTATGTGTTGATGTCACCAGTGCACTTCAAAGTAATGAACATGGCAAAAAGACTGCACTAGTTTCTTAATATGCATATTTCATGCATCAGAGGTTCAGTTTGCTATGGAAATAAGAATACTACATGATGTTCGATTGCTTCAACCTTTTCTGCATTAATATAATGGTGCAGCCTGTTCTTGTTAAGCACATACAGTATGATGGAAATGGATTAGAACACTGTATGAATTATTTGTGGCAACAAATGTATGACTTGCTCTGAAAACTCTGTTGCTCTTGGGCTAATGTTTCGGAATCGGGGGGTGAGAATGCAATCACATTTAGTCATTATCTCCACTGGAGAGAAGGAGCTTTCCCCTGATGTCGGTGGATTCTGAAAGGCTGGGCCATGCAATAAATGTAGGTAGCGCGCTAATCTCTTTCCTGGTAATGGAAATACATTAGGAGACAGTAGTAAAACCAGACCGATTAAAAGCAGAAACGTCCTGATGTTTCATTTCCTGAGTCATTGGGAAATCTATTACCTTTTTTAAATTATGGGCCTGATATCCGCTTCTTCTTTCACTCATCAGACTTTGATTCCAGTGACGGCGATGCCTGATCGTGCCAAATAGTGCCAGGTCACATGGCTATAATGGGTTAATATGGTTCATCTATTTCTCTTGCATCTATTTATCTGGCATTAAGATGATCTTAGTGGGTGGTATTGATCTGGAATAAATTATACCTCCTAAAATGATACCAGGAAGTCCTGATTTATTCGTATGATTGCTATTGGTTGTCATCACTTTCTGTTCCTTTCTATTATGAATTCAAGGGTGAATATTTCATCTAACCTGCCACATATTGGTCAGTGTTCCATAACATACAAAATACAAAGAACAAAATAAAAGATAATTGTCTGAGCCTACGTTACCAAGAGCTGGGCTAAGTAGAAAAGCTGTGCAGAGGCTTTTGTTACCTCCTACACACACAACAACAAAAACCAAACCAGTTCCGGGCCATTTGTGAATTGTGGCTGGCTGTATTTCAGTGAGCATAACGCTAGTTTTTCAGACACAAAGCTCAGATATTATCCTCTATAAGTCTAAGCCTTTGGGTGGGGTGGGGTGGGGAGGTTCAGCTAACATATGGAATTGTTTTAAGATTGTCATACCATGGATCGTTTAGCTATTTGATTTGGAATTTTAGGACCGCTGTAGGTATTCCCCAAAAATATTTAATTTGGTCTTTACTTCTATAGCCTATAGAAACACATTGAATAAGACAATCATAAATGGCCAAAAAGACAGTCCAAAAATAAAAGGGGGAATAAGATTTGGAAGTGTCTTTCCTTTATCTAAGAGATATAAGAAAGTTACAGTAAGGAAATACTTTTGTTTTTTGGACACATATTTAACCCCCTTTTTTTTATTGGCACAAAACTAACTCCATACTTCCATTCATGTATTTTTTACCAGTTACCTTCAGACGAATGACACTTGCGGAGATCGTAAATCCAAAATGGAGAACACCATCGTACTTGTGAGAATATCTCCTTTCCATTGTGGCGTCATATTAGTTCAGACGCTACAGAGGTTTTTGTGAGAAGACCGATTTTCAGGATGTCTCATGGTCTGAAAAACGCAGCCCATTCAAAGAAACATACACCTCGCTTAAACTGACAGATTTTGATGGAGATCTTTGTATTATGTTACTTAGTTTGACGCACAAGTGCTTCAAGACTGCTTTGATCACGTGGACTGGGTAGCCTCAGACAACAACACTGACATATACGCTGACTCGGTGAGCGAGTTTATTAGCAAGTGCATTTGGTGATGTTGTACCCACTGTGACTATTAAAACCTCTCTAACCAGAAACCATGTATTGATGGCAGCATTCGCGCAAAACTGAAAGCGCAAACCACCGCTTTTAATCATGACAAGGCGACTGGAAACATGACAGAATACAAAAAGTGTAGCTATTCCCTCCGCAAGGCAATCAACAAGCAAAGCGTCAGTATAGACAAAGTAGAGTCGCAACTCAACGGCTCAAACACGAGACAAATGTGGCAGGGTCTACAGTCAATCACGGATTACAAAAAGAAAACCAGCCCCGTCGCGAACTTCTTTGCTCGGTTTGAGGACAATACAGTGCCACTGACATGGGCCGCTACCAAAAATCATGTGGGCTCTCCTTCACCGTGGCCAATGTGAGTAAAACATTTAAACGTGCTAACCCTCGCAAAACTGCCGGCCCAGGGGGCATCCCTAGCCGCTTCCTCAGAGCATGTGCAGACCAGCTGGCTGGTGTGTTTACAGACATATTCAATCAATCCCTATCCCAGTCTGCTGTGCCCACATGCTTCAAGATGGCCACCATTGTTCCTGTTCCCAAGAAAGCTAAGGTAACTGAACTAAATGACTATCGCCCCGTAGCACTCACCTCTGTCATCATGAAGTGCTTTGAGAGACTAGTCAAAGATCATATCACCTCCACCCTATCTGATACCCTAGACCCACTCCAATTTGCTTACCGCCCCAATAGGTCCACAGACGATCGCCATCACACTGCACACTGCCCTATCCCATCTGGACAAGAGGAATACCTATGTAAGAATGCTGATCATTGACTACAGCTCAGCATTTAACACCATAGTACCCTCCAAACTTGTCATTAAGCTTGAGACCCTGGGTCTCGACCCCGCCCTGTGCAACTGGGTTCTGGACTTTCTGACGGGCCGCCCCCAGGTGGTGAGGGTAGAAAACAACATCTCCACCCCGCTGATCCTCAACACTGGGGCCCCACAAGGGTGCGTTCTCAGTCCTCTCCTGTACTCCCTGTTCACCCATGACTGCATGGCCATGCACGCCTCCAACTCAATCATCAAGTTTGCAGATGACACTAAAGGGGTAAGCTTGATTACCAACAACGACGAGACGGACTACAGGGAGGAGGTGAGGACCCTCGGAGTGTGGTGTCAGGAAAATAACCTCTCACTCAACGTCAACAAAACAAAAGAGATGATCATGGACTTCAGGACACAACCTATCCACATCGACGGGACAGTAGTGGAGAAGGTGGAAAGTTTCAAGTTCCTCGGTGTACACATCACGGACAAACTGAAATGGTCCACCCACACAGACAGCATGGTGAAGAAGGCGTAACAGCGCCTCTTCAACCTCAGGAGGCTGAAGACCTTTGGCTGTCACCTAAAACCCTCACAAACTTTTACAGATGCACAGTCGAGAGCATCCTGTCAGGCTGTATCCCCGAGTGGTACGGCAACTGCTCCGCCCACAACCTCAAGGCTCTCCAGAGGGTAGTGCGGTCTGCACAACGCATCACCGGGGGCAAACTACCTGCCCTCCAGGACACCTACAGCGCCCGATATCACAGGAAGGCCAAAAAGATAATCAAGGACAACAACCATCCGAGGCACTGCCTGTTCACCCAGCTATCATTCAGAAGGCCAGGTCAGCACAGGTGCATCAAAGCTGGGAGCTGGGAGGCCACTTTGACAATGTCTACATATCCTACATTACTCATCTCATACAGTGGGGCAAAAAAGTATTTAGTCAGCCACCAATTGTGCAAGTTCTCTCACTTAAAAAGATGAGAGATGCCTGTAATTTTCATCATAGGTACACTTCAACTATGACAGACAAAATGAGGGAAGAAAATCCAGAAAATCACATTGTAGGATTTTTAATGAATTTATTTGCAAATTATGGTGGAAAATAAGTATTTGGTCACATACAAACAAGCAAGATTTCTGGCTCTCACAGACCTGTAACTTCTTCTTTAAGAGGCTCCTCTGTCCTCCACTCGTTACCTGTATTAATGGCACCTGTATAAAAGACACCTGTCCACAACCTCAAACAGTCACACTCCAAACTCCACTATGGCCAAGACCAAAGAGCTGTCAAAGGACACCAGAAACAAAATTGTAGACCTGCACCAGGTTGGGAAGACTGAATCTGCAATAGGTAAGCAGCTTGGTTTGAAGAAATCAACTGTGGGAGCAATTATTAGGAAATGGAAGACATACAAGACCACTGATAATCTTCCTCCATCTGGGGCTCCACGCAAGATCTCACCCCGTGGGGTCAAAATGATCACAAGAACGGTGAGCAAAAATCCCAGAACCACACGGGGGGACCTAGTGAATGACCTGCAGAGAGCTGGGACCAAAGTAACAAAGCCTACCATCAGTAACACACTACGCCGCCAGTGACTAAAATCCTGCAGTGCCAGACGTGTCCCCCTGCTTAAGCCAGTACATGATCAGGCCCGTCTGAAGTTTGCTAGAGAGCATTTGGATGATCCAGATGAGGATTGGGAGAATGTCATATGGTCAGATGAAACCAAAATATAACTTTTTGGTAAAAACTCAACTCGTCGTGTTTGGAGGACAAAGAATGCTGAGTTGCATCCAAAGAACACCATACCTACTGTGAAGCATGGGGGTGGAAACATCATTCTTTGGGGCTGTTTTTCTGCCAACAAAGGGTATATAACAAAGTATTGAGATAAACTTTTGTTATTGACCAAATACTTATTTTCCACCATAATTTGCAAATAAATAAATAAAAAATCCTACAATGTGATTTTCTGGATTTCTTTTTCTCATTTCGTCTGTCATAGTTGAAGTGTACCTATGATGAAAATTACAGGCCTCTCTCATCTTTTTAAGTTGGAGAACTTTTGGTGGCTGACTAAATACTTTTTTGCCCCACTGTATGTATATACTGCATTCTATACCATCTACTGCATCTTGCCTATGCCGCACAGTCATCGCTCATCCATATATATATATGTACATATTCTTATTCATCCCTTTACATTTTGTGTGTATAAGGTAGTCGTTGTGAATTTGTTAGATTACTTGTTAGATGTTACTGCACTGTCGGGAACTAGAAGCACAAGCATTTCGTTACACTCGCATCAACATCTGCTAATCATGTGTATGTGACCAATAAAATGTGATTTGATTTGAATAGACCTGACACGATTCCCCACACTACATTACAGGTACTTCCTATCTGTTCTATGTGATACATTTCTATCTGAAATAGTACTAAACAGGCCCGTGGTTGGTACCTCATAGTGTAGAGCAGCGTCCCGTCATCCTTCAGTCTCAGTAGCTTGTTGGGCGTGGTCATGTTGTGGGCGATAGACTTTTTCCCGTTGAGGAAGAAGGTGTCTGGGGTCCAGATGTTACTGGCCAGGAGGTTGTTCAGAGGCAGCATCTCCATGGGTCCTTTGAAACACAGGCGCTCGTCTTTCCAGCTTTGTCGGAAAAACACGTCAATGGTGTATTCCTAAGGTGGAGAGAAGCATGGTGTTGATACATGGTGATAACACTCAGAGTCAAAGCCCGTGGACACATACAGATCTGCTATTTCAATTTGATCACTCTGACTCAGAGAATGTTCCTGTGCAGGAGGAAATGCTACGTGTAGTGTCCCTGAGGTTTAAAAAGGTTTTAAAGTATTTCATTTTGTATTTTTTTATTTGATTAGATTTAGTATTTTTCGACTAACCCTACCACCCCTCTCCCAATTGGAGTAAACTAACGAACAACAACACTTCTGCTTCTACTTCCAGCTTATACACGCTGTCTTCGGAAAGTATAAACTTTTTCCACATTTTGTTACATTACAGCCTTTTTCTAAAATGGATAAAAAAAAAATATAATCCTTCGCTATCTACACACAACACCCCATAATGACAAAGCAAAAACAGGTTTTTAGACATTTTTGCAAAAAACAAATATAAATAAAAAAACGTATTAACATAAGTATTCAGACCCTTTGCTATGAGACTCAAAATTTAGCTCAGGGGCATCCTGTTTCCTTTGATCATCCTTGAGATGTTTCTACAACTTGATTGGAGTCCACCTGTGGTAAATTCAATTGATTGCACAAGATTTGGAAAGGCACACACCTGTCTATATAATGTCCCACAGTTCACAGTGCACTTCAGAGCAAAAACCAAGCCATGAGGATGAAGGAATTGTCTGTAGAGATTCGAGACAGGATTGTGTCAAGGCACAGATCTGGGGAAGGGTTCCAAAAAATGTCTGCAGCATTGAAGGTCCCCAAGAACACAGTGGTCTCTATCATTCTTAAATTGAAGAAGTTTGGAACCACCAAGACTCTTCCTAGAGCTGGCTGCCCGGCCAAACTGAGCAATTGGTTGAGGGAGGTGACCAAGAACACGATGGTCACTCTGACAGAGCTCTAGAGTTCCTCTGTGGAGAAAGGAGAACATTCCAGAAGGACAACCATCTCTGCAGCACTCCACCAGTCAGGCCTTTGTGGAAGAGTGACCAGACGGAAGCCACTTCTCAGTAAAAGGCACATGACAGCCCACTTGGAGTTTGCCAAAAGGCACCTAAAGGACTCAGACCATGAGAAACAAGATTCTCTGGTCTGATGAAACCAAGATTGAACTCTTTGGCATGAATACCAAGCATGACGTCTGGAGGAAACCTGGCGCCATCCCAACTGTGAAGCATGGTGGTGGCAGCATCATGCTGTGGGGATGTTTTTCAGCGGCAGGGACTGGGAGACTAGTCAGGATCGAGGCAAAAATGAACAGAGCAAAGTACAGAGAGATCCTTGATGAAAAACTGCTCCAGAGTGCTCAGGACCTCAAACTGGGTTGAAGGTTCACCTTTCAACAGGACAACGACCATAAGCACACAGCCAAGACAATGCAGGAAGGGCTTCGGGACAAGTCTCAATGTCCTTGAGTGCCCGGACTTGAATTCGATCTAACATCTCTGGAGAGACCTGAAAATAGCTGTGCAGCAACCCTCCCCATCCAACCTGACAGAGCTTGAGAGGATCTCGACAGAAGAACGGGAGAAACTGCCCAAATAGAGGTGTGCCAAGCTTGTAGCGTCATACCCAAGAAGACTTGAAGCTGTAATCGCTGTCAAAGGTGCTTCAAATAAGTATTGAGTAAAGGGTCTGAATACTTATGTAAAAGTGACATTTCTGTAGTTTTTTCAAATTTATTATAAACTAGTAAAAAATTCTGAACCTGTTTTTGCTTTGTCATTGTATTGTAGATTGATGATGGGGAAAACACATTTTAATCAATTTAAGAATAAGGCTGTAACCTAACAAAATGTGGAAAAAGTCAAGGGGTCTGAATACTTTCCGAAGGCACTGTACATTTTACAGACACAATATATTTTGCAATAGTTATCTTTTGTTTGTTTTTACTCCTATCCTTCCACTACCCTCAATCCCTCCCGTCTATTTCTGAAGACCATCCAGTTTTTAACTGTGCTTTTTCATAAAAGTTTTGACCCTATGTACATTTTACGGACACAGTATACGTTTACATTAGTTATCTTGTTATTATTAGTTCCACCCTTCAGCTCCAGTCAACCCCTCCCAGCTATCTCTTAACACCATCCATGTTGGATTTCTTTTTGCCATATATATTTCAACTGTGCTGTGATGTTTCACAAAAGTTCTGAACCTTTCTATTCTCATAGTTTCTACAGAACGGGTGATTTGATGGGTCATAGTCAATCGATCAATAATATAATAATACTTTTTGCAAAAAAAATCTTTAATTGACAATCTATATAAACTATGAGAATAAAAAGGTTTGAAGTTAGCAATTTCCACCTTAAACAGTCAAACTTGATTTTCCCTAACGAAAAGTGTATCAACGCCCACAAAAATGTCCATTAATTATAATCCATATAATAATTCACATTTCATGTTGCTGCAGGATTATTTTCCTGCTGTGAGAAACTGGTCAACTGTAAACTGTAAACCTAGTAAACCTACAACAACAAAAATACTAAAAGGAGATTCTCCATTGAAATAACATTTCAGTCCAGGACTGGGCTTCATCTGCATCTTGAAAACTGGCCCATGATGTATTTCTTTATAACATAATGATTTATTACTTAACAAAAAAAGATGAATACATGTCATTATATGCGTCTAGGATAATTGTTGTGTGTTCGTAACATTTACAGGAGGGTGTGGTGTTGCTCCTATCGCAAAGAATTACGTTAATGGACGTCATTGAAACAGTGCATAATGAAATGGGCTGTAAATTGACTCACCATTTCAGTATCTGAAACTGGGCCAAAGCTTGTGACAAATATATTGGTTTTGATCTCCGTGACTTTTTCTGTGGATAGAATGCGATTTGGAATATGACCGAGAACATGAAGAGACAAGGGACAGGGACAAATTCAATTTATGAGTAATCATCATAGAGATTTCCATTTGAAATCTTTACAGCCTTCAATGACAGAAACCATTCTAAGGAAGTGAGTGCAGCTCTGTTCTCCAACCCCATTTGGCAAATCCATGTTGGATCTATCCATGTGTTACATTAGCGACATTATAAAACAAGATTTAGAAGGGGGAAAAAAAGGATAAAAAATCACTGTAAGACCAAATCGGAGGTAGACCATTTTCTTTTCTCTAAGAGATCAGGATATTTCTATCTATCTTCCGGTGAACACTCTTTGACTCCCTCTCTCTCTCGTCTGAATAGAGGTCTGGATCTCAAGGTTACTTTTTGCAGATGGAGGTGGTGGTCATGAGGGGGGCTGTGTGATATATGGCGTGTTGGCAGTTCCTTCTCACTTAGGATTGATCTATTACAGTGATTGCTTTGCTCTTGGAATATATTCCAGTCAATGCAATTCTGTTATATTAGAACAGTCTCTTAATTTTTCTCACTGAATCCAAGAAGTCTAGCGAGTGTGATTTTACAGAGGGGGAAAATGCTATGCTGGATCACAAATTATGTATGAGGCTAAGCATTGGCTGGCATACTGCAGTTTCGCGAGCAAGTTTAATAGCTTATCTCATGCCATTCTAAACATTTTGCCATGAGACTGAGAGAAAATGTTGCAGTTTTAAAGCTAATTTGCTAATCATTTTGCCATGGCTTATGACGTGTTCATATGCTATCTGGGGAAGAGGGGGGGTGGCCTCCAGGGGGCCTCCAGGGGCCCAGGGGGCCCCCAGGGGGCCCCCAACCAAAGAGCCCCTTCCCCTCCCCCCCCTCCCTGCAAGTGAGGGGGTGTTTCCAAAACATATAGTTGGTCCCACGTGGGGTCACACAGCGCATCTAGGTATGGAGCGCACTATGCATTTATCATCTCATCATCTAGAAACTTTTTTCTTGTGACAGGTCAATTTGCTGCAGCATAACCTGCATAGCCTTTAAGCTACAGTAATATAATTGCTTTAAATCAGTACACACGCAGGCACACTCTCTTAGTATTTCTCTTTCCCCATCAAATCCCTTCAAGTTGCAAAAGAACCAAAATACATTCAGTATAAATTCAAACAAAGACAAACTGTACATTTTACACTGTATTTTGATTATATAAATCTCCTGCATCAACATGCTACAATGGTCCTGCTGCACCTGGCTTGAGTGTACTCTGAGGAAATCTAATGTCAAATAAGGGATTTTCCAGAACACAAGAGTATTAGTGAATGACATTTGACCCAAGAAAATGAATACTGATATAATACTCTATTGTATTGCTTTGTACTGTAACCTCTAGTGATATGAGTTTGGATCAGAGTGGTCTGTAAGTCGGTATACATTACCTCCAAGTCCTGGTCTGAGTCTGTTGTCGTAGCCATCCAGCAGTCCGTCCAGTATCCGTGTGAAGATGGTGATGTTATCATTAGCCTCTGCCTCTTTCAATGCCTCTGCTGTGGTCTGGCCAAGACTGGGAAAGACAGAACATCAATCAGGCTGGTTAGTTCCACATATTGTTCAACGGAGACTGCTTGACAAGGCTAGTGTAGATGTAAATAAAGCACATCATAGTTGGATATGTACAGTATACCTACTGTTCAAATGAGGATGTAAGGCAGTGTATAGTCAGATTGGATTGTAAACGTTTCACTTACCCCACTTGACATGTAATACACACCAGCAAGACAGAGATCCACACGTGTTTCATTGTAGAAAAGCTGGGCATTTTGTCCTCTATGTCTGGAATAACAACAGAATCCAATTTCAGTACTTTCAGTAGTATGTATTGTCATCCTACTTCCACTCCTCCTTCTGCACTATTCCTACACTATACTCCTACCAGACTATTATTACTACAGTACTACTAAGACTATAGTACACTAATGATAAGTACTTTGGTGTTGTACTGTACCCCACCCTCCCAAAATACACACACCTGACCACACACACTTTCAACTAGCAGCCCTATAATGGACCTCCAAGAGTAATCAGTAGGCTAACCTCGATACAATAACTGTTTGAAACTGGGAATTTACCAATCATGTCTTTCTACATTCCTGGCCCACATCCTTGTGTGCATTCATTTTGCCCAATGCTAAACACCTTGTTGCAGCAGTATTATACCATCTCCCCATTTTGCTGCAACTGTTCGTGTTCGCAGTTGCATTGTATTGGTGATCCTCACTGCGTACGAATTCGCAGGCAGTGCAATAGGTTTTCAATGTAGGCTAATGATGTACTCTCGATGTTCCCTTTCCCAGACCCCCTCAAACCCCCCACCCCACTCATACCCCTTAACAAAAGAGGGAAGGAGGGTGTGGGTGCTTCTGATGCCATCCTCATGCATAAAAGAGGGTTGAAAATCAATTACCTGTAGAGAGAGCCATCATCTTGATTTAAATCCAGGTTAGAAAAGCAATACAAAACCCGCAGCAAAGAAAGTCAAGGGTATGCTGCTGCTCCTTCAGAGGGATATAGATATACTCCGTTTATACTTGCCACTGCAGGCAGTCTCGATCGTGTATTGTTCTCTTCTGATTTTGCTTGACTGACTTCCTACTCATATCAAGCGGATGTTTGCGTCTTGTGCCGCCACCTCCTTCGCGCCTTTTGGAGAAGAGAGGTTTTAATGCCGAGCCCTCATCTTTGGTTGTGACAACAACGTTTTTCGTGTTACATATCCTTGGTCTCAAGTAATTTGTCCACTCAGAGTGGACTAGCGGCCCGGCGCCCCATCAGAAAACACACTCACCTCCAGTTGCCGCTCACATGCACACACTGCAACGATTTGCTAACCGGTGCGTTATCATAGGTGCGACAGTGAAAACGATCCTCCAGGAACTCCAAGCGTCACTTAACTTTCCCGTTATCTTACTTGCCACTGTAGGCTACTCTAGCCTATGCATAGTGCTGTGTAGTTAAAACGCCATCCTCTCCCGCATGCTAATTAGCTGTCTAGTCGAAATCAATTTAATGAATGAGGGGCAGTGGGTTGACCAATCCAGAAGAAGAAAAAATAAGGCTATATCCCAAGGACCCAATAAAACAGTATACCTATTCACCTACATGTTCAATTTGGGTCCTCTCTGTTTACTTAGCCTTTTCTCTCATTCAGTGGGAAATGCGTCAGCTTTGTTGAGAAGAAAAGTGACGCTTATTATAGCTCTAATGCACATGGTACTGCTGCCTCCTGAGTACTGCCTTTGTTTTCGATCCCGACCTATTATGCCACGATGACTCACCAGCCTGAGGCCCATCAATGAGAATTATAACGGTAATGACCAGAGGAACTCGAGAATGAACGCACTCAAATATGAAAAGAAGGATCGCAATAAATCAATGTCTATCAAAAGGTGTGATTACACAATCTTACTGGAAGAAAAAAAACACGTTTTTTTTTTTACAGTTAGTTTACATCAAACAAAGTCGTTATACCAATTGCCATAAGAGGGTACTCTAACTCCATATTTTTTGACAAAACATTATGCTGACTAATCATATTTCCCTCTCCTGTAGCACGGTATTCAACTTCTTTTTACCTTACAATCAATAGTTGACAGTTCAGTTTGACAGATCTATAATGCGTGAATTATTTGCACCAAGTAGACACATGTTGCACTGTCTTGTAAATTGCTAGGTATATGTGAGTTAGTTAAGTGGTGCTAAGGTGTTTCAGCCCCATGTTTGAACTGTACTGGTCCGTCCCTATAGCGCGTTCTGACCCTACCGTAATTCCATCGCGTGGTGCTGTCCACCGTGCTGAAACAAACTTGAGCCTGGTAAAATACTTATTCCTAAAGAACAATGCTTATCATATAAGGAAAGAGAGAAAAGTATGCCAAGTGTGTCCAATTATAAGAATATCACATGGTCCAAAAACAATTTACCCACTGCGTACCTACTATAGCTACGCCTAAAACTAAATTGACTCAATTACAGACTTTACACTGTGTTGTACGTTACCAGGTGTGAGTTATCACCGTCTATATAAATCATCATCACCATGTGTTACTGTGCAGGTGTAAATTAAAGTGTTGTACTGAGTCATATTTACCTTGTTTTTTCCCTCCAGGAATGCAGTCGATGGAAACAAGAAGTTGTTTGCAATCTATGATACCAGGTAAGTAAATCAGTTAGTTAAAATGACAGTCCCCACGGGCTCGAGTGGTCGATTTTGATTAATGAATAGGACTTGGAGGAATGGAGATAAACCCCTTATGACACGTTGCATCAGGTATAGCAATTCAGTCTAGGCCTACATCTATTTGGCCCATTATGTGAAATCTTATTGGGATTAGAACATATTCAGGTTTATAGTCAATTAGATGAATATCTGGAGTGAGAGGGGTTGGCTCCAATCCAAGCAAGTACCTTTGCCGCCTCCACCGGTGGCGTCTTTGCCAGTAGCCTATATACATTTCAGTTAGGAGTATAGTTCCTTCATGTCTCCCGGTTGCATAGAGAGAGAGGAGAGAAATCCAAAATACGAGTGATGTCAAACCAAACAGATCTGAATGGTCTCAAAAGCCAACGACTTCCTTCACGAAAACTTGCCAATGGAATAATCTGATTTGTAAACATATTATACAGTTTTTGCGTTGCACGTTTTCACCAAAACAGTAAGGAATGTGGGCTTTTCTGAGTGGAAAATTATTTAGTGTTCTTTCAGCACCAGTGATTGTAGCTGTCGTGTGCTGCGCACAAAGGTGAGTGATTTCTCTAGTAAAAAAGTGTGACGGAAAAACGTGCAATTTTGTAGTAAACGCAATCCTTTTGTTGTTGTTTCAGCGTGAATGAACCAGGGAACATGTCGTTTGTGAAAGAGACGGTGGACAAACTACTAAAGGGATATGATATTCGTCTTCGACCAGACTTTGGAGGTACGTTTTCAAAAGTGGGGCAACCATGTTGCAGCGTGTCCATGCTTACTATGCAGATTCGCTCATCTTGGGCTCATATTGCAGACGTTTTTCGAATTCACTGTCATTGTAAATTATACCATTCTCATTTGCATTACAGGGGCCCCTGTTGCAGTTGGCATGAGTATAGATGTGGCGAGCATAGACATGGTATCCGAAGTCAACATGGTGAGTGAACTCGCCCCCCAAATACTGTAAACATTGGGACTCACACAATTGTGCTTTTTGCTTTGCTCACTTTCATATAGTACTTGAATATGTTTCTCCTGGGATTCACGTAATGCGTATACTTTCATTCAAAATCATGCAATAATGTCCTACAATTAGAGTTATTATGTGCCTAACTATGTTTCACAATGTTTGTGTTCGGCCAATATCACGTCAGATACCGGCCGCTGTCCATCAGACTAGTGCTGAAAACATATGGTCTACATTTAGGATGCTGGAGAGGTACTCTGCTCTCTTTTGTCAGTTGTCTTGTGTTTGTATGTGTGTTTTTACTCTAACTCAGTTAACATTTCTGAGTCATTTTCCCCTTGATCTTGTGCATCAGTTGTGCTAACTCTGTTGGTATGTGGCATTGGAAAGTGAAAAGTACAGTATTTTCAGCAACTCCAGCACTTCAAAAAGGAGTATTAGAAGCTTAGACATGGCCATTTTCTCCCTGTCTCTCCCTCTCTCTCCCTCTCTATCGCTCTCTCTCAATTCAATTCAATTCAATTTGCTTTATTGACCTGATGTACCAATATACATGTTGCCAAAGCTTACTTTGGAGATTTACAATATTAACATAGTTAAAATAATAATAATCTATTGTCAACAGGACAACAGTAACAACGATAATCAAGGGTAAAAATAACCATACATTGAACAATAACAATAACAATGGCATAGAGGACATGTCTGACAGACAATGTACCTCATCTTATGGCAGGCAGCAATGTAGTGAGCTGCCAACACCCAGCTCTCCGTGTCCTCCCCCTACAGGACGGGTAGTTTGTTCTCATCAGAGAGGTCTTAAGTTTTTTTTTCTCTCTCCCCAGCTCTCCCTCACACTCTCTCTATCTATCTCTCTCTTTCTCTTTCTCTTTCTAGTTCTCTCTCTCTCTCTCTCTCTCTCTCTCTCTCTCTCTCTCTCTCTCTCTCTCTCTCTCTCACTCTCTCTCTCTTTCTCTGCTCTCTCTCTCTCTCTCTCTCTCTCTCTCTCTCTCTCTCTCTCTCTCTCTCTCTCTCTCTCTCTCTCTCTCTCTCTCTCTCTCTCAAGCTCTCTCTCTCGCTCTCTCTCTCTCACGCTCTCTCTCTCGCTCTCTCTCTCTCACGAACACACACACACACTCACACACGTACCTCTACACCCCCCACCCCGCACACACCTTTACCCCCCCATGCATCTGTGGCTTGTCTGTGAAAACACATGCCTGGGATCAACTGTGCCTGTGCAGTGTGCATCCTGAAAAGTGGCGCAGTGTGTGCAAAGCAGCTGCTCACGACTCTATCAGAAATAATGATCTCTGGGCTGCTCCCCTTACTGGGACTGGCACTTCAGGTGAGAAGCCACTTTAGGACAGCGCCAACACATTTCAAGTTTAAACGTTTATTCGCCATGTGCACAGGATACAACAGGTGTGAAACAGTACCTTGAGAATTGAGTGTTAATAATAATAATAATAATAATAATAATATAGATAACAAAAAATAACTACGAAGTGAGTTAAATATATAAGAGAATACAGGTCAGTTCCAGTACTTTATTCAATGTGCAGAGGTACTGGAGTGGTTGAGGTGGGTTTATACATAAAAAGTGACTGGTATTAGGATATACATGTAAACAGGACTGAAAAGTGACTAAGAGTAGGATATACAGCGCCTTCGGAAAGTATTCAGACCCCTTGACTTTTTCCAGATTTTGCTATGTTACAGCCTTTTTCTACAATCTATTTAAAAAAAATCCACCTCATCAATCTAGGCACAATACCCCAGATTGACAAAGCAAAAACAGGTTTTTATATTTCTTTGATAATTTATATATATAAAAAAATAAAAAATAAAACTTACATAAATATTCAGACCCTTTACTCAGTACTTTGTTTAAGCACCGTTGGCAGCGATTACAGCATCAAGTCTTTTTGGGTATGACGCTAGAAGCTTGGTACACCTTTATTTGGGAAAGATGGGGAGTTTCTTCCATTCTTCTCTGCAGATCCTCTCAAGCTCTGTCAGGTTCGATGGGGAGCATTGCTGCACATCTATTTTCAGGTCTCTCCAGAGATGTTAGATCAGGTTCAAGTCAGGGCCCTGGCTGGGCCAATCAAGGACATTCAGAGACTTGTCCCAACGTCACTCCTGCATTGTCTTGGCTGTGTGCTCAGGATTGTCCTGTTGTAAGTTAAACCTTCGCCCCCAGTCTGCGGTCCTGAGTGCTCTGGAGCAGGTTTTCATCAAGGATCTCTCTGTACTTTGCTCCGTTCATCTTTTCCTCGATCCTGACTAGTCTCCCACTACCTACCGCTGAAAAACATCCCCACAGCATAATGCTGCCACCACCATGCTTCACCGAAGGGATGGTGCCAGGTTTCCTCCAGACGTGACGCTTGGCATTCAGGCCAAAGAGTTCAATCTTGGTTTCATCAGACCAGAAAATCTTGTTTCACATAGTCTTTAGGTGCCATTTGGACAACTCCAAGCGGGCTGTCATGTCCCTTTTACTGAGGAGTGGCTTCAGTCTGGCCACTCTGCCACAAAGGCCTGATTGGTGGAGTTCTGGGGAGATAGTTGTCCTTCTGGAAGGTTCTCGCATCTCCACAGAGGAACTCTAGAGCTCTGTCAGAGTGGCCATCGGGATCTTGGTTACCTCTCTGACAAAGGCCCTTCTCCCACGATTTCTCAGTTTGGCCGGGCGGCCAGCTCTAAGAAGAGTCTTGGTGGTTCCAAACATCTTCCATTTTAAGAATGATTGAGGCCACTGTGTTCTTGGGGACCTTCAATGCTGCAGAAATGTTGGGGTACCCTTCCCCAGATCTGTGCCTTAACACAATCCTGTCTCTGAGCTCTACGGACAATTCTTTTGACCTCATGGTTTGGTTTTTGCTCTGACAATGTAATAGTGTAATAGTGACCAGTAGCAGGATAAATAGATGCATACTAATGGTAATGGCAATAAATAATCAATGGACTGCAGTGTAATGGAGTAATACATCTAATCAATTTAAATTTAGCACGGGAGCACAAAGAACAGTCCATGTCTCGGGTAGCTGGAGTCTTTGGCAATTTTTCATACACCTGACATTACACCTCAACAACAAGGCGCAAAAAGGAAAATACAGAGAGACAAATAGAAGAAAGAGATGAACTAATTAATTCACTGATTACATAATGAATGTTCTGGATGATGTTCAATTAAGACAACACGTTTTGGATTATGTAATATTCATCCTGGACGATGATCAAGCGTCTCAGGGCGCTGATCGAGGATCTGTTCTGCCCTTTAGATCATAATAAATGAGGTTACGTTGGCACGGAGGACCCAAACCTAGATCAGCACTCCTCCTTTGAGATACTTGACACATACGGACCCTGGTCTTGTAGTGATTCCGATCATTCTAGTAAGCACTGTAAGCCAACCAAGTAAACCATTAATGTGCTTTGATCTTCCTGAAACCAGGGACATTTGTTTACGTTGGACAGGAGGCACTTTTGCGCTGCGACAATAGAAGTAGCCTGTAGGAAATGTGTAAATGAGATGCTCCTCTTTCCCTTTGATAGAAGAATCTCTTTGAAGATAATATGTAGTCCCATGGGAACTCTATATTTTTGAAATGGCAGAATTAGCTCCAAATCACTGTCTGGGCCTACATGTGTAGGTACAGTTGAAGTTGGAAGTTTACGTACACCTTAGCCAAATACATTTAGACTCAGTTTTTCACAATTCCTGACATTTAATCCTAGTAAAAATTTCCTGTCTTAGGTCAGTTAGGATCACCACTTTATTTTAAGAATGTGAAATGTCAGAATAATAGTAGAGAGAAGGATTTATTTCACCTTTTATTTCTTTCATCACATTCCCAGTGGGTCAGAAGTTTACATACACTCAATTAGTTTTTGGTAGCATTGCCTTTAAATTGTTTAACTTGGATCAAACGTTTCGGGTAGCCTTCCACAAGCTTCCCACAATAAGTTGGGTGAATTTTGGCCCATTCCTACTCAGAGAGCTGGTGTAACTGAGTCAGGTTTGTAGGCCTCCTTGCTCACACACGCTTTTTCAGTTCTGCCCACACATTTTCTAAGGGATTGAGGTCAGGGCTTTGTGATGGCCACTCCAATACCTTGACTTTGTTGTCCTTAATCCATTTTTCCATAACTTTGGAAGTATGCTTGGGGTCATTGTCCATTTGGAAGACCCATTTACGACCAAGCTTTAACTTCCTGACTGATTGAGATGTTGCTTCAATATATCCACATAATTTTCCTACCTCATGATGCCATCTATTTTGTGAAGTGCACCAGTCCCTCCTGCAGCAAAGCACCCCCACAACATGATGCCGCCACCCCCGTGCTTCACGGTTGGGATGGTGTTCTTTGGCCTCCAAACATAACGATGGTCATTATGGCCAACAGTTCTATTTTTGTTTCAACAGACCAGAGGAAATTTCTTCAAAAAAGTACCATCTTTGTCCCCATGTACAGTTTCAAACCTTAGTCTGGCTTTTTTATGGTGGTTTGGAGCAGTGGCTTCTTCCTTGCTGAGTGGCCTTTCAGGTTATGTCGATATAGGACTCATTTTATTGTGGATATAGATACTTTTGTACCTGTTTCCTCCAGCATCTTCACAAGGTCCTTTGCTGTTGTTCTGGGATTGATTTGCACTTTTCGCAACAAAGCTCGTTGATCTCTAGGAGACGGTACGCGTCTCCTTCCTGAGCGGTATGACAGCTGCGTGGTCCCATGGGGTTTATACTTGCGTACTATTGTTTGTACAGATAAAAGTAGTACCTTCAGGCGTTTGGAAATTGCTTCCAAGGATGAACCACACTGATTTCATTTGATTTTCCCATGATGTCAAGCAAAGAGGCACTGAGTTTGAAGGTAGGCCTTGAAATACATCCACATATACACCTCCAATTGACTCAAATTATGTCCATTAGCCTATCAGAAGCTTCTAAAGCCATGACATCGTTTTCTGTAATTTTCCAAGCTGTTTAAATGCACAATCAACTTAGTGTATGTGAACTTCTGACCCACTGGAATTGTGATACAGTGAATTATAAGTGAAATAATCTGTCTGTAAACAATTGTTGGAAAAAGTACTTGTGTCATGCACAAAGTAGATGTCCTAACCGACTTCCCAAAACTAGAGTTTGTTAACAAGAAATTTGTGGAGTGCTTGAAAAACGAGTTTTAATGACTCCGTCCTAACTGTATGTAAACGTCTGACTTCAACTGTAAATACTGCTTTGTGTATAGTCAGTGATCTTTGGTTAATAAGCTGTTCTCTCTCTCTGTGAGAACCTCAGTGATGGCTACATTTGCAGTTTGTCTTCTAAAGGGATGTTTTCTCTTTACTCTTAACACTGCATGGAGGAGGCAGGGGAGAGAATGTCATAGCCGTAGCCATCAGTTACCATGGGAACTAGGGTAATTACTAGCACTAAGTGTATGACTGTGTTGACTGCACCCAGATGATGGTATAACTTGAAAAACAGTATTGACCATAGAAAATGGATGAACAATCTGAATGGCCACTGTGCACTTTCTTTGTTATATTTCCACAGTTTATTGAACAATAGATTTTTAAATTACTGTCCAGGTTAGTTGAATCTCAAGAAACTGGAGTAGAAAGAGAAGAAATGTTGTAGGGTAGCTTCAGTCAAGTTGTTGTTGTATGACATGCTCATTGTGTGTTGTATGGAGGAGATACGAACCCATAAGGGACAGCAGAAATAGATAACGATTTGAATTCGCTCTGAGATAGCCTGAGTAACCAGCCATCAGTACAAGTCCCTCTGTAAAGTGTGTGTGGGTGTGTGGGTGCAGAAAATCTGTCATATGAAGTGGAGATTTTTGCTCTCTCCAACTGTTCCTGTCATTACTGTTTGCTTTTCTCTATGTCTATCTGAAGAAATCCTGCCCTATCTACAGCCCATAGACCCTACTGACCATGGGATTTACATATAGGTTCATTTTAACGTTCCATCAGGAAGTATGTGTAACCAGATGTCGAAGTGCACAGTTATCACCATAACCCCTATGAATATTGGCAGGTCTGCTAGGGGTTGTGAGGCAATTGGTCTCCTGAAGTTAAGGCCGTATTTCCCAGAGTACTGTAGGAGAGTTAAAAGAGGAGTAATGGGGTTGTGCTTCACCGCTGACCCCCACTTTATCATTTATGATTGCTATCGGACATGATTCTATCGATCCATGAAGCCAGCTCTCTGCAGTAGCATGATCCCTCTCCCTCTGTGTGTGTGTGTGTGTGTGTGTGTGTGTGTGTGTGTGTGTGTGTGTGTGTGTGTGTGTGTGTGTGTGTGTGTATGTGTGTGTGTGTGCTCGAGTGCTTCCTTTTGGGCATGGCAAAAGCTGAAGATAAGTGCCCACATTTCCGGTGCAACGCTTTGGCCCAGCATCATATCATGTTGCTCGTGTTGGTGTACACAGGCAGCTATTTATCCCTTCAGTCTTCTGTGTAATTCTTGGTCGCTTCCTGCCCCTTGGGAATCACTTGTAAATCCTGTATGAAGCCTTTTATCACCATTTTAATCCTGATTTATCTGTCAAACCCCACTAATGCACATATAGAAAGATCCATTGTTATCGCAGCCAAAGCTCTGTGTGTTTAGAAGCCATTAGTATCCATCACATCTCCATATACAGCTCTGGGTCTCCCCTCTCATAATGTATATAAGATCATTTCTGGGGTAATCAGCTCCTGCTACTAAAGGCCCTTAGAGTAGAACAGAGACCATGCATGCTATTTTTAAAATTCTGTTGAGGTTCACCACAGAAGTGGGGAGAGAGGGTGATTTCCCGCAGTGAAAAATGGGCTTCCAAGAAGAACTCTTGGGGAAGCCTGTGATTGCTTTGAAAATGACCGACTGCGTCAAATTATTCTTTACTGAGTTTTGATTGATAATTGATGATGATGTATAACCCGAATTAGCTACGTTGATTTGTTTTTATAACTGCATTTGCAGTTTTGAGGATCACTGTTCGTGTAGGTTATCGCCGTTTGCCTTAGTATGTTGTTATTGATGGTTACTATGGTTATTCAGGTGGCTATTATTTCTCCCACTATCCAAAGGTGCTAAGAGACTTCAGTTGAGGTATGAGCAACGTACTGTAGTTAACATAGAGAATGTTTGCGATCAGTCCGTCACAAACCGTTAGCTGACTATTGTCACTGCAATATAAATATCTCCTTAGATTTACGTCAATCTGTATGATAATATATAGCTAAGGACCGTATAGAGGTTGTGTTTGTGCATACAGTACATGATGGCATGTGGGGACCGCATGCAAATAAGCCTTACATAGCTACTCACAATGTCAGTTGGTATTGTATTGGCTAATGACCTTGGGGTCTACGCATAAATTCATCTTTCTACGAATGCATGAGGTCACAAGGAGCCCATTTGTAAATGCACTAAAAGTACACAGATTTACGTCAAGGGGTGTGACTATAGAATTACGGACGTTGTTGGTGGGATGGGGCCGGTTCATAAAGAGTGGTTTTGTGTGAAAGCATGATCACGATAAGCTAGTTTGATATTGAGGAGCATCTGTTGGAGACAGGGAGCAGATGCAATGACAAATGAGAACAGTAGGCTACTGCATCGGTCAGTATGCAGGGATCATTACACACTGTAGGTTGACTAAATGACACCGCCAAACAAGAGCAGGTTCAACTCCCACAAGGGCTGTGTCCCAAATGGCACCCTATTCCCTATACAGTGCACTACTTTTGACCAGGGCCCACTATATAAGGAATAGGGTGCCATTAGGGACGCACCCAGTGTCATCAGTAACATTAGGTCACTAAATGAATTACAGAATGACCAAAAAATACTTTCTTGGAGAAACTAGTAGCAGTAAAATCACAGTAATATGGACAACCATGACAGATAAGTACTTGCATTATTGAATGAAAATTATTTATTATTGAAAATAAATCAAAGCCTATACACAAGCATGCATGTACACACACACACACACACACACACACACACACACACACACACACACACACACACACACACACACACACACACACACACACACACACACACACACAGCTAAACAGTGCGCAGTAAACATGCAAAGAGCCTTCCCCTCAGTCCTTCCAGGTTGATACTTTGAATGGAATTGAAACTACAGATTCCTCCTGTAAGGAGATTACCACAAATGCCACTGTAGCATGACAGCATCAGTGTGATAAACTGTCTGATTCAGAGTCAGACTTCCCAAGGTGACAACGACTCTTTTATTTGAAATGCTCTGTGATTGTCCCCGTGAAAGATTTATAAGAATTCCAAGGCAGCTGCGGCTTTGAATGCAGGACCCGGCTACAGTGGTGATTTAAATCATTCATGCTCTTTCACGTAAAGACGTATCTAAATGTACATCCCTGACTGGTTCACAATTCTCACCCCTGGAACACTCCCATATTGAAATACCTGAAATAATCTCCAGGGACATCATTGAACAGCTGGTTGGAGGTGTACAGAGTCATACATTTAGTGTACATTTTGTACCTCTTTATCCTAAAAACTGATCAAATGGAGGGAGTACGTGCACCCTCAGTTTCAATTGGCATGACGTCCTGCCTCTGGCTCCCCTCCATAGCAAGCTGCAAGGACTGAGTAGGCTGTGCACTGAAATATTGGACCCAATACCACACAATGTAATTGGCTTTAGTCAGAGACCATGTGGTTGGCTCCTTTCATAACAGTGCTGCTGGCGTAGAGAGAGAAACACATTGCTGTCGGGTATTTTGGAGTGTGTGGCGGAGCCACTTGGACAGACTCCTGGTACAGCCTGGCCCTGCCTACAGTATGGCTGTTGTGTAATCACCATTAGGACTGTGGCTGAATCACACAGCCATGCCACAATGTTCCTCCTTCTGCCTGGTGGGAAGCCTTCTACTGCGGTGGCCATTTTTACACAGAGGGTCGGTATTGAGGAGGAGTGGAGTGGGTTGAGTGGGTATGAGGGGAAATCTGGAAAACCAGTTTGGTTGGCATGGGGATGGGTCAGAGTAGCATACTGTGTGCCACCACGTTGCAACCTTTCCCCTCACCATTCCAACAGCTTGTGACTGTAAACCCTTCATCTCTCCTCCCAAAATAGGCCTATCCACAATCATTCTCAGAACTATGGGGTGCAGCCTCAAGAAACACACACACACACACACACATGCACTGTATGTAAATCAAAAATAAGGAAGTGAATATACTACAGTATACTAACATCACCATATGTTAATCTCCTTCCAGGACTACACTTTAACCATGTACTTCCAGCAGTACTGGAGGGACAAGAGGCTGGCGTACTTAGGGATCCCACTGAACCTCACCCTGGATAACCGGGTCGCAGATTCACTCTGGGTCCCTGACACCTACTTCCTGAATGACAAGAAGTCCTTCGTCCACGGTGTGACGGTCAAGAACCGCATGATCCGCCTCCACCCGGATGGAACAGTGCTCTACGGCCTGAGGTGGGTTCCAAAGCAGTGGAACCAATGGGTTCTAGATGAATGCATCTAAGACTGATTCATTTGAAGTGATATCACAATATTTTATTTGATTATTTGATAGTAATAAATGCTGTATGGTATGTATGAGCTGCTAGGTTTTTTTTAATGTGTTTTTGAAGAAGTGGGGCATTCCCACTCCCCTCTTTTTTTGTCTGTTTATTGGATAGCATAGACGGAGAGGAATAATAGAGGAGAGAGTCCAAAAATAGCAGTGGACCAGATTTTTAACCATGCTGCAGTGATCTTTGTGTTCCGGAGGCAGTGGCTTAGACCACTGGACCACCTCTAGGCCACCAGCTGCTATGTTTTTGGCTAGTAAATATCATCCCTTCTTATAGGCTCAATGTGGCTTTTCCCCTCGACATATTGGTGCAGTAGCGTGTACATTGTCATGCTTTGTTGAAATGTGTATTTTTCAAATAATTGGAAAGATGAGAAGAGAGCGTGAAAAAAATGAAAATGTATAGATGATGACGCAAGATCAGCTGTTGCTTTGTTATGATTCCCTGTTTCAATATCCATAACCATTGGTCTTTGTTGTGTGACAAGTCCTGAATTGTTCATCAGGATAATGAATATGCATAATGCATGGTTTTCTTCCAAATTGAGCCATCCAGCATGGAAATTCAATGATTTTTGCATTTTAATCACTCGCAGTGGACTAGTTTTAAATTATACATAGTTGTTTTATATCAATTGGATTCAATACAATGCGTTGATTCTGTTCTTTCAACATACTGTAAATCTGTTTCATGTACCCCCTCTAAAGAACACGTGTGTGCATGTGGGTGCATGAGCTTGACCCTGTGTACAGCTCATATAGAGTTGTGTTATTAGCTGTGTGTGTGCGCTCGTGCGTGTACGTCCTGTGTGTGTGTGGGTGTGTGTGCACGGTTGCACGTGCACAGGTGGAATCATCCATCTTGTCTAATAGCTAATAGCTTCTGACAAACACACTCATCTGGATGTAATGCAATTCTGAGATGACAGTATGGCTATGTGATCTGGCATTCTTATCCATAAAGACATATATGAGGTAATGTTTTAGATTGTGGAGCTTAACCTGTCTTAATGGTTACAGCTTCACTAACGGAGTCCAGGAATTCAGCAACTTGTGCAAACATGGTTCAATTCGGACTTCTTCAAGCCGAGGGCACGTGAGGAAGATCAATCGCTGTTTGTACCGAGAATATTCAACCTCATGATCTGACCAAAAGGACTAAGCCTATAGAGTTCATATCTATACCATTTAGCAGACGCTTTTATCCAAAGGGACTTACAGTCATGCGCGGGTACATTTCGCGTATGAGTGGCCCAGGGAACGAACCCGTTATCCTAGCGCTGCAACACCCTGCTCTACCAACTGAGCCATACGGGATCACAGTCCACTTGCTATTATCCCAACTCAATCAATCACTCATCCTGAAACATACCGTCCAACTGTAAGTGATAATGTATGGAATGGAATGCTAGAGTAGGATCTCCAGACATTACTATGTGGAATGTTCAGACGTTACATTACCTTTCCAGTAAAGTAACCGAGACGTGAGTGTACAGTAATGATGATGAGTTCTGGTTCTGAAGGCTTATTTCGTCATATCTTAAGGTAATCGGGTCTACCAGGCTGAACCTGATACCAACTGAAACTCTATGAGTAAAGATCAAGGCACTGTTATAGTTTCTCTTCAACAATTATAGTCTATACTGGAATGGATTCAGTTTCAGCTCTTCTTGCTTGCAAGTGGGACCAGAGAGATATCCTTTCTCTCTGTGGAGTTGGCTGTGATTATTCAGGATATCATAACGTCATGGTGAATAACATTATACTGTTATTATATGGTTTCACACACAGGTGAGACGTTGAGGTGGATCCACAGCAGACACTATGGCTGGAGAATGTGTGTGTGTGGGCTCCAGTAAAGCTTAAGTTAATGTGATCCTCTTTCCCCCTTGTGTGTGTGTGTTGACCTCAGGATAACAACGACGGCAGCCTGTATGATGGACCTGAGGAGGTACCCTCTGGATGAGCAGAACTGCACTCTGGAGATCGAGAGCTGTGAGTGACCTCAATACCATCAACCTCTGAAATGACTATTTCACTATTAGATTTCAGTATTTCAATATTTCAGTAAAGAAATTCATCCAGTGTAAGATTTCAGTATAACATTTGACTATTTCCGTATAAATACTATTTATAAACTCGTATAAATACTATTTATAAACTCGTATAAATACTATTTATAAAAGGAAACGTCCCAGGACCCTGTCTTTCAAAGATAATTCCTAAAAATCCAAATAACTTCACAAATATTCATTGTAAAAGGTTTAAACACTGTTTCCATTGCTTGTTCAATGAACCATAAACAATGAATGAACATGCACCTGTGGAACGGTCGTTAACACACTAACAGCTTACAGACGGTAGGCAATTAAGGTCACAGTTATGAAAACTTAGGACACTAAAGAGGCCTTTCTACTGACTCTGAAAAACACCAAAAGAAAGATGCCCAGGGTCCCTGCTCATCTGGGTGAATGTGCCTTAGGCATGCTGCAAGGAGGCATGAGGACTGCAGATGTGGCCAGGGCAATAAATTGCAATGTCTGTACTGTGAGACGCCTAAGACAGCGCAACAGGGAGACAGGACTGACAGATGATCATCCTCGCAGTGGCAGACCACGTGTAACAACACCTGCACAGGATCGGTACATCCAAACATCACACCTGCGGGACAGGTACAGGATGGCAACAACATCTGCCCAAGTTACACCAGGAACGCACAATCCCTCCATCAGTGCTCAGACTGTCCGCAATAGGCTGAGAGGCTGGACTGAGGGCCTGTAGGCCTGTTGTAAGGCAGGTCCTCACCAGACATCACCTGCAACAACATTGCCTATGGGCACCAACCCACCGTCGCTGGACCAGACAGGACTGGCAAAAAGTGCTCTTCACTGACGAGTTGTGGTTTTGTCTCACCAGGTATGATGGTCGGATTTGCGTTTATCGTTGATGGAATGAGCGTTACACCGAGTCCTGCATCATCGGACTGAGCTTGTTGTCATTGCAGGCAATCTCAAAGCTGTGCATTACAGGGAAGACATCCTTCTCCCTCATGTGGTACCCTTCCTGCAGGCTCATCCTTACATGACCCTCCAGCATGACAATACCACCAGCCATACTGCTCGTTCTGTGCGTGATTTCCTACAAGACAGGAATGTCAGTGTTCTGCCATGGCCAGCGAAGAGCCCGGATCTCAATCCCATTGAGCACGTCTGGGACCTGTTGGATCGGAGGGTGAGGGCTAGTGTCATTCCCCCCAGAAATGTCCGGGAACTTGCAGGTGCCTAAGTTTGCTGAAAATAAACGCAGTTGACAGTGAGAGGACGTTTCTTTTTTTGCTGAGTTTAGTATAAGATATACAATCACAATGGAGATTACTGTAATGTGTTAAAGGTCCAATGCAGCCGTTTTTATCTCAATATCAAATCATTTCTGGGTAACATTTAATCACCTTACTGTGATTATTTTCAATTAAAATGTGAAACAAGAAACAAAACTGTACTCTCTGGGAGTGGTCGGAGTGGGGAGGGGAAAACGGAAAACTAGCTGTTATTGGCAGAGATGTTTGGAACTCTCTTTCTTATTTGTTTATGATACTAATTCACAACATGGTGATGCCACCAGGCAGGCCAAAACTCCATCCCACCAAAACAGGCTGAAATTTCAGGCGGTCTTTTCAAATAACTCCTACACTAAAAGGCTATTATCATAACTTTCACAATTTCACAGTATTATTGCGACCTCTGAGTGTGGAAATATACACTGAGTATACCAAGCATTAGGAATTACCTTCCTAATATTGAGCAGCCTCAATTCGTCGGGGCAAGGACTCTACAAGGTGTTGAAAGCATCTACAGGGATGCTGGCCCATATTTACAGTTGTGTCAAGTTGGCTGGATGTCCTTTGAGTGGTGGACCATTCTTGATACACATGGGAAACTGTCGAGCGTGAAAAACCCAGCAGCCTTGCAGTTCTTGACACAAACAGGTGTGCCTGGCACCTACATGAATACCCCGTTCAAAGGCACTTACATTTTTTGTCTTGCCCATTCACCCTCTGAATGGCAGATATACACATTCCATGTCTCATTTTAACCTGTCTCCTGCCCTTCGTCTACACTGATTGAAGTGGATTTAACAAGTGACATCAACAATGGATCATAGCTTTCACCTGGATTCGCCAGGTCAGTCTATGTCATGGAAAGAGCAGGTGTTCTTAATGTTTTGTATACTTGAATACTCAGTGTATATAAAACACAGGAAAATCATGTTTTTGATTGCACTGGGCCTTTTTAGCAGTACAATTGAGTGAGTGGAGATTTAATGATCTGTGACTTAGTTTCTTCACATGGTATCCCACTCCAGTAGGTTCATTCTAACCCTGTCTTTCTTTCTGTGGTTCAGATGGATACACGACAGATGACATTGAGTTCTACTGGAAGGGAGGAGACAATGCAGTGACGGGGGTGACACGCATCGAGCTGCCACAGTTCTCCATAGTGGACTACAAGCTGGTGTCCAGAAATGTTGTCTTTTCCACAGGTAAAGCCCACAAAAAAAATCACATTCTCAGAAAATACACATCCTTACCATGTTATTTTCCATCTAGCTTTTTACCCAACCAGTGCTCGACTATGAAACTCTTCACTGCTACTTCAGTTTTCTAGTGGCTGTATCTTCCAGTTCGTATTAAATGTTATCGGTATCCTTGACATCATTTGGTGCATGTTCATGTATGCGGGCACATGCATGTCAGCGTGTGAGAGTTTGTGTGTATATGCACTTGCTTGTATGTGAGAATTCCTCACCATCCCTACCTTTATTTGAGTCCCTGATGGCAGCCATTAAAGTTTAGTGTCCAGTGTGGCCCCCTCTATACTCTTTCCCCCCTCTCTGGCTCCTCAGTGTGGCCCCCTGTCTCACTTCTAACTGGCTCCTCAGTGTGGCCCCCTGTCTCCCCTCTCCCTGGCTCCTCAGTGTGGCCCCCTGTCTCCCCTCTCCCTGGCTCCTCAGTGTGGCCCCCTGTCTCCCCTCTCCCTGGCTCCTCTGTGTGGCCCCCTGTCTCCCCTCTCCCTGGCTCCTCTGAGGGCCCCTCTCTCCCCTCTCCCTGGCTCCTCTGTGGGCCCCTCTCTCTCCTCTCCCTGGCTCCTCTGAGGACCCCTGCATCATACTTCAAAGGCCTGTCTCCCTCCTCGAGCCTGGCTAAAGACCAACTTTCCTCCATGTCCTGCTGTTGCTTGCTTCACTCACACAGACTCACACAGGAGCAGTGAATGATGGTAGGATGGCAATTACCCAGCTGTTTTCTTGCTGGAACATGGAGAAGCAGCCTGGGAAACAGGGCATCAGAAATTAATGTGGAAAATAAGGCCCAGAGCATAAATTATTCCCTTCCAAGCTCACAAGGAAACATTGCCATAATGATTTCAAGTTTCAAGTTTTAATGTCATGTGCACGAGTACAGTGAAATGCCTTTCTTGAACCCAACAATGCAGTAATCAATAACAATGTAATGCTACAAATAACAAAAAAACACACAGGAAGTAAAAATAAGAAAAACACAAGTAAGTAAGCATACTATATACAGGGTCAGTCAGTTCCAGTACCATATTTACAATGTGCAGTGATACTGGAGTGGTAGAGGTAGATATGTATAGGGGTAAGGTGACTAGGCATATATTATAAACAGAGTAGCTTCAGCGTATATGATGATTGTATGTGAGTGGGTGTGCGGGTGTGTAGAGTCAGTATAAATGTATGTACATATTATGTGTGTGTGAGCAAATTATGAATTGAGTGTTGGAGTGTCAGTGTTTGTGAGTGTGCATAGAGAAAGTGCGAAAATGTAAATAAATTAAATTCAAAGGTCAACTCAGATTGGTTGTTTCAGATTAGTTGTTTCCACATGCTTTTTTCCTCTCTCACTTTAGTAGCGGATAAAGGGGATCTCTGTTGAACTGGTGAACGTTGTCAGAACGTTGTTGGACATCGCACCCTTACATTATGAGAGTTTTCACGTCGTGGTTGTCATGGGTGTTGTCATGGTTACCAAATCACCATCATCACCATCCTCCTATTCCTTCCTCTCCTCCTTCTCATCCCCCTCTTCCTCCTCCTCATAACATACAGTGTACTCTCCCACTCACTGACACACGTCCAGAGACACAGCTAGTGTGAACGCTTAGTTGCACACCTACATCCTCTGTATCACCAATCTTCTTTCAACACCTACTTTCGCCTCCCACTATTTCTCGCATAATGTTACCTTTCTTAAAGGGACAGTTCCCTCCCATGACGAATGTGCCTTATCTCACATAAACAGTACACGGACAGCAATCCATGGATCCAGATAGTTTATGATCCGAGAGCTTTGATTGGTTTGTTTAGAATTTTCGTGTGCAAATCAACGGGAGTGGTATGATCCGTGTTAGCGTGATTCAAATCCCATGCTTAAATAAATAGACTTGTCGTAGTAGCAGTGAAATGACTTCTTCCTATCGCTTAGAGGTGTACATCTGACACCCTTGAGTTCTGCATTCCTTCTGATACTCGTTTGTCCTTGGCTCTTAATGGATCAATAAGTGTCATTGATTGGCTGAGGAGTCCACACACTTGGATACCCAGATGTTAATTAGTCTCTGATTAACAAGGCAAGACATGGACAAAAACCAGCAGACGCTACGACCCTTGAGGACCAGAGTCATGCATCACTGGTTTAATGCTATACAGAGAGGAATGTGCAATATACATTCAACTCAAATGGTCATTTATGACGACAGATATGTGATAAATCATAAAGTGTGTTTCTCATAAGCCAGGTCAGAGAAGAAATACGTACATTACCAAACGCCTAACATATCAATCTCCAAGACTTTTATACATGCATAAATTATAAAATAATATATGTCGATTGAAAGTGCAACATTTTCTATCATCACAGTTAGTGTTGAAATATTTTATTATTTGCCTCGCATTCATAGCCAACGTGTGTGAAATTGTTGTGAAGTATGGTTCAAGGATGCTTGTTTCCATGGTGATAAATCCAACCCATGCTGCCATTGCCATAGAAACAAAAACAAAAACACGAAGTGTTCCAGTATGCTCCTCAAACCAAGAAGTTCATTTTATTCAACCGCTCAACATCCTGTTTTCATAGGTGCCTACCCACGACTGTCTTTGAGCTTCAAGCTAAAGAGGAACATCGGCTACTTTATCCTGCAGACCTACATGCCCTCCATCCTGATCACCATCTTGTCCTGGGTCTCCTTCTGGATCAATTATGATGCCTCGGCTGCAAGAGTGGCATTAGGTAGGTGTACAAGCACCATATGTTACACATTGTACAATATTAACAAGTATCTGAATCCCGTTTCCCTATCATTGTGACTGATTCCAACATCCCACTCTTAGAAAAAAGGTGCTATCTAGAACTAAAAAGGGTTATTCGGCTGTCCCAATAGGATAACCCTTTGAATAACCCTTTTTGGTTCCAGGTAGAACCAACCCTTTTGCATTCCATGTAGAACCCTTTCCACAGATGGTTCTACATGGAACCCAAAAGGGATCTACCTGGAACCAAAAAGTGGACAACCGAAGAACGCTTTTGGAACCCTTTTGTAGGGTCACACATACAGTCTAGTCCATGAGATAATTCGATTTTGATGGTCTACTCTGTATTACTGAATGGACAGATTCCCCTGCACTCTCTCATGAACATAAAGCAGAGAAATGGGAGGTCTTTGCAAAGGCATGCAATATCCGGTGGCTTTCTAATAAGGAGTCCACCAGAGAAAAACATTAACTCCCTCAGTGATGGATCGTTATGGGATTTCCGTTGCCACCCAGAAGGGTGCTTTGTGGAGGCTGCATGCCGGTAAGAGCAGCAATCAAGATATCAATGCAGTGGGAAAACAATTGAATTGTTTGAAGGTAAAATTGATTAGGGAGCCGTGGTACAATGAATTCCAAATCCAGACGACCCACTTGGCCCTAATCTTGTTCCAGCACATTTTCTTCACTCTCTCGTGGTGTACCTTTACTCAATAACTCTGAGCAAAAGAAATAAAACCCCCATTGAGTTATAGTATGTACATTTTAGCAGACTCTCTTAAAGTAGTGAGTGCGTACCTCTCCATCCTTTTTATCATACTGGTCCCCCATGGGAATTGAACCCACAATCCTGAGCATTGCAAGCATCATGCTCTACCAACTGAGCCACACAGGACCTACAGCACATTCAGTGTAGGTTACCTGCTGCATACATTCAGTGGTGTACAGGATGCAAGGTGCAAGTAAAGCAGGGTACAATAACCTGGACCTGTACAGGCAGTGTTCAGCGATGTAACACTCTGAATGTTTGTTCAAAGTACCAGTGCTGTTCCATGTACCGGTGCTGTTTAAAGTACTGTATTTCTTTGGTTAATGCCCTCTAGAGTTGCTGAGGCTCTGTGATCATACTTCCTTACATTTAGACTAGAGTATCTTCTGACACTTAGAGACACTTAAGTGTGGACCAAATCTCATTTCTTGATAACCTCGTACCCAATTTCAGAGAACAGATGATAGGAATAATGTATCGATAATGCCATTAGCAAGCATAGTGCTACAGGATCTGAAGTCATTTGCACGATGCTTTAGTGGCTCCTTCATAATGATTATGCAGCAGAAATAGAGTAGGGAGGCTGTCTGAAACATACAATTAGATAGACATTAAAGGTGCTGTCTGGGTTTGGTGGATCCATTTTTGAACTTTTTAAATGAATGATATGTACCCATTGATTCTTATAAATGCCTCACAAGCTTAGTTTAACTGTCGTACCCCATCAGAAACCAATGTATTAGCTTGTTTTATGCCATAGTTTGTAAACAATGTAATGGTAAACATACACTGTATAGCCTAAAATCATGGCTGCAACTATCATTTTGGTATTATGTATGGTCAGTCCTTAGGACTAAAGTGACTTACAGTCATGCGTGCATACATTTTACATATGGGTGGCCCCTGGAATTTAACCCAGAACCCTGGCGGTTCAAGCGCCATGCTCTACCAACTGAGCAATACAGGATCACATACTGTAGGCTCTATTTTAATTTATTTTATTTTTTATTTTTACCTTTATTTAACAAGGTAGGCTAGTTGAGAACAGGTTCTCATTTACAACTGCGACCTGGCCAAGATAAAGCACAGCAGTTTGATACATACAACAACAAAGAGTTACACATAAAATACACAGACATACAGCCAATAATAGAGTAGAAAAATTAAAAGAATTAATAAAAATAAAATAAATAATAAGTCTATATACAGTGAGTGCAAATGAGGTAAGATAAGGGAGGTAGGACAACAAATAGGCCATAGTGGCGAGGTAATTACAATATAGCAATTAAACACTAGGAAGGTAGATGTGCAGAAGATAAATGTGCAAGTTACTGGGGTGCAAAGGAGCAAGATAAATAAATAAATACAGTGTGGGGATGAGGTAGTTGGATGGGCTGTTAACAGATGGTCTATGTGCAGGTGCAGAGATCTGTGAGCTGCACTGACAGCTGGTGCTTAAAGCTAGTGAGGGAGATGTGAGTCTCCAGCTTCAGTGATTTCTGTAGTTCATTCCAGTCATTGGCAGCAGAGAACTGGAAGGAAAGGCGGCCAAAGGAGGACTTGGCTTTTGGGGTGACCAGTGAGATATACCGGCTGGAGCGTGTGCTGCGGGTGGGTGCTACTATGGTGACTAGTGATCTGAGATAAGGTGGGGCTTTACCTATCAGAGACTTGTAGATGACCTGGAGCCAGTGGGATTGGCGACGAGTATGAAGTGAGGGCCAGCCAACGAGAGCGTATAGGTCGCAGTGGTGGGTAGTATATGGGGATTTGGTGACAAAACGGATGGCACTGTGATAGACTGCATCCAATTTGTTGAGTAGAGTGTTGGAGGCTATTTTATAAATGACATCGCCGAAGTTATACGAGGGTATGTTTGGCAGCATAAGTGAAGGATGCTTTGTTGCGAAATAGGAAGCCGATTCTGGATTTAATTTTGGATTGGAGATATTTAATGTGAGTCTGGAAGGAGAGTTTACAGTCTAGCTATAGCACAGTAATTACCAGTAGACTAACCCATGTAGTTCATTGTTCAGTAGCAGACCAGTTTGTTAGCAGATGTGGAGTACTTACCACTTTCTCACTTTTGGGAGGTACTATTTAAATGCATAATACCTGAAACTTTTCCTTTGAAAGTGGCTAGAGAGAGAGAGAGAAATAGAGAGAGAGAAATAGAGACAGAGGCTGAGAGAGGCAGTGAGAGTGAGAGAAGCTCCATAAAAATATATTTATCCCCAGAGAGTCCGGTCTCCTGATGAAAAAGGAGGGAGGCCCACGGGCACATGGCCCTGTGATTAAATTGTCAGGTCGGCGGGTGCAGTGAAGGACAGAGAGTAATAGAACCACAGAAGGAACACCGATAAAGAACATGGCTGCCGTTCAGCAAACCCCCAGAGATCGCTGCAATGAATAAAAGCAAAAGGGGGGAGAATGCTGCTGTTCCTCAGAGAGAGAAAAACACACACACACACACACACACACACACACACACACACATACTGACACACTGACACAGCAAACCGGTATTACTTAAAACTGTCCCCTTTAATATTCCAATAAATCAAGGAAAGGGACAGATTGATCCTACACTCGTAACTACCTCCAATGTTGCTTTATGACTAGCTACTGATACACATGGTTTATATTTCTTGTAAAAGAAAAAAACATGTTACTATTTTGCTGGATGTCAGTTTTCCTACATATGTGTTTCTGCATGGACAACAGATAAAGCATGTGCAAAGAATGCATTGTATCCATTTAGGGTCCTTTCTTTAGGACATAATATATAGTATGTTTAACATGAGACATTCATTTCAACTCCTTCCACGGTTAAAATGTCACTCACAGCTGGAGGCTGAATGTACACAATTATTCAACGAGTTATTTCAGGTTGGTGGTGTCCGAGGGGCAAGTAGAGGACTAACTTTTGAATTTCTATTAGGGGAGGTTATTATCTCCGATTTTGGCTCAGAGCACAACAAGACTAGCCAAGTCCCATTCGTTATATACTGTAGCCAACTCTTCTACCATTGTCACACCATGCATGTTTTGGAGGAGGAGTTCATTGGCCAAAGCACAAACAGACTGGAGCACCAGGCTACAACGAGGCAATCCGAGGCTAAAATTCTATCAAATAATATTCCGCTCTGTTCTGGGAAGTAGTTTGGCCGGAACATGATTACAAATAATTAGTAGACTGCAAACTGACCACAAGAATCTCAAACAAGAATCTCAAACAGACAAAATGTTTGACTAAAACAGAATTATTTCAAACCTTGCTTACATTTGTATATGATCACGTGTCTCTCCATTAAGCGTGGGGATACTTGGGAACAGATTTATTTAATTAAAATCACTTGGAGCTGATTTCCTGGCTTCTTTACAGTCTTTATGTCCAACAATGAAAATTAGAAGAATTCTCAGAAAACTTGGGGGGGCCAGTTGGGGAACCCTATCTTAAACTGTCTGTTGTTATCCAGGGATCACCACTGTGCTCACCATGACCACCATCAACACCCATCTAAGAGAGACGCTCCCCAAGATCCCCTACGTCAAGGCCATCGACATGTACCTGATGGGCTGCTTCGTCATGGTCTTCCTGGCCCTGCTGGAGTACGCCTTCGTCAACTACATCTTCTTCGGCCGTGGACCACAGATGCAGAAGAAGCTGGCAGAGAAAGCCGAGAGGGCCAACAACGAGAGGGCGGCCAAATATGACACCAATCGGGTAAGTCTTCATGAAGATCTCTGTCGAGACGCTCTAACTTCTTCAAAGTTCTTCCAAGTTTCATGGGTTTCAGGTTAAGAAGTTATCGGGCGCTATCTTTGCAGTCCACACACTCTTACGACGGCAGATCAGAAACTCTATAAATATGGTGTTGTGTTTCTTGTGGTTAGTCTCCTCAGGAAGGAGGTAAAACGGCATCTCTTAAGCTGACTAAGCAGCCTAATAGAGCAAAAACGCTCCGTGTCTCACAGTCGGTGAGTCTTGACCAGCGGACATGTATTTTTGTAATTATCTGTCTGACTTGTTTGTCACAATTGACTGACGTTACATGTTTTTTTTTTCATGTCCGCATGAGAATTTAATGAGTCTATACGTGTCGCTTGTTACCCAAGTTGTCATTGTCCTTTTTTTCAACTTCTGGTTTGACATTTGCACGTCCAATGCAAGTCTGCAAGCCCTATGTTCCGTAATGTTGCTACAAAACAGATATTGTGCTGTGTTAGCCATTCAAACGTTCATTCAAAGTGCCTTGTTCTCATTCCGGCATAGTCTCATATCTTGATTCTCCAATGTATGTCATTGGTCTAAATCAGTGGTTCTCAATGCTGGTCCTGGGGACCCAAAGGGGTGCACATTTTTGTTTTTGTTCTAGCACTACACAGCTGATTCAAATTATCAACTCATCAAAAGGCTTTGATGATTTGAATCAGGTGTGTAGTGCTTGGGCAAAAAAAAAATGTGCACCCCCCTTTGGGTCCCCAGGACCAGGATTGAGAACCACTGGTCCAAATGGGTCTATAACGGACATAGTTCCGGTTCTCATCTCACCCTTGAATCTATCCAGAGCAGGACCATCATGTTGTCGTAGCTCCAGATCATACATCAATCCTCTACTTCTATCTCCAGGCGGAGTCCCACGGTAATATCCTGCTGACCACCCTGGAGATCCACAACGAGGTGGCAGGAAATGAGGTCACCACCAGCCTGGCGGACAGCAGGAACTCTTCCGTCATGGGATTTGACAACACCAGCACAGGTACCGGCGTCCAGTGCAGGAAGGCGAGCCGGGCCTCGGGTCCTCGCCACAGCCTCGACAGGCACGCCCAGCTCAAGAGGCACAAACTGCGGCGGCGCTCGTCGCAGCTCAAAATCAAAATCCCTGACCTGACGGACGTAAACGCCATCGACAGGTGGTCGCGGATTATCTTCCCCTCCGTTTTCTCCCTCTTTAATTTAATCTACTGGATGTATTATGTCAACTGATTGACTGATTTTAGGGTTAGGTGGTGTTATAAAAAAAATCTCCTTTGTCATCATTTTGTCTTTTTTACGTGATAGGAAATGTTTGCTATCGAAAAACAAAGGACTGCCTCTATGTAACACGGACAAAATGCTTTGACCCCTTTGTTCAAGTTTTTATATTTGCAGTCATACTCAAATTGTGGATTGTGGTGGATTGCTAATTCTTAAGATTTTGTACAGAACTATGTAGATAAATACCCATACTGTAGGACTGGGACTGTATACTTCCCAATCTTTTTGCCCTCTCTGCAGTTTGATAATGGAGATCTTTATACTCAATTCAATATGTGCAATTTGCAAGAAAGAAAAGGTATCCATAATTTTTTTTTTTTAAACAAACCCAAATAAAATACAAATGTTATGTAATGTATTATGCATATACACAATGAATTGTAATGTATACTTTATAATTATTCACATATTATTTGTTATGAATGCGGATCAATGCAAAAAATATATACTTTTTATATGTTTTGTGACGCTTGCCATCTTTATCACGTATATATTTTTTGTCTTGGTCAGATAATCATTTTCAAGTGCACATACAGTATTTGCATATTTTACAGTGAAGTGGTCATGTTTATGTATGTCTATGTACAGTGTATTATTAGTATTACTATTAGTAGTAGTAGTAGTAGTAGTATTGCTATTATTATTATAATTATGATTACATACTGAACTATAACATTTTAACACAGGTGAAAATGAATGTCTACTGTTGAGGGTTATAATATCTCAGGTTCTGGATTCCATTACGTTTTCAAAATCCTGTCAAACTGTCTTGAAATTGGAATATTGATTGGTAATCTAAACATACCCACCACTGCACTCAATGAATCTGTCATGGTTCACATCTTTTCTACCTGTTATTGTGAATGCATGACAGGATTTCACTCAGTAAATTGACGGCATTCCTTTAAATCAGCTCCATCTTTGATAGCTGTTGAACTCTCCTGCCAACGGCCTTGTGCTACATACTGTATAACATGTCTTTGTGAAATATTTTGATATTTTTGTAAGGTGTAACGTTGACTATAACTACAGTATATTAACTCCCTCTCTTGCGCACTAGTGTTGTAGAAAATAGATTCCCTCTGTTCACATCATTCCATGGAAGTGGCAGGGTCGAGGGTTTGTTTGGTTTTTAGCATTTGACTGATCTTTACTGCGGAAATGACCTCCAACTGTAAATATAATGTATATAACAGATTTGATGTAAGTGTGCAAATGTTTATTTGGGGTTGTCTAATTAGTTGTCTGTTTTATAAGACAATGTGAAATACCGATTACATTTCTGTCCTCTTTAAATGCTTGAAAATCTATTTAATTAACATATGGGGTAGATCATATTTTTTTTATTCCTTCAGATTTATAAGCAATGAATGCCATGAGAGACTATCTATCAAATGCACAGCCAATATAAATAATACAACAAAACACATTGTAAATCAAGGGCATTGCGACCACTGAAAACAGTATATCATCATCCATTTCTATATTTCTATAATCTATTCTGCACAGCTATCATAGAAGCACATGTGATGTATTAGCCTCTCAGTATACAACTGATGCATGAATTCTGTTCTACAGGGCAAGGACAACGAGCCATAATCATTAGATTGTAACAAAACATCTAACACATCCCATTAGGAAATATAATCAACGGCATGGAAGTAGCTAACATTTGGTGAAACATTGCCATATCATGCTGCTCAGGGCGAGAGAACATGCCAAGATGGCAATGTCTCTTGTTTCTCTATGCATGTTATATTGCATTAGTAGTGGTGATTAAAAAATAACCTTAACCCTATCATCTTAGACCTGTATCTCAGGTTACAAGTACAGTTCAAGAGATTGTGATAAACTGCCATTCTCTGGTTGGTTACAGAGCAACCAATCATATCCTGGGGTCAATGGCTGGGATTCACAACGACAGTCTTCAAATATATAACACATTTATATACGTGTAAAAAAATAATTGTGCGCCCATGTATTTTACCATTCCCAACTTGCAGCCAACTGCTTATAGTAGTGACATGTATCTCTGGTATGTAAATATACTTTGCTACTTGATCATTAAGCTTGTTGTGTGTTTTGGGTTTGAGCGATATAATGGTAGAGTGTGTGTGGTTACACACGCTGGCCTTTAAACAGTTACAGACCCTGGGGTTTCCCGTCCCTTCTCTACTGTGTAGATGAGGCAGTGTTGGCTGGGTCTTGGTGTAAGATAACTAATATCTCTTCTTCTGGGTGTAAGATAGGTAATATCTCTTGGTCTTGGTGTAAGATGAGTCATTTCTCTTGATCTTGGTGCAAGATGAATAAAATATCTTGGTCTTGGTGTGAGATGAGTAATCTTTCCCGAGACGCAAATACTTGAGTTAGCCCTTCAGAGCTAATGCCCAGTCTTTAGCTCAGAGGGCTAATACGGTCGTGTGGCATGCAGGAGACCTGGGTTTGAATCCCGGTCAGTCACATTGGCACATTCAATCTGACACTGTTTCATGCATTAAGTGCACTCATCGTTGCTGGCTTCTAATGTTGTCTGGCCCATTATGGAATGTCGACATGTTCTGTTCTGCCATAAATGTATTTAGGTATAGATATCTGTGTCTGTTTTTCTCCCTTATTTCATTAGGTTATAATGTTGCTCTATTAATGAAATAATATCAATTGTATGACAGTAATATCTGGTTTTGCATCCATTCAAATCCATGATTTCTGTAACACATCTGTTATACGCTATAGCAACAGGATGAACAATGGACAGACTTCAAAGACAACATTTCTTGTTCCTAATGCATTTCTGTTGAATGATTGAATCTAGACAAAGCCCAATAGTTTATGATTTATATGTCAGGTGAAGATAAACAAATGATTACCAGTATTCCTGGATTGTGATTAAAACTGTATTCATCAATGAATATGTGTGTGTTGGCTTTTCTGATATGCCTTCGGGCGACTTTAAATACACAAAACAGGTGTTCATAGCCATGTACACTGAATAGAATTGCATTTTAACTCTCACAGTGTACATATTAACTCTCAAGGAAGTGTTGCTTTTTCAATACTCAAAAGGGTTCATTTAACACTGGATTAGTGGGATTCATGTGTACACTGAAAGTGTTATATTTAGCACTGTCCCAGTTTAATTTTCTATGTAAAATTATGATCTTCGACGGCAATCATGGACTGTAGGTCTGTGCCTCCTACAAATTGGGTATTCATACTGTAGTACATGTCCAAAAAATGCTTCACACTCTGCCTCTCCACCATCCAGCCATGTAGCTTGATTAAAGCAAGGGCCCTGGGCCGTGACCTACAGTATAAATAGTCCATTACTCTGAAGTTGGACCCGCCAGACATACTGTAATTTTGTAAGGAACCATCCACACTATAGGTCAGCCTGCCTGGGGGGGGGAAGCCTTATGCAGCGGCACGGAACCAACAACACACTTAACCCGCATGGCCCAGAGGGATTAGACTAGTCATAAAGTGCCCCAAAATCAACAACCCATTGCAAAACACAACCCTTTCCCTTGAAAGTTATAGTAAGTACGGCATTAATGAATCATTGAGTATTTGACTCCACCTCCTGAATGTATCATTCCATACTGTTACTAGTAAGGCCAATAGGGTTTTGTATGCCAAAATGCAGCCTACTCATCGTGGTTGCCGCCAATAAAACAGCACATCCAAGGAGAAATTGAGATGTAGCAAATAAAAATCACTCATACAATATAGGCAATGTAACACGATGGAGTCCTAACTGTTATGACTCTGATTATTACCAGCACCCTTATGGGGCAAGTGGTGTGATTGTGTGGGTTGCCATAGAGTAGGCCTATGTTGTGTAGGAGGTGTGGTTGATAAATTGGTTGTAATAACGTGCTGAGGGAAAATGATTCTGTATTTCCTGGAGGGGATCTCAGCCCAGCATTAGAGTGTACAACTGTCAGAAAGGTGACAGAGGCAGCTGTGGAATAATGGTGATACGCAGGCTTTAACTAATCATTAGGCACCATAGGGAACTAATTCCCACTTTTCCCACTTTTATTCCACCAATGATCAACCTCATTTGATCCATTACTATTTTGATTCTACAGATATGAATGCACTAATCCCATGACAAAATACAGCCAATCACAAGCACTCTACGGTGTGATTCAACTTTACATAGTATCGGTATATAATACCTCATATGCAGTGGTTTCAAGAGTTAATCATATACAGTATGCAATATTTATCCACCCTAAGGTACCGTGAGGATCTGGCGACTACATATAGACTGTGGAAATGAATTTCTTCGCAGCCTATCAGTTCTCTCAGGTAAAAAACAATAGTGTATATGAATAATTACATGGGAAACTGCTGTGGTAGGCAGTTCAATCCCCAGGCACCCCCAGCTTCAATAAGGTTGCCCATGATAGATGTGTATACTTTCTTACTTAAAACTTCATAATGGGATCCATGGATCTCAATCACAAAGTTTGCATTGGGTAACATACCATTATTAGTATCATCTAACAATAACAGGACTCGGCACTTTGAGCAGGCAGAGATATGGTAATTTGCCCACCCAGTTTGTTTCATGAAATAATTATCAACACATCCAAACCTGGATGATATTCCTGTTTTGTTGAAATAAGGCATACTTTCTTTGAGTCACCCACATTTAGTCTAGGATACGGCTACTTTGTTTAATTTCCACATTCTCCCCATACAGTACACTATCTTCTCCTCCCTTCTCCTCCCTTCTCTTCTCCTCATACAGTACACTCTCTTCTCCTCCCTTCTCTTCTCTCCAACTTCCATGCTAAAATAAAATGGTGTTCCCACTTATGAGAACACTAATCATTTCTGCCTATCTGAGCTGCCTTCAACATTTGAATTCCAGATATTTTTCTTGGACTTCACCTCTCTTTGACCTTGTGATACCACCTCAATATCTAGCAAATAACCCCGCCAACACGAGAAGAGCCAACCCAAATTCCATTACCAGCTGAGTTGCTGTTTCCAAAGCCTGCCAAATGAACTGAACTCAATTACGAACATGTCTTTGGGGCTTGAGGAAATGGTGCAAATCTCTGTAACAGTATCCCTTGCAAGACTTTGAAACGCCTCCTCCATAGGACCATAGAATGGTCAAAATCCAAGTACATCAAACACAGATCTTTGTGAAAGCAAAAAACTAGTAGCTTGCAGGGCACCAGTTAACAGCAAAGCTGTTTTGAACCACAGGGATCCCTATCCAATAAAGCTTGAAAAGCTAAAAACATGTTGTTGGCCTGAGATAAGTCCTCATCTGGCAAGACAGAACATGGCTTGTCACCAAGGGAGTAAGAACATATTTACATTGAGAGTATGAGAGGAAGCTGTGTTCGCAGTCCTTGCATTATCACATAAACCCATTTTGACCTCCATATGGTCATATTTGTTGTTGTGTCTGAAATAGCAGTCCTAGTTCTTGTCAGGACATGTCACAACTAATAACAACATTACAGTTTCCTTTAAATCTGGGGACCTTCCCGTTTGTTCATTTTTATAGGCACAAGGGGGTCTTTGGAGGGATGACACACATATTGTGATAGATGGCTGAAATGTTTGGCCCCGGAAAGTCACAAAAACCACTCTAGAGGTCAGCAGATCCCATGTTGTGGAAGAAAAATATCTACTTCTGTATCTACAGAATCTACCCCAAAGTTTGCCCTTCACTATATTCTCCTTGAAAAAGAGACCGAATTCCAAATCCTACCTTTACTCTTATGTTTATAGTAGACAAGACCCCATGGATCAGAAATGAATTGTGTGAGGCATTTAACATATAAACCACCTGCACGACTCGTGCGCTAACACGCGACTGTCAAACGAACAGAATACACCAGAGACACATCTCATGTGTTTTTCTACTTCATCGCTTGAAAGAGATGGCATTGAACATGCTACACCATTTAAACCAAATTGGTAAGAGTGCATTCATATTGCTGCTGTATGTTTTGGTAGATGTTTGAGTCCCCCGAAGAGCCTAATACATCTCATAGGCTTTATTGTGCTAGGCTTTTCTTCAAATAATCCTTCTTGTATGTCTTCTTTGTTTCTCCCATTTCATTTGATTTGGGGGTGTTTCTGTTTGTGGGATGCCAATGCAGATATTATACCATGCAGTTATGAATTTGTCAGTCCCTGTACTAAATCCGTTATGGGCCAAGCCACTCTTTCAGTGTTACGGTAATGACTGAATCACCATTGTTACGCAATGACAGAATCATTGTGACAATTGGGAGAAGGGTGCATTCTAAAATGGTCAGGGTAACTTTGGTCCACAGTTCCAGTTTACTGACCCCAAAAGTCCTGCTCATAGTCCCAAAATCCACAGGAAAACATTAATGCTAATGTGTAATTCCCAGCCACTGAAATTGAGATTTAGTTCTACAGAGAACCCCTCTGAATAAATTCTATCTGATGTTTTCCTCTTTCTCTTTTTTTCCAGGCCTCCTGACACACTTTCTGCTCATTCATCAACAGCATAGTGAGTGAGAGGGAGGAGGGATGGTTCTGCATCAAAAGACTGTCTCGGTGACTGGGGGAATACATCCCTCTCTTCAGTGTGTGTTTGATGATGCCTTTCTGTTTTAAGAACTCAATGACACACTTCAGCTGGGTATTAGCCTACTTACTCATCTCTCCTGTGTTGTCTTCTATTCAGACCTGGGTTCAAATACGATTTGAGTTTTTTCAAATACTTGCAGTGCTCGTTTCAGTCTGCCTGGAGTGCCAGATGGGCGGCGTTAGCATTTTTGCAAGTATTCTATTGGTTCCATTACACCAGGTAAACTCAATCAAGACCATATCAGAAATAATTTCCAAAAGTATTTGAACCCAGGTCTGGTTTTCTTTGACATACAGACAAGCTTCTGGATTTTTCCTCTTACTGTATACTGTACATTACCTAGTATGTCAGAAGTTATAGTTCATGTATTGTATCAGTTGTATACTTGAATATAACTGGAACAACTTTTAAGGTTGACTTTAAACTTCAAAAGATGCTACCTTAACGGTGCGCCTTCTTTTGGAAAATAACATCGTCTTATATAAGATCATCTTGACGAGGGACCGTAACGAAGCCTGAAGCTACCCAATGGAGTATAGCTTACTGATCTAACTTAAAAGGCTAGTCCCATGAGATACCACAGCAACGGAAACCAGTGAACATTGTTAGTAGAAGTGATACACTATTTAGGTTTGATACCAACATTATAGGCTTGTCTTTGTCACAGGGGGCAGGCTCTGGGGATTTGGAGAGGAGGAGAGTGTTGCCCAATGTTTTCAAGTGATACCCACTCAATAAATTATTTTTGTGGCAGTGAGAGGAGAAGACAAGATTGTGGAGGTTGTGTGTTTGGATACTGGGTGACGTGGGAAGCTTGGCCACAACTGCCCCTGACTGATTAAAGGTAGAGGAACGTGTCTCTGGGTCTGAATGTACTGTATAATCAAACTAATGACTTACTCTTTAGCAATACAATGCTGGCTTATTCAAGAATCCATTCCACAATAAAAAAACAACCAAAGGGTGAACCTTTACTAAATTACACAGTATCGTTAGGCTGTCTTAATTTCAATGGGAAGAGGATGCTTTAGTGTTTTATTAGTTAAAGCTGTGCTATGCAGAAATTGCTCCACCATTTCCTGGTTGCAAAAATTCTAATAGTTCCCCTAATTTCCATTTGACAAGTAAGTATATGTTTTAATTTTTTAATTTTCCATAACCAAAAATATTGTATTTTCAGCTGTTTGAAGCTAATGTACAAAACTGAAAGTAAAAGACACAAAAACTAAACTTAAGAACAGGAAGCATAGAAATAGTGCACATATAGTGCTTCTTAGACTTTCAATGAGAATGACAGATCTATGACAGATTCACATTTCTATGTGAATTTGGTCAGGTCACCCAAAAAGTTTCATATTGCAACTTTAAATTACACTGGTTTATGGTTTACCTCCTGTTTCTGCATTTGTCTCAACCAAGGTTGCCACATAACCATCACTATCTTTGATATATTGCCTTCTCTCAACTCATGTAGATGATGAATCCATTGTGCTGCCCAGTAAGGATATAGGATTAAAGACATGCTCCTGAACTTTGGCGACTACTAAGTATTTTTTAAATCTCCCGCTTTGTGCTGGATGTGTCAATGTGTAGTTCATACATGCATAATCTATGAGCAGAATTATTGTCTTACCACCAAATCCCTAGTTTGAAAGCCACTGTATTTCTGAAAGCTGTGCTGCACTACATTTCCCCCCACTTGTGTCAGCCCCCTAGTAATTAGTTCAACAAATGAGCTTAAGCCCCTCGCCATGTGAGTGACAGCTAGCAAGAGGCATATCATGCACACATAGCAGAGAGAGAGAGAGAGAGAGAGAGAGAGAGAGAGAGAGAGAGAGAGAGAGAGAGAGAGAGAGAGAGAGAGAGAGAGAGAGAGAGAGAGAGATGATGAGTATGTGATGTATTTTCTGGGACCACTTTTGGCTCGTGAGTGCTACTTTCAGAACTACTGGCTAAAAAGTAAAATAAAGTACCGGAAAATGTCTTTAATTCCTTTTTCACTTAGTGTCACTTGTAAGAGGTAATTTTAGGATAGGGCCTACTGTATGATACTTGTAAAAGTCACATCATAATTTAGGCTTTGGACATTTCTGATGAAGTCTTTGGTGGCTTTTTTAATGGGTACATGCTAAAAGAGACATCATACGGACAGAATTCAAAGGAGAGGTTTGTAATTTAGTTGCTGCCAGTCAAGAGTGAACGGAGGAGCTTGACACAACGGAAAACTGATAATTCTTCAAAGTTGTAGACAAGAAAACAATGATCCATGCCAGCTTACCCTGTCATTTCTTAGGCAAGTGATACATGCCTTTTCAGTATCCAGTACAGTTTGTAGTACAGATTTCTCAGAGATTCCGCTCATCATTAACCTTGAATCACGAGGCCTTTCTTCAATGAAAGCATACATATTTCTCCACCAGCTCCATCCAAAATCGTTCATTCTGTACATTCATCCCGTTTCTCCATTCTCCTTTGAGTCTTTAAACAGCATTACGGCAGATTGATTGGTGACTTTGCCTGGATCAGCATGTTTGAACCTAGCAGCACTCAGAGTGAACACTGGAGCGGGCTTCCATTTGTTTTCCCCGTGACAGAAGCAATATCTATCCTGTAGACTCATTAGAAGACAGGGAACAGAGTGAGTAGCAGCTGGGCTCAGGGGAGAAGAGGAGTGGAAGAGAGGGATTGGGGGGGAAGACATTTCTTGCAGCACATGCCTTGAGATGATTTAATGTTAGCCCTTTGCTGATAGCACCTTGGCCTCATCTATCAGCCATTGGGGGTTTATTTATGGGTGTCTCTGAGGCTGTAGTCGCTGTGACAGACAGTGTGGGGGAGTCAGAATAGCTCTATCTTGGTATCACCGGGTCTTTGCGTTGATCTCTGTACCCACCAGGAGAGAGCTTAGTTTCAGCTCAAGTGAATAGGCCCAATGAGACTCTGACACTGTCCTAATATGGACACCACGTGTATTGACTACCAAATGTATGCAATGGTAACCAAGACACACAGCCAAAAACTGGAACACAATGTACTGGCAGTCAACTAAACCAATTCATGCTGAAAGGTATTCTAGATTTCCAAGGCGGGACAAATAAGAGGAGTTATTTTGATGCTCTTGCAAGACATACTGTATATCCAACCTGGTCTCAGAGCATTTCGTATTATTCTGTACGTAAATCCGCGACGCTACATTTAGTATGATATGTTACGTTTCATATTGTATGTATTAATTTGTGAATGTCCATGACCCATTTAGCATGATATGTTACGTATTACAATTTGTATTATATGTTTGGAATTTTCAAAATGTACAATGTGTTACATATTTGCAAAACGTATGATATGTTACGAATTCTAGCTAGGTGGCTAATGTTTGCTATCTGGCTAACATTAGCTAGGCTAGGGGTTAGGAGTTAGGGTTAAGGTTAGGGTTATGTTTAGAAATTAGGTTAAAGGGTTAGGGGAAGGGTTAGCTAACATGCTAAGTAGTTGCAAAGTAGCTAAAAAGTACTAAGGAGCTGAAAAGTTGCTAATTAGCTAAAGTTGCCAGTGATGCGATTCGAACTCGCAACATTTGGTTTGCTATAAGTCCAAGTTATACACCCGGCCATCCACCCCGACCAACCACCCTACTTTCGTTTCTGCTTTACGTAACCATCTGTCTTATGTAACCATACAAAATGTAACATATTATACTATTTTGAGAGTCCCGGATTTACTTTTACTATGTTACGTCTGGTCTATGAGACCAGGCTGGTACATCCTGTCCACTGTTTATGCAACTCTCTGAAACAGTAAACAAACTGGAGTCTCACTCCCTCTGCTGTACACTCAAGGTAAATGTGTAGTGTGTGCCTGCCTGCCTACCTCCTTTCTAACTGTCCACCATATTCATACCATCAGGACCTTAATTAAAAGAGAACCATACCCAGTAATTATGAAATGTTCTCTAACTACATCTAGCTAATTACAGTATTACAACTAATCTACTAATGAATATCAACTCATTGAATTCATTAGGCGACATTATGTGTATGTTCGGACATTTCAGTAGATTCAGTTATGTGATAATTACATATTGAATTAATAGCAATAAGAGATGGATGAAACCTGCAGTTGAAATACATGACAGGATGACCTAGGAAGCTTTTAAAAGAGTGTCATTGGTTCGTACACTGCCTCTAGACAACTGCTGAAATATTTGTGTGTACAGTAATGCAGCCAGAGTTCCCACCATTCATTTTCTAAGCAATCACCTCTCTTCTCCTCTCACAGTAATTATATTTATTTGGAGGCTGCTATTATTCAGAGTAAAAACGCTTTCAACCTTGCAAGAATCAAGAGAGGGTGTCTTTGTCATGGAGTACATCTCAAATGGCACCTTATTCCCTGTCTAGTGCACTACTTTTGACTGGTCAAAAGTAGTGCACTAGACAGGGAATAAGGGAATAGGGTGTAGGGAATAGGGTGCCAATTGAGATGTGCTCAATGTACCAGCCGCTGGACAGAAAAAAGAAATCAACTCATCTTTTGTTGGGTTTTCTAAAGTCCAGTTACCTTGTCATGTTGCCAGGTAACTGCAGCCATGTGTGAGGGGTTTGTGTCACATACATGGTTAATGGCATTACTAGGCACTGAAACAGAGATTTTAACATACGCCCTGTGTAATGACTTGAAGCCGTCCTCTCTTGATACCTGCATAGGTTGCAACACACACACATGTGTACACACACACCATACACACACACAGACGCGACTGCACGCATGCACTTGCCGCACAAACACACACCGAAAAAATACTAGAGCCTACAAAACCTAGAAACATATCATTACACCTTAATCCCTAATACCCCTAGTGTCTTCTCCTCTTCAAAGGGCAAAGCTCACCCCCCTCTCTTTAAACATGCCGATGTTGGATAATAGGAACTGAAGGAAGGCTCTTAGCAAAGATGTCTGAGCTACTTAGCTAATACAAGTTCCAGGATGTAATCCTTTATTATAAAGCAATGGGATTAATGTAAGGCTTATTTCAATATCCCCTATGTAGTCATGATTCACTGTATTTTATGTGTTCGCCAAAAAAAAGAAATCAATTGTGAGTAAAAGGAAGACTTGGCATAAGTCAATAACAAAGCTAATCCCCTTCATCCTCGCTGCAACAGCACAACAGATACAGTTATAACATGCTTAGGCCATTAACATCTCCAAATCAGCTTTGGTCCGAATTCTCACTTCTGTACTGCACTATCAATATGTTTTGTGTCTTTAGCGGAATCCAGGAATGTGCTTTAATGCGACCTGACAGTCATTGGATTATACACACTTTAAAGAAAAGGATAGATTTTCCTGGATGGACATTCAGCCTTTCATTTGGTTCACTGAGAGGTTGGTCCAGTTTTGAACAGCTGTGAGTAGAGCTATCCATCCCAGCTCTGTGAACCTTCAACAGGGCATGAGTCTGCCCGACAGCTACCTGGGAGAATCCAGAACCTAAAATCTCCATATTTAAGTTATCTTGATTCTGTCCACTCCTTTCCCTGTTGGTGATATTCCAATCACAGACACCCAGGCCAAGAAATCGAACCAGTCTCAAATTCAAAGCGATAGCTATGGATGCAAGGACTGACCATTCATGATATCAAAATGATAGTTTCAACCATGTATTGAAGCTATATAGTGTTTGCTTACATTTACAGTGGCGTAAAACAAGCTTATATTTTGTGTTCTGATGGGGTACGACAGTTGAACTTAGCTCATGAGGATTCTAGCTTTAAACCACCTAATTGAAAAAGGTACAGCTAGTTGTTAGTATTCATTGAAACATACAAAGTGCCATACAGACACATTTCATTTCACTACTTTCTGTTTATATACAGCCTCCCTCTTCATGCCCTTACAGGAGGGCTGCTTAGCGAGGGCTTGCCATCTCTTTTGCCTGAAGCATTACCGACCGAACTCGGATGGAAAACCATTTTGGGGTAGGCTTTGTAAGTACCTGAGAGCGTTGGTGCCTCTGGAGTACTCTGACGGTTTGGAACCGACTCTGCGTTTAGCTCTGTGGGTGTGATGCGGCTCTCGTTTGAAGTACAAATGTAGAATGCGGGCTCTCAACGTGAAGGGTATCTGAAGAAGCTATTGCCATGGGCTGTGTAATGTTCATCTTATGAAGAGAACTGCAGGTAAAGCATGAGTCAATACAGCCCAGTCTAGTGTATCTATCTGCATGGGTTATCATGACTCATTGGGGGGTAGCATCACTCACTGTACCACCTACGCAGCTAAAAAAAGAACCCTGATTGAAGAACCCAGTTTGTAATGGATACACATGAAAACAATAATAGCCTGGAGAAATCAAACAGTAATCCGATCACTGGCTCAGCTGAACACATTATAACAAGTGAAAAATGTGAACGTCATGGAATACCCAGTAAAATGTTCACATCATAGGTACAATAGCATTTTGTACATTTGTGAAATAATTTTGTTCAAGTAGGACTCCCACTGAGATGAAGAAGAATACCTGGTATTCCAGTGTGTCTTGTCTATGCCTACAAGGATAAATTAAACAAATCTTCTTGAAAGTTGCATGCATCATTTCACATAGCATCATGACACTCTACACTTTTGGTTCTAGTACACCAAATATATGAAGCATATCAAGATTTTGCTCAGCAGTATGACGTCCTTGCAGTGTTCCAAGCAGACCTGGGTTTAAATACTATTTTGAATCTTTCAAATCCTTTCAAATCCTTGTCTGTCTGGATTGCCAGATGGGCGGGGTTTGCTATTTTGCTTATATTTTATTGGTTCCATTACACAGAGGAAATTCAATCAAGCCCAGATAAAATATTTGAAATGATTTCAAATAGTATTTGAACCCTGGTCTGGTTTCAGTAAGCTCGCCTGAATTGTTTCAAATGGGGTAAGCTGTTTAACAACACCATTTGTACTGATCAGCATGATGTTAGCAGCTGAGTCAGCTTGTTAGTCAAGGCTAAATGGCTGCCATGAGCACTAAACTTGGTCAGATATCACTGGTCTGAGTTGTAAGACAGTCAGCATTCAGTAGCCTCAGGGTTGAGAGTGGTATATCTATAAAACTGTAAAAGCAACGCATGTGGGTGGAACTTGGAGCCGTCTAGACAAGCAGACCCAGCTCTCCTGACAACCTGCCTGTGACCCACAGGTCATAGGGCCTCTGGGCAAAGCACTCTGTTGTAATGATGGGTTATGAAATGTCTCACTATTTTCATGTATCTGGATAATTATGCACTCATCTCATCCATATTGTATTTCTTACATAAAAGGGCAGCTATGAATACATCCTAGAGATGTTGATCAGTGAAGGAATTCAGCTGTTGCATGTTTGCATCTGTGCCCCAGCATGTTTGCTCGAGTGGCCTCCTCGGTCCCAAACTCCCAGCGGAGTGAGTTAGTCTCAGGTGCCTATAAGATCCCATGGGTTCTGACCCCCAATCCCCTCTCTCTCTAGATGATTTATATGCACACAGTTCTCTTATAATCAGGTGAGACAAAACTGGCCTGGAATAAAAACCTGCTCACACTATAGCTGTATGTGACAGGGTTGATCATCCCTGTTGCATGTAGTCAATGTTTTACATACATTTTCAGACAAGGACACCTTTACTAATTAGTGTGATTATGGTGACTCCCTGTGGTCAAGCATGAATACTGCAAGTAAAAGTAAGAATAAATTATTCTCAAACACACACTTGTTGCGGTCATGAAGCTATTGATTTACTTTTGATATGTGACAACTATCCAACAGTTCCAAATTTAACAGAAACTGGAAATGTTGCTCTTATATTTGTTGTGTTGTTTGTAAATGTTTTCTTCTCTATTTGGTCGGATTGAATAGCTCTAATCTCCTGCTCAGTCTCTCCCATTGTGTTTGTAGTACCCATGAGCCTAGATAGACCATGTCATGCACAGCCTGCATTGCATATAATTTACAACTGTCTTAGTCGAATTAAAGACAGAAACAGCCATGGAATTGAAAGCTCTCCCTCCTTCTCTCTCTCCCTTTCTCCTTTAATGGCCAAACACATATTGCACGAACAAGCACTTGCAGGGAAAGAAAATCGAAGGAAATTAGAAGTTGATTGGGTCCTCTGGGTTTGTTTTGGAACTCTCACTCCATGGTGGTAGGAGCCAAAGGGGCCTAATGTATTCTCTATGAAATCAGGGCCTTATAAATTCCTAATCTCCCCCAATGTTCATCCCAATGTTTTCTAACAAGGTCTCTCCTTACCAGCGCGTACAGCAGGGATCATCTACTAGATTCAGCCACGGGTCAATTTTTTCTTATCTGCATGGTTGGGGGCACATGGGAATACTTTGGAGCAATCAATTGAAGATGATTTCCTGGTGCTTTTAGTATTTTATGTCTAGCAAGGAAAATTGTAAATACAAAAATCATTTTAAAAGTGTGGCTCAGAAAACTTGCTGTGCCAAATAAAACCAGCCGCAGCACAAGTTTGGTCCGCTGGCCGCCATTTTGGGAACCCTGGTTTACAGTTACAGCAGCCCATCCAATGAGTCCTGATAGACTATAAACCAAGAGTACTGCCAAGTAGGCCTATCTGTCCAAATGCAAAGTCCCACAACCAAAAAATGGGGAATGAACTATCTTGCTGACATCTAAGGTGGGATTATAGCGAACAGTGTGTGTGTGTACTGTAGACTTCTGACCGTCCTTCTCCGACTGTCTCTGAATAACTTTTGAGTTTTTGCACCACCTAGTGGTCAAATATGTTATAGTCCCCGGTAGTGTAGAAAACCCAATTCCAATTCGACCACTAGCACCTATTTCCTAGCCTATACACTGTCTTGTCTAACGTTCAAATCTTATGATATTTGATAGGTATTAAGAATAAGACGATATCTTATATTTCACATTCATCAAATATCTTGCAGATCTACAGGGATGAGGGAAGTGTAGTGGATAGGAGTAGATTTGGAATTCGGAGGCATTGCGTCACAAGTCAAAGAGCCCTCTGTGTTTCCACTCACTCGACGTTTCCTATCATAATGAGTTTTGCTTCTGTTGAAGCGTAAATTGACGTTTTTGTTGTTGTACGTGTATATTTAATATACCTACATGAATGCGGTCCATTAAAAAGTTTAATTAAGTTACGAAATAGCTCAATTCAAGATTGTCGACTTTTCGCTTGCTGGCCAGCTCCGCCAGCGGAGTCTAACGACGAGATGGACCAGGCAGCGAGCCGATACCAAGTGGTGAGCCAAAAACAATCGACATTGCTATCTGTTTGGGAACTCCAACTAATATAAACAATACAAACTATTTACAACATTACTTGACTAGAAATGTTTGAAGTTGACGGCTTGCAATCAAACTGGTGTTCCTCGTGCCTGTCACTTCCGCATTATTTAGCAGCAGATCAACAGTACAACAGCTAGCTAACCGACGCGTTAGCGAAGCTAGCAACTCAATGGGAGTTAAGTGTTAGCCATCCGAATAACACCACTTCGGCTCTTAGTTAACTCCGCGTTGAATTGGGTTTTCGGAACGGATAACTTGGCTAGCTAGCGAACGTTATTTAGCTGTATGTCAGCCAGAGCCAGGTAAACTAGGCTAGAGTTCAATTATATACAGCCATTTGTGGTAACGACCAAATAATCTACCTTGCGCAAGTAACCGTAGGCCTGTAACACGCGCCTAATACATTATCCCATCATACAGAATATATGGCCTATGGCCCCACAAACAAAATGTTCCGTGACATCTCTGTAGTGTTCAAATAATTGGCTTTCCATGAGACAAATATACTTTCCCCCCCAAAGAAGATGCTATTCCTAGTTATACAATAATGGTCACAAAAACAAGGTGGCTAGCTATCCCAGCGTCAAATGTTAGGTTATTGTTCAATCCTGCAATCCAGTTTGCTAGGTAGTTATTAGCGCTAGACAGATCCCTGTATGATATCTCTTCCATACAGGATTCAGCATTTCCGTTTAGGATTTATTTCAGCAGCAGTGGCAATTCTACACAATTTACCATGGGGCGGATAGAACATTTTACGGTTTTAAAGCTAATTTCAATTTTCTGCTATTCTACACATTTTGCATCTTTCATGTGCTGTCTGACTGGCTCAAACATTAAAAACATGCCATTACGTTTGTTTTATTTTTATTCCCCCTGTCTAGTTTTTATTTAGGTGATAGTTCTCAAAGATTATCTTATTAAAACATATATAGCTCCATTATGTTATCTACATACATTATTTCTGGTCTTAGTCATTTAAGTTGACACTGAAAACATTTTAACACCCCCGGGGAAAAAAAACGGAATTATATATCACACAGAACAAAAATATAAACACAACATGTAAAGTGTTGGTTTCATGAGCTGAAATAAAAGATCCCAGAAATGTTCCATACGCACAAATGTGTTTACATTCCTGTTAGTGAGCATTTCTCCTTTGCCAAGATTATATATCCACCTGACAGGTGTGGCATATCAAGAAACTGATTAAACAGCATGAACATTGCACAGGTGCAACCTTGTGCTGGGGACAATAAAAGGCCACTCTAAAATGTGCAGTTTTGTGTCACAACACAATGCCACAATGTCTGAAGTTTTGAGGGAGTGTGCAATTGGCATGCTGACTGCAGGAATGTCCACCAGAGAATTGAATGTTAATTTCCCTACCAAAAGCCGCCACCAACGTTGTTTTAGAGAATTTGGCAGTGTGTCCAACCTGCCTCACAACCGCAGATCACGTGTATGGTGTTGAGTGGCTGAGCGGTTTGCTAATGTCAACGTTGTGAACAGAGTTTCCCATGGCAGCAGTGGGGTTATGGTATGGGCAGGCATAAGCTACAGACAATGAACACACTTTAATTTTATCGGTGGCAATTTAAAAGCACAAAAATACTGTGACAGGATCCTGAGGCCCATTGTGAGGTACATTTTTATTAAAGGTATCTGTGACCGGATAGCATATCTGTATTCCCAGTCATGTGAAATCCATAGATTAGGGCCTATTGAATTTATTTCAAATGACTGATTTCATCATACGAACTGTATTTAGCTAGCTTGCTGTTGCTAGCTAATTTGTACTGGGATATAAACATTGAGTTGTTATTTTAATCCACACACAACGTTCAACTGAATCGTTTCTAGTCATCTCTCCTCCTTCCAGGCTTTTTCTTCTTTGAACTTATATGGTGATTGGCATCTAAACTTTCATAGTATTACCACGACTACCGGCAACACAGTTTGTCTTTCAATCACCCACGTGGGTATAACCAATGAGGAGATGGCAGGTGGGTACCTGCTTCTATAAACCAATGAGGAGATGGGAGAGGCAGGACTTGCAGTGCGATCTGCGTCACAAATAGGACTGACTTCTATTTTAGCAACGCAGGCGCACGTGAGCAGTGTGGGTGCAATAATTGAATAACATATATTTCTACATTTATTTTGCAATGCTCGCGCATGCAACACGAGCAGTGTAGTCAGGGTATTACGTGTGTGTGTGTGTGTGTGTGTGTGTGTGTGTGTGTGTAAATATTTGTTTGGGTCGCGCTGTGCGACGTGCTGTCATGTTCTACACTTGGCTTCTAGCACCAGCTTTAGCTATGCTGCTGGAGGTTTGCTATTGCTTGGCTGTCTAGTTGTCAATGTGAATGCTGTGTATCGAAGGCTAGGGTCACTTCTGGTTTAGTCCTGTATCGGCCCCTCACTCTCTAAAGCAGAAAACTTTAACTTTCATAGTCGTTATCATGCCATGTGTATTTAGGTTAGCAATAATTACTTCCATAGACTGACTGATTTGATATGGGATAAGTTAAGCAGTTGTTGTAAGCCTTTGGATAATGTAGCCTACTGGCCTTAAAAGTTCAAATGCCCACTGCTGCACTATGCTGGAATGCTTGCTGACATCAGACATGCCATGGTATGCCTTTCCTTTTTTGCTTCTTGATTTGCAGAACTTTTTCAGCCACAGCCATGCTATTTTGATCCTGCCTCTGCACTTTCCTCAGTCGCTAGGCAACTGTGGTTTTTCCTCAATGTGTCATCTCTCTGTCAGGTTTTCAGTTTTGAGGGTAACCTGTATTTAGATGCATCATACAGGCTGTTTTTATAATGTAAACTCCCCAACCATCCTTGTTATTTGTGTACACTCATTCTGAACAGGTCTTTTATTAAACATGTAGGCCTAACCTATCTATTTGGACTTGTTTTTTTGTTGGGAGTATTATACTGAGATGACCTCAGGAGTTCTTGTTTAGGCCTTGGTGTGCTGATGGTGAAATAACTAAATCACCCCTGGCCAATTATGCAGTTGTTTAGCTCTTACATAACTGGTGTCCTTGACACCGGATAGCATCGTGCTCACTCATTCTCCTGGCTTTGCACATTGACCCGCAGTGCATAGAGTGCTGCTGGACATGATGCCAAACTTCATCTACAGCTAAGCCACAAGTTGACCTATGCAAAAGCCACAGCCTCAAGTGAGCTGCAAGACTAAAGCAACATTTGGCACTGCTGCCACACTGATCAAGGCCTAGGCTATGCATCCGCTTAGGCTACATCATTTGTCATTGGCCAGATATAAGGCTGTGCTGTCTTCCCTAGAATCTTACCATTACCCTTCTGTTTCCCACGACCATGTTGTCTTCTTCCAACAGGATGCTATGCTGGCAATTAACCTAGATCACATGTTGTTTTGGATGTCTTCAGCACTCTTAGCACTGGAATCAAATGTTGCCTACTTAGTTTATTACAAAACACCAGATCCTTCAGTGTTGGGCCATGACCATATCTCTCCAAGCGTCTCAGTTTACAGGGCTTCCCTCTCCTTCCTCACCTTTGACAGTCTGTATTGTGAACTTGTGACGTGGGTTTTATTGAAGTGACACTTAACTCCTTCTCTATGCCCCCCTTCTCTCACAGTTTGAGAATGATGAGGACGACTCCTATGAGCCCTCCACCAGCGCCCAGCAGCCGTGCACCTCGGCCCAGGCTAGCTCCTCCTTCCAGGCCTGCCCAGTCCCAGTAGCCCTGGAGGGGGACGCAGAGGCCCCACCTCCCCCCTATGCCAGCATCGCCCTGGGAGCCACCGCTGCCATGCCTGGTACAGAACCAAAGACTCCATATACTGTCTGTTTGGATTTTTTATCCCCATTCTACTCTTCAGTTTAGCTTATGTCTTTGCTTCTGCCTTTTTATGTGTCTCACTCTCTGTCTTTCTGCCCCTTTCTCCATCTCATTCTCTCGCAGCGTCTGTCGCGCTTTCAAACATTCTGGAACCAGCCAGTTGCCCTAAGTATAGGCCGATAGTTCACACGCCTCCTGAAATTAAGCCGATGTGATTTCCTTATTTGATTGAATTGATTTCCGAACTCCGTCTTCACCTTGTGAACTGTGTTAATTGGCCCTGCTGTAGTTTTAATTGGCCATGTCTCTTCCCTGTGGTCCCCCAGTAGAGAGCAGTTGTTACCCAAGTGATTTCCCCATGCCGCCCCCCTACAGCGTGGCCACCTCTCTTCCCACCTACGATGAGGCAGAGAAAGCCAAAGCTGCAGCCATGGTACTCTCTGCTGTGGAGGTGATACCAGGGGTAGGACACACACTCTCACACACAAACACACACACACACACACACACGTACGTGTTTGAGTATGGGATGTTTACCCATGAAAACAGAATAATTCTGATGGAATGCTGTAAGAAACTTCAATGCTGCAATTCTTAACTACACAGCGTAACAACATATTTCAGGACCAAAACAACTTTGATAGCTATATTGTCCAAGTCATAGCTACAACAGTATTTACAGTATGTTAGCTCTATTTTATGTAGGTTTTGTTCAAATACCCATTGAACTGTTTCTGCTTTCTCAACAACGCCAAAAGAAAAGGAAATGTCGACACGCAACAGTACTATACCGCCCATCTCCTTATTCATTGGGATGACTGAGCTATTGCGATGTTTCCTCAGAAGAGGTGGATGAGTTGTTTTCCTGTCCTCTTTCTCTTAAACAGGAGGATGACTTCACTCCAAGGGATGACTTCAGCGATGTCGACCAGCTGAGGGTGGGGAACGACGGCATTTTCATGCTGGCCTTTTTCAGTGAGTGGATCTGTTTGTGCACGTAACCCCCCCCATTCTTCAGTGAGTTGACAAGCCCAAATAGCCTCTTTCACTGAGTGGACTGGCTCATTTCAGTCTGAGCAGTGGAACATAACAACATTTTGCTTGGATGGAAATGTCAGTAAGCAGTTGAAGGTGTTTTCTATGGATTCACCACAAGGTGGCAACAGTCACTCATTGAAGACAACATAATCTCTTCCTCCAATAGGAATGGAGGTGGGAAAAACTAAGTAAGTCAGGTTAGCTGTTCTTTGGCTACATTCATATGGCCTCAGAATGTGTCTTTTATGTATGTATAGAAGGACATCCAATTTGTAATATACTGAACAGTGACTCCCTCAACAAATGTCAGTCAACCATGAGTGATGTCTGTTTGTCTGTCGGTCTGTGCTTGTAACTGCATGCTTTCTCCTGTCTCCAAACAGTGGCCTTCCTGTTCAATTGGATTGGGTTCTGCCTGTCATTCTGCCTGACAAACACCATCGCCGGCCGATACGGGGCCATCTGCGGCTTTGGCCTCTCTCTCATCAAGTGGATTCTCATCGTCAGGGTAAGTGCAGTATTGGCTTAAAGGGGCCTAATCAATGCATCTAAAATAACGTACAGAGTTGATTTCAATATGGGACAGGACATACAGTCCATAACTTTTAAAAGCAGCCCATACAAAGAGTGTCTTCTTCAAACATCAATATTACAAATGGTTTACTGTAAATTAACAAACGGGCTAGAATTATCCTGCTTAATCCATACTGATTGCTTTGCTCATAATTGCGGCAGGTAGCCTAGCGGTTAAGAGCATTGGGCCAGTAACCAAAAGGTTGCTGGTTTGAGTCCTCGAGCCGACTAGGATAAAAATCTGCCAGTGTGCCCTTGAGCAAGGCACGTAACCCTAATTGCTTGTGTAAGTCGCTCTGGATAAAAGTGTCTGCTAAATGACTAAAATGTTTATTAAAATAAAATAAAAAAATGTAAAATGCTTTACTTGGCTAGCATGTTATTGAGTTGAATGTTACAAAATTAATTTCAAGAATGTCCAGTATATCACTGCATATCCCAGGCATGGCTTGTGCAGCAGGAAGCAGATGCTTGCTAAGGCTTGTTAGCCCTAGATGTGAGGAGGACAACCTTTAAGAGCAGGAGCCCAGTGTGCTCCGGGCATCAATCCAAGCCCTGTAGAATTTCCACATGAAGAAGCAACACACTGGTGGATGTAGTTATTAACCCCGGGCTTTCATCATTGATCTGGTGTCTCACAGCTACTCCCACTAGATGTTGTCCAATACTGGGCTATACAGTAGTTTAGGCCTTTATCTGAGCAGTGCCAAATCAAAGGCCTGGTGTCCGGGAATAGGGTTAATTTTTTTGTCCTGGAAACCAGCCCGTGGTCTCAATTAGGACACCCAACATTCGAGGAATTGAGGCTTGAGGAGGCCTAATCCTAGCTCAAGGAAATATTTTTCCCATCGTTATTCTTATCATCTATGTGTTTACAGTAACTGTCATTCAACAGTATTGTCCTATGGTAGGAAATTAATGTTGAATGTCCATTTCCTGTAAATTCCACTTTCCCACAGTTCTCGGACTACTTTACTGGATACTTCAATGGGCAGTACTGGCTCTGGTGGATTTTCCTGGTCCTCGGTAAGTTTACTGATCTGTATAGCAAATGCTGCATTCTTCAACTAGCCAATTGCTGAGGAATGAAGCTGTACTAATATAGCCACTTAGAATGTTATACATCAATGCCATCTGGTGGCTGAAAGGATGTACTAATCTTCCCACAATAAAGTGAATTCATTGACCTTGGATGAATAGTGGTGGTGTTTTAAACATTTTTTTTACTAATGATTTCGAATCCCTTCCTCAGGTCTCCTGCTTTTCTTCAGAGGGTTCGTGAACTACCTGAAAGTGCGCAACATGTCTGAAAGCATGGCTGCCTCACACAGAACACGCTTCTTCTTCCTGTACTGAGGTAAATGAAGACCTTAGTACACAGTCACTGCGTACTAACATGTATAGTAGATATTATCCTAGAGACCTTGACATTCATATAAAGGCATGCATATAAATAAAGTTATTGTTTATTAAATAATACTATATATTGTTGTTACCAATTTGTCTTTATCTAAATGGCATGTTGTAACATCTGCTACCCGTAGTCTGCGAATTCTACAATGGTAACTTTTTCATATAACTTTTTTCCCACTTCATTTGCTCCAGGTTGTTGCACCAAACATTCCTCCTTAATGTGAAATTCCCTGAGGATTTGCGACCCTCTTCTCGAATGACCAGGCCAAAAAACCCACAGTGAAAAGACGTGAGGAAGAAAAGAACCAGTGCGTCATTACCGCTGCGAAAGTCTGACGTCTTTCATTAAAAGCAAAAAACAGCTGACTCATCTCTCTTTCAGAAAGTCCGTACAATACAGATTAACCCAGCTAAATTTACCCTGTGTTTTTGATATTTCCACTGGCTTTGTTTGGCTCTTTAGATTTCAATTGCCTTCCTGATCTAACCCCTGTTATGGTCCCATCCTGCATAATATCCCAAGTCTTGTACATTGAATACACCTTAACATGGGGTAGTATAGTGCAGTGTAGTAGCTGGGTCTACCTGTTGTGGACGTTTATTGAAAAGTACACACAAGAAGATGAAAGAAAACTGTATGCAGCCAAGAGGTCTTATGCAATTGTGTCCTTTCCTGAACTGGATGTCTTCTCCTAATGAAACGGTTAGTCTTATTTTTAATTTTTTTTTTACTTTAAGAGCTCTGTCGGAGTATCAATTTGTATTTTATCCCAGGATTTTAATCCCCGTATTTAATTGTATTTGGTATAAAAATGTTATTTGATGAAACTCATGACTTTTATCGTGAAAGGATTGAACTGTATCACAGCTTATGCCAATTTATGATATTTGCACTTTTCAAGAACCTCTTTCTCCATCAGTTGTGAATTGCTTACTTGTCGTAGTGTGTAGACTGATCTCTTTGTCAATCCGTTTTGAACTGGAATTTGTATTTATCCCAAAAAAGGCTATCTGCACTTTTTTATTTTAAAGAATTACATTTTCATTGAGTTGGTCATTGCAATTAGCCTGGACTGTGACATTTTAAACTATTGTCGCGTTTCTTTAATGCTGGAATGATGCCTTTCTCATTTTTGGTTCTGTTACACAGAAGCCTCATCAGCAATATCAAAAAACGCAACTTAAATAACTTCAACTTAAATGCATGATTAGTCTGGCCGAGTTGGTTATAATAGTATTCAGCTGAAGCAAAGTTATTAATATTCTATTTGTATGTTTGTAAAACAGCCAAACTAGTTTTGTCAAATTATTCTTGGAACATCTCTGGTACTCAGATGATGATGCGTGCTTGTTAAATCTTTAACCTGAAGTCTTGCAAAATGCCAATAAAGTTCCAAATGCACCCTTTGACTGCCTCATGTTAGGCCTATTCAACATCAAATTAATTATATTGTGTGCTATTGTGAGCACTGGAGGATGTTGAATAGCCTCTTATTTAGGGCTGTGTCTGAAAACGCTACTAGCCGTTAAATCCTTGCTTCCTCCGTTCCTGTTTCCTCAATTGCTCTCAAAGCGCATTGGAGGACAGGATACAAGGTCCTTCCCTCCAACCTCTTCCTCCAGTGGTATTTTAGAGGAATTGAGACACAGCCCATGACATTGATTCTCTCAACCCTCAGAGTTTATAGTTTGGTTGTTGGGTTTGCTAGATAGTGCACATTTACCTCACTCTTTGGCATTATCGAAATGACAAAGTTTAAACCTCTTCCTGAAAAGCTCAATGTTTGTCGTACAGAGGCCTGCTTCTACTGAATGCATGTGGGTTTTATTTGTTCTTTCTTTTGGCTGTCCCCAATCCAGCCTCTTTATAAACTGTTAATGAGTGACCCATTTACAGAACTCCCTTCCGGTTGGTAAATGTTCTCTTTTATGGGGCACTTTTTTTTCTCCCTTTCATCAGGCAGGGATAGCTTAGGCCCTACTTCTCACAACCTCTACTCGCCCACCTCCTCCCTCCATCCACCCTTTAACTAGAGTGATTTGGAAGAGAGGCTATGGCACAAAGTAAACTCAGTCACACGCACCGGCCCAGAGGGAACAGTGCTGACAATCGCTGTCGACAGCATATCTGAGGTCTCGTTAGCCTCTAGCTACTTACGGCCAAACTAAGCATGTGCCTGCTCTGCTGCCCGCTTCCCGGCCCGTTGTGGACTCTACCGGGGCTTTAAGTCAACAGACTCTCTGAAGGGTGATCAAGTTGAGCTCTTAGAATCAGTTGACTCAAAGATGACACCTCCCTCCAGGGCACAGGAGAGAACGAGAGGGGACGGAGTTGAAACAAAGTAGTAGACTGTAATAGGGTTGCTGTGTGTGCTTCCTGATGACTTTGGAAGTCGGTGTGTGTGTGTAAGTTATCGGTGTGTGTGTGTGCATGGATGCATAATGTGTACTAGTGAGTTAGAATGGATGCGATGTTGCTGATTTCTATGGTTGTGCCTGCATACTTGAGGATGTGTGTGTGTGTGTCTCTGTGATAGTGTGCACGTATTAGCATACGCACAACGAGCATGTTGACAAGAAACGGCGGGATATGTAATCTCAGCAGCACAAGGCGGCTTCAGCTTTCAAGTGGGCATGGAACATGCCAGTGTGGAGGGAAGAGTGGCTTGGCTCACCTATTGGTTTGGCAGGTGCACTTGTCTCTTTACATCAGAGTAAAGTAACCACACATAGAAGAGCCTTGGGCTCTTTCCACTGTGTGTGGAGGGTTTGGAAGGATTTCCTAAATGCATGCCTGCCTGTCTTCAGTCCAAGCGGGCTGTGGTTCTTAGTTGTCATACAGACATGCTAGAATTATCATGCATGCTGATTACTTAAAATTGGGTTGTTGCATTTCACTGTGTACACATTTAGCTAATTAGCACGAGATCAGGAAATATTCCTTCACTGAATTAACTGACATCAAGTGATACTCATAAAGAATTGCACTTTTTGTGGCCGTTATCAAGCACATTTCCAACTGCACTCAAATCCAAAGGACTTACGTACTGTATGTCTGCGTGCTTCCGTACGTGTGTGGGTGTGTGCGTGTGTCTATGTATAGCAATCCAGCCAGGTCTAAACCTACATAGGAACTCCTGAGGTCATTTCACACATCTGTGGGCTTTGGAAAAAAAACCACAGCCTGACCATATGGTCATCTCTATACCTAAAGAGGAATTATACACCTGGCTGCAGAAACCAGTTCAAAGCTAGCCTTTCCGACACTGCATGCCAAACTATCAATACTCCTGAGGTGTCATGGTACAGATTTAGGTGCAGGGTTAGACCAGACGGGGCTAAATATTCAGCAACTTCTATTTTGATGAAAAGAAATTCAGGTGAGAGGAGAAGTAGGATGCTGAATTAAAGGATAAGCACATTATGGCTGAGGTTCGGATAAGAGTTAGAGAGAGCTGATTCAAAACACTATGCCCATAACAGCTGATCCAGGGTTGTTTTTTTTGCTAACCCTCATGTTTACGTGTTTCACAGAGGTATTGGAGGGCTGATCCTAGACCAGCCGTTAATGGCAGATTATAACCATAGCCAATATAAAGACTCATGGAGGATAAGCCAGGCCTCAGATCTTTTGTGGGGAGTGGGGGTGTGGCATTCGAGCTGGCAGGGACGCTCAGATCTGTTGTGGGGAGTGGTGGTGTGGCGTTGGAGCTGGCAGGGAGTTGCTTGCGCTCACTTCCCAAGCGCTCTCCACTTTGACAAGGTTAATCTGCTCTGACGATGAGCAGTTGTGCTTGGCTCGGCTCCTAGATTCCTTCCCATAACCGTAACATGAACTCCTCCAGCGCGATAGGGAACCTGGAGTAGAAAGTAGTGTGTTTTACGTTACTCCCTTGTGGTCAAGGGATGCATCCTGTCAATGAGTTTTGGTGGTGTATGTAGGTTTGCATCAAGGGAAAGGAATATGGAACAAATAGAATGTATTTATGTGAGGACAGACATGGAATTAGTCCCAACAGATTATTCTTGAAATGAGAAACATTTTAATCTGCATCAAATAATTTTTTTCTAAAGAATTGTCAATGGAGTCAAATCAATCAATTCTAGAGGAACATAGCCTACGGTATAATCTGCAAATATGCACCTATTCCTGTATTATGAGCTGAAATAAAACGTACAATAGGTTTCTTGCGTAATAAAACATACAATACATGTTAAACAGATACACAGATATTATGTGTCACTTCTAGCCCCACATAGAAGAGTTGTTCTGGCAGAGCTCCATCAGGAACAGGTTCTACATGAAGTGAATCAAACCAGCTGTTGCTGAGCTGTCGCCGTGGCAACTGCCACACAATATTTGTATTAGGATGTGCGAGAGACATAAGATACAGACAGTTCTGCTCGCGCCGGCCCTAGAGTACACAGCGTTACGCACAGCTGTTACGCAGAAGAAAAACAGTGCCAGTTTTCTGTGCTTTCGATGACGAGCTTGTTTCAGTCAGTCGCATTGGGTCATCTTCAGGATGGGTTCCCGAAACAACCAAAGAGATGTTTCCAATTTCGGATCCCCCATTTAACTGTTCCTTTTCTCTTGTTTGTCTTCCACATCATTTACCTCCTGTCTATCAGAGCGAGATATCAGCTCAACGTCTGCAAATATTGACATTCTTTGGAGGGTGCCACCTGGCCAACCTGTTGTGTAGTATTGCCCCACTTACAGACCAGACCCTTTTAGCCACACCCCAAATGGCAAGGCACATAGAGAATATCATTCATTTCAAACACGTTTATACAAACAGATGTTGATCTAACGTGCATTCGATACCTCATTACAGAGTGCCTTGATTGGATAAGTAAGCCCCTATAACTTGTTCTGTTTTAGATTACTGAACGGTGGCCACCATCATCCCCTTTGTTTTCTCTGTCCTATAAATTACCCTTTCAAAGAGCTCATTGCATAGTTATGGAGCTATACAAGTTTTACCCATTTGAAAGCTCTGGCACATTGTCTGGGACATTGCATTTGATAATATTTGCTATTTGGCAATATAGTGATGTTTTGTCTTTGGCTGCCTATCTTGGCATATTTCTCTTGAAGCACACCATCCAAGACAATTTGTCCTCTGCATAATAAATGCTATTTTGCACTTAGCTAATACAGTGGAGGACTTCCGTTATTTTATGGGCTCCCATATTTCACAGATACACAGGAAAGCCATTTATGGCACTGCTTGTGTTGACTCACCTCAACACAACTTACAACTGAGTGCTAAACCTGCCTTTTAAAAGGAATCTTGTTTAAAAAAAGTCTCTAAATTGATGGGAGGTGGGTTCCAGGTGGAGGGATATAATGTTCCTTTCACTGAGGTTGAAATGGTACACAGTTTTTGCAGTTGTAACTGAGGATCAGTTCTTCCGAACTCCTGCAACCTAACCTTAACCAACGACTCTTAATGAAAACAAAGTTGGCCTTGCACCAGTGCATTGCTATTGTTATCCTCCATTGGGATTAAACAGTACCATGCTCAAATTCAACAAAATATAATGTACTGAAACTAAAGTGGTCAATATAGATGAAAAAGACACAAAGTCCAGCTGGTGTCAGGTTATGTTTGGAGTATGATGCCTGTTTTAAATGGCACTGGCCAATCATCTACCGTGGTGCGGCCACTTTGGCCTCAATGTTCCGTCTGGGCCACACAGTGGACTGCAGTGTTAGCCTGGCATGAAAGGCCTCAATCACCGCCTTTCACCCACAGCCTGGGACCAGAGAGCGGGAGTGGGGAAGAGTGAGACGGAGGGAGGGAGGGAGGAGAGAAGCAGAGAGAGAGAAAGTGGGAGAGGGGAGAGAGAGTGAAACCTGATTTAACTCTTTCGTGTTTAGCAAGCAACCCCTCCATGTTTTCTCAGCAAACACATTCTCCCCCATGTTCTCTCCGTGTCCGAACAACGGCAGGCTTTGAGTTGCATCACTTAAGGGCCCTATTAATAATTTGACAAGTTTTCTCAGAGATTAATTGCGGTAATGACTGGGGCCAGCGATTTATGTGCGGCCAAAGCTCCATAAACCAACTTAAGCTTAATTTCCACCCCTAATTTTCCACTTATCAAACTGTTGAAGTGAAGCACGGCACATCACCGTGATGCATAGGTGCCGTCTGTTTTTAGGCAAAATCCCAATTCCTACCCTTAGCCCCGCCCCCTTGTTTTTGAGCGTCCCTGGGTGGGGGAATGTCCCTCAAAGCTCCATAAACTAACTTAAGCTTCCCTGCAGCTACTTGCCCAAGCCTCCCCAGCTTCTCCTTCACCCAAATCCAGATAGCAGATGTTCTGAAAGAGCTGCAAAACCTGGACCTGTACAAATCTGCTGGGCTAAACAATCTTAAAATTATCTGCCGCCATTGTTGCAACCCCTACTACCAGTCTGTTCAACCTCTCTTTCATATCGTCCGAGATCCCTAAAGATTGGAAAGCTGCCGCGGTCATCCCCCTCTTCAAAGGGGGTGACACTCTAGACCCAAACTGTTATAGACCTATATCCATCCTGCCCTGCCTTTCTAAAGTCTTCGAAAGCCAAGTTAATAAACAGATCACTGACCATTTCGAATCCCACCGTACCTTCTCCGCTGTGCAATCCGGTTTCCGAGCTGGTCACTGGTGCATCTCAGCCATGCTCAAGGTACTAAAAGATATCATAACCGCCATCGATAAAAGATTGTACTGTGCAGCCGTCTTCATCGACCTGGCCAAGGCTTTCGACTCTGTCAATCACTGTATTCTTATCGGCAGACTCAACAGCCTTGGTTTCTCAAATGACTGCCTCACCTGGTTCACCAACTACTTCTCAGACAGAGTTCAGTGTGTCAAATCGGAGGGCCTGTTGTCCGGACCTCTGGCAGTCTCTATGGGGGTACCACAGGGTTCAATTCTTGGGCCGACTCTTTTCTCTGTATATATCAACGATGTTGCTCTTGCTGCGGGTGATTCCCTGATCCACCTCTACGCAGACGACACCATTCTGTATACATCTGGCCCTTCTTTGGACATTGTGTTAAGAAACCTCCAAACGAACTTCAATGCCATACAACACTCCTTCCGTGGCCTCCAACTGCTCTTAAACGCTAGTAAAACAAAATGCATGCTTTTCAACCGTTTGCTGCTAGCCGGACTAGCATCACTACTCTGGACGGTTCTGACTTAGAATATGTGGACAACTACAAATACCCAGGTGTCTGGCTAGACTGTAAACTCTCCTTCCAGACTCATATTAAACATCTCCAATCCAAAATTAAATCTAGAATCGGCTTTCTATTTCGCAACAAAGCCTCCTTCACTCACGCCGCCAAACATATCCTAGTAAAACTGACTATCCTAGAGATCCTCGACTTCGGCGATGTCATCTACAACACTCTACTCAGCAAACTGGACGCAGTCTATCACAGTGCCGTCCGTTTAGTCACCAAAGCCCCATATACCACCCACCACTGCGACCTGTATGCTCTAATCGGCTGGCCCTCGCTACATATTCATCGCCAGACCCACTGGCTCCAGGTCATCTATAAGTCTTTGCTAGGTAAAGTTCCGCCTTATCTCAGCTCACTGGTCACGATAACAACACCCACCCGTAGCACGCGCTCCAGCAGGTATATCTCACTGGTCATCCCCAAAGCCAACACCTACTTTGACCGCCTTTCCTTACAGTTCTCTGCTGCCAATGACTGGAACGAATTGCAAAAATCGCTGAAGCTGGAGACTTACGTTTCCCTCACAAACTTTAAACATGAGCAGCTAACCGATCACTGCAGCTGTACATAGCCCATCTGTAAATAGCCCATCCAATCTACCTACCTCATCCCAATATTGTTTTTATTTACTTTTCTGCTCTTTTGCACACCAGTATTTCTACTTGCACATCATCATCTGCACATCTATCACTCCAGTGTTAATTTGCTAAATTGTAATTACTTCGCTACTATGGCCTATTTATTGCCTTACCTCCTCACGCCATTTGCACACACTGTATATAGACTTTCTTTTTTTCTATTGTGTTATTGACTGTACACTTGTTTATTCCATGTGTAACTCTGTGTTGTTGTTTGTGTCGCACTGCTTTGCTTTATCTTGGCCAGGTCGCAGTTGCAGTTTTTTTTTTTATGGAGAAACTAGTGGTAGGGAGAGATACATAACCCTAGAGAATGGGACATCACTACATCACTCGCGCACAGCAGAAGCCACAAAAGGATAGCCTACCACGCAATTCTGCCGCCAGCACAATGCCTGTACTGGCGCCAGAAAAAGCTTTCCTTATATTTCTCATGCAACAAATGAAAGGACAGCAAAACAACAATGTTCCGTATTGCACCCATCATCTGGCTGTGGTTCAATGTGGGATAGTACTGAAGCAGGACTTTCATTCCATAATAGCAGTTTGACAGGTAACAATTTCCTAGGGATTATTGATTAACCAGTGGAAGCCATAAAAGCCACTGTGCTGAACTAATATTTATACCGAATATTTTAGGGCCCATACACAGATATGCTACATAGCTACAGTGCCTTGCAAAAGTATTCATCCCTCTTGGCGTTTTTCCTATTTTGTTGCATTACAACCTGTAATTTAAATGGATTTTTATTTGGATTTCATGTAATGGACATACACAAAATAGTCCAAATTGGTGAAGTGAAATGAAAGAAATTACTTGGTAATTTTTTATTTTATTTTTTATAACAAATGGAAAAGTGGTGCGTGCATATGTATTCACCCACTTTGCTATGAAGCCCCTAAATAAGATCTGGTGCAACCAATTACCTTCAGAAGTCACATAATTAATTAAATAAAGTCCACCTGTGTGCAATCTAAGTGTCACATGATCTTTCACATGATCTTAGTATATATATACACCTGTTCTGAAAGGCCCCAGAGTGCAACACCACTAAGCAAGCAGCACCATGAAGACCAAGGAGCTCCCCAAACAGGACAAAGTTGTGGAGAAGTACAGAACAGGGTTGGGTTCTAAAAAAATATCAGAAACTTTAAACATCCCACGGAGCATCATTAAATCCATTATTAAAAAATGGAGAGAACTTGGCACCACAACAAACCTGCCAAGAGAGGGCCGCCCACCAAAAGTCATGGACCATGCAAGGAGGGCATTAATCAGAGAGGCAACAAAGAGACCAAAGATAACCTTGAAGGAGCTGCAAAGCCCCACAGCGGAGATTGGAGTATCTGTCCATAGGACCACTTTAACTTCTTAGGGAGCAGCTCCCGAGGTGACGGTTTTGGAGAGCCTGGCGTGCCCAAAGTAAAATGCCTCCCACTCAGGCCCAGAAAATAGGATATGCACATATTTAGTACCATTGGATAGGAAACACTCTACAGTTTCTATTTTGTCTGTGAGTATAACAGAACGGATATGGCAGGCGAAAAAAAACCGAGGAATTTCTGTCCTGGAAAAAGTGATTTTGACACAATGCCTCATTTTGAACCCCTCCCTTAGGAAAATGACCATATAAGGGAGTATGAATGCAGTACCTATTGCTTCCTCTGGATGTCAACAGTCTCGAGACACTGTTTTGATTCTGTTTAGTTGCTTTAGGTGGCAGAAGAAGAAGAATTAGGAAGTGGCCACACAGAAGTAAACAGAAGAGAATGCGCGTTCCCGGCTTCTCCGCACTGTGGTTTTTTCCTTTCTTATTGCCTAATGTACATTCCGGTTGAAATATTATACTAAATATACATTAGTGTTCCTAAGGATACATTATCAATTATGTTTGATTGTTCTTGGACAAGTTTATAGGTATAGGTTGAACGAGTTCTCTTCACGTTTCAATGGGCCGCCCATTGAAGATTTATGGATATAATAAATTACTTTTTCTAACAAAAGAACCATGGATTGTCTTCGTTGGACACTTGGGAAGCCCTCAGCAGAAGTTCTTCAAAAGGTAATTGATTTGTTTTCGCTATGAAATGTGTTTTGTGTGAACCGTGAAAAATATTGGAGGTGCTACCCTCAAACAATCAAATGTAGTGCTTTAGCCGTAAAGCCTTTTTGAAATCTGACAACGCTGTGATATTGCCAAGAAGCTTTTGATGACTATGCAACACTTGTACAGTGGGGCAAAAAAGTATTTAGTCAGCCACCAATTGTGCAAGTTCTCTCACTTAAAAAAGATGAGAGAGGCCTGTAATTTTCATCATAGGTACACTTCAACTATGACAGACAAAATGAGGAAAGAAAATCCAGAAAATCACATTGTAGGATTTTTTATGAATTTATTTGCAAATTATGGTGGAAAATAAGTATTTGGTCACATACAAACAAGCAAGATTTCTGGCTCTCACAGACCTCTTCTTTAAAAGGTTCCTCTGTCCTCCACTCGTTACCTGTATTAATGGCACCTGTTTGAACTTGTTATCAGTATAAAAGACACCTGTCCACAACCTCAAACAGTCACACTCCAAACTCCACTATGGCCAAGACCAAAGAGCTGTCAAAGGACACCAGAAACAAAATTGTAGACCTGCACCAGGTTGGGAAGACTGAATCTGCAATAGGTAAGCAGCTTGGTTTGAAGAAATCAACTGTGGGAGCAATTATTAGGAAATGGAAGACATACAAGACCACTGATAATCTTCCTCGATCTGGGGCTCCACGCAAGATCTCACCCGTGGGGTCAAAATGATCACAAGAACGGTGAGCAAAAATCCCAGAACCACACGGGGACCTAGTGAATGACCTGCAGAGAGCTGGGACCAAAGTAACAAAGCCTACCATCAGTAACACACTACGCCGCCAGGGACTCAAATCCTGCAGTGCCAGACGTGTCCCCCTGCTTAAAAGCCAGTACATGTTCAGGCCCGTCTGAAGTTTGCTAGAGAGCATTTGGATGATCCAGATGAGGATTGGGAGAATGTCAGATGAAACCAAAATATAACTTTTTGGTAAAAACTCAACTCGTCGTGTTTGGAGGACAAAGAATGCTGAGTTGCATCCAAAGAACGCCATACCTACTGTGAAGCATGGGGGTGGAAACATCATTCTTTGGGGCTGTTTTTCTGCAAAGGGACCAGGACGACTGATCCGTGTAAAGGAAAGAATGAATGGGGCCATGTATCGTGAGATTTTGAGTGAAAACCTCCTTCCATCAGCAAGGGCATTGAAGATGAAACGTGGCTGGGTCTTTCAGCATGACAATGATCCCAAACACACCGCCTCGGCAACGAAGGAGTGGCTTCAGAAGAAGCATTTCAAGGTCCTGGAGTGGCCTAGCCAGTCTCCAGATCTCAACCCCATAGAAAATCTTTGGAGGGAGTTGAAAGTCCGTGTTGCCCAGCGACAGCCCCAAAACATCACTGCTCTAGAGGAGATCTGCATGGAGGAATGGGCCAAAATACCAGCAACAGTGTGTGAGAACCTTGTGAAGACTTACAGAAAACGTTTGACCTCTGTCATGGGCCAAAATACCAGCAACAGTGTGTGAGAACCTTGTGAAGACTTACAGAAAACGTTTGACCTCTGTCATTGCCAACAACAAAGTATATATATAACAAAGTTATATATAACAAAGTATTGAGATAAACTTTTGTTATTGACCAAATACTTATTTTCCACCATAATTTGCAAATAAATAAATTAAAAATCCTACAATGTGATTTTCTGGATTTATTTTTCTCATTTCGTCTGTCATAGTTGAAGTGTACCTATGATGAAAATTACAGGCCTCTCATCTTTTTAAGTTGGAGAACTTGCACAATTGGTGGCTGACTAAATACTTTTTGCCCCACTGTATATTGATGAATGTTTAATAATTCACCTTTTGGATTTTGAATTTGGCGCCTTGCATTTCACCGGGTAGTGTCGGGAGTGGGGCGCTAGCACACCACCGCTCCTTAAGAAGTTAAGCTGTACACTCCACAGAGCTGGGCTTTAAGGAAGAGTGGCCAGAAAAAATCCATTGCTTAAAGAAGAAAATAAGCAAACATGTTTGGTGTTTGCCAAAAGGCATGTGGGAGACTCCCCAAACATATGGAAGAAGGTACTCTGGTCAGAAAAAATTAGCTTTTTGGCCATCAAGGAAAACACTGTTTGGCGCAAACCCAACACCTCTCATCTCCCCAAGAACCTCATCCCCACAGTGAAGCATGGTGGTGGCAGCATCATGTGGGGATGTTTTTCGTTGGCAGGGACTGGGAAACTGGTCAGAATTGAAGGAATGATGGATGGCGCTAAATACAGGGAAATTCTTGAGGGAAACCTGTTTCAGTCTTCCAGAGATTTGAGACTGGGACGGAGGTTCACCTTCCAGCAGGACAATGACCCTAAGCATACTGCTAATGCAACACTCGAGTGGTTTTAAGGGAAAACATTTAAATGTCTTGGAATGGCCTAGTCAAAACCCAGAGCTCAATCCAATTGAGAATCTGTGGTATGACTTAAAGATTGATGTACACCAGCGGAACCCATCCAACTTGAAGGAGCTGGAGCAGATTTGCCTTGATGAATGGGCAAAAATCCCAGTGGCTTTATGTGTCAAGCTTATAGAGACATACCCCAAGAGACTTGCAGCTGTGATTGCTGCAAAAGGTGTCTCTACAAAGTATTGACTTTGGGGGTGAATAGTAATGCACGCCATTTGTGCATTCTGCCTGGTGTGCATTAGTTTTCAGTTTTTTTGTCTTATTTCTTGTTTGTTTCACAAGAAAAAATATTTAGCATCTTCAAAGTCAAATAAAATGTTATTTGTCATATACACATGGTTGACAAATGTCTTCAATCTCTAAAGTTAACATTACTACAAAAAATAACAATGACAAGTGATTGACTTAGATTTTTTTTATGAACAGTAAGGCAAGCTTAATACATTTTTATTCATTTTGTGGTAAATGCTTTAGCTAGATTCTTTACATCCACTGGGTTTCACAAGATGACAGCCTGGTTTGCTCAGGAGTCCCTCAAATATGAAACAACACAAATTACAATTAATACAAATGTCAAACGCCCATATAGCAAAATATATAGTTAGCTGGCTAATGTTAGCTAGTCTGATAGCTTGTTAAATAGCGATTTTATATGCATAAACTAAAATGTATTAATTTATGAAGTTATAATTACTTAGATTTGCTTCCATCCTAGTTTTTTTGTCAACCATCTTTCCTGAAGCAAAGATCCAGCCTTGGGTCGCATGAGCTTCATGGGAGTTTTGGGAACCGCTCGATAGTAAGTCTGCATTTCGATAAACTTCGTTTGATGGGCCAACTAGAGGTCTGTAAAGGCACTAGTCCTCATTCAAAGTTGAATTGGTGTACCACTTCGACTCGATGGGGCTCCCGGGAAGCGGAAAATGAAGGGGAAGGCCTAAGTGGTAGTGCTAAGTGGGAGGGTATTGGGACTGAGCCTTAGATAAACCGAACGGAAGTTGTCCGAAATCGTAATGTCCTTCATTACCTAACCATTCAGGAATGTCAGGATGTTTGCAGTAACCCTATATATTGATGACCTGAACTCCTGGCTATGAGGCCCCAGCCTCATAGCAGACAGACATCATGCATTACTACGCCATATACCCCCCCGTGGAAGAGTATGGCTCCTGTGCTCCCAGCAGATGTTGGTTAATTGGCAAGCCAGAAGGAGCACAATGCAGTGAGTGTCCCCACGGCACAGGGTCTTGGAGATAAGAACCACCTGCTTGTCTCGCTCCAGTCTCTCCACTAAGGTTCAGCCGCACTAGGATGGTGTCCAGCACACAGGCAGCGTTAGGGAAGACGTTTTTTGTTTGTTCCAAAGTAATTTAAATCACATCAAATGTTAAGTAACAGGATTTTGAAGCCATAGCTTTTTTAATCACAGACACATTTTACAGTAAAAACTGTACATAAAACTGCCCTTGCACCCACCCCCCTAGGATGAAAAAGATATGCAGAAAGATTAATTCAACTCCCTCTTTCATTGAATCAGATGGCTCATTTAAAATTTTGTTAAGTGGGTGAGGTGGAAAAAATATTGTTGTCCATCAATAACCACCTGGTATTAACAGATGGAAAGCTACTGAGGATGGTAGCGGACTGTATTGCCACTCCTATTAGTCATATCTTTATAAAAATTGTCATCAAACAATGGAGAGAAGCCAAAGTCCTCCCGCTACCCAAGCACCTTTTATTGCTTCTAACAGCCGACCAATCTGCTTGCTGCAGACTCCAAGCAAACGTTTGTAAAATATGTGTTTGACCAGATACAGTGCTCTTTCTCTTTAAACAAATTAACAACAGACTTTCAGGATGCTTGTAGAGAGGGGCACTCAACATGTTATATTACAACACGGAGGGTTTTCTTTAAATTAAGCTTCTCTCCAGCAAAGCCTGTGTGTTTATATATGCTGATGATTCAATTGTATATTCGTCAGCAACCACAGCTAGTGAAATCACTACAACACTAAACAGAGAGTTCCAGTCAGTTTTAGAATGGGTGGCTAGTAATAAACCAGTCCTGAACATCTCTAAAACTAAGAGCATTGTATTTTGTACAAATCATTCCCTAAGTTTAGACCTGAATCTGATAATGAATAATGTGGCTGTTGAGAAAGTTTAAGGAGACTCAATTACTTGGTGTTATCTTGAATTGTAAACTGTAATATATTGATTCAGTGGTTGTGAAGATGGGGAGAGGTCTGTTGTCTGTGATAAAAAGATGCTCTGCTTTTTTGACATCACACTCCATAAAGTTCTGTGGGGCTCTAGTTTTATCTTATCTTGATTAATGTCCAGTCATATGGTCAGGTGCTGCAAAGAAGGACCTAGAAAAACTGATAGCTGGCCCAGAACAGAGCTGCACGTCTTGCCCTTCACTGTAATCAGAGGGCTAATATCAATACTATGCAAGGTAATATCTCTTGGCTAAAAGTAGAGGAGACACTGACTGCATCACTTCTTGTTTTTCTAAGTAAAAATGTGTTGAAAATGTCAAATTATTTGCATAGTCAACTTACTTTAAACAATTTTGTATATAATGTTTTCGTATCCGACATACTCATATCAAATGTATACACTGTACTCTAAACCATCTACTGTATCTTGCCTATGCCGTTCGGTCATCGACCCAAATCTCTAGCCACTTTAATAATTATAATTGGATGAAATAATGTATCACTAGCCACTTTAAACAATGCCATTTATATAATGTTTACATATCCTACATTACTCATCTCATATATACAGTGGGGCAAAAAAGTATTTAGTCAGCCACCAATTGTGCAAGTTCTCTCACTTAAAAAGATGAGAGAGGCCTGTAATTTTCATCATAGGTACACTTCAACTATGACAGACAAAATAAGGAAAAAGAATCCAGAAAATCACATTGTAGGATTTTTATGAATTTATTTACAAATTATGGTGGAAAAATAAGTATTTGGTCACATACAAACAAGCAAGATTTCTGGCTCTCACAGACCTGTAACTTCTTCTTTAAGAGGCTCCTCTGTCCTCCACTCATTACCTGTATTAATGGCACCTGTTTGAACTTGTTATCAGTATAAAAGACACCTGTCCACAACCTCAAACAGTCACACTCCAAAACTCCACTATGGCCAAGACCAAAGAGCTGTCAAAGGACACCAGAAACAAAATTGTAGACCTGCACCAGGTTGGGAAGACTGAATCTGCAATAGGTAAGCAGCTTGGTTTGAAGAAATCAACTGTGGGGAGCAATTATTAGGAAATGGAAGACATACAAGACCACTGATAATCTTCCTCGATCTGGGGGCTCCACGCAAAGATCTCACCCGTGGGAAGTCAAAATGATCACAAGAGCGGTGAGCAAAAATCCCAGAACCACAGGGGGGACCTAGTGAATGACCTGCAGAGAGCTGGGACCAAAGTAACAAAGCCTACCATCAGTAACACACCACGCCGCCAGGGACTCAAATCCTGCAGTGCCAGGCGTGTCCCCCTGCTTAAGCCAGTACATGTTCAGGCCCGTCTAAAGTTTGCTAGAGAGCATTTGGATGATCCAGATGAGGATTGGGAGAATGTCAGATGAAACCAAAATATAACTTTTTGGTAAAAACTCAGCACAAATCGTGTTTGGAGGACAAAGAATGCTGAGTTGCATCCAAAGAACACCATACCTACTGTGAAGCATGGGGGTGGAAACATCATGCTTTGGGGCTGTTTTTTTCTGCAAAGGGACCAGGACGACTGATCCGTGTAAAGGAAAGAATGAATGGGGCCATGTATCGTGAGATTTTGAGTGAAAACCTCCTTCCATCAGCAAGGGCATTGAAGATGAAGCGTGGCTGGGTCTTTCAGCATGACAATGATCCCAAACACACCGCCCGGCAATGCGAAGGAGTGGCCGTGAAGCATTTCAAGGTCCTGGAGTGGCCTAGCCAGTCTCCAGATCTCAACCCCATAGAAAATCTTTGGAGGAGTTGAAAGTCCGTGTTGCCCAGCGACAGCCCCAAAACATCACTGCTCTAGAGGAGATCTGCATGGAGGAATTAGCCAAAATACCAGCAACAGTGTGTGAGAACCTTGTGAAGACTTACAGAAAACATTTGACCTCTGTCATTGCCAACAAAGGGTATATAACAAAGTATTGAGATAAACTTTTGTTATTGACCAAATACTTATTTTCCACCATAATTTGCAAATAAATTCATAAAAAAATCCTACAATGTGATTTTCTGGATTTTTTTCCTCATTTTGTCTGTCATAGTTGAAGTGTACCTATGATGAAAATTACAGGCCTCTCTCATCTTTTTAAGTGAGAGAACTTGCTGGTGGTGGCTGACTAAATACTTTTTTTGCCCCACTGTATGTGTATATACTGTACTCCATACCATCTACTGCATCTTGCCTATGCCGGTCAGCCATCGCTCATCCATATATTTATATGTACATACTCGTATTCATTCCTTTACTCTTGTGTGTATAAGGTAGTTGTTGTGAATTTGTTAGATTACTTGTTAGATACTACTGCATGGTCGGAACTAGAAGCACAAGCATTTCGCTACACTCGCATTAACATCTGCTAACCATGTGTATGTGACAAATAAAATTTGATTTGATTTGATTTACACACACACTTATGCCACCAGGGGCCTTTTCACAGTCACCAAAATTCAAGAAAACATACAGTGTTATATAGAGCCATGATTGCATGGAACTCAGCCTGGAGGTGTGTTGGGTCATTATCCTGTTAAAGAAATGATAGTCCCATTAAATGCAAACCAGATGGGATGCTTTTGTAGCAATGCTAGTTAAGTGTGACTTGAATTGTAAACAAATGACTGACAGTGTCACCAGCAATGCACCCCCACACCATCACACCACCTCCTCCATGCTTCACAGTGGGAACCACACATGCAGAGATAATCCATTCACCTACTCTGCTTCTCACAAAGACACAGTGGTTGGAACCAAAAATCTCACATTTGGACAAAAGACAGATTTCCACGATCTAATGTCCATTGCTCATGTTTTTAGCCCAAGCAAGTCTCTTTTTCTTATTGGTGTCCTTTAGTAGTGGTTTCTTTGCAGTAATTCGACCATGAAGGCCTGATTCATGCAGTCTCCTCTGAACAGTTGATGTTGAGATGTCTGTTACTTGAACTCTGTGAAGCATTTATTTGGGCTGCAATTTCTGAGGCTGATATCTCTAATGAACTTATCCTCTGCAGCAGGTGTAACTCTGGGTCTTCCTTTCCTGTGGCGGTCCTCATGAGAGCCAGTTTCATCATAGCGCTTTATGTTTTTTGCGACTGCACTTTCCGGATTGACTGACCTTCATGTCTTAAATTAGTGATGGACTGTCATTTCTCTTTGCTTATTTTAGCTGTTCTCGCCATAATATGGACTTGGTCTTTTACCAAATAGGGCTATCTTCTGTACACCAGCCCTACCTGGTCACAACACAACTGATTGGCTCAAATGAATGAAGAAGGAAAGAAATTCCACAAATTAACTTTTCACAAGGCACACATGTTCATTGAAATGCATTCCAGGTGACTACCTCATGAAGCTGGTTGAGAGAATGCCAAGAGTGTGCAAAGCTGTCATCAAGGCAAATGGTGGCTACTTTGAATAATCTCACTACATGATTCCATATGGTTACTACATGATTCCATATGGGCTCCCGAGTGGCACAGCGGTCTAAGGCACTGCATCTCAGTGCAAGAGGCGTTACTACAGTCCCTGGTTCAAAGGTCGTGATTGTGAGTTCCATAGGGCGGCGCACAATTGGCCCAGCGTTGTCTGGGTTTGGCTGGGGTAGGCCGTCCTTGTAAATAAGAATTTGTTTTTAACTGACCTAAATAAAGGTTACATGTAAAAAAAATAAAGAAATACATTTAAATGTGTTATTTCTTAGTTTTGATGTCTTCACTATTATTCTACAATCTAGAAAATAGTAAAAATAAAGAAAAACCTTTGAATGAGTAGGTGTGTCAAAAATGTTGACTGATACTGTATATAAATGTATGTCGTTTTGTCCTTGAGCTGTTCTTGTCTATTAATGTTCTGTATTAGTTCGTGTTTCATGTTTTATTTGGACTCCTGCTATGGCAACAGCTACTGGGGACCCTAATTAAATACCAAAAAAAAACAAAGTTATACACTTGACAGAAATCAGCTGAATCAGTATCAGTTTCATCCATCATGAATTCTGAAAAGTATTCTCACCAGGCTCCAAAAGGCCTTCTTGCTTCCTGCACCACTGGCACTCCATTATCCAATACTAACCCCTCTTTAACCCATCCTCCCTTATCCTCCATGGGTCCATCCCTGTCCCATCCCTCCATTTCTCCTCATCTACTGTGTCTCATTATGAGGGCCTGTGAACAGCAGGGTAGACATCAGAGCTGACACTTAACCAGGCCAGTCGGAGATCTGGCTGCATCTGGCAGCAGGGCTGCAGGGTTGCCTCAGGAAATCACACTCGCACACACATATGTACACATGGATGCAAGCGCATGCAAGCGCTCATCAAGACACAAACACACATGCATGCATGTACACACACACGCACACTCACCAAGAGATACAGTGACTTCAGAAAATATTCACACCCCTTGACTTTTTGCACATTTTGTTGTGTTACAGCCTGAATTTGAAATGGATTAAGTTCAGATGTGTCACTGGCCTACAATTCTTTTCAAGTTGTTTAGAAATTATTAAAAATGAAAAGCTGAAATGTCTTGAGTCAATAAATATTCAACACCTTTGTTATGGCAAGCCTAAATAAGTTCAGGAAAAATGTGCTTAACAAGTCACATAATAAGTTGCATGGACTCACTTTGTGTGCAATAATAGTGTTTAGCATGATTTTTCTCATCTCATCTTGATCTCATCTCTGTATCCCACACATACAAGTATCTGTAAGGTCCCTCAGTCGAGCAGTGCATTTCAAACACAGATTCAACCACAAAGACCGGTGAGGTTTTCCAATACCTTGTAAAGAAGTGCACCTATTGGTAGATGGGTAAAAAACAGACATTGAATATCCCTTTGACCATGGTGAAGTTATTAATTACACTTTGGATGGTGTATCGACACACTCAGTCACGACAAAGATACAGGTATCCTTCATAACTCATTTGCCGGCAGAGAGGAAGAAAACTGCTCAGGGATTTCACCATGAGGCCAATGGTGACTTTAAAACAGTTACAGAGTTGAATGGCTGTGATAGGAAAAAATGAGGATGGATCAACAACATTGTAGTTACTCCACAATATTAACCTAAATGACAGTGTGAAAAGAAGGAATCCTGTACAGAATGAAAATATTCCAAAACATGCATCCTTTTTGCAACAAAGCACTAAAGTAATACTGAAAAGAAATTTGCAAAGCAATTCACTTTTTGACCTGAATACGAACTGCTATGTTTGGGGCAAATCAAATACAACATATTACTGAGTACCACTCTCCAAATTTTCAAGCATAGTGGTGGCTGCATCATGTTATGGGTATGCTTGTAATCGTTCAGGACTGAGGAGTTTTTCAGGATAAAAAATAAATGGAATGGAGCTAATCACAGGCAAAATTCTACAGGAAAAAGTGGTTGTCTACTTTCCTCCAGACACTGGGAGATGAATTCACCTTTCAGCAGGACATTAACCTAAAACACATCTACACTGGAGTTGCTTACCAAGAAGACTGTAAATGTTCCTGAGTGGCTGACTTACAGTTTTGACTTAAATCTACTTGTAAATCTATGGCAATACCTGAAAATGGTTGTCTAGCAATGATCAACAATTTGACAGAGCTTGAATAATTTTGAAAAGAAATGTGCAAATATTGTACAATCCAGATGTGGAAAGCTCCTAGAGATTTATCCAGAAAGAATCACAGCTGTAATCGCTGACAAAGGTAATTCTAACATGTATAGACTTTTCACTTTGTCATTATGGGGCATTGTGTGTATATGGTTGAGATTTTTTTTATTTAATCCATTTCGAATTCTGGCTGTAACACAACAAAATGTGGAATAGGTCAAGGGAATGAATACTTTCTGAATGCAATATTTATCCAACCTAGTGTGAAAGAGACCCATTTCATCTTTTACATGTTTTTGAAAATGAAAAACAGAACAACAATAGTGTGGGGCCATGTTATCGGGCTCACAATAGACCAAGGGGGCAAGGACAATAAACAGGAAGTGGAAACAGACAGGATCTCCTGGTTGGCCCTTCACTGAAACTTTTACCTCTTGCAACCTCTTGTGTACCTGGGTACATAATGAGAGCAGGTCAAAGAATAGCACAATCTATTTTACCATAACTACAGAAGCATTTATTTTATCATACTTTACAAATACTATTAAGAAAGGTGTTCAACATCAGGTTCCTATCTGTCATTTCAACACCAAAACACATTACAACACACAAAAATCTGAAGTTTGGCAACTATTTCTGATAATAAATCCAATTCATACAGCCCAAGAGATATGCAAACAAGGAGAAATACTCCTGAGGGAATTGAGTATAAATTATAGGCCTGTAATCTGGGTTTACAAGTCAAATCTACACTGAGAATTCCAGCCAAGTGGCAAAAATGCAGATTGTGCCAGGAAACAAAAGGGCAAATATTGAAAGGGGTTGACCCTTCAAAACATCTTCACGCAACACAGGGATGAAAATTGGTGGAAAATACAACTTGGCACACCCGACAATAGTTATGCCAGTTATGATTACTTTTTGGCCAATAGTGTTGCCAACAAAACGAAGTGCCATGTTTGATAAGAAACAGAGGACGTAATGCACAAGTTTGTGTACTCTGAGAAAAAATACGTACAACTTCATTCTCAACATTCCTTTCATCAAACAATCTGCTTTTGACCCATATACATACTGTATATAGTATACAATCACAATGTCACACACAAGAAATGCAAGAAGGGAGCCCTACATTTCTCTCAAGAGTGCTTCAAAAAGGAAACTCAGCCTACATTTTCCTCCAAATAATAACATTTTACACTTGTTTCAGTCCAGTTTTTGCTGCTATTTTGATAGTACTCTCTCAAAACCAAACAGCACCCCCAATGTGTATTGGCAGATCGACCCGAGAGTATCTGGTTTGATTTACACTATCAGAAGTACAGTTTCACAATGATGACACGTGGAGTGAGTTTAACTGGATCAGGGGCGTATTGTTCTCCGAGCCATGGCAGGGAATAGGCTCCATTCCAGACCTGTGCTCAAATACTATTTGAAATAACTTCATATACTTTATCTGTGCTTGATTGAGCTTGCCTGGCTTAATGGACCAATAGAATAGTCTCATAGCTGGATACCTAAGCCCATCTTTCCCTCAAGGCAGGCAACAGCAAACTCTCAAAAGATTTCAAATAGTATTTGAACCCAGGTCTGCTCCATTGTAATTAGTACCACGCTACAGGAACCGAACGAGTTAGCCCAGAGCAGAGCAGGAGATAAGCTTGTTGCATGCTAGTCTCCTCGGAATCACAGGGGTGATGTCACTGTGCCTGGAGAAGGACAGGCATGCTACATGCTACAGCCATACATTTCAGACCATTGATCAGAATTGGGCTACATTGGCTACCTGGACTCATTAACACATGGCTAGTTCAGGGTTATAATATCTGACTATCCATTTGCCTTAGGTATTGACAGACATTGTTTCAGATTAAATCTGCTATAACAAGGGAAATCATTGGGGACAGAGTGATAAAATCGCTGGAAAATTGAATTTGCATTATGCAAACATACAACGATGTTCTTGGGTTAGTGGTGATGACGACATTCATGCAAAACGTTAGAACAAGGTATTGAGACATTAGCTGTTATTATTTATTATGCTACTTTCCTTTTAGACCTAAAAACCCAAATCTAATATGCAAACACGCATGCCTGCTCGCACATACACACTCATACACACACACACAGATAGAGAGAGAGAGAGGGGAGAGAGAGATGCCAGCATGGGACACAAAGCCTGGATTGTTCTGACTGTCTGTCAGTGTTAACAATGTGCCATTCTGTACCTCAGCAGAACTTAATGTATTCCAACTCCATGTCCTGACCTGCAATCCCCCCTCCCCTCCTCTCCTTCTTCTCCCCACCCTCTTCTCTCCCACATCCAACTCTTCTATATCTTTATCTCTCATCCTCCTCTAATATCCTTCCTTCATCCCCTTTTCCCCGTACAACTCAACTCTTTCCACTTTTCCCCTTCTTTTTTCTGCCTTCCATCCTCTCCTCTCTCCATCCCCCCATCCTCCCTCCCTGTGCCTCTTCCGACTCATCCATGCTTAATTCCCCCCTGTCCTCCATATCCCAAACAGTGCCCCTGGCCCCGGGCCCCAGTTAGGATCCCCTCTGTTCGGACAGAGCTTGGCTGGGTTCCCCTCTTCCTGCTCCTTGCATCCGAAAGAGAGAGAGAAGAGAAGGAGAAGGAGAGGGTGGGTTGAGAGAGAGAGAGAGAGAGAGAGAGAGAGAGAGAGAGAGAGAGAGAGAGAGAGAGAGAGAGAGAGAGAGAGAGAAAAGGTGGGGGGACCATGAAATGGGAAAGGGGTCATGGTTGGGGATTTGGGGGGAGAGAAGGGATGGGGGTTGCAAAAGAAGAACAGAGGCTGCTTTGTCGATAGCAACGACAAACCTTCTGGAAGCACTTTCAATCATTTGCTCTCTCCTCCATACCCCAAACTCTAGTGCATTAATGTGATCAGCATCAAGCCTATTCGCCGGCAGTTTTTATTTTGCCCATACCCACCCCTTAAGTGAATAGAGAGCTAACTAATATTCCAGGCATGTACGAGTATCGCCCCTCTACTTTGCACCCTTTCCAAGAAACACGGAGAAGTGGGACCAAAAAGCTTAGCTTGGCACCAGTGGAGTTGATTCTTAATAAGTGACTTCCTATTCTGGGAGCGGAGGCTTCGGGTAGCCAAAGTAAAGGTACATCTGATAGTCCTGTATTCACAGTGTAACATTATCTGATGAACTATAGAATAAGCTCTGATAACATCATCCATACATGGTTACAGAGGTTGCTTGAGGGTATTGCAGGTAGCTTCAGGTACTGTAGTTTGTTGAGAGCGTAGACCAAGGGTCGCCAACAGGCGGGCCGCAGGACAAAATCGTCCCGGCAGTTGTCCTGTTTTTTGTCTTGTTTTGTAAAGAATACAATAAAACAATAATTGTGTAAAATCACAAGGAATTCAGCAAAAAAAAATTACATTTAGGAAATCTGTTCCCAAATATTCCCACAAATAATAAAAAGAGACGTGATCGTGTCTCAATGTAATGAAGGTATGAAATGATTTTTTTTTTTTAAATACAATCTCTTTTTGGGATTAGTTGTGGTCAATTTGCATTGATACCATCCGCTCCGACAAATATCGTCCCATGGCTGAATCTAGTTGCCTACCCCTGGTGTAGTCTTTACCATAATACATACATTATGCTCTTAGCCCTAAGAAAAAGGTCCATTGTATTTTTCTCTTGCTCATAATTGGCTTAGAAGTAATTATCAGTTGGCAGTTGTCATGGGCCAAAAGATGCCATGGAACATCTTCAAAGCCCACTTGAGCCAACTTAAGTGAAGATCTAACTGGGATTGTATTGAGCACAATGCACTGGCCTCTAATGTCAGTCTCTATATTGTAACTGTCACCCCAACCCCCACCGTGACTAGCGCCGCCCAACACCAGCCCATCGGACCAACACTTGGCAGGCATACAGCTTGGCAGCACCCGGGCTTCTCTCTCTCTCTCTCTCTCTCTCGCCATAGCACATTAACAATCCATGTCATTGTTAGTATAGTCTCACTGTCTGGATTGTTCTAGAATCTGGTGTGTCCCCATTTTGAGTCTGCCATTTTGGAACATGAGAGAATGCATGGTGGGACAGTAAGAAAAACACAAGGTCTTCGTTTTGGACGTACTGTACACTGTGTTTTTGTTTCTCCGGCTTGGGACTAGATGGCCAATGGTTACTCAACAATCTGTTGGTTCTTGTCTAGGCTACACAGTTGGGTTCACGACTTTAAGTACCACATTCACTACAATTTTATGGGGACTACAGCTCCACCAGCCAATGTATTTGGATAAATATAGTTGTGCAACCAGCTAGTAGTCTATATCAACTTGTACATGGACGTGTGACATGGGAAATAAAACAAGGCTTCCTGGGACCCCTTTCTGTATTACAATGAGACGTTCACCTGAGGTTTCTTACAGAGCAGACACTTATAATGACTTTCCGTGAAAACATCACTGGCCTCAACAGGAAAGGGAAGTGTTAAAACCGCAGGGAGTGGGCCCTAGGTTTCCACACGAGTGTGAATGATGTCGGTAGATAATTGGTTACAGTTTTCATGTGACTGCAAGGGTTCCCTGATGCCTGTACACTAAACAGCAGCCTAAAACGGGAACAGACTAGAATCGATGAGACCAGGTAGTAAGATGGTACCATTTGTGATTGAACTTAAGTTGATTTCGCTAACGTGTATTTTTAGATGAATGTTTTGTTACAAATTCTATAAAGGTAAGCTTAGGTGTTGTTTGTGTTCTACCATCTCAATCTGTTATAAACTACAAATTTGCAATGGTAGAAGTGTTCACTGGAAACTATTTCCCCAAAACATGAGACTACCCAATACGGCCTAAAATGAAAATGCCACCTGAAATGGCATAATCACTTTCCCCTAGAACAGGTTATCATTCTTTGTCTCTCCACCCAAGTAGCTGAAGAAATATTTATCCTATATGAAGTAATTAAGCACAAGAGTACCTATGAGATGTTTTCCCCTCCCTCCTTCCCTCCCTCTCTTTCCTCCCTCCTTCTCTCTCAGTAATTTTCTCTTAAGCCCCTATTCATCGTGGCTCTGCCTGGATGTCACAGCCAAGGCCCGGGCTACTGATTCACTCGGAGGGCGCGAGACGTTATTTATGAGGCCCTTTTTCCCCTTTCCTCCCGTCTACCGAATCACATGTCGGTGGGCTCGCTTGCGGGCCGGACAGAGAGGATCAGGGCTTCTGGTGGGGGTGGTGGGGAGGTGTCTAAGGAACCCTTTCTTCTGGGTCACAGAGCCCAGGTGACCACAGGAAGATGTTGAGAGGTTTTCCAGCCTAGGCGCACAGGGCCGTCTCACCACAGGAACTTCCTCCTTGGGCTTACGGGGCCATTTCAACAGCAGCAGTAGCTCCAGGCCTCCTGTATGTTATGTATAACTTCTAGTGAGAGAATAATACGTGTCAGCATGGATTAGGTGGAGAGAAAATCAAGGTAAAAAATACGTTCTGTAAGTGGATATGTAAGTCAGTGAAGCTATGAGAAGCTATTGAATTTCATGGATGATGTATGATTGCAGTGCATGTTCTGAAGAATTAGGCACGTCTATGATTAAATATTCTATTATCCTGAGGTTTTGTAATTGCCTTTCACATACAAACCCTTATTGTAACGTTAGTCCAGCTTTATAAATGTTTTAAGTATACAAAATCTATACAAGATGTCTCCCCAGTATGTTAGTCCAACCTATAGCTGCACCACTCTATGGGAATCTATAGGCAATCTATGCTCAATCAAGGAGACAGGCCTGCCTGCATATTTTGAATGGTATCTTAATTTGGTTGTAAATGGGAATACTTACACATAATCAGCCCTAGTGCTGGACCGTGTGTTCTGTATTAATCAAGCAGAAATTCCAAGCTGAAGGAATTCTGTTTGGCTTGGCTCCACACCAGCAGTGCCATTCCTTGGCCTTCTCATTGGAATTACATTTTAAGTGTGCGGCTTATTCGACAAAGATTGATACAGTGCACACCCCATTAATACAATGATGATTACATTTCAAGATGGGTGTTTCTCCGCACGGCTATCTTTTTTTGGGGAAAATAAACAGCTAAAATCCACCTCTCCAATAGCCTTTCCTCACAATAAGCCCTTTGTTCAAGTGAAATATTGCACCTGTGTTTGTTCCACAGACGCTACCTTTGGCAGAAAGAGGGCTTCCTTTCTCCCTGCTCTCTTGTCACTGCTTATTTTGAGTTGGAAGGAATCCCAGGCACGCTGACAATCTCTCCTTGCCATTGACAAATGTCTTTCTTCGGGGCCGTGTGTGAGCAAACCTCACCTTGGCTGCTGTCAGCGGGTTGTCGGAGCGTTGCACCTGCACTACGGAAACCTGACACCATGCCTTGCAGCACCTCATAGTTGGGTGACAGGCTCAAGAGATCAATTTCCGCCCGCCAGGAGAGACTCATGGGCCGGGTGGCTGCTCTAACATGGCTGAAACTCAAGGGGCTTTCTGGCTATCAGGAAGGCATCAGGGAAAACAGTGAAAGAGGACATTTATGGTTATTTACCACCATGATCATTTATGGATTCATGACTTAATGCTTCAGATACTCACATTGATTCACCATATGCAAGGAAATAATAGGCATTCTGTCTAAGTTAATTGGAGTTTTCTACCAATAATTGGAGTTTTCTACCAATTCAATAAAGTATCAATTTTAAATGTAACAACAGCCAAGTCTTATAAACATCAATATTGCTTGATCAAATATATATATATATATTTTTTTCCTTTGCAGCAGCAAATTTCAGCCAGAACATCTTTGCTGACAAACATCATGAATAAGCCAGAGCCTGTTATCTAAGAGCAAGCTGTTTCTAATGAGATAGAACATGGTTTCATCACATCTGTTCACACATCAGGTTTCTCCCTTGGTTAGCTCCATGCGTCCATCTGAGGAGAATGTGCTGCACAGCTGTTTCAGTTTTATGTCTCACCAAGCACATCACACCAACAAAAAACACCATATTACTGAGAGGGGATGAGGGGAAAGAACACAATTTATTAAAGGAAATTAACCCCTGCAACAACAACAAACTCTACGTGAACTTCCCCAAGCCACATTCTATGCTAACGCTGAATATAGGTACTATTAAAACTCATCTGCCCATTGACTATAGTAGGCAGCGTTGATGTCCTAAAATGGACGCCGTACACATGGCCAGTTTGTCAAGCTAAAACATATCACAATCTGTCACAGAGAATAACACACATAGCAACATAAGTGGAACTTCTTTTCTGTCCTGGCTAACCAGCAGCACAAAAATAAATCAAAAGATGAATGTTTTCATGTGCTCCAGAGCTTGAATTCAACCCCATACGGGCCAGCTTGAGGGCAGACCTCCGTGGTGACTGGGGGAATCACAAGAAAAACAAGATGCTCTGTTCAAGACCATCCTTTTGGAAATTGATGGTTTGATAAAATAACGTAACAGGAAACCACTCAAGATGTCACTGTCTTTTGGTGTGCTCGTGTGGGTTCTTGTCCATTTGCATCATGGGCCTGGCTGGTAAACGGACACAGCATGGGACTGTATCTTGGACATTGTGTGGTTTTAGTTGTACATTTTAGAGCATAATGTATTGGAGGTAGTTCAGTGAAGAGTTGCATTAGCTACCTGAGCCAATCCCAAGGTTTCGGCCTAGAGGGCTAACGGGTCCGACACACATAGGATGTGCTCTTCTGGCATGTAGAAGACCCAAGTTTGAATCCCGTTAGTCGCAAGTACATTATGGATTTTAAGAAGACTTTGCAGAAGGGGTTAGTCAGTGTTTCTAATCGCAGTGCAAGAATCAATGACACATCTGTATGAATGATCAGCAGCTGCACCTTTCTGTTTCCTCCTGTGTAACTTCCCCTCTTTCTTAGGCTTACTGATCTTATTAGTTAGACTCAAATACTATTTCATTCAGAGCTATAGAAAAAAGCACTACTAGCAATCCATGTCTCTCCACTATCTCCACTAAATATCTGTTGCCACTTTTCTGGGTGGTTGCTGCTTAGGCTACATCATGGAAAGGGCTTGTGCCAGTTACATCACTGGGTGTTTGGCTTGCAAATTCCCGTATCTCACTGCTGGATTTTGAATATGTAAGCCGGGTCTGAATGGATCCATTGAAGAGTGAGGTTTATGACACCTTTGAGTTGAATGATCCCCCTTTTCTTTCAACGAGGAAACACAAGCCCACATCATTAGCATGATCACAAACACCCAAAATTACTTTTCATAACTGTAACACTATTGGCATAGATTTTAATTAGCTGTCATACCTCTGGCTGTTTGGTCCCCTTGGAAAAACCAAAACACATTGATTAGAAAAAGTCCCGCAACACGTTTCGCAACCAGGTCCTGGGACAAGATATGCTGATAGAGAGCTAATACAATGATAGTACTGCACCTTTCTGAATTCCAATTGCTTTCATGTTTTGACCCCATGCAAATGTCACTGTGCACACAAATCTGCATCAAGACCATTAGCAAATGTCACATTTATACAGTGCATTGGGAAAGTATTCAGTCCACTTGACCTTTCAGCATTTTGTTACGTTACAGCCTTAGTCTAAAATTGAATAAATAAAAGTTGTTCCTCGTCAATCTACACACAACACCCCATAATGACAAAGCGAAGACAGGTTTGTCAAAATTTTGGCAGATTATTACAAATAAAAAACAGAAGTACCTTGTTTACATAAGTATTCAGACCCTTTGCTTTGATACTCAAAATTGCAGGTACGACCTGTTTCCATTGATCATCCTTGAGATGATTCTACAACTTGATTGGAGTACACCTGCGGTACATTCTATTGATTGGACATGATTTGGAAAGGCACACACCTGTCTATATAAGGTCCCACAGTTGACGGTGCATGTCAGAGCAAAAACCAAGCCATTATGTAGAATGAACTGTCCGTAGAGCCCCGAGAAGGTATTGTGTCGAGGCACAGATCTGGGGAAGGGTATCAAAAAATGTCTACAGTTTTGAAGGTCCCCAAGAACACAGTGGCCTCCATCATTCTTGAATGGAAGAAATTTTGAACCACCACGATGGGAGAACCTTCCAGAAGGACAACCATCTCTGCAGCACCACCAATCAGGCCTTTATGGTAGAGTGGCCAGACGGAAGCCACTCCTCAGTAAAAAGCTCATTACAGCCCTCTTGGAGTTTGCCAAAAGGCTCTTAAAGGACTCAGACCATAAAAAACAAGATTCTCTGTTCTGATGAAACCAAGATTGAACTCTTTGGCCTGAATGCCAAGTGTCATGTCTGGAGGAAACCTGGGACCATCCCTACGGTGAAGCATGGTAGTGGTAGCATCATGCTGTGGGGATGTTTTTCAGCGGCACGGACTAGGAGACTAGTCAGGATCGAGGGAAAGATGAACTGAGCAAAGTACAGAGAGATACTTGATGAAAACCTGCTCCAGAGCACTCACTTTCCAACAGGACACGGCCCTAAGCATACAGCCAAGGCAACACAGGAGTGGCTTCGGGACAAGTCTTTGAGTGGCCCAGCCAGAGCCCGGACTTGAACCCGATCGAACATCTCTGGAGAGATCTGAAAATAGCTATGCAGCGACACTCCTCATCCAACCTGACAGAGCTTGAGAGGATCTGCAGAGAAGAATTGGAGAAACTCCCTAAATACAGGTCTGCCAAGCTTGTAGCGTCATACCCAAGAAGACTCAAGGTTGTAATCACTGCCAAAGGTGCTTCTACAAAGTAAAGGATCTGAATACTTATGTAAATGTGATATGAAAGTTTTTTATTTGTAATAAATCAGCAAAAACGTCTGAAAACCTGTTTTTGCTTTGTCACTATAGGGTATTGTGTGTAGATTGATGAGGGGGAAAACAATTTATCAATTTTAGAATAAGGCTGTAACGTAACAAAATGTGTAAAATGTCAAGGGGTCTGAATACATTCCGAATGCACTGTACTTCTTGGATGGAACTTCCAAGTCCAACCATTGTTTGTGAGCACAAGTATTGTAGTAGGGAAGATCTATGCTTTGTAATTACAGTGGGCTTTTATGTGTGTTAAAGGGAAGTAGCAGCAGGGTTCAATGCAATATCCCTCCTTTGAGATGAAGTGGTTTGGTTAACTTTTGAGGACAAAGTTGGCGCCAAGCCTCATAGGCGGAAGGCAGTAAAATTCACCAAGTGTTTGATATGCAGCTGTTCATTTTTTTAACAGCCTCAAATCAAAATAGTTTGGTTGGGCACGACATTTCACACTTACTAAAAGGTGTAATTTTAATTCATGTTCCAGCTAGACACGGACAGTGTGTCTTGTCTGGGTACAGAGATCTAATTTAATGAGTACTTGTAGCAGTAGAGACTTCATTACTTAATAACAACATTCAGCTTATCCTTATTTCACCACATGTACACAACACACGCCAACCCAACCCACACCAATCCCAGTCTGGCATTTAAGACCCTACCACAGTAGGTCCTTTATGTATTAATATAGAATTAATATTCTCCCCTAACAAGGCCAGGAGGATCATTGTTGCTTTCACGATAACAATTGCCCCTAAAGCTGTAAAGCACATCCAGCGCCTCGATGTCGCCATCAAATGTGCACTGGTTAATGATTTGCCAGCACAGCGCCTCGCTTCCTGCCGCGTATTTATGTTAAATGACTGTTATTAGTCTTGCCTCTCCAGCCGCCCATTGTCTGTGAACTGGGACAGAGAGGGGTTGAAAGGCTACAGTCAGCCTTTTATTACACAACGTGTCAATCAGGACGGCGGGCCAGCAAGCCCCACACTGCTTTATGTCATCTCTCCCCCTGAGCCTGTGCTTTTGAACACACACACACACAAACTTGCGCACGCACACACAAGCACACAACTGTAAATGATTGACTCACCCCTCCCCATTTTCACCTAGTGCTCTCACAGATTTTGCTGAACATAGACTCAGCTACACGGAACATGAACGAAATACACCACACATTAGCTGTGTTCTTTTTGATTGCGACGCTAAAGTGATTGTGTTGTGGCGGTTGACTGATCGACCATCTGTTTCATCAGAGTGCGTGCTTCATGTGTGTGTATTTGGAGAGTTGGAAGGATGAACAATGAAGGATGAAGGATGAACGGGATGACTTGTGACTTCTGACATGCTTTGTCTTAGTTTGTCAGTGTCCTTGAAGGTATATTTAGAGTTTTTTTTAATTTTTAATTAGTGCAGATTTGACAACATTATGATAATCCATTAAAGGGGATATACTGTATTCTGAACAAAAATACAAATGCATCATGAGTTGAAATAAAAGATCCCAGAAATGTTCCATATGCACAAAAAGCTTATTCTCTCAAATTGTGTGCACACATTTGTTTACATGTCTTGTTGCCCTGTTAGTGAGCATTTCTCCTTTACCAAGATAATCCATCCACCTGACAGGTGTGGCATATCAAGAAGGTGTGGCATATCAAGAAGTTAAATAAACAGTCAGAGGAAGGCCCAAAAAAATTGTCAAAGACTCCAGTCACCCAAGTCATAGACTGTTCTCTCTGCTATCGCACGGCAAGCGGTACTGGAGCGCCAAGTCTAGGTCCAACAGCTTCTACCCCAAGTTATAAGATCAAATGGCCACCTGGACTATTTACATTGTTTTTACACTGCTCATCACTTCACCACTACCTACTTGTACAAATTACCACAACTAACCTGTACTCCCGCACATTGACTTACCGGAACTCCCTCTATATAACCTCATTATTGTTATGTAATTTTATTGTCTTACTTTTTATTTTGTTTTATTTAGTAAATATTTTCTTAACTCTATTTCTTGAAATGCATTGTAGGTTAAGGGAATTGGTGGGCTCCCGAGTGGTGCAGCGGTCTAAGGCACTGCATCTCAGTGCTAGAGGCGTCACTACAGACTCTGGTTTGATCCCAGGCTGTATCACAACCAGCCGTGATTGGGAGTCTCACAGGGCGGCGCACAATTGGCCCAGCGTCGTCCGGGTTAGGGTTTGGCCGGGGTAGGCCATCATTGTAAAATAAGAATTTGTTATTAACTGACTTGCCTAGTTAAATAAAGGTTAAATAAAATAATAAAACAAGTAAATAAGGACTTGTAAGTAAGCATTTCACGGTAAGGTCTACACCTGTTGTATTCGGCGCATGTGACAAATAACATTTGATTTGATTTGATCATTACAGAGGTGCACTTTTATCACACAACACAATGCCACAGATGTCTCATGTTTTGAGGGAGCGTGCATTTGGCATGCTGACTGCAGGAATGTCCACCGGAGCTGTTGCCAGTGATTTGAATGTTTATCTCTCTACCACAAGCCACTTTCAACATTGTTTTAAAGAATTTGGCAGTACTTTCAACCGGCCTCACAACCGCAGACCACTGTATAACCACGCCAGACCAGGACCTCCACATCTGGCTTCTTCACCTGCGGCATCATCTGAGACCAGCCACACAGACAGTTTATGAAACTGTGGGTTTGCACAACCAAAGAATTTCAGGGAAGCTCATCTGCATGCTCGTCGTCCTCACCAGGGTCTTGACCTGACTGCAGTTCGCCGTCGTAACCAACGTCAGTGGGCAAATGCTCACCTTCAAATGCTCACAGGGCAGATGGCAGACAGCATGTATGGCGTTGTGTTTGCGAGCGGCTTGCTGATGTCAACAGAGTGCCCCATGGTGGCGGTGGGGTTATGGTATGGGCAGGCATAAACTATGGACAACGAACACAATTGCAATTTATCGATGGAAATTTGAATGCACCTTCTGTGACGAGAGAATCTGAAGCCCATTGCGTGCCATCCATCCGCCGTTATCACCGTCATCACCTCATGTTTCAGCATGAAAATGCAAGGCCCCATGTCGCATACTGAAAATGTCCAAGTTCTTCTATGGCCTGCATACTCACCAGACATGTCACCCATTGAGCATGTTTGGGATCCTCTGTATCTACGTTTAAGAAAGCGTGTTCGGGTTCCCACCAATATCCAGCAACTTCGCACAGCCATTGAAGAGGAGTGAGACAACATTTCACAGTTGACAATCAACAGCCTGATCAACTCTCCGCAAAGGAGATTTTTGTTCAGTTTAGATCTACTGTGTGTCTAGTTCTTTAAATCACATAAAAAATAAACATACAGACACATTAGCCCTCTGAAATCCTGCTCCAAACCATTGACTTGATAGGTTTTTTTAAACATCCACCTAACCACTTTCTTAGTTCGTTTCTTGGTTAGCTAGTTACTTAGTGTTAGGATGCCTTGTATATATTGATCAAAGGTGTAGTTTTGGAGGGCTTCTCATTCCTATACCATTAGAATCCCAGTCAGTCCCCAGACATACACCCCCCCACACACACACACACACACACACACACACACACGCACACACACACACACGCACGCACGCACGCACGCACGCACGCACACACACACAGTCTCCGTCTGTCTGCTCCTGTTCCATACTCATTAGTACTCGCTCCGGCTAACGAGCACTTCCCTTCAGCTCTCTGCTAATCTATTAACCCAGGCAGGCAGGGCTCTGCCCCCCTTCCCTCTCCCTTTTTCTCCCTCAGCCCTCCTCTCTCCCAGAATCATTCGCCTCAAGGCAGATTGTTCATTTGGAGGTGTAACCAAGACATAATGCGTGGTGACGCCAGTTACGTAAGTTTAAAGAGCCCCCTTGTTTGATTTCACAGCGCGGTTGCCCCTAAATTCCCCTTGAGCTGGCCGCAGTTAATTCTAATGGGGCTAACTGATATCCTATAGCTATATAACTGTGCTATAATTATATGGGTTACACGCCATGATAACAATTAACAACAGTAGTGTGTAAAATTATGGGGAAAGGGAAATACTTTACATTTCAGACTGATAGTGAATTATATAAATGTGAAAACTTATACAGTGCATATTTTTTATTATAAGGCCTGCAGACTGCAGTGATTAGACATTTAAATACAAACATTGAAAGTTCATTTTAGATGTCCCGCAAGCAGACGCACATAATAGAAATGGAAACAGACGTCAGGTAGGGACTAGAACCAGACACACTGAGCCTCTGTCACCCACAAACATTTGCCTGCACTTCTGGAAACAAGAACTCTGCTTCTGTGAAATCCACGAGTTGTGGTGTTGGTGTTCTGATGCTCAGGTTTTATACACCAGCTTGAGGTCTGAGGGCTGTATCCTGTCTAGGTCTCTGAGAGATTGTGAGCGCTCATTGTCACATGTTGACATGCTTTCATCTATTCCAGGAAGGGCATGCGAACAACCGCAAGTCAGAGACACAAAGTAAAAGCACTTTTTGATTTTGATGTTTGGATGATTTGAATAGTAGTTGGCCTGCACTGCTGAACATAATGTAAATGCATTTCCTGCACTGCAACATCTTCTAAAGTAAATCATTTCAATATCAGGTTATTATCTTGTACTGTAGTTCTTGGAGGAAAATGTATTCACATCAGTTACATTAGAGTAATACTATAATCTGTGCCAATTAGCCAACATTATAGAGAGCTTTTGACATGTTCTACTTGCTTGTGTGAGAGGAAGAGAGAGAGTCTCTGCAATTATGGGATTTTATCCCATTCTCACTCTGAAACCCTGTCTGTAGGGCCTTTGGGTAGAGCTGTAAGATCGTTCAGACAGGAATGGTGCATGGTAATAGCTTGAGATACAATTGAAAAGAGCTTGCTGATGCCACGGTAAAGACTTACAGATGGGGCTAGTGAAGTGTTCCGCTAAATTTGCCACATTCAACCACAGCTCCTCCGTGACCACTCTGAAAATTCCCTCTCTCCCACTTAACATGGTTCATATTTAAATTCTGGAATATAATCCTTTTCGCCCAGCTTCAAAATACAGGATGTTTATGTGAAGTGGATAGTTGAAGTGAGGACGGGTAGAAAGTACAGTGGGGCAAAAAAGTATTTAGTCAGCCACCAATTGTGCAAGTTCTCCAACTTAAAAAGATGAGAGAGGCCTGTAATTTTCATCATAGGTACACTTCAACTATGACAGACGAAATGAGAAAAATAAATCCAGAAAATCACATTGTAGGATTTTTAATTTATTTATTTGCAAATTATGGTGGAAAATAAGTATTTGGTCAATAACAAAAGTTTATCTCAATACTTTGTTATATACCCTTTGTTGGCAATGACAGAGGTCAAACGTTTTCTGTAAGTCTTCACAAGGTTCTCACACACTGTTGCTGGTATTTTGGCCCATTCCTCCATGCAGATCTCCTCTAGAGCAGTGATGTTTTGGGGCTGTCGCTGGGCAACACGGACTTTCAACTCCCTCCAAAGATTTTCTATGGGGTTGAGATCTGGAGACTGGCTAGGCCACTCCAGGACCTTGAAATGCTTCTTCTGAAGCCACTCCTTAGTTGCCAGGCGGTGTGTTTGGGATCATTGTCATGCTGAAAGACCCAGCCACGTTTCATCTTCAATGCCCTTGCTGATGGTAGGCTTTGTTACTTTGGTCCCAGCTCTCTGCAGGTCATTCACTAGGTCCCCGTGTGGTTCTGGGATTTTTGCTCACCGTTCTTGTGATCATTTTGACCCCACGGGGTGAGATCTTCTTGTGAGCCCCAGATCGAGAAGATTATCAGTGGTCTTGTATGTCTTCCATTTCCTAATAATTGCTCCCACAGTTGATTTCTTCAAACCAAGCTGCTTACCTATTGCAGATTCAGTCTTCCCAACCTGGTGCAGGTCTACAATTTTGTTTCTGGTGTCCTTTGACAGCTCTTTGGTCTTGGCCATAGTGGAGTTTGGAGTGTGACTGTTTGAGGTTGTGGACAGGTGTCTTTTATACTGATAACAAGTTCAAACAGGTGCCATTAATACAGGTAACGAGTGGAGGAGCCTCTTAAAGAAGTTACAGGTCTGTGAGAGCCAGAAATCTTGCTTGTTTGTATGTGACCAAATACTTATTTTCCACCATAATTTGCAAATAAATTCATTAAAAATCTTACAATGTGATTTTCTGGATTTTTTTCTCCCTCATTTTGTCTGTCATAGTTGAAGTGTACCTATGATGAAAATTACAGGCCTCTCTCATCTTTTTAAGTGAGAGAACTTGCACAATTGGTGGCTGACTAAATACTTTTTTTGCCCCACTGTATATATGAATACAGACAGGGCTCAGATACCTACCCCTTCCCTAACTCCCACAGTAGCCTGCCTATTTGGTGAATTCTCTCTCTCTCCTTTGTGTGTGTGCGTGAGTGTGTGTCTCCCTACTCTCTCTGTCTCTCTCCTTACCCTCTCTCTCTATGTGCTCTTTCCCCACATAGCTGTTTGATTGCTTAAGCCCAGTGGTCAGACAATGGGGGTATAAAGAATGTCTGCTTCCTTCCTTCCTTCCTGTTGAGTGTTCTGCCTTGGTGAGCAGATTCAATAGCACTCCGCTTCACAGCAACGCCGGAGCGCGGGGGCCTGGCTACAACCAACAAAGAGCCATTCTGGGGCCCGCTCCAATCGCTGCTTCTGCCAAGTCACTGGCTGCAATGAGGGACACACACACGAATCCTCTCTCTCTCTCTCTCTCTATATATATCTCTCTCTCTTTCTCTTTTTGGATGAGTAAGCAACCGGTACATGTTTAGGAAGAAGTGGTGGGAGTGGAGCGGTAGTGTGGTAAATGTAGGTTTCCTAGGAAAAAATGTAGTTTGACAGGTTTTTATCATTAGAACGTGACATCATGGCTATTCAGTTCAGAGCACTGGTGATGACACATCACAAACGGTATATGAAAGTTCCTGAGAGTCTAGGGGTACCCTGACAAATTGGGGGATATCAGTTCCCATCTTCTAATCATTGTCCATCGCATCGAGTCATGTAACAGTGAAAAAGAAAACATCCAGGATGTATGCTCCTTTATTCAGGTTAACCCAACTCTTACTCATCTGACCCACTTCTCATCATCTCCAAAATACAAGTTCCATATTCCACACCATCATGAACTCCTCATGCACCCATAATGACGCCTTTCAAAAGGGTGTCAGTTTTCAGCTTCCCTCCCGTTCCTGCTTTTGTTGCTGGTGAACCCATAACATGTTGACGACTGGTGTCCCTTGCCCCTGCAACCAGAAACGCTTGTGCGCGTTCAGCCACACACACACACACACACACACATACTGAGTGAAACCCCAAAAAATGTTGCTCCGAGAATACCAAGTAGGGGCAGGTAGTTGAGAGGAGCTTAGAGAGCCAAAATAGTAGAGGCCATAGAAAATAGGATGAATACACGAGGCTGAATGCAGGGTAAACTGTTAGCCTTTTGTCATTTAAAGTGATGTCTTTAACCCTTTGCGGGCCTCCCTCCCAACCACCCCCAACCGCCTTTACCCTCTATTCACCATTAAGACAATAGCGGCAAGGGGAAGCCTTGCAAAACGGTGACATTAAAAAATCCATGTACTCCAATGGGAGTTTTTTTCCCGCTGCTGATTAAATGGGGGAAAGGGGATAATTATCTGAAAGTGGGAGGTGAGACGAACTGTCATTCAAGCTCCGAGACGAATAACAAACAAGTGCGTGCAGGTCAGACTGGGCTTGTCAATCAACGTTCGTCATGCATACCGTGTTCCAAACATGTCTGCGTTGTCTTCAACCGGTGACAGGGATTATGTTTCAAACAGCTAGCCTAGAGGAACACTCCGTACCAGAGGAACACTCCATACCAAAGTAATTCCTGGCAAAACCATTGATAATACAACCGAGCAAATGTTATCTTTGTTCCTTTTCTTCTGTATGGGTAAGGCCATCAGCTGCTTGTTCACAAGGAACACGTCAATCACATATTAGGGGTACATTTAAGGTACTCACATTGTAAGACTTATCGTAAGCATGAATGAACCCCTTGTTTTCTTATGTCATAATTATCCTGACTAAAAAACATAGTATAAGCCTTATAATAAGACAAATGCTTGTACCTGGTTATAACAAATAATGAAGTGTTATACCTGTCAGCTTTAGACTGAGGGAGCATTAAGTGTTACCATTAAGTGTGTGAGAGGACAAGATAACAACCAAATAATGTGTTCCCACAGCTACAATCGATGGTCCTCCCAACGCAGAGCAACAGTTCACAGCCCCAGCAAAATGATTCAACGAAAGCCAGATGTTTCCCTTGGAGGTGAACTCGTACAGTATGGCTCTTTCCTTACTTCATAGCTCTAATCAGTTTGGGGAAATGGTCCAGTCTAGTCTGGCTGTCCAAAATAGGAAATTGGAATCATGAGCAGTGTAGCGGTTTGTAGTTTGACTAAGAAGTGAAAATGTCTGTGTTTTGTTAGTTATGGGAAGCTAGATCTCTCTTGGTTAAAGCTAATGCAGTTACTAAAGTTACAGTGCATTCGGAAAGTATTCAGACTTTTCCCACATTTTGTTTGTCCCTCATCAATCTACATCAATACCATACAATGACAAAGCAGTTTTTTAGAAATGTTTGCAAATAAATAAAAAAAACTGAAATATAACATTTACATAAGTATTCTTTATTGAGACAAACGATGGAAACTGTGTTTTTAGAATACATAATTTTTAAGGTATGCGAGGCACGTGATGTCATCATGTAACTATAAAGCTCCAGTCCACATTTAATTCTAAATGCTTACGGCTTGCTAAATAAACGTTTTCAACTATTAAAAAAAAAAACATGTTTCATTGCAGGCCAAGGATTGTTCTGACTTTCAAGAATGCATTCATTGCTTTGCCTTGCTTTTCTGGTTGGCCTGATGCAAGTTTCACCATCCAATTATATGGCAAATATTAGTCAATTATTGCATTCCATCAAGGCTTTCGCAGGCTACCTGAGATATGAAACCGATAGGTGGGAGGGCATAGGCTAGACTGTCAACAATTTATTAGGCCTAATGCGCAATTTACCTAAATGGAAAATGGAAACAGTTCAACCACTATTTATTTGACACTGTAGGTTTTTGGCGAAAAAGTGTTTTTTAGGTGATGTGTCACTAAGCCCAGCTAGTTCAAGATAGTTCAATGGAAACGCACCATAGCATGCAATTGTCACATGTATTTTCTTCGCAAACTGTAAATGTCGACAACAACAAAAATCACTGGACAAGTTAATGGAAACATAGGTAGTGACGCAACTTGGTAAAGAGTAAGACTAAGTGAGAAATCCTCATTCTTGGTGTCTGGCTTGAAGTTTTGAGTTTGAAGCTGTGGAACATGTGGGGCTAGGGGGATAAGACCATGTGGTTGTATGTTCCTCCCTACCATCTGGCACACAGGAAACACGGATGGGTTAGTGAGTTACAGCTCTGCTCTACCCCCCCAGCTATATACCTCAGAAGAGGCATGTGCTATCAGACTTCTCACAAACATTCTACTGAACTAAACAAGGGCTGCAGTGAGTAGAGGGGAGGGAGATCTTGAGTTTAGTCAACATTCTCCTCTCCTACATGAAGATACATAAATAAGTTCTGATTCAAATCCATATAGCCTTATTATTCTGCTTTGTGTCAGTTTCTCTGACTTTGACAGTGTAGCATTTGGGTTATTACGTATATTCCAAAGGATTGGTTCTGGGCAGTAAAGCCATAATGTCAAGCTGGCAAAGTGTCCATTGGAATATCAGTCCCTGCCGAGACAATTGCAAGACAATAAAAGATAGTGTCCCAATCTAAAATATTAAAACATTACCCTGAGGAGAACTTGAAGATATTGGGCATGCACACACAAAAACTGACAAAAACAGCAGGGTTTAATTTCAAACGTTAATATATTTTTCTATTTCATAGCGAACATATGCATCCAATTTGACACCCTAGTCACCCTAACTTGCAACAACATCAGAGTACTTGAACAGGCTGATGTTTTTTAAGATGCTTCTCAAAATAAATATTTTCTTTATAAAATAATAAAACTCCAAATAAATATTCTTTCTACTAAACAATGTTGAAATTAGAAAATAAAGATTTTCTTATAGGGTCACTGTACAATTTACAAGTAGAGTTGAAGGGATAAGATGTGTAAATGTCCTTCTCTTGTAAGGCAAACATAAAAAATGATTGATATACATTCCCATGAATGTACAACATTAAACATTGTATTATATAATATATATGGATCTATCATCAAGGTGCCTCTGGTTTGGCAGAATGCTTTTCACAGTTGAAATATTATATATACAAAAATAAAACATCTCTGAGGAGGTCATTTGCTAATTTACATACTTTTGCGATTACTATTCACAAACAAATTAGTCAGGAGAGCCTGTCCATAGCATATCAGTTGTATTAAATGTCAAAAGGGCTAACATTCTGGACTTCGATTAAAACAATACAAAATCAGGACACTTTGTGATCAAGCAGCCTGTATTAACAACCATAGCTGAAAACAAATGACACAAACCACGTCAAACAGCTCAGCTTAGCCAATCCTCCAATCAACTTCTGACTACTGTGCCAAAACGTGATGAGGTGATCGTTTCAGTCTCCCAAAGTTGTCAACCGCCATCGATTCTCCACAACACCCAAGGTACTTTCCCTTTACGTTGGCTTACAGTCAACACTCTTACAGTGGACAACGTTAGTGTTCTTACACTGGCACCCCGGTCGCTTGACGCGGTCGTAGCAGCTCTGGCACGCGGTGAGACACCCTTTAGCTGGGAGGTAGCACAGAAGACAGGGTAGGAACAGGGAAAGGAGGCCCATGGCCGACCAGCGCACGCAGCAGTGCGACTGGCTGCAGGAGAAGGGCTTGTCGGCACATGTATCCTCGTCGTCACTGGAGCAGTGATAGAACAGGCCCTTGACGCAGCACACGCAAGTCCCGTAGTCCACCACGTTCTGCACTGAGCATACGCACCGCCGGCCACACATCCAGCAGGAGGGCAGGGCGCGCGGGCACATGCACTCCTGGCACTTGCACCGGCCACAGTCCTCACAGCGGTAGACGTGTTTACCCAGCAGCCCCTCCCTAGCGGCGGGGGCACCGCCACCGGGCACCGTGACCACCACTGCTCCTCCGACCGTACTCGCCAGGGGCTTCAATTCCTCCTGTTTAAGCTCCACCCGTTTGGGCTGGGTCCTGATTATCCGTTCGCTAACCGCCGGGCTACCCAGGAGCCTCTGCACGGAAGACGTGCTGCCTGTACTGGTCCTCTGGCTGTTTCTGGAGCCCTCTGTGCTAGAAGAAAGAGATAGGGCATCCCTAGGGGGGACTGTGGAGTGTGTGGGCTGGGGAAGTTGTTGAAGTAAGTTCCTCTGGTTGGGCCTGGGGTCCTGGGGCTCCAGTTGCTCGTTAGTCCCCAGGTCCAGTGGCACCACCAGGTCATTCTTCTGCTGGGTGGGCAAGGAGCCAGGGGGCCTAGGGACCACAATGGGTCCCACCATTGGTCCCTCTGTGTACTCATTACTGCTCCCGGTGATCCTGATCTGGTCCAGCGAGAGCACAGGGGCCTGCTGGCTGGAGTTTACCCCAGGATCGGGCTGCCCTTCCTGTGCATGGTGAGGCCGGTGTAGCCTCCCACTGTCACGCAGAGCACGCAGCAAGCCGGCCGACCCTCCGCCACCACTGCCATTTTGAGTACTGGTCTCCATCTTGGCTCTGAAGAAGGACCCCTCCGGCTGGCATTGAACACATCTGAAGTCCTGGAGAGAAAGACAGGCAAATATATATATAGATATGAGACGACCAGGTGACATTTGAGTAGAAACAACCCTATGCAAATCATAACTGATGATAAGGATTTGGCAACATGGGTTGGCTAGCTACCAACTGGAGTTGTTTTGCTTGACAAATATATCAAACACCTCACATTAAGAATTACAGTTCCAATGTAAAAGTGTAGGCCTATGCCCAATTCCAATCATATCCTCTAACCCTAGGCACTTTCTGTTTGGTGTTAAAAGGAAGTAACAACAACATAATATACACCTAACAATACCTCTAAGGCAGCATTTCAACCTTTCATATGATAGGAGAACAAAAACAAAGATTTTACATAATGAAACAGTGGATTGATCATGTTTCTGTATGTTGGGAAATTGACAGTAGGCATGTTGGGCCCTTCTGATTGGAGGACTTAGGTACATACAAACTATTTCCATTACATGAGATATACAGAGGGAATATAAAGAGCATGCAAGGAAGACAATATGAGGCAATGCTGAGACAGGGCTAGTCTACAACTTCAACAAAAGTTGAGGCACTCAAACGTGTTCATACTCATACTGTGTATCAAAACTTGCATCCTTATATGTCCCATGACTAGAAGTTAGAGACTTTAGACTTGCTGCCACCATTTCCAAATTAGTGAAAAACTACTGATTGCTAGTTGAGGGACTCATAATTGAACATTTCGAAGATGTATTATTTCCCTCTGGAGGCAATTATTAGCCTAATACATGTGCATGACGCTCGTGTTTGAGTGTGCGTGTAGGGCAGCGGATGAGCCCAACGACCATGACATTTGAGATGGGCTTTACATAGACAAATGGACAGGCGAGTCAGAAAAGTAAAAATCTCCATTTCCTATTATGAAATAGCCTAACATAAACGCCAAAAGCCCCACCAAACATTCAAATAGTGACTTTTATCATTCCACTTTTCTTCTATAATGTAAGATAGCCCTGTATTTTTGTTCTGAATATAAAACAAAAAGCACTTTTCAACTGCGCTAAATATGTGTTTATGTGTAGGCTACCGTTCAGAATTAGTCAAAATGCATGATCTACAGACAGACTATCAATTGTTTTAATATGAGGGTGATGACTAGCCCATTATTCAGAAGCGGAAATCTAAAACCATACTTTTTAGAGCAAGAAGCTGTGGGTCTATTCAGATGAGAAAATGCTGGGATTGCACGGGGAAGGTTGGAGAAAGGATGGGGAAAGTCAATTCGTGGTCGGCGGTTGGAACTCCCGAGTCCCGAGAGCATGCATAACACTGAATTGGTAAGGCTACTCTTATGTTACAACTTTTAAACATTGTAACGACCATATTTAGGCTACATTGTTGTTGAAATAGTGCAAACTTATTTTCACGAACTCACCGTGTTCGCACCACTTCAGCCCCGTTTGTTGTATTAAATTCCAAATTCGGAAAGTTTATTCCTGCTTAAATTCATCAGGAAACCCATCCACACAATCCAATGCAATGGTAAAGTAACTACAAACAAAACTAGCAGATTCCAATTTTAAGAGATGAAAAACATATCCATACTTTCCACTGCGAGAGAACCCGAGGCGAAATAGTGCCAAAAACGAATCAATCACTAAGGGCTTGCTGGCTCTCCACTTTTTTGTGAATTAGAAAAGTGAACAAAATGCGCACGCGATACTTTTGAATCCGTTGAGTTTACACAAATAGCCAACGGCCTTCGAGTTTGTTGCACTCCGAAATAAGCTGGACAGTTCTAAAAAATACTCGCTGTAATTGTTGAATGTTTGGCTGCCTTGCACACTGAGGTGCTTTCAAGTTTTTTTTTCTCGTCTTGTTTTTTCCTCTTTCCGGAGAAGAGGTCGGGTTTATGCTGTAAATGGCGTCATATGGAAGTGAGGGGGGACAAAGCGTTTGCTGTTTAAGAGGATATCTCGTATCCGGTCCCAGCTCATTGGCTGTAGCTACTGGGTTTGCATTCACACCCTGTGCTATCAAACTGTTCCCAACTGCAGGGGACGTGCCACAATCCCAGTGACAAAACTTCAGGCATTGCAAAACGTTCTAACATAGCCTAGGCTACGTTAATTGAAGGAATGTCAGGTCTGCAGCTTGATATGCGGCATTTGTTCAGAACGTGTGTAGCAGCACTGAATCGAGTTCTAAAAGCCGACTTTCTTGCAAAACAATATCCTATATTTTTCTGTTTCCAATGGTTATTGCAATTGAAACTATTGATAGTAGAGAAGATGTCGGGTAGGCTATTATCAGTCTATTTTAAAATGCTTATTACTGTGCTATTGTCAGAGGAGAGGACCATATAGCTTGTAAAAAATGCCCCGGGTTTCACTTGGGCCATTTGCAGAAGTTGTCATTGGACAGCAATTTCAGATGAAGAATAGTAAGGCAAATGAGGGGGTGAATATGCATGTAGGGTGGAATTCGATGGTGTGATTAGGCCATTTCTGAATGAGGCAACATGGAGGGGCATCATGCATTTCAAAAGGCACTCTCTTGAACTCTCAAATGCCTTGTAAATGTTTCAGCTGTATCAAAGCATGGGAGATACAGGAAGCAAATCCACGTCAGAGAGGGGAAAGCATGGGAAGTGGAAGTCGGATCATCTCTGGGAATGGGATGATCATTCCTACTCATGATGCAGCACTTGTTTCCCTACATTCTAGTTTGTTATGTTAATGATTTACTGGAATTAAGAAAACTGTACTGTACACAAAGTTTGTGTTGATTGCATCTCTATGACTGTGTTTAGACCTTGTTCACTTCCATTTTTGGGTGTATTAAAATTTACAATGGACATTCACTTTAGGCTGCATTTTATATTATCCACCTCGATTTGTGATTATGTGAAAAGTAGTGCCCTCTTGTGGAGTTACAGATGAACTGGACACTACTTGTTTCTGCATGAACTACCTTCAGATGATAATTTTCTTGTTCAACTACCTATACAGAGATTGAACCTATACAGAGATTGAACCTATACAGAGATTGATTCATTGATATGGATCATCTGCAAATACAACCCTTCCCTCCTTCAATACAGCCCACACACTATCATTCTGTCCTCACAGCCCACACACTATCATTCTGTTCTCACTCTTTCCTTCCCTCCATACTTCATCCAACATTTAAAGCCAGTCCTCCCATCCCCCTCTCCTCAGCAGGGCCCATGTAAAGCTGGGATGTTCGTACATAGTAGTTCAGGCCTCCGTATAGAAATGTCCTTAAAACCATTTGATTGACATAAAGTGTAACCTTAGCCACTTACAGAGAATACAAGTTCAGTCCACCACAACTTGGTTTGCTTCACTGCTTGTGGTAAGAGTTGAACTTTAAAGGAATGAAAGCCTAAACATGGCAACAACATAACTGCTTTTTATTGTCATAAAAGAAAGAGAGGGAGATAGAGAGAAAGGGGGAACATGCATATACCTCTCTAGAATGCAGTGAAAGAGAAAGGAGAGTGGTGAGGGGTCAAGGTAGGGTTTCTATAGTGATGAATGCCTCTTGTTGGCTGGGAGAGTTCCCAAAAAGCCGGAGACACTGCAACCTCCAGCTGAGGGCGAGCCATTGTTCGGGGCCTCCCTTTCAGCGGCAGAGGGGAAAAGGTAAGTGACAGCCCTATTGTCTGTCTGGGTCTCCCACTGCTCGATAGGCCCTAGATTCCCCTTGTCACATGTTGTCAATGCCAAGCCCCCCGGGATAGAAGGGGGAGGGGAAGTGGACTGGCGAGGAGAGAGGGACATTCAGGAAGTTAACTTTTAAAAAGTCTGTCAATAAACTACACTATCCTACCCCCGCTGTCTCTTACACCGACCGCTCCCCTACACAGGACTGTGCCCCCCAGCTCCCTTTGCTTCAGCTGTGTTTCCTGTCTTCACTGCTGTGTCCCATCCATCCCAAAATAACCCTAAAGCCATACTTCAAATCCTGCTTCCTGAACCATACAAGGAACAGCTGTCCCCCCCCCTCTGTCTCTCTCGCTCTCTCTCTAATTCTGTCTCACTCTCAAACCCCCCTCTCTCAACCCCTTTCCCATCTCTACACAAAAGATGAAAAGGGGATGCAACGGAAACGGTGCATGCAGAGTTTGGGGATTTCAGGCAAAAGATAAACATGACATGACTGGAGTTTGGCTTTACAAAGTCACCCCCCGCCAACATCTGAGACAATCTCCTCTATACTTACACTGTATGGGGTTGAAATGAATGGGAGTTCGCTAATGGAACAAAATTGCATGTTTATCAATTCATTCAACAGCTATTTTGTCTATCTTTATTTTCAGTGTTACTTTACCTGCTCATTTACCTGGCTTACGCCACAGTTTGTTTCATTTTTCTCATGATGTAAAAATAAGAGATAGCGAAACTTAGAGACATGACTTTTATTAACGAGAAAAGCCTATCGAGCCCTGAGTAGAAGCAGGAAGTGGTATGTGGTGTGTGATCTGTAATAAAAGTGCATCACATATTGAGAACACAAGTGGGTTAGCCTTCTCGCTCTAACCACAGCTGTTGATGCCAAAGACTTGTTGGTCCAATTAAGATCGGGTTATGAACAGCCGTTACACCAGGTTAGACTGAGAGTGCAGGAAGTGTAGCCTCTTATAGTAAATCCTGACTGATTTTGAACCAGCTAGGGCATTCTCTCTCCCCACTGTCGTAGTAACAGAGCCAGAAATTGAGTCACTGAAGAATGCCAGGTCTGGATTAATGAGAAAGTCCTGGCACTTGATTGAACTGGCGAGGTCAGTTAATACGATTAGGACACAGTGTAATAAACCCCATATCTCAGGTCATATTGGTTGTGTGATTACTTCTGACAGCTACGCTTAGCTTTTAAGCTGTTTATTCCTTTTTTATAACTGGTTGTGTTGTAAAATATATGTGCCATTTTGCGTATTGTGCAGGAAAGTGTACTAGGCTAGGCTACATCAGATTAAACTCAATGTCGAGTTGTTAGGGCTAGTTATAAATGTATTGTTCATATATGCCCGTCAGTTAGTTTATTTAACGTCCATCTAGGTTAGCTCAAATTAAGGTTCAGCCTTTTCCCATTTATCCCTCAAAATTCCGTAACAAGTCATGCACAGGTTAGAGAACTTACAATGAATGTCTTCACAGATGTCAGACCCCTATTATACACATTCTTGACCAATAAAACGGACCATTGGTGTACATGAGAGGAGTACATTTGCTGCTGCTTTTGCACACTAGACTGAATCTGGTGCATTGGTTGATACTTAGGTAGGAGGGTGAGACTGGACAAACCACTAACCACTAATTGGGAATCAATGAGGTGACATGAGTGGGACCAACTAGAAGACACTCAGAGTGACACAAATTAGGTGCTTAGTGGCTTTTTAAGGAGTGAAACATTTGTTGTTGCTATATGGGTTGCATCATTGCTTACAATGGTAGTATAAACTATCTAGCCTCAAGCCTAAATGATAATAAGTATTGGACTTTTGGAGCATTTCAGATCAGGGCCTTTACACTGTTTTTTTATATTCACTTCTATGGAAGAATTCTGGCATTGCGAAGTTGATACTTGGCAACCTTGTCCACATTACAGAGTCTAGGAATCCAGACCAACATAAATAACTATTCTAATTTCCTCAGCCTATTTATCTTAATAGAAGTATTGCACATAAGAACACAACCAGAGCAACGTGACAAAGTTTTAATGACAGTATAATGTACACTAAAGCAGGATAGGTATCACAAATTAATAGTCCAAACTATTACCCCGGAACATTGTGAAACAAATTAAGGTAAAAACCAGAAGGAAATATGTTAACAAGATACAAACGGATTATTCTCCACCCTTGCACACACCTGGGCTATATGAACTTGACCGTGTGCTTTTAATCATTAAAATGTTCCTCCCAAGTTGACAGAAACCACTCATACCATGCAAAAGCAATCATATCCATCACATTAGTAGATTTGGATGAAATTGTCCATGGATCCTTAATAGCACAATAATTCATGAGTGCCCTCATATCCATAAAAAAATAAATCAAGTGTGTTTATTCATTAAATAAACATGCCTAATCTCCCTTTAAGTACCTAATTTAATGGTGTAAGCATTAACTTGGAGAAAAAGTGGCAAGCCAGTCTTCTAGAGACACAGTTTGGACTGTTTGGGTCTATGGAATGCAAAAGGCCTCTCATAAAAATGTATTAAAGGAAATAACATGGTCTGCTGCAGCAACCCTACACTGTTAAGGGCCCCTGTGCCCATTCACTCTCTGTGCTCACTGTTAGACCGCTGTGTGTGTCTATGTTTTGGCTGATTTATGGATACCTACCTAAAGACCAGAGCCAAAAAATGTCTCCCTGGGCACTCTCTGTTTATCCACTCTTTGTATCTGAAAGGAGAAAAGTGCAGCAGTACACAATTTCTTGGCAGTTGGGCATGGTTACAATGTGACTATGGCCACATTGAAATAGTCAGAGAAAAATACTGCTGAGGTAGGAGTGAAATGTTGACTCCGCTGTTAGAAATAATCCTTCCTCTTCAACTGTGAGGGTGTTTTTTGTTATTGTTGTTTCTTTTAGATGAGTTGCTAATAGCTAAACTTGGACAACATGTTTATGGTAACAATAGGACAGCAGAATAGCAGTCAGCATCAATTTGTACTTTGTGTTATAAAGTGTCCCCAATGACTAAATCTAACAATACATACCACACAGATCCTCTTTTCTGTTATATAGTGTATCCAATAACTAAATCTAACAATATATCCCCCCACATATCCTATTTTCAGGGCTAAAATTGCATGTATTAATTATTTAGTTGAGTATTTACTGGAAATGATCTCTTTAGTCCCCAGAGCCTCTTAGGACACCATACAATAATCAAATACATTGGCCGATGTTTGTCTATTTATAACATACTACCATATACCTTTTCTGTTTTTACCTTACACCAAGCCAATTAGTTTGCTATGTTCATTTAGAACCACTCTTCTATTTGTTCCAATGGATGGCATTTTTATTAAATATTTTGTCTCATAATTCAACAAGGGGCCCCAATCCTGCCACAGGACTACAGAGATCATACTCTATGCGTCTTAATTAACCACATATCTCTTTTTTGTCAAGTTTATGGCACACAAGGCTGTCTAGGAAAGTCTCAACAGCACAAAACATTGTTCATAAATATGCCATTGATGACATGATTGTGGGAAATGGGGAAAACACTCCCCACAGTGTTTCTGCAGGACCATCACTAATTAGACATGTACACAAGTCCATAGAAAGCAACATTGCTAGAAGACTGACAGGTTCTTACCTTGGATGAAATCCCCAAGCAGTAGCTTAGAGTCACTCAACACCATTTTAGTTTAAGTGTATTAATGCTTAATATATTCTCTCTGCTTTAGTGGCTAGGCCTAAGTCTTTGCTCTGGCTTTGATCTCCCACATAGAGTGCCTTCAGAAAGTATTCACACTCCTTAACTTTTTCCACATTTTGTTGTGTTATAAAGTGGGATTGTGGCAACCAGTACATGTTAGAATCACCTTTGGTAGCGATTACAGCTGTGAGTCTTTCTGGGAGAGCTTTCCACACCTGGATTGTGCAACATTTGGCAAATTTTATAAAAAAAATTCTTCAAGCTCTGTCAAATTAGTTGTTGATCATTTCTAGAGCACCATTTTCAGGTCTTGCCAAAACTGTAACTCGGCCACTCAGGAACATTCACTGTCTTTTTTGGTAAGCAACTCCAGGGTAGATTTGGCCTTGTATTTTAGGTTATGTCCTGCTGAAAGGTGAATTAACCTCCCAGTGTCTGGTGGAAAGCATCTATCAATAGGTGCCCTTCTTTGCGAGCCATTGGAAAACCTCCCTGGTCTTTGTGGTTGAATCTGTGTTTGAAATTCACTGCTCGACTATCCATGCAACTTATCATGTGACCTTTAAAGCACATTTTTACTCCTGAACTTATTTAGACTTGCCATAACAAAGGGGTTGAATACTTATTGACTCAAGACATTTCAGCTTTTCATTTTTTTATTAACTTGTAAACATTTCTAAAAACATAATTTCACTTTGACATTGTGGGGTTGTGTGTAGGCCAGTGACAAAACATCTAAATTGAATCAATTTTAAATTCAGGCTGTAACACAACAAAATGTGGAAAAAGCCAAGGGGTGTGAATACTTTCTGAATCTGTCTCTAATTGCCAGGATTTGGTGCAGGGGGAAATTGCCACTCTTCTGCTGGTGCCACCCTGTACGTGTCGAGAAGGTATAATCACGTGATGTGTAGATTTATAATTAGTGTGGATCTTTTGTTGTCTGTTGTTTCCTGTTTGCACCAGTGATGGGTCATTCACGAATGAACGGCTCTTTTTGAACAGATTTCTCGGTGAACATCGGGATCCCAATCGCATCGGTGAAAGAGACGTTCACTTGGCTCCCTGATTTGTATACTACTACTACTGCTTGCTGAGCTTCAAACAATGATTATCTGTCGATCAGTTACACAATCATTCTCTGAATATGGTGAATCCTCACTGCAGGAACAGTAGGTAGGGAGGAGAGAGCCTCATTCTGGTCCTCGCACATTTTTTACATTGCCAATAAAAATTAAAAAAACTTACTTTTTTTGTAAACAATCTAATTTTGTCATGTAAAATCTATTTGAACTCAGATTTCAAGATCTGACATAATGGCTTTATATTAGAAATGTGATGTTTGTCATGGTTTTTCATCCATTTTAAAGCACTACTGAATGAAGAGCCATTTGGGAGCCAAATGAACGACTGATTTAGGTGAGCGGAGCCAAAAGATCCATCTCACTGAACAGACTCAGAATGCTGATGGGGTTTTTCTAATTTGGGAAAATGGCCTCTCCTCCGTCCTTTCTCCTCTGTGACCCGGAAATCGATAAGTGGGTGGTTTCGTGGTCGAGGAGTGTGTCATTTTAGTTAGTAGGCAGTCCTCTCCTCCTCAATAGCCTCCTTTTGGTGAGGAAGCACAAGTGTATCCTACCTTAGAAGAGTTTTGGGATCTGCCACAACCCCTTTGAATCAGCTGTTGTATTGTCGGAGGAGAAAACAAGGCACACATTTAAAAACAATATGCTACTTATCCTTTTATCTATAAAATGTCTTGCACAAGTAATTTAATTTGTTTTTATTACTTTACACATTTATTTTGGGATCCACCCCTGTAAATGTAATTTGCCCGAGGACGCGTGTATGGAGAAGGAGCTTCTCATTTCATACATGCGCATTTTCGTCCACATTCACTCTCCTCGCCACCTCTGCTCAATTACCATTGCCCTTTTATAAATTGAGGCGAAAGAGGACGGAGGAGAGAGGACACAGGAGTTGATCAAATCTAATTGTGAAAAGGCTGATAACTAGTATGCACAGGAAGTGGGATGACACACTGTTTTCTGTCCGCCATATTTTAATTCTTTACATTGTGATTTTTCCAAATTTGTTGCTGGTTGACCTTATGAAATCCGTAGTGGTTTAACTCTTTGGGAACCTTCTGAAAGTAATGGTAAGACACGTGTGGGAGTTGAGGCACAGTTCAGTGCTGTTTTCCTTGATTTAAATGTCACCTTATGTGTTTGTGTTGTAAAGACAGGGTTATAGACAGGGTATTTTGATGAACCCTTCTCCTGTTCGCAGAGGTACATGCACATCTATTTGTGAGGCAAAAGAAGGCAGTTGCGCAAAAGTAAGATGTACAGATGTTGGATCTCTTAACTTGATAATTTTTGCATCAGGAAATTCAAATGAGCTTTGTATGCATGCAGCGTCTGTTTACCTAGCTAACTTTAGCTACATTTCTCTTGTCACATTCCCTTTCCCTATTGTGTTGCACGCCTATTGTGTTGCACGCCTATTGTGTTGCTAAGTTATTTTACTCATTCTGTAAACAACTTGAACATGCCTAACAATATGCAAAACCTTTAACAAAACGATTGCACATCATTAAAGGTAGTTGTGGCTTCAGCACCTTGAACGACACTGAAATGTAAGCAGTGAGGTTAATTTCTCCCCCCTTGTCTCTGATTGTTCCAGGTAAAGGACATCCCACCCTGACACCCTGCAGATGTAAAGAACTTGTTTTGAACCTCCCAACCACCAGGATAATCACCATACCATGACGGTGTTTTGTATTTTAATGTGTGTATATACACAAAAGTATTTCAAATTCAAATTCGTGGATTCGGCTATTTCAGCCACACCCGTTGCCGACAGGTGTATAAAATCTATCACACAGCCATGCAATCTCAATAGATAAACATTGGCAGTAGAATGGCCTTAATGAAGAGCTCAATGGCTTTCAACGTGGCCGTCATAGGATGCCACCTTTCCAACAAGTCAGTTTGTCAAATTTCTGCCCTGCAAGAGTTACCCCGGTCAACTGTAAGTGCTGTTATTGTGAAGTGTAAACGTCTAGGAGCAACAACGGTTCAGCCTCGAAGTGGTAGGCCACACATGCTCACAGAACGGGACCGCCGAGTAGCCCGTACAAATCGTCTGTCCTCGGTTTGCAACACTCACTACCGAGTTCCAAACTGCCTCTGGAAGCAACGTCAGCACAATAACTGTTTGTCGGGTGCTTCATGAAATGGGTTTCCATGGCCGAGCAGCCGCACACAAGCCTAAGATCAATGCCAAGCGTCGGCTGGAGTGGTGTAAAGCTTGCCGCCATTGGACTCTGGAGCATTGGAAAGGCGTTCTCTGGAGTGATGAATCACGCTTCACCATCTGGCAGTCCGACGGACAAATCTGGGTTTGGCAGATGCCAGGAGAGCGCTATCTGCACCAATGCATAGTCCCAACTGTAAAGTTTGGTGGAGGAGGAATAATGGTCTGGGGCTGTTTTTCATGGTTCGGGCTAAGCCCCTTAGTTCCAGTGAAGGGAAGGGAAATCTTAACACTACAGCATACTGTACAATGACATTCTAGATGATTCTGTCAGTTCCAACTTTGTGGCAACAGTTTGAGGAAAGCTCTTTCCTGTTTCAGCATGACAAGGCCCCCATGCACAAAGTGAGGTCCATGGCTTGTCGAGATCAATGTGGAAGAATTTGACTGGCCTGCACAGAGCCCTCACCTCAACCCCATTGAACACTTTTGGGAGGAATTGAAATGCCAACTGGGAGCCAGGCGTAATTAATGCCCATGATTTTGCAATGAGATATTCGACGAGCAGGCGTCCTTATACTTTTGGTCATGTAGTGTATATGTTAAAATAAAGGTTAAATAAAAAAATGTAATCCCAGGATATTATTCAGGAGTGTGCAACATCAATGTTAGATAGAAATAGATTCAGCCATTTTATTGTCATGGATATTTGTCAGGACATTGTAACTTATAAAGCTCATTCTATAATAACGATGTGATTTCTGACCCTGGGGACTGCACGTTGTGTCCGTCTTCAATTTAGACCACAATTAGTTAAATTAAGTGTTAGTGAAGAGCTGTCTATAAAAAAAATCCTGAGGATATCATGACAAAATGTGCCCTCGTAGTGATCAAGCTTATGAATGTTGGGGTTAATCTCCTTGATGTACCTCACTCGGGAATTACTTATTTTGTACAATGGACTGTGTTTTAAGGACTCATGCACAGATACAGGAAAACCAATACATGTTTTACATTTATTAAAAATTACAAGTGTTGATGTCTCATAATGTTTCTGGTTTTGAGGCTTGGCCATCTGGTGACTACTGTTCATATGTCTAATCCCCTGCAAGGATAGAAAAAGACATCTATAATATTACAATGCTTTATTCATTTAATTGAAGATATATTCCTGTTTGATATGCATTCATATAATTATATTGGTATATACACAGTACCAGTAAAACGTTTGGACACACCTAATCATTCAAGGTTGGCTTTTTTTGTTCGTTTTTTTGTGCTATTTTCTACATTTTCTACAACACATATGGAATCATGTAGTAACCAAAAGAGTTTTATTTTATATTTGAGATTCTACAAAGTAGCCACCCTTTGCCTTGATGACAGCTTTGCACACTCTTGGCATTCTCTCAACCAGCTTCATGAGGTAGTCACCTGAAATGCATTTTGATGAACAGCTGTGCCTTGTTAAAAGTTCATGTGTGGAATTTCTTTCCTTCTTAATGCATTTGAGCCAATCAGTTGTGTTGTTACCAGGTATGGGTGGTATACAGAAGATAGCCCTATTTGGTAAAAGACCAAGTCCATATTATGGCAAGAACAGCTCACATAAGCAAAGAGAAATGACAGTCTCTCATTACTTTGAGACATGAAGGTCAGTCAAATGTCAAGACCTTTGAAAGTGCAGTCGCAAAAACCATCAAGGGCTATGATGAAACTGGCTCTCATGAGGACCGCCACAGGAAAGAAAGACCCAGAGTTACCTGTGCTGCAGAGGATACGTTCGTTAGAGTTAACTGCACCTCAGATTGCAGTCCAAATAAATGCTTCACAGAGTTCAGGTAACAGACACATCTCAACATCAACTAAATAACACAAATAATAATAAGAGACTTGCTTGGGCCAAGAAACACAAGCAATAGACATTAGATCAGTAAAAATCTGTCCTTTGGTCTGATGAGTCCAAATTTGAGATTTTTGGTTTTTGGTCTTTGTGAGACGCAGAGTAGGTGAACGGATGATCTCCGCATGTGTGGTTCCCACCGTGAAGCATGGAGGAGGTGGTGTGATGATGTGGGGGTGCTTTGCTGGTGACACAATCAGTGATTAATTTAGGGTGGCTGCAAAGGGTGGCTGCTTTGAAGAATCTCAAATATAAAATATATTTTAATTTGTTTAACACTTTTTTGGTTACTATATGATTCCATAGGTGTTACTTCATAGTTTTGATGTCTTCAATATTATTCTATAAAGAATAACCCTTGAATGAGTAGGTGTGTCCAAACCTTTGACTGGTACTGTATATGTTATCCTTTTATCACATGCCAGAGTTTTGTATCCAGTGTTGTATCCAATGCTCTAAGGCGTGAGAATACTTGATGATACTAGATGGTATGAGGTCGGTTGATTTGCAGAGCCTTCCCCAAACCATAGCCCTCTAGGTACGGTACTGCATTGCATAGCCTACAAAACACAGCTTCCAGCTACCTCCTGGCGGCAATTCTAACCATAATAATTAATTCAAATACTCCTGCTGCAGGATTATTTATTTATTTCTTTGTCCCTCACTATTATTATTTTAATATGTCATATTAAGATCCAACATCTGTAGGTAAGATTGGTGCCCTTTAAAGGTTTCTTTTCACAGGCGCATCCAATGTTCTATGTGCATCACTTTATCTTTCCCACACATTTTGCAAGGAGGTATTGTTGGGAATTTTATGTTGGTCAGTTGGTCAGGTGTGGAAATGCTGGATTCAAAAGATAAGGCAAACCACAACTGTACTTTGAAGGTTTATTAACCGTACCCGAGAGTATATAACCTACCGTAAATGGATTTACTCATCAACTTCATCCATCAACATGCATTGCTATTGATGACGACTAGCAATGCATGTGACTACAGAGGAGACAAGTGGAGGTGATGACATTCTCTCTCTTGCTTCTCTTTTATCCAGAGTTAAATAGAGCAAATACACCTACATATTTAATTTGAGCCAGTTTGCTACAGCAGGAAAATAATCCTGCAGCAACAGGAAATGTGAATTATTATGTGGATTATAATTAATTTACATTTTTGTAGGGGTTGATACATTTTTCATTAGGGCAAATCAAGTCTGAAATTTCGAAGTGGAAATTACAAACTTTAGAAGCCTTTATAAACTTGAATACACTAAGTTCCCATTTTCTGCTATGCAGGACAATTCTCAGCAACAAAAGAGTGATTCAATGAAGATCCTACATCTGTACACCGATGGCTATTAATGTAACTTCTACTCATGGTGTCTGTGACAGCTAGAACATGCTTAATGCGTGAGCAGGTAACCTCTGAGTAAAACTAAATGCCCAAATCAATCACGTGATCCTTGTAATGATCACTCCATTTTGACTGCAATTCATTTCACAATGTTCATGCTTTGTCATATGAGAATGTGAGATGAAACGTTATGGTATCTTTTAGTCTCTATATAAAGTTTATCACCTCATTATTTCAATCGTAGCATATACGACTGAACATTTGTCACCATAGTTACCAAGCACAGTAAATTATGTTTTGCAGATGTCACTGCTACATGCAGTGCTGTTTCAGCAGTGTCCATATTAGATTGTTTTGCTTTATTTGTTATTCTGGGAAATGGCATAATTATACAGATAAAGTTAATCATTCAAATATTCCTTTTAAGGGGAAAGCATAGCAGTTTTAACAGGTTAGACCTAATGTAATGTGTATAATGTTATGCCCATTTATTGGCCACTCAAACATTTTAACATGTCTACAGTACATGAGCTTAAACCTTCAGCCCCTGCTCATAGCAACATAAAAATGTGTTGCCATGACAACTCCTCCAAGTGTGTTATGCACCGTCATATTCTTGCTCCCAGAGAGAGGGAGACGTGATAAGAAAACTGTTAAGATGTGCTACATTTTATAGAAGTGTGATGTGTGACTATGGAGTAGTTTGTTTGGAAAGGAAACCCAATCAACTGGGTCAACAGTTGTATATTTCCAGTCTCTTATGAAATGCAAATGTCTTTATTTTGAATAATAGGCCTATAGTGCCAAAATGAAAAAGCTTGAGATAGCTTTCATTGCATTTCAATTGTATTTCTTTTATATAATATTCCTGGTGGATAGTTTATCATTCAAATAGGGTGTATGAAGAAAAATAGCTCAACATGAAGTCAATCTACAAGAAATACTAGTGCGGATCATTAGAACACACAGCTCTCCTCCCCCCTCCAGAGTTCCCTTACCAGAAGCAAAATTAGATTTCCACCTCATAAGTCTGCCATAATGTGATATACCTGGCACTAAATTGCTCTGATAACCTTTATCAGCGCAGAGGTGAAAGACCCAAAACATTGGGCACTTAGTCCTGTGCTGGGGAGAAAAAAAAAAACAAGGCAGTGGATAATATCTATTTCCCCTCAGGCATGGCCACAGACACCTCCATGGCTTCCTGAGCCATTTGGACGAGTGCCAAGCAGCCAGGGAATGTTGTGGAAGACAGAGTGTGAATCGAAATGATCCTCTATCCGGATGCCTGTCAGACTTTTTAAAATTATTATTTTTACAATCGGAGCCCCCTTCATCACTTTCAATAGATCTTGGTCTGTCATTTAAGAGGATCGTGACATACAAAGGCGCAGCGGGCATAGTGTTCCACATGTTATTTAATGAAAGTGAAACTTAAAAATACAACAAAGACTGAACAGATCGTAACATACGTCATGGACAAAGCACTAACCAAAACAATAACCCACACCACATGTGGGGAGAGGACACTAAGTATGGTCCCCAATTAGAGGCAACGACAAACTGCTGCCTCTAACTGGGAACCACACACAATCACCAACATAGACAACACCAAACACCCCTGGTCACGTCCTGACCCAAAATCCCATAGAGAACCCAGAGGGCTCTCTATGGCCAGGACGTGACAGTACCCCCAAAGCGCGGACTCCGGCGCGAAACTTGAACAAGCTGTGGAGGGTTCGGTTGGCAGCTCACATTGGCGATGGCTCCGGTGCGGGACGTACCGGGCTGAGAAGGGGCACTGGAGGTCTGGTGTGAGGAGCCGGCACAGGTCTCACCGGACTGAAGAGGCGCACTGGACGCCTGGTGCGAGGAGCCGGCGTATGTCTCAACGGAATGATGACACGCACCTCAGGGCGCATGCGGGGAGCCGGCACAGGAGTCACCGGACTGACGACACGCACCTCAGGGCGAGTGCAGGGAGCTGGCACAGGCCGCACCTGGCCGGGCAGACGCTCCTCTAGGCGCCTGCGCTGCAGCTCCTTCCTTGCCCATACCGCTCTCCTGTAACCTTCCTTGAACTCATACGTTCTCCATTCGGGCTCTGGCTCTCTCCTCAGCCCAACCGATAGCCCCATGTGCCCCCCCCCCAATTTTTTTTTATTGGGGCTGTCCCTGGGCTGCATGGGTACGCGGCCCCTGGCATCATCGCTGTCCTCCCACTCTCCTTTGCGACTCCCGCCAAGGAAGGGTCTCACTTCATCCAATTACTTCCTCCCAGGTCCAACTCTCCAATGGGGCACGCTGCTTCGTCCTGGTTGGGTGGATTATTCTGTCACAATCCTCTTGAATGACAGACCAAGGCGCAGCGTGCATAGTGTTCCACATGTTTTTAATGAAAGTGAAACTTAAAATACAACAAAGACTGAACAGATCATAACATGCACTAACCAAAACAATAACCCACACCACATGTAGGGAGAGGACACACTAAGTATGGTCCCCAATTAGAGGCAACGACAAACAGCTGCCTCTAATTGGGAACCACACACAATCACCAACATAGACAACACCAAACACCCCTGGTCACTTCCTGGCCCAAAACCCCATAGAGAACCCAGAGGGCTCAGATGAGGATGTGCAAGTAGAAATACTGGTGTGCAAAAGAGCAGAAAAACTAAAACAAATATGAGGATGAGGTAGGTAGTTGGTTGGTTGGATGGGCTATGATGCATATTATGTACATATTATGGCACATTTGACCATGAGTAATGGTCATTTGTATATTTCTCTCTTAAAGGCTGATAACACAATAACACAATACAAACACATAGAACGAAACAATGTGCTGTTGGTATACACATTACGGTAAGTTATTCCACAGCATTATGTGAGCTCAGTTGCAGAACAAAACGGCTACTGTCAAGCATATTGATAGTGCCTTCCTTTGGAAATTTCAGAGATATTACAAAATGCAAATGTGATAGGAAAAAGTGCTATTTTCACATTACAGCTGCATTTTTGCCACTACAATTTTATGATAATGCCCAAACTCCATTAAAGATATTCTCCGGTACTTTTGTATGCTTTTTAGTCAGTAGTTGTAAAAGTAGCACCCACGAGCAGTTCTCAAGTATGGCGTACTACGTCACAAATGTGAAGATATGAAGATATGTGCACCACATTATTTCTCTCTCTTGATTTACTGTGTGTGGGTCTTGCAAGCTGTCACTTTATTTTATTTAAAATGGCAAGTCAGTGAAGAACAAATTCTACCAGGGAACAGTGGGTTAACTGCCTTGTTCAGGGGAAAAAAATAGCTTCATAACTTCCAGAAAACAGTTTCTTTCAAACTAGGGATTTCTTGGCTAATTGAGGTGAGACAGTAATTCTGCTCATATATTATGCATGTATGAACTACACATTGACACATCCAGCCCAAAACGGGAGGTTCAAAAAAGTCTTATTAGTCGCCAAAGTGCCGGAGCACACATTGTTAGTGGGCGCAGATCAAGGTTCAAATGAATCTAACAACAGAGCCCTTCATTAGTGTGTCCCTCACTATACTTACCATTCCTGCCTCATTAACAGTACACACACACACACACACACACACACACACACACACACACGTCTCGCAAAAAGAAAATGACCAATACTGTGTCTTTATCAGTCATGTTTCATGTTGGACAATTACCCCTACCAGAACTTCATTATTACCTTCCAGTTGTAATTATGTAAAAATAAGTTTCACCCTCTAGGACTCTATGGAAATTGCTGTGGCGCCGGAAATATAGATTTATTTTGGGGAGGTAGAAAAAGTTCAGACATGGCCCACGGTGTCTGGGCTATGGTTTAACTGAGATAATTGACCATATTCACTGTTGCTGCGCCTGTAATGAGACTATATTGATGGCTGAGCTCATTGTGGAAAGATAAAGGAAAGCAGGCTTCCATTCCATTAGTTTGAATAGTAGTTTTATCTGTTCTAAGCAAAACAGATGAGAATCTTAACATCTTCATTTTTGTGTATGGGTTCTACAAAATCCTTTCAAAGTCCTTTGTCCATGACAGTGAAGTGTAAATTCAGATTCATAAAACTCTTGGAGTGGAAGTTTATACAAATGCTTCTTTGTAGTTAATACCAATATGTCTTGGCTTTTTGCCTTCATCAGGCTTTTCTTATAGTTATACATTTTCATAGCAACTAAAACCCTGTCTTACCCCTCTCCCTGGCAGTCCTATAGACAACGGCCGTCTTGAAATCTACTCTGTCCTCTTTTGGGAGATTTGCACTGTTCCTGAGCATTAATCATCAACTCCGGACCATTTCTCCCTCCCACAACTCCTACCAACAGTGCCTACCAACAGTATTCACAACCCTTGACTTTTTCCACATTTTGTTGTGTTACAGCCTGAATTTAAAATTGAGATTGTGTGTCACTGGCCTTCACACAATACCCCATAATGTCAAAATGGAATTATGTTTTTAGAAATGTTTACAAATGAATTAAAAATGAAAAGCGGAAATGTCTTCAGTCAATAAGTATTCAACCCTTTTGTTATGGCAAGCCAAAATAAGTTCAGGAGTAGACATTTGCTTAACAAGTCACATAATAAGTTGCATGTACTCACTCTGTGTGCAACAATAGTGTTTAACATGATTTTGATTTGGGACATTGCCCTGTGTAGGGTGCTGTCTTTTGGATGGGACATTAAACAGGTGTCCTGACTCTTTGAGGTCACTAAAGATCCCATGGCACTTATCGTAAGAGTAGGGTTGTTAACCCAAGTGTCCTGGCTAAATTCCCAATCTGGATCTCATTCCATAATTTCCACCAAATCATCCCCAGCTTCCAATTGGTTCATTCATCCCCCCCCCTCCTCTCCACTGTAACTATTCCCCAAGTCGTTGCTGTAAATTAGAATGTGTTCTCAGTCAACTGAAGGGTTAAATAAAATAAATACGAATACCACATATCTGTACCCACACATACAATTATCTGTAAGGTCCCTCAGTCAAGCAATGAATTTTAAGCACAGATTCAACCACAAGACCAGGGAGGTTTTCCAATGGTTAACAAATAAAGGCACCTGTTGGTAGATTGGTCCAATACACCCAGTCACTACAAAGATACAGGCGCCCTTCCTAACTTAGTTGCCGGAGAGGAAGGAAACCGCTCAGGGATTTCACCATGAGGCCAATGGTGATTTTAAAACAGTTACAGAGTTTACTGGTTGTGATAGCAGATAACAGGATGGCTCAACAACATTGTAGTTACATTGTAGTTACAATACTAACATAAATGACATAAATGAGAGTGAAAAGAAGGAATCCTGTACAGAATAAAAATATTCCAAAACATGCATCCTGTTTGCAATATGGCACTAAAGTAATACTGCAAAAAATTTGGCTAAGAAATTAACTTTTTGTCCTGAATACAAAGTTTTGTATTTGGGGCAAATCCAACACATCACTGAATACCACTCTTTATATTTTCAAGCATGGTGGTGGCTGCATCGTGTTATGGGTATGCTTGTCAAGGACTATGGTTTTTTTTTTGTTGATAAAAATAAATGGAATAGAGATAAGCACAGGCATAATCCTAGTGGAAAACCTGGTTCAGTCTGATTTCCAATAGACACTGGGAGACAAATTTACCTTTCAGAAGGACAATTACTTAAAACACATGGCCAAATCTACACTGGAGTTGCTTACCAAGACGACATTGAATGTTCCTGAGTGGCTGAGTTACAGTTTTGATCTAAATCCACTTGAAAATCTATGGCAAGACTTGAAAATGGCTATCTAGAAATGATCATCAACCAACTTGACAGAGCTTGAGAATTGTTTTTAAGAATAATGGGTAAATATTGTACAATCCAGGTGTGCAAAGCTCTTTGAGATTTACCCAGAATGTGATTCTAAGATGTATTGACTCAGGGGGTTGAATACTTATCTAATCAAGATATATTTGTGTTTTAAAAATTGCATTTTGTGTAGATCAGTGACAAAAAATGACCATTAAATCCATTTGAATCCCACTTTGTAACACAACAAAATATGGAAAAAGTCAAGGGGCATGAATAAGGTACTGAAGGTACTGTACAGTACCTGTACTTCTGAAGGTACTGTACCTCCCACTTTCTCCTCCTTCTGACACTCAGCCACGGAGACTGTTCATAAGGCAAAGAGGGGCTGCTGGAGGCTGCTCAGGCTTCATTTAGCATGGTCTGAGGAAAGGAAGCTGCTGATGTTGAGGCCATACTGATGAATTCCCAGGAGGTGATAAGGGTCCTATAGATGAAATAAAGGACCATCTCTGGCAGAAATCGCACTGTCAAAACACAATGTTAGAGGACTTTCGAGTACCTGCTATAATTTTGTATAGCTTGGCTCACTAAAATGGTGTCAGTTCAAATTCCTCAATTCCAATTCCAAAACCTGCAATTCTTTACCCTTGCTACATTTCTACCACTGCAAAAACGCTATTTGGCTGCAGTTCCATTTCTACCTCTTACCACCTATCAGCTTATCGATCCGGATAGCAAAGCCGATTGCTAAACAACACAGCAAGCATTCAGAGACAAGACCTTTTCCCAGGCTCCAGTCCTGCCCCCCCTCCAACATCACTACCTGTCCCTCGGCTGATTGGGTAGGGCCCAGAAAAACAGTCGCAGACCACTGCAAACATCCGGCGTCTACGGCCACACATAAAGGGGCGATTGACGGCAAGAGGGTGGCTGTATAAGGCACAGGAACCCTCCCCACTTTGAAATTGGTCCAAGATGGAGGGGTAACACTTTCCTTGGGGTGGAACTTATTGAGTAAAGCCTACAACCCCTGCAAGAACAAATGCAGATATGGAATCTCTAGATTAGAAAAAGGAAAAAGATGGTTGATCATCCTCCAATCACATCACAACTTGTGTATCATACATGGATAATTATTTATTCTGTATCGTTCTGGCTTCTACTTACTCATCTGGCCGATGGATAAAACAACTGTCACTTTTGGCAACCCCTTTCAGACGATGAAACATACTTGGCCTCTCTTGTTTGCCCCAGTGTCGTATGTACTCGCGAAATGTTCACTGACAGGATGTCCTTGGAAATTGGATTTGTAAAATGGCCTCTGAAGAGAAGAGAACTTCCTCCCTGAGGGATGAGCATTAATACAGACAGCTGGACAGACAGGAAGTGTGGAGGATTGCGGTGGAGACACTGAATGAATAATTCCAACAGAAGCCAAAGAGACACATGCTATGTCCTATAACTGCCCAAATACTTTTTTAATGGTTAAAATGTCTTTATAAGGACTACTTACCAATATCGAGTTTGGACAAGGTTTATTATTATCAATTCAGTTTGGCCTGTCAGCATAGCATTTGCTCTAGTTGATTAGTGTAATTTTAATTAGTCAACGACCCAGTTTGTGGCAGTAGGTTGTGAAGCTTTTGGTAGAGAAAGGAAGTCAGGTTGCAGAATACCCCAAAAAACTAAACATTAGTCAGCTGACCATGCAAAAGCAAGATAGTATATACTTGCAATGTAGGCCCACTCTTTGTAAAACGTAAATAGTCATTTATGTTTAGTTTCTAACCTCCTTTGTTCAGAGCCCTCTAATGCAGTTAATCTGTTTTATTACTTAATTATTTGTGTCTTATTTCATAGATAAAAATGCACATTAACACTAATTTGCCAAGTAATCATGGCAGTAATCTCCTAGCTGCAACCGTGTTCCTAGATATCAATTGCAGCCAGTCTCATTAACGACACACTGGGAAGTTGATTGAGCAGTTGCACAACAAAGCTGATGAAAATCATCTCATACTCTGTGTCAAATGGAATTTCAATCACAATTTATTAGATCATTAGCTTCTGGAATTATTTTCTGGAATGCTATCAAGTTAGAAGGAAATGGAATATAGGGTAATGAGGCGCAAAAAAATATAACAAAGTATCAAAGAAAAACATGGTTGTGTACATGCAGTATGCAATATTATCAATTGGCATGACCAGTTCTGCTCAGGCAGTAAAATTGCCTAGGATACGCTTCCACACATTTCACGCCTCTGTTTTCCCATATAAGCAGCATGCGCTAGTAATGGATCATGCTTGTTGATGCCACAGGGCGGCTCTTTTCCTTCCATCGTGTGTGATATGAGAAAGTAAGTTCCAATTTACTATGATGTTGGAGATGTAAATAAATGATGATTATTATTCTGCCTGTTACCCTGTTGATATCCGTGTTCTCGGTATGCTAATGCCATTGCTCTTTTATGTTTATCCTGGTGGTCTCCTTAGTTTATAGATGTTATACACTGAGTATACAAAACTTTAAGAGCACCTACTATTTCCGTGACATAGACTGACCAGGTGAATCCAGGTGAAAGCTATGATCCCTCATTGATGTCACTTGTTAAATTCACTTCAATCAGTGTAGATGAAGGGGAGGAGACAGGTTAAATAATAACTTTTAAGCCTTGAGACTATTGAGACATGGATTGTGTATGTTTGAATGGGTTATGGTAGTAGGTTCCAGGCACGCCGGTTTGTGTCAAGAACTGCAACTCTGCTGAGTTCTTCACGGTCAACAGTTTCCTGTGTGTAACAAAAATGTTCCACCACCCAAAGGACATCCAGCCAACTTGAATTAACTGTGGGAAGCATTGGCGTCAACATGGGCCAGAATCCCTGTGGAACGCTTTCGGCACCTTGTTGAGTCCATGCCCCGATGAATTGAGGCTGTTCTGTAGTCACCTGGCACTACTTTGTCATGTCTGCACCTTCATGTTGTGTTCCTACTGTAGCTCCCTTCCAGAACACCACATCCTGTGTTATTCACATCCTATCTCCAAGGCCTTACAAGCCACATCCTAAAGCACATCCTTCCTACCGGCCTTAAAAGCCCTACCAAAACCTCTGTTCCAAACCCTCCCCCATGTGCCTCTGTTCATTCCTGTGTTCAACCGTGTGTAATAAATACCCATGAATCTGGATTCCTGATTCGCATTCTGACCGATGCACGATGGTGGCAGAAACAGTCCTGAACATACCTTACAGCTCATCTTGGCCCTAGCCCTTTTTTCACTGACATCATTCAGCGTATCACAATGTATCTCAATGATAACTGCACCCAGCTTTGACAGACAGTGCCTGGGTCAGCTGAGCCGAAACATGTCACAATACCCACAGTTCAATGGGGAAGCCATCACGGGGTCTCTCTCCATCTGCCTCACAGGTGCAGCAGGATGAGGTCAAAGGTCATGGGAGTGTGGCCTGGCTAAGCCCAGGATGAGGTGTGGGGCCATTGTCCCCCCTTGACCCTGTGGAGTGTTCCCTAATGGTCTCCTGTTGAAAGGGAACCATGCTAAACTCCTCCACTTCCTCCCCTAATCCACCCACTCCTCCTTTGTGACTGAAGATACTGGAGTGAAGGTGGTTGAATATCTACTCCACTTTTCACCCTAGCTATCCCATGGTGTGGTGCCTACCAGGAGGCTGCTGGGAAGAACCCCCCGTCCTTGGTGAGGAACAGCTAGATTCTCACGCCATTCTCACCATGGTTCTTGTGCTTTGTTCTCTCCATGTTAAGTGGGAGGGTTTCAAAGGTGGGACTTATCAATAGAACACTCAGTGGTGGATTACCCATTCAACCCTACATGTTTTTATTTTAATGAGAGTTGAAGGGTGGATATTTATTTAATCTCAGATTGTATTCCGACAAACATGGAGTCTTCATTTTTTTTACTTGCGTCTTGTCAACTTTCATCCCTATCTGAACCAATGAAGAGTATATCTTTGTGAATGTTTGACACTGAATGAATTAAATGCACAGAAAACTTGGAGAGAAAGATCAGACGCTTCCGGGTGGAGAAAGATTATCCACTATCTGTAAGAATATGAGTAAGAGCTGAGGTCTACATAAATATGCAGGGGAGAGGAAGCGAAGGAGAGAGAGAACATTTTTTGAAAGGGAGAGTGAAATGAGAGAGAGACAGGGGAGGAAAGGGAAGGAAAAAGAGAGGATTGTTTTTTTCCCCATGGCCTGCACATACACCCCTCACCCCAGCTACTTGCTGATAAAGGCATATTGTTGCGCGGGGTGAAGGTAAAGTTCAGACCGTTTAAACCCTGGACAACCCCTTCCTTGTCCAAGCAAATGGTTAAATAGGGTCAATAAGTGGAGGCGGGGGTGACAATAGCCCTCTTCAGTACAAAGAGGGCCTGCTTTTACAGGCCCAGAAGACGACACCAGTAAAGCCTGACAGTTCTCATGGTAATGGAATAAATACCCCTTAGCCCTCAGTGTGTGAAGGCTGTAAAATAATTACAGGGGAATTGAAGGAAAACAACAGGAAATTGATCCAGACAACAATGAGAGGTACCCTTGATCAATGATGCTGTTGACATGGTCTGTCATCTCAATCACTTGATGCAAGATGTTTCGAGTCTCAGTGTATTAAAATTGGGACAGACGATTCTTTTCCATTGTAATGTTAGTGAATAATGTACGAAGGTTATAATACAGGAAGCTGTACAAATAATACAATTATCTTGAATGCTCGAACCGTGCTGGAAAGGACAATGTGAAAGGAAAATACCTGAACTAGCATAATACAGATCAGGTCGGCAAGATGGTGAGAAAAGGGCATCAATGCTCCACAGATTAGTTGGTCAGATTAGTTGGTCAATTTCCCATCAAATTTCCCCCTGCAGGGGGAGACATTACTGTTTAGAGAACAACTTCCAAACACAGACCTTACTTCATTAAATGATTGCGTGTTTACATTTTAAAGTGGCAATCTGTAATTACTACATCCATTTTTTGTACCCATTGATTCTTGAAGAATATAACTTCTAAATGCCTCATGAGGTTAGTTCAACTGTCAACTCCATCAGAACCCAAAATATATAAGCTTGTTTTACTCCAATATTGTAAAACAAGTCAATGTTAGCATACACTACATAGCCTCAAAACATGGTTAAAACTATAATTTTGATATCATGGATAATCTGTCCTTGCATCCATAGCTCAGTCTATGAATTTGAGTGGTTAAGTTTACCAAAACAGGGGAACTTTGTTATTGCTTTGTTATTGTTTCAACTAAGGATTGCCGCTTTAAACCTGGGGAATGGTGTGTTATGATGTGTAGGGAACATTACTTTATATAGTCTCCATCCTCAAACCTGGAGGACAAACACAAACACAAAAAAAGCCCTTTTGCCACTTCCTGTGTCATTCTTCTTAAAAATAGCAACATAAGTCAGCCTTGTTTTTTTTCCTCTGAGTATTGACCCAGTTCTCTGCCTGCTACTGCAGTGTGAAGTCTACCACAACTTGTGTGTGTGTGTGTGTGTGTGCGCACGTGACTGCATGTGTCTTCCTGTCTTCTACTAGTGTGAGGGATGTTAGAGATCATGTGGGAGCCTTGGCGTTCAGCTCTGTGACTGACGATGAGGGGAAGTTAAGAGCAGCAGCGGAGCCACTTGTTCAATGGAGCTTTTGATTCGATCGCCAGCCAGACGACTCTGAGCCAAAGTCTTCCTCTGTCACTGGCACCTTGTGCTTTGATTGCACAGCCATTTGAAAAGGATAGAGTATCATAGCAACTGTGACACGGACATACCTTCACACAGGAAATAAAATGGTTTGATGGAAGACTACATAATACTGTAATGTAGGCACAACTTCAAACCAACATACTCCTTTAAAAGGCTCACAATAGCAAAGGATATACTTAAATGCATGCTGGCCTCACCATTATTGAATTGACTTTTTATTTTTAATCTGCAGAGGTATAAATGTTAGTGTTATAGCTAAATCCCAGACCATACTATCCACCTAAATCACCACCATAACAAGAGATGGATAATGCCACGTTATCCTGTGACCTAATATGGATCGGTTTCCAAGTGGTGTCATACATTTTCCTAAAAATCAAGATATTCAGTGCTTTTATGTTACTTCATTGAACACAAGCATAGTCAATTCATCATCATTTGGCAGTGTGGATTTTATTTTATTTGTTGCAAAACGCAACTTTTTGCAACTGTTTGGACTAATGATTACACCCCTGAATAATTTCTGGTGGCTGAACTGGGAAAACCAGCTATGACTGGGAAAAATCATGACGTCACTGATCTTCATGTCGGATAAGGTGGAGCACTAGGATGATGCCCGAGTTTCTGAGTTGGATGATTGTTTAAAATTAAAATCCCAGTCGGAGCAATTTTTTTCCCTAGTTCCAAGTTGTCTTGAATGCACCACAAACCAACCTGGAAAAGGCAGACCAAGATGGTTAAAAAACTGGAGAAGGTAAGCTGGCTATATAATAGGGTACACAAACAAACACATGTCTGCTTATTCTTACCTACAACTCCTACAAATATATATTGGGTTAATAATCCATTAGGCAGGCCCAGGAGCCTAGACATAGAGAGTGTAGGCTTTTCAGTATTCTTGCTAACTGGTTTTGTAACAACACAAAATCCCCCACAGATGGTTTAGTCTGAAGATGCCTAGAAACTGCTTCTCCAAAATAAATACAAGATCACGCTTGTAGGCAATGTCATGGCAATGTTAGCTAGCTAAACTCATGCGCGGAAATAGGTAATCGGGTCTAACAGTCGTTTGTGTGTTTTTCGAAGCATTCCCGTAAGTATGGCGATGTTGGGCCTCTGGGTTTAGAAACTCTGTGATTAAAACTGTCTTAGCATCTAATGCTTTTACTGCCTGTGTGATGGACATTATTAAAGGCCCAGTGCAGTCAAAAACTAGATTCCTTGTGTTTTATACATATGTCCACACTATGAGGTTGGAATAATACTGTGAAATTGAGAAAATTATTGTAATGCCCTTTTAGTGTAAGAGCTGTTTGAAAAGACTGCCTGAAGTTTCAGCCTGTTTTGGTTGGATGGAGTTTAGCCTACCTGGTGACATCATCAGTGGGTTATTAGTTAGACCAATAAGAAAGAGTTACAAACCTCTCTGCCAATAACAGGAACTTTCAGATCTCCCAGACAATCCTAGCAAAATTCTTGCTTGGGAAATTGCTCTATGCAAATAAAATATTTTTGTTTCTTTTTGACCATTTTAATTGAAAACAATCACAGTAAAGTACTTAATTATTAACCATAAATGTTTTGATATTGAGATGAAAAATGTCTTCATTGGATCTTTTTTTATGTCACCAATCAGCCTTATATTTAACCAGTATCCTACCTTTATTTAACTGGTATAGCCTAGTTGCTATTACCTCAACAACTGAACAACCAAACCAAGACGGCTGACGAAGCTGCCTGCCTTTGGGTACACAAAAAAAAAGATGTTACAAATCCTTTACACATATGCTTATCAGGTTATGGACCCATTATTCAGGCCTAGGACCCTAGACATAAGCTAGTGAGCGTAAGCTTTTCAGTTTAGTACGGCTAACTAGTTTCATAACACAATTGTTGTGCTAAAGAGTTACCTGTCTAAAAGAACACAGAGGCTGTTCTTTGATGAAAGCCTCTCCAACATAATCCACTGGCTTTGAGTAAAGCCAGTGTGTCTATTTTTGCAGATGACTCCACACTATACACATCAGCTACTACAGTAACTGAAATGACTGCAACAAAAAGTTGCAGATATTTTCAGAATGGGTGGCAAGTGGGTCCTAAATATTTCCAAAACAGATTTAAAAACAGGTAAAAATACACCTTATGGAACACCGGGGACTGTGAAGAGACACACTCAAAAGGTACAGGCACACGCATACGCTCACAAACGCTAGCACACACACTCTACACACACGTACATCGTAATTTTGTTGTATGGTGGTATTATACATTTTGTATTGTACATAGATATGTAGTGGTGTAATAATGTTATATCATGTATTGTTTTATATTTTGTTTTATATGTAATGTAAGTGCCTTAATGTGTTTGGACCCCAGGAAGAGTAGCTGCTGCCTTGGCAACAGCTAATGGGGAGCCCTAATAACTACAAATACAAATAACACAACAGTTAATTAAACTGTCTTTGCATCTATCGCTTGTACTACTGGTCTGACTGATGTTAGCAGTCAGCCTCCTATCCATTGTAAAGTCACGTGAAGTTCAATTGTGGCTCTTTCTGTGAGTCACATTACTCTGTTCTTTTCAACTACTCCCTTCCTCTCCTCATTAGCTCCGTACTGAGCCATCTCCAGGCCATTGATCAGCAGGGAATATGCTGCTATCATACTCTGCAGAAGACCAGAACTTTCGGTCAACTCGTTCTCTCACATAGTTATCACAGTTGTCAAGGCAATAGTGTTGTAATCAGAACTGTCTGGATGTGTAATTCTCAGCCCAAGAGGGGTTTGGAGATTGGAAATTAGCTTTATATTCCGTATTAGTTCTCAGTTTGTTTATTTGTAATTTCCTTTTTCACTGTCTAATCAGCCACAATTATTTTACTAGCAGTATGTCGCTCTAACTTGGTGGTAATGGCATCCATGTTTTTTTAACTGGATGTCTACCCCCCAGTGCTGAAATACAATTGTCATACCTACTGTATATGTGAAATATAGCCTATCCCATATAACATGGATGTTAATCAAAACAATGCAACATAAGGCATTGGCATAGAAACCAGTTCTTCCTATATACAGACTATACTGAACAAAAATATGAACGCAACTTGCAACAATTTCAAAGATTTTACTGAGTTACAGTTCATATATGGAAATCAGTCAAGTTAATTAATTAGGCCCTAATCTATTAATTAGGCCCTAATCTATGGATTTCACATGACAGGGAATACAGATATGAAGCTGTTGGTCACAGATACCTCAAAAAAATTAAGTAGGGGCGTGGATCAGAAAACCAGTCAGTATCTGACCACAATTTGCTTCATACAGGGCGACACATGTCCTTCACATAGAATTGATTAGGCTGTTGATTGTGGCCTGTGGAATGTTGCCCAACTCTTCTTCAATGGCTGTGCGAAGTTGCTGGATATTGTCGGGAACTGGAGTACACGTCGATCCAGAGCATCCCAAACATGCTCAATCGGTGACATGTCTGGTGAGTATGCAGGCCATGGAACTGGGACATTGTGTACAGATCCTTGCGACATGGGGCCATGTGTAATCATGCTGAAACATGAGGTGATGGTGGCGGATGAATGGCACAAAAATTGCCATTCAAATTGCGATTGATTAAAAGCAATTGTGTTTGTTGGGGTGGCAGGTAGCCTAGTGGTCAGAGCATTGGGCCAGTAACCAAAAGGTTGCTGAATCAAATCCCCAAGCCGACAAGTAAAAAATCTGTCGTTCTGCCCCTGAACAAGGCAGTGTTCACCTGTAGGCTGTCATTTTAAATAAGAATTTGTTCTTAAGTGACTTGCCTAGTTAAATAAAGGTTACATAAAAAAATTATATATATTGTCCGTAGCTTATGCCTGCCCATACTATAACCGACACCATGGGGCACTCTGTTCACAACGTTGACATCAGCAAACCGCTCGCCCACACGACACAATACACATGGTCTGGGGTTGTGAGGCCAGTTGGACGTATAGCCAAATTCTCTAAAACAACATTGGAGAAAGCTCTGGTGGACATTCCTGCAATCATGCAGTTTAATCAGCTTCTTGATATGCTACACCTGTCAGGTGGATGGATTATCTTGGCGAAGGAGAGAAGCTCACTTGTGCACAAAATTTGAGAGAAATACATTTTTTGTGCGTATGGGACATTTCTGGGATCTTTTCTTTCAGCTCATGAAACATGGGACCAACACTTTACATGGTTCATTTATATTTTAGTTCAGTGTAGTTTGGAGAATTCAAAACTAGCTAGGGCATTTGATAAGGCATCTTGGTAAACTTTGCTGAAACAAAGTTCAGATTTGTATTGCACCCATTTCAAAACAGAATAGGGTGATACAAACTAAACTCAGAAAAGTACAGTTGGAATGTTTTCATGCTGGAAAATGTCTCTAATTGCTTGTCCTTTGAGCCATACAAGGGATAGGCATTATCAGGTGCTAAAACAACAGCTCACATTTCATTAACTCTCTAGAACACACTGAACACATCTGTTTTATAATCCGGTTTAAGCAATCAACTAATTAGGTACACCTGGAGTTTGACCTGCCATGCAAAAAATGACCTATGTCAATAAAGACACTTAACAAAACAATTAACAGCATGAGGTGATGCTGAGAGAAAATGTTTTCACATAGAGGGATTTGAATGGTGATGAATTAATAACACCCAGCAAATACATCTTGCTCTAAATTAATAACTTGCATATACATTTACGAGTCCGATGTCTAGTGAACGAGCATCTCCTTCACATTTTTATATTATAGAATAACCTCTTAACTCGTATTATACAGTATATGAAGTTTTTATTCTCAGACAACCTTCATGAGTAATGAAGGTATGTTAGTGATTCATTACTATATAATGACAGTTTACATAAAGTTGAAGTCGGAAGTTTACATACACCTTAGCCAAATACATTTAAATTCCTGACATTTAATCCTAGTAAATATTCCCTGTCTTTGGTCAGTTAGGATCACCACTTTATTTTAAGAATGTGAAATGTCAGAATAATAGTAGAGAATGATTTATTTCAGTTTTTATTTCTTTCATCACATTCCCAGCAGGTCAGAAGTTTACATACACTCAATTCGTATTTGGTAGCATTGCCTTTAAATTGTTTAACTTGGGTCAAACATTTTGGATAGCCTTCCACAAGCTTCCCACAATAAGTTGGGTGAATTTTGGCCCTTTCCTCCTGACAGAGCTGGTATAACTGAGTTAGGTTTGTAGGCCTCCTTGCTCGCACACGCTTTTTAAGTTCTGCCCACACATATTCTATACGATTGAGGTCAGGGCTTTGTGATAGCCACTCCAATACCTTGATTTTGTTGTCCTTAAAGCCATTTTGCCACAACTTTGGAAGTATTCTTGGGTCATTGTCCATTTGGAAGACCCATTTGCGACCAAGCTTTAACTTCCTGACTGATGTCTTGAGATGTTGCTTCAATATATACACATAATTTTCCTACCTATTGATGCCATCTATTTTGTGAAGTACACCAGTCCCGCCTGCAGAAAAGCACTCCCACAACATAATGTTGCCACCCCCGTGCTTCACAATTGGGATGGTGTTCTTTGGCTTGCAAGCCTCCCCCTTTTTCCTTCAAACATAACGATGGTCATCATGGCCAAACAGTTCTATTTTTGTTTCATCAGACCAGAGAATATTTCTCCAAAAAGTACGATCTTTGTCCCCATGTGCAGTTGCAAACTGTAGTCTGGCTTTTTTATGGCGGTTTTGGAGCAGTGGCTTCTTCCTTGCTGAGCGGCCTTTCACATTATGTCGATATAGGACTCATTTTACTGTGGATATAGATACTTTTGTACCTGTTTCCTCCAGCATCTTCACAAGGTCCTTTGCTGTTGTTCTGGGATTGATTTGCACTTTTCAGAGCAAAGCAGGTTCATCTCTAGGAGATAGAACGCGTCTCCTTCCAGAGCGGAATTTTCTGAGGTCTTGGCTGATTTCTTTTGATTTTACCATGATGTCAAGCACAGAGGCACTGAGTTCGAAGATAGGCCTTGAAATAAAGCCATGACATCATTTTCTGGAATTTTCCAAGCTGTTTAAAGGCACAGTCAACTTAGTGTAAACTTCTGAGGCAAGCAATGGTGTTCAGTGATATCTGAGAGCCAACATGCACGCTCGCGCACGCACGCACGCACACACGCTCACACACACACACACACACACACACACACACACACACACACACACACACACACACACACACACACACACACACACACACACACACACACACACACACACACACACACACACACACACACACACACACACCTCCCTCTCACTCACACACATAACTCCCCCCAACCTTACCCATTATCATATCAGCACAGTTAAATTGAAAAGATGAACATCAGTCATTCAGATGATATCCGGGAGGACAGGACTGGGTGGCAGTTAATGGAGTCTCCCATGGAGGCTGGCTGGTGGTGGGGAAAGACGAGTCCCTTGAGCCGGCGATCTGATGGGAGATGTCTGAGTGTCAGACATGGTGGGGGGATGTAATCCCAGTCGTATGCACGGTTTGTCCCCTCGGGGCTGATTCCATCTATACAAGGCCACGGTCTCCTTAGCTCACTCTCAACATCTCGCCTACACCGGAGAACCTCTCATTGATTTTCTGGGCCTTCATTGTATCTGTGCTACTACTCGTTTTGTGTGATGTGTTGATTTGGTAGTCTGATGATTTGAGTTAGTTGGTTTAGCTGGTTGTCGATTGGTTGTGACGAATATGCCAGGCTGTCTCAGTGTCAGAATTCAGACTGCATAAACTACTGTGCAAATAATTTTGTCTCAATGTCATCTCAGATGTTCCGATTAATTCTTTTTGTGTGGGGGGAGGGGGTCTGTGACACAACATTGCTATTGAGTCTAGAAAGATGTAAATGGAATCCCTAAGCAACATTTATTGGTATGATACAGTCTACCATTTGTGCTTCCGTAGTACAACTGAAAATGCCTCTGGGATGATGAGACATACAGGGAAAAGGGATACCTAGTCAGTTCCACAACTGAATGCATTCAACCGAAATGTGTCTTCTGCATTTAACCAACCCCTCTGAATCAGAGAGGGCCGGGGGACTGCCTTAGTTGACGTCATCGGCACCCAGGGAGCAGTTGCTGTTGGGGGTTAACTGCCGTGCTTAAGGGCAGAACAGCAGATTTTTTCCACCTTGCCGGCTCTGTGATTCTAACAGCAACCTTTCTGTTACTGGCCCAACGCTCTTAAACACTGTGCTACCTTCCGCCTGCAGCATATAGACGTGCGTTTTAGATATATAATTGTCTATACTACATAAATAACTCTGATTCTCAGCGGGATTAAATATATTGTGAACTGTTATGAGAGAAAGCATTGGAGGTCCTCATAGAGCTTACACAAAGTGTTACACATTCACACTGTGTATTGCCACCTACTGTACTGTACACACTGATCGTTGGGGACAATGGGAGAATGGCCAAGGGAACCTTTATGTGATAACTGGAACCTTGCACTGAAATTACCCCATGCCCCTTTAGTTTGCCCCTGAAGAAAAGCAATTATAAAAGTCCGATGCACCTCGGTGACTAATTTCCCACCTAACAGGCATCGAAGGGCCTGGGGGGGATTTCGCAGCTCGTGCAATCGCTCCTCTCAACAACAAGGAGGAGAAAGAGGAGTGGAAACAGAGCGGGATTGGAGGGAGGGAGGGCGTAGGACATATTAAGCATTAATATTTTACACGCTCAAGCCGCCATTTGTCTCCTTCCTATTTTCCCTGGATTTAATCATCTCCACAGATGCGTCAGAGGGAGTCAGAGGCTCGCTGAAATATGCACATGTGGTGGTTATGTGTTATAAAGAGAACTGAGTTCTAAAGAGCTGCCGGCCGAGTCATTGTGATGGTTCTCTCTTTGTGATGAGGGACCGCAGGAATGACGTTCAACACTCAATGAGAGTTGGTCTACCGTGGGAAATTGGCAATTCATAGCCAGGTGGATAAGCAGGTCTATGGGAGATCTACAGGTCTACAGCCAGACATTAGTATAAGCAATGTATGTCAAGTTCTTACTTCTGGAACCTCTCATTATTTCCTATATACTGAACAAAAATATAAATGCAACATGTAAAGTGTTGGTCCCATGTTTCATGAGCTGAAATAAAAGATCTCAGAAATATGCACAAACAAATTTGTTTACATCCCTGTTAGTGAGCATTTCTCCTTTGCCAAGATAATCCATCAATCTGACAGGTGTGGCATAAGAAGCTGATTAAACAGCATGATCATTACACAGGTGCAACTTGTGGTGGGGACAATAAAAGGCCACTGAAATGTCACCAAGTTTTGATGGAGTGTGCAATTGACATGCTGACTGCAGGAATGTCCACCAGAGCTGTTGCCAGAGAATTGAATGTTTATTTCTCTACAGTGTGCCCCATGGTGGGGATATGGTAAGGGCAGGCATAAGCTATGCACAACGAACACGATTGCATTTTATCGATGGCAATTTGATTGCATGGAGATATGTGACGAGATCCTGAGGCCCGTTGTCGTGCCATTCATCCACCACCATCACCTCATGTTTCAGCTTGATAATGCACAGCCCTATGTCGCAAGGATCTGTACACAATTCCTGGAAGTTGAAAATGTCCCAGTTCTTCCATGGCCTGTATACTCAACCAGACATGTCGCCCATTGAGCATGTCTGGGATACTCTGGATCGATGTGTAGGACAGTGTGTTCCATTTAGGGGCATTGGGAGTGGGACAACGTTCCACAGGCCACAATCAACAGCCTGATCAACTCTATGCAAAGGAGATGCGTCATGCTGCATGAGGGAAATGGTAATCACACCAGATACGAACTGGTTTTCTGACCCACGCCCCTACTTTTTCTTCTGTATCTGAGACCAACAGGTGCATATCTGTATTCCCAGTTATGTGAAATCCATAGATTACAACCTAATGAATTTATTTAAATTGCCTGATTTCCTCATATGAACTGTTACTCAGTAAAATCTTTGAAATTGTTGAATGTTGCATTTATATTTTTGTTCATTGTATATATTCACATAAAAGTTCCTATGTGTATTGAACATCTGTCAAAATCATTTAGCCATGAAACTTAGCTAAGCAACAACATAAGGTTTAGCGCCTGCGGGTATAAGATTCACTTGTCTAGCTTCTAGACATGTTTATTGTTTTTTTATATTCTGTTTCTTCATCATCTGGCCATTATTTCAAACACACATCCTCCCACGCACAAATCCTACTCTGTGGAATCTGGAAGTGTCTTTGGACACAAAATCCTCTTACTTTGGCAACATTTTTACTACAAAGCGCCGTCAGCCCTGGGTCTGGTTCCGTTGCGCTCTCCTTACTTTCACTCGTCTTTTGGCAGACTGTGGTGTCAGTCACTTCCTGCAGTCACGGGTGCCAGAGAGGCTTCTCAACGTCCCATTGTGACATCAGTGATGAGCGCCACTTCAGGTGTGCGCTGACTCCTGCACAGCTTGGCCCAGAAAGCTTTAATCTGAGCGGGGACGGGGCAGGGAGCCGGGAGCCGGGAGCCGGGAGCTTCGGACCATAGCCGTGTGTGCGGTTCAACGATAAGCCCTTCAAATTCACGAGCCCTCTGCTGCCTTCTTCTTCCCCTCCCTCCAATCTTGCCTCCTCCTACTTCCCTTTTATCCCTCCATCCCCACTAAGGGCAAGTGAGAACCTGACTGGATGGCCTGATGGGAAATAAATAAGCCCTGCATTTAAAGGAATGAATTGCATTT